>OY740716.1:159799796-160437526 GCA_963513945.1 Hydrotaea diabolus
AGGGCTCAAAGGTCAATCATGTTTGATCGACTTGGTACGAAAAATTTCTTATTAAGTACCCTTTTCCCTAATGGAGTGTTGTGTCCCCATTTATTTCCGCTATTATGTATTTATTTCAGATTATAAACATACATACTTGTACAAGTTATTTATTTGTAGGTTTTAACATTTATACGATACAGTGTTACCGTTGTGCGAATAAGTGGAAATTTGCAAGCTGTTTATGGGCCTAAGACTTTTTCAAACTCATCGCATAATGCGACCTTTCATAACTTTCTGCGACTTTCCTAATTTTGTGCGACTTTAGTAGCAACAAGAAATTGTTTATATCGTTTATGTAAATGTATTGCAAATATTTTTTGAATATACAATTTATTTTTAACAGTGGTCGTGTTTACACTCTAAACGTCAGTAATTATTTTTAGGGTTAATGGAAGACCCTTACACTTTAAAACATGTGATGCGATGCTATCAGCACTTATTTCGTTAGATACTGAAATAGAAGAATGGATTCCAAGCAACGGGCTTGTACAAGAAATGTGGTCCTAAATTCGACCACTAGAATAATAATATAGAAACGAAGTTTCAAAAAAAATTAAAATTATGGAATGTTATAAATACGTTTGTTTTCTATTACATGAAAATGTTAGCCATGTTTTTTTCAATGAGTTGCTTGTTAATTTTGTAGAAATTATAAGGTTTTGTTTTATAAACAACGTCTACAACAAATATTAAAAACCCGATTTTTTTAAACTAATTTTTGTGTAAATTTTTAAATTTCGTAACAGTAACCCTTAAACGATAGAAGGTCAATTATGTTCTTTTATTTTCATGGCCGACTTCACTGAAAACTCCTCTTTTACTTTTTTAAAATTACGCAAAAAATGCAATTACTAAACTCTTTAACAAACTTTGTTTGATTTACTGATTTGAAAATGTGACCAGAAATACTTTCCAAAAACCGTTTTCCAAATTACGTCATTTAATAATTTGTTTGGTGGTGATTACGAATAATCTATTTGTTTTATAATCAATCTATCAAACAACTTCGGATATTTAGCGGTTTTAAAATTTTTAATAAGAAAAAGGGCTGAAGAACATGAAATAGTTATAAATCTGGGAAATAATTTAATGCAATTTTATTTCAATACTATTTCCGACTATGTCCGCCGCGGCTACGATCAGTACAATTTTTGCTTCAAAATCGAAAGGTTTTACTTGTCATTTGTGAGTTAAGAAAAAGTTCCTTGTTTGATAGAAATTAAATCCTTTATTGGGTTCAATGCGGATAAATATGTTAATTTAAAACAAGCAGTGACGCCTAGAGGCAGATAAAACCTTTTGAATTATGTAAAGAAATACTCAAAGAACAAATATGCAAATACAGCTTTTTTTTGTTTTTCCTCAAAGTTGAAAAATTGACAAGAAATGAATAGTTTTTAAATAGTGATTACCTGGAGAAACGCAAAGCAAATATTACATTTTTTTTTATTATTACTTTAATACCATGATATTACATCTAAAACCAAATTACCTAAAAATTATGTGTTTTTTTGAAGAACGATCAGACATTATTAGGGTAGTGTATTAAAATGATTGACAAATTTTCTTCAAGATAGGTTCATTCAAAATATTATAGGCGCACATGAACATTTGATTTTTGCAACCTAGTTTGCTCTACGCCACTGTGCGACGGTGCATTGTGTCTTTTTGCATTTAAGCGTTTAAATGATTTTTAAATGCGCTACATCCAGTGTGAGGAGCACTAAGTTAGCAATTTTTTAAGGATTTGAGACTTTTACATATATGCGATTTTCCCTCTTTACAGCAATACTGACATAAATGTACCATTAATGTTTTAAATTTATTGCATACAATTGTGTAAATGTGTATTTCCAATATACTTTTATTTTATCGATGTTGTGTTAATTTGCCAATCGCCAGAAATAATTTCTTTTTAATTTTTAGGGTAATTTATAAATAAATTAACCAATAGATTAAAAGTTAAAAATTGTGATTCGATGCTATCAGCAATTATTTTGTTGGATACTGAAATAGAAGTCTGGATTCCATGTAACAAGCTTGTACAAAAAGCATGGTTCTTTAGAAACATCTTTTGATCTGAAAATGATATTAAGAGATTAATGATGTCGACTATATATACATGTTTTTGCGTGTTTTGACGCAAATTTACTGTTGGAACCATCGAAAGCTACTTTATAGTCCATTTTTTTGTTTTCCTTATTCATTCTATTGTTTGCAAATTTATTTTTTGTGCTTGAAAATAATTTTATTAACATTACTTGTAATTCACTATGTGTCAGAATTCTATTCTATTATTCAGCATGAAATAGGCAATACTGCTAGACACAATTTCGTTAACATGTTGTGCGGTGAACTCTGTACTGATTTTATAACAGCTTTTCTGCAGCGGGTTAACATATTATTTAAAAAAGGAGTTTGACACATTTTTACAGGAAACATCGAACTAATTACCAGCCTAAATACAGAAAGAAGTTTAAAAAAAAATAAGAATTTAAAAATATAAGGAGTTATAAACACTCTTGTGTTCTAACGGGTTGACCAATAGGACCATAGCAATTACGTACTTTATGTCAACGCACCGTCTAACATTTTTAATGATCTTTCAGTGTCAAAACGTTAGTCGAAGGCAACATTTTCATCATGGTAGAGTTCACTTACGAGCAACGTTTGGAAATCATGTAAAATTACTTGAAATTCTGAGTCGTTGGCACTGGCAAAGCTTCACGAAAATCCAGAACTTCATCGAAAACTCATCATAAGGTTATTTCTGGCTGAGTGTTTTTGTCAATAACAAAATATGCATTATTGGACAGCAACAAACCCACATGTGCTTCAAGAGATACGAGTACAATTGCATCCGCAAAAAATTACTGTTTGGTGTGGTTTTCATGCCGGAGGTGTGTTTGGGACGTATGTTTTCGTCGATAAGCTCCACCGTGCCATGTTAAAAAATTATTTTTGGCCAGAATTTGATGTGGGTGACACCAACGATATGTGGTTTCAACTAGTCACACAACACGCGTTACAATCCATTTACTGAAAGGCAAAATCGGTAAATGTGTTATCTCAAGAAATTGTCCGGTCGAATGGCCACCTCGTTCATGCGATTTAACGCCATTGGATTTCTTTTTATGGAGTCATATCAATGCCAACAAGCCAAAAACTTTAGATGAGCACAGAGACGACATCTAACGCGAAATTGCCAACGTTTCTGTCAAAATGAGTGCAAGAGTGGTGGAAAATTGGGTCCAAAAATGTAGATCGCTGTAAACGGGCTAGTGGTGGTCTTATGAGCGAAATCGAATTTCATTCTTAAAAAGTAACATTTGCACTTTACCTTTACTGGATGTTTGTGTGATGTATGTTTGTGAAGGAAGCATATTTTTTTCGAGACCGAATATTTTTAACCGTTGGGATCTCTTAAAACAACAATTGAATTTTTTTTTTTTAATAAAAAATTAATCGAGTAAGAAAAATAAGGATATAAACGTTTTCTCGTTAAATTCGTCATCTTACAAATACAATACAAATAATATATTAATTATAGTTTTTCTCTACATTGTACATGGAATGAATTTTAATTTTATTCATAATTGACCGATAGTTTTACTTTTGCAAATAAATTGTAAGTTCTTAATGGAAAACCTTGTATAATTACATAAAACAATGTTAACCTTTTTTTTAATGAATTGTTTCTTAGTTTTGTATTATTTCTAAACTTTTTTTTCGTCCACAATAAGTGTGCGACTTTTATTTTAAAAAGACGACAAAGTTTTTGTGCGACTTTTTTTTAAACGACTTTTTGTGACACTTTTTTAAATTTCTTTACGGTAACCCTGCAACCGATCTGGCAACATTAGCTTCAAGTCTATGTTTCCCCAATGATCCGCATCCACATCCTAATTACATACTCATATTCTCTCGTGCACATCTCTCTTCATTCGCTTGCATCTTTCTCTGTAAAAGAACAAGAAATCGCACAACTTCAGTCTGTCCGCAGTGCTTCTCCTGTTTCGACGTGTAAATTGAGGATAAAATTTTTTGGAAGTTCTAGAAAATTGTTTAAATGTTATTAAAATTAAAGGAAATAAGTAAATTGTGAATGTTAGTGCTCATTACCGGCTTATAATAATTCTTCAACAAAGTTTTCAAAATGTAAACGTATCGCGTGTGTTTTGTGCTTTCGTTCGTTTGTTTGCATGATTATGCACCGTGTTCGTGTATTGCTCGCTGTGTGTGTGTTTGTGTGAAAGAATGCTGCGCGGTCTGCTAGCAAAAATGTGAATGAGTGAGTGTCTCAGCAAAAACAAAAAAAGTGGAATGCTTAGAACAACAACAAAAGGCCGAACAAAGTGAATGTGAATTTAAGCCCACCACAGTTGATCTTATTGGTGGAGTAATGTTCTGTTGTTTCTTCTAAAAAAGAGCCTAAAGTATGAAATGTTATTTACGGTCGTGTATTATTCTACTGAAATGATGCCCACAGACGTTTTTGCAATATTGAATGCCGACGGTTTTAAGTGCAACAAAAGGTAAGAGTATATTTTGTACATTTTCCAAATCAGCTGTTTTTTTAGTACAAGGTTTTGTGAATGCATGTATAGATGTATGCGTGTATGTCTCTCTGTGTTGGACACCACTTGTCGCCGTTGGCGGGAAATATTTTTCAGGGATGGAAAATTCCGATTTTCTATTATGTACTATTTGCTACTATAAAATGTACTTTTACTATCCCTGCAGTAATAACCAGTGCTGCCAATTTCGACGATTTATCGTCATTTGACGATTTTAAACTAAAATTTTCCCAAATGACGTTTGACGATATTTCAGTGTAAAATCGCTTAGATAAGATTTTTAGAAACTTACAAATTATGTCAAATAAAGAGAAAGCCATATACAGTGCACTCTTACAAATTAGAACCACTTTGTTCCAGGGGTGGTTAAGATTTTCGAAATGTTCTAAATTCTAGACGTTTTTTTTGCTAAAACTTCTTAATATTTGATGTTATTTACTATAAAATTAATATGTCATAGACAAAAAAAATCTTTTCTTATAAAGGGTGATCCATCTAGAGGTATTTTTTCGGAACAAAAAAAAATATAAAAATTCAAATCAAGTGTGGAATCTTTATTGGTAATTTGGAAGGACATTTTATGCCATTTATTTTTTGAATATAATTTCTTTCAATTGTTGGCCGCAACAACGCCTCAGGGTTTTCCATTCTGAGGGTCCAATTTATGACTTTTTATTATGGTAACATTGGTATGGTTCACTTATGTATGGAACAAAATATCGGCCAAAAGGCTGCCGCGACTTCGGCGGCGCATTTCCATCCGATGGTCCAAATTTTCGATAACGCTGAGGCATAATTGAGGTTCTATGCCGTTAATGTGCCGAAATTTCTCAGCTCTAGAATTGTTGCCGGCTTATCGACGTACACCTTTTCTTTCAAATAACCCCAAAGAAGGAAGTCCAACGGTGTCAAATCACATGATCTTGGCGGCCAATTAACATCGCCACGACACGGCCATTGAATTTGTCGCGTAAAAGAGCCATTGTTTCGTTAGCTGTGTGTCAAGTGGCACCGTCCTGTTAAAACCACATATCGTCCACATCCATATCTTCCCATTCGGGCCATAAAGAGTTCGTTATAATCTCACAGTAGCAAACACCATTCACAGTAACTGCCTGACCGGCCTCATTTCGGAAAAAATACGGCCCGATGATGCCGCCAGCCCATAAACCACAACAAACAGTCACTCTTTGTGGGTGCATTGTTTTTTCGACAATCTCTCTTGGATTATCATTCGCCCAAATGCGGTAATTCTGCTTATTGGCGAATCCACTGAGGTAAAAATGTACCTAATCACTGAAGATGCTTTTCTTCGAAATGCATTTTAATTTTAAACGCCCATTTTCATAATAAGCCAGAATAACTTTACCGCGTTGCTCGCAGATTTATAAGTAAAGACACCGTCATTCCAATTTACGATTTCATTTATACTAATTATGGAATTGCTTGGCATAATTTCTGCCAATAGAAATAGATTTATTTGGAGAAGCGCATTGCTATCGTGATTTTTTTTTAATCAATTGGGCTAGTGGAAAATCGTCATCGCTGTCATATTGATCAGAGTACAAATTTTACAACTTGGACCTAATATTTGGGTAATACTGTCTGGGGTACCTCGTCCCAAGCTTGCTTCAACAATATAATTGCCACTCGAATTGAATGACGTTTAAAAAGCATAACTACTTCACCTCCATCACTAATAAACTGAGAAAGTAACTTACATTAAATTAGTAAATTTTAAAGGATTTTGGTCCATTGGCTGGAAAGCTGTTTTGGCAGTGGCAGTTATGTTTCCATCTTCACTTTGAAGATTCTGAATTGGCACTTGAGCAGACAATTATCCACCAGCAGAAGGGCGTTCGGTGGCTTATTATTTTCTTTAGTAAATTGGATAGTCTACCAAAAAAAATTTAAATACTCGTATGAAACTAAAAAATACTGTTTAACTTGTTTTATACCACTTTTTTAATAAATATCTTGTGAAACCAATCATGAACAATCCCAGAAGTTATCCAAGCATTCTTCGAAAAGTCATAATGCAATGGGTTATAAAAATACATTGAACCACCTTGGATTTTTGCTTTTCCGATAACCAATGGCTATAATTTGTGTGAGCCATCGCAATTAGCGTCTAGTAAAAATGAAATGAAATATGAAAAATGAAATACGTTCTTTTTGATTAAGGTCTAGAGCTGACTTAAAAACCACTCATAAACACGCCTTTCCATCTCCGGATATTCAGAACCATGTATAGTACTTCATAGGTGTCGGCAGTAGCATACGAGGGCGACCGCAAAAGTAACTGGCCTAACATAAAAAGAACCGTTTTTTTTTGGAATTATTATTATTTATTTTTCAACATAATCTCCTTCCAACTCAATACACTTTATCAAACGTTTTTCAAGTTTTTTAATTCCATCCGAAAAATAAGATTTTTCAAGACCTTCAAAATATGCCTCAGTTTTAGCAATAACCTCGCTATTGGACGAAAATTTTTTGCCACCGAGAATTTTTTTTAAATTTGGAAACAAGAAATACTCAGAAGGAGCTAAATCTGGACTATATGGTGGATGCGGAGCAATTTCAAATCGTAATTCGGCCAGTTTTTGTTGAGTTAAAAATGCAGTGTGTAAAGGAGCATTATCTTGATGAAAAAGAACTTTTTTTCTAAATGCGGTCGTTTTATCTTGATTTCTTCACTAAACCGATCCAATAATGCACAATAATATTCACTACTATTTATAGTTTTTCGTTTCTCAAGATAATCAATAAATATTATACCCCTTGCATCCCAAAATACTGTGGTCATTACTTTTCCTGCTGACTTTACAGTTTTCGCCTTCTTGGGACCACTTTTACCAGCTTCTATCCATTGTTTTGACTGTTCTTTGCATTCTGGGATGTAGTGATGGATCCATGTTTCATCAACAGTTATGAATCGGCGCAAGAACTCTACTGGATTACGCTGATAAATCGCTAAAAGCTCCTCGGAATTGGTCCAACGGACGATTTTTTGGGGCAAAGTCAACAAACGTGGCACCCATCTTGCGGATAGCTTTTTCATGTGGAGTTCATCATGTAAAATACTCCAAACTTGTTTTGTTGTGTATTTTAACAATATCAGCAAGTTCTCTGAGCTTTATTCGTCTATCTTTAGTCACTTCATTAAATATTTTCCTAATGTTTTCAATAGTAGTAGCAGTTTTCGGTCTTCCAGAGCGTTGTTCATCTTCCGTACTTGAACGACCCATTTTAAATTGTTGAACCCAGGATTTCACGGTCGAGTATGATGGTGCATTATCACTATGAACAGAATCCAATTCATCTTTGATTAATTGTGGCGTATAACCTTTCATATAAAAGTGTTTAATAACCGCACGAAACTCTTTATTTTCCATTTTTCAAAAATTATAAGACTTGTTTACTTTAATCACCTGTAACAAAGAAAATAATCATTAAATATTTCGGAAATTCTGACAGATGGCTTATAAAAGATTGCTTAAAAAAAAGTTGCTAGTAAAACAGAAAATGTGCCAGGCCAGTTAGTTTTGCGATCGCCCTCGTACATTGTCTTTTTTCTTTGAATTTATGTAGCTGATGGCTGATGTTATACTGAAATCTTGAGCTAAACCAATTCCATGTAGGATATTGTCATTAAGTCTCTTTACTATTTTGATCTTATAAAATAAAAAAAATAAAAGAAGTTATTGGGTGCCAAGTCGTTTTGGCCGTTCTAAAAGGCGCTGGTTTGAGCCGATGTGTGAGAGCTCGCATTGTCATGGTGCACAATGATTCGTCTTCTCTTGTTCGTTTTTCGAATTTCTCCGAAGACTTCAGGCAAACAAATCGTGGTGTACCACTCAGAATTGACCATGACTACGTTGCTCAAGTGGAACAGTCATTTGCTTCGAAGTTCTTCTTCCACGAACAACTTTCGTTGGATTTGACTCGTCTTCGAAGATCTACACGGTCGATTGCTTTTTTTTTGCGGGCCCATACACATAGATCCATGATTCGTCACTTGTGACGATCTTATAAACGTCTTTTGACGCACCTCGGTCATATTTTTTCAAAATTTCTTTGAGCCTTTTTGAGCGTTTGTCAAATTGTGCGGGATCCAACGAGAAAAAGCATTTTTTACGGCCAGGTGTTCATGAAATATCGAATGTATGCTGGTGGAAGAAATTCCCAAGGATGCCTCTATCTCACGGTATGTCACATAAGGATCTTGCATTATCAGTTCCCGCACGGCATCAATTTTCTTTGGCACAACGGCCGTTTTTGGACGACCTTCACGACCTTCGTCTTGGAGCGAGCGTCGGCCATGATTGAATTCATTAAACTAGTCTTTTACAGTGCTATAGGATGGTGCTTCATCGAACTATAAACGTCTACAAATATAATACAAACATTCTAAA
Source organism: Hydrotaea diabolus (assembly GCA_963513945.1). Classification (NCBI taxonomy): domain Eukaryota; kingdom Metazoa; phylum Arthropoda; class Insecta; order Diptera; family Muscidae; genus Hydrotaea; species Hydrotaea diabolus. Next base: position 159,808,834 of record OY740716.1, read on the forward strand.
AATAATGAAATGGTTTTGACCTTATTAGTAAGTTATGCATATTATACAAAAGGGAGATCAAGAACATATGGTCTTTTTAATCTTCTTAGTTCACCACTGTCGTCTAGAAGATTTATGGCTAATAAATTGGCGTGATTACTTAATCTATCAAGGTATTTGGCACTACACGCAGAAAAAAGTATGGTTGTGGTGACAATATTCGAAGAAGATAATACTATTGTTGGGTATATGTTGTGGTACAACAATATTATGACAACAATAGTATGATTCACACATAACCATACTATGATCCCCACAACCATAGTATGATTCACACATAACCATACTATGATCCCCACAACCAAAGTATGATTCACACTCAACGATACTATGATCTCCACAACCATAGTATGATCCTCACAACCATAGTATGTTTCATATACAACACTAGTATGATCCTCACAACCATACTATGATTCACACGCAACCATGTTGTGTTCCCTACAACCATAGTAGAATAACACACAATTATACTATCATCCCCAATAAAATTTATTAGAATTTGTTTAAATTATCGACAATAGATTTGATCCCCAATATTATTAATTAGAATTGATTTAAGTTGTCAACAATAGATTTGAATTATGAAAATTATTCAAAAATACATTTAATACAAAATAATAGGGAGTGATTTATTTCACAGTAGAAAAAATAAGTTTAAATAAACGTAAGCGTTTTTATTAAAAATATTTCAATTAAAGCAGCTTGTTTTAAAAATTTTAACTTCGATAAAAAAGTACTGTTATTGCACTAGATCCGTACCAATAACATTTGTTCTTAAAAGCATATTTAAACGAAGAAAAATAACAATCATACAGTTTGATTGCCGTAATCATATTATAGTTAACATAAAACGCAAAATACAATACTCTTGTCGCACCAACCATATTTTCATTATTAAATTTAGCAAAATTACTATTGTAATATTGCAGCAATTATACTATCGTCAAAAATAAATTTAGTTAACAGTGCTATGGTTGCGACGAACATACTTTTATTGCGGAGAACATATTATTATCGCCGTGACCATGTAGTAACCATGTTTTTTCTCTGCGTGTACGCCGTTTTAATTCATCTCGTAGAGGAAGAACATTGAGATCTTATGTATGTTTTCATATCTTATAAACCAGGGTGCATTGACTAATAGCCTAAGGGTTTTATTTTGATATCTTTGTAAAATTTCAAGATTCGAGTTATAAGCAGTTCCCCACAATTCAATGCCATAAGTCCTGCTGGTTTCAATATTGTTTTATAAATTATTACTTTATTTTCTAAGGTAAGTTGCGACTTGGGTCCAGCAAAGGCAACATCCTTTTTAAAAATAACCTTTCAAATAATTTTAAAAGTGTTGGCAATAAGCTTATTGGTCTGTACGAGCTAAGTAGATTCTCGGGTTTATTTGGCTCTAAGATCATTATAATTTTTGCAATTTTCCACTGCGATGGAAAGTGGGACAACCTTAAAAGTTAAGTTAAATAGGACAGTTAGAAAAATAAGACCTTTTTGGGCAAGGATTTAATAATTATTGAATCAATATGATTACATTTTGATTACAAAACTCTATTTTAACTTCATGTTTAATCGGTAAAAACATTTGACATGAGACATTCAAAACTTTATCCATCTGCTTTGAATCAGTGGGATTTCAAAAATCAAAAGGAGTAAAGGTTTCTTGCAAAAAAGTTTTGAAAGCTTCTGCTTTTCTTGTATCGGAACGACACCAGCTTCCATTTGAGCCTTTAATGGGAACATTTCGTTTTGGCGAACGCTTCAAATATTTCGTTGCCCTCCATAAGCTCTCTTCATTAGTGGATGTTGGGTTCAGGCGACTGAGATAATTTCCAACTGCATCATTTTTAAGTGTTTTCAGCCGCATTTTGAGAAAATTCGACGATTGGTTGAAATTTGTCTTATCAATTGGATATCTAGTTCTCTGCCATACTTTTCGAAGACGTCGTTTAATCTGAACAAGTCTGTTTTATTTCTGCACTCACGTATACATTTGATAAGTAAGTAGAGTTTTGTTGTGGGGTGGATCTAATTGCTGCTTCTTGAATCACATTCGTAAACATTTCAACTGCACCATCCAGTTCAGTAGAATTTTCAATAGATATGTTTAAATTTAAATGATTCTATATCGGTTTTAGCTGAAAACAGGTTCTTACTTCAAGTCGTTTGATGGGCATAGTCCTGTAGCTTACTAGTGTACTTTAGGAGTGTGGTCGGAACTTAAATCATCATAGGCAATAATATCGAGATTAGTTTCAGGAATACCAGCAAAAACTGCAAAGTCCAAGAGGTCTGGTATTTTGGCTGAATCGCTTGGCCAGTAGGTTGGTTTTCCAGTAGACATTGTTTTGAACTTGTAATTTTTAATTGAACCGAAATTATTTCACTTTTGATAAGGAAATCGAAAGTTCAATTAAGGCCGGTTTTTAAAAAACACAATTTTTAAAAAATCTGTAAATGCCGGTTTTCTAAAAAAAAACCCGGGTTTTTGGACTAAAGACATGTTACCATGGAGCGCAATATACGATAAAAGATATACCCATAAGCTTTGACTGGAAACTTAATAAGAAATACTCTTTCCCCTGTTTATTTATAACTGTCAGTGAATAAAAAAGATGTAACAGAGTATTTTTTGTAATCTATATCAGCTTTGAATGATAATATATAAAATCACTAGTGAGCTGTAAATTTATGTTGTCCCACCAAATCAAAACTTATCGAAACACGACATCTTTTCCGTATTCTTCGGGCCTAAATAAGAACAGTTGATATAAAATTAGACACTGTTATCAACTGCTACAAACAATATATTTTATGCCACATACTTTTTACAATTTTAAAATCAATATTTATTACGAAATAATTTCGTTTAATCTTTTTGTAATATGCTCGTACAAGTACCTAAGGTTCTCTACTATCTCGGAATAAAATAAAATATATGTACGATTTTTTATTTAAAATTAAAGTCGTTATTGTGAAATGTGACGACGCTTGTTAACTGAACTTAACCGCTGTGAAGTGGTAAAGACCACATTGTATATCAGTTGTTATTAATTTTATATTTTTCAAGTATCTTTCTGGTCTGCCACAAAGAAAATAAATATAAAAACAAATTATAAGAATGTCGAAATTGTTTACCAAACTGCTTGAGCACGAAAGATACCAAGATATGGGTTGATGATGACGACGATGACACTTGTTGTCATTAGTTTTCAGTGCAAATAGATTTCGCATGTCGATAACTTCCAGTGGATTTTAATTTGATTTCCGTTAAAATAAGCATGCACTATGTATTTTAGATACTGGAGTTTCAAGTGAATATTATTGAATTAAAAACAATTATTTAAATCAAATACGAAGCGTAGTAAAAGTTGCTACAACACGTGTATAGCCTCCATAAAAGGATGGAGTGTAAATTAAATTTGTCATTGAAATTGATCGGAGATCTCCTATACAGGTTAAAATAGGCGCTATTGTAAAAAAAATATTATTATTAACTTTGAGAAAAATTTGATTAATCTAAAAAATAAAATTTTCCAATTTTTGTCTACTTTTTTCTCTACCGACGGTGAAAGTGTGCAAACAAATTTTTGCCTTTGTTAACGTTTGCGGAATGAAATCGCAACAAATTTTACAACGCTGGGTACAAAGCAAAATTAGAAATCTAAACAAAGTACCGTTATTTTTCATTTACCACATGTTTTGTGATATTGCTATTTTTGTTGCAAATATTTTGTTTGCAATGTCGTCAAAAGAAGAACAACGTCGAAAAACCATTTGTAATTTTTTCGACCATCATCCTGATTGGAAGAAATCCGATATCGTTTCTCATTTTGTAGAGCAAGGAGAAAATTGAAGTTCGGTATATAGAACACTGGCGATATATTATAAAAGACAAACAACAGAAAGAAAACGTGGTTCTGGAATTTTTCTAAGTCGACTTAGAAAAATTACCGATGGTAAAGTCGCTAAATCCTATAGGGAGCTTGAGAAAAAAGTTCCAATGTGACGGAAAAACAGTGAAAAAATATCTGAGTGATATAGGAATTCAGAGAAAGTCCAGAAAAAACAGGGCAAAAGCGTCAGAAGCTGAAGAAGTTACCCAAAAGTCTCGACTTAGAAGTTTGGTCAAAAATACATTCAAAGCCAAGAGCGACATTGTATGCATCATGGACGATGAGTCATATTTTACATTGGATGGAAACGAATGGCAAGGAAAACATTTTTTGAGGGAAAAAACACGTAGACGATAAAATAAAGTATGTGGAGCATTCAAAATTTCCGAAAAAAGTTTTATTGTGGCTTGCAATTAGTCAGCATGGAATGTCAGAACCAGTTTTTTTTTGAGTCCGGTTTGGCCGTCAATTCTGATAGATATATTATTTCTGCTTACCAAAAGTTGAAGAATTTATGAATAAGAAGCATAGAAACTTAAATGTAATCTTCTGGCCCGACTTAGCATCTTCAATTTCCATATGTACGTAAAGAAGAAAATCCACCCAATGTACCCCAATTAGGCCCAATTGAGGATTTTTGGCCAAATTTAAAACGAAAAGTATATGCAAATAACTTCAGACCCAAAACTACCAAAAATTTGATTCAAAAAATTCGAAAGGAGCTTCAAAACATGCCAACATTGACATTTTCAACAGCCATGGCAAAAGTTCCTCAAAATTGCCGCAAAGCAGCTCGACCGCAAAGGACCGAATATTTTTTACATTAAACTAGTACAATGTATTATCCTAAAAAAAATTGAAATAAAATTTTTGTTTTTGTTTAAAAGACAAAAAAAAATGTTTGTTTTTGCGATTTCATTCCGCATAAGTTAAACACTTAAATTACTTAGTAGGGACATAAATACTGTTACACACGTTTAATGCTGTAAAATAAAAAAGTTCTGAATGTTTTTGGACCAAATATTTTTTTATATATTTATTTATATATATTGTATCCAAAAAGAATCTACTTATTCGAAATGTCCGCCTTTTGCCTTTACACACGCCTTAAGTTGCACTGGCCATTCGTCAATGGCTGCACGAACCTCGTCCATTGGAAAAGTGGCCACAGCTCGAACCAAAGCAGTCTTAAGAGATCCAATGCTGGGGTATCTTTTGTGACAGACCTTGTCCTTAAAACCCGTCCACAATTTGTAATCCAACGGGTTCAAATCTGGACTGCCTGAGGTCCATTCTTCAGAGGAAATGAACGCTGGGAAATTGTTTCGAAGCCAGGCCTTAGACGTTTTAGCCTTATGGGCCAGCGCAGAATCCTGCTGGAAAGTCCATGGCTGGTTTTGGAACAGGGAATTGTTAAAAGGCTTCACAACAGCTTCCAAAACGGGTTCTTGGTAAACTTTGGCCGATGTTTTCACTCCTTGTTCGCAGAAATGCAGGTCAGTGACCCCATCGTAAGGGACACCCAACCAAACCATGACTAAAGCTGGGTGATGACCCTTTTCCACCCTTGGGATCAGTTCAGATGCTTCCTTAGATGGCCACGCATACACTCTATCATTTTGCATGTTAAATTTTTCCTAAACGGTAAAAATTTTTTATCGGTGAACAAAATTTTTCTGTGCAAGTTATCAGCGTGCTTCACCAAAATACGTTTGCAGTTTCCAATCCTATTTTTTTTAAAGCTGCAGTCAATAAATATCCAGTACGTCGTTTGAAAGCCGCAAGTCCCAAGTCTTTTTTAATGATTTTTGCGCGATACTTATCTCACAGGCCATGATTTTCTGTTTTCGGAGCGAATTTCTATGAATTCTTGATTTAACGGCTTTGATGACATGCGGTGTTCGAACTGAGCGTGGGCGGCCCGGCCGGTGGCGGTCTTTTACAACTCCTGTCTCCTCAAACAGTCTTATGCATCGGTAGACGAACGTGCGGCTAATCCCTAGTGGCCGGAGCGTTTTGAAAATATCGCTTATTTTCATTTCACACTTGAAAAGCGCTATTACAGCGATACGGTTCACATTATCTGACCATTCTATGATGAAAGTTGAAACAATTTTATTGAGTTTAGCTTTCAAAACCCATATGACATTAACGGGGTATGTTCAGTTCTACTATTGAAATGGGTGTGTTCAACGTTGTAATAGTATTTATGTCCCTACTAAGTATTTTCGTTGAGCAAGTGTGGAATTTTGGATGCAAAAATTCTTTTCTGTTGTTTCGGAAACTTCAATCGTTCCAACGTATCGTTCAATTTAAATTACTGAAAATTACAGGGCACCAACTAAAATCCGGCTGTACTGATAGAATGTTCGAGGTGCAAGCAACCTCAAACATTCGGCTGTGGCAACAAATCTGTTCTCGGTGTGTATATTTGGTTATCCTATAACTCTTGAGGCGATGAAATTTGGCACTAAGCTAGCGTACGGTAAATAACTCTTTGAATTATCCCACAATTCCTAAAATAATGGGAAAATCCCAAAAATAAGATTTTTGTTTGGATTTTTTTTGGAAAAATTACCGCCATTCCGTCAGTTTGCTTAGGACCCATTTAAGGCTGTTTGGGATATTTGCTGTCATATCAGTTCGTAAAAACTGTATTTACATTTGAGATAGCAGCTTTGCGTTGTTAGAACTTATAGCCCTAATATTTATTTTAATAAAAATTGACCATAGTGCATCCCTCCAATGCACCGAGAGATCGAATTGTTGTAGTAATCCAAGAGAAAATTTTGTTGTAATCATCACTGTTAACTGCTTCATCCGAAAACAATAATTTTTTGGCCCAAAAAATGTACCGCATAGCTTGCAAGGTATATATATATGTCGATACAAGTTTATTTTTGTAAGCAAAATATTACTATGAGGGTTGCTATTTATTTTACGGGTCCTGGCAATACTACTGGCGTGGAAGTTCCAGTTTGCATCTGGCATTTGACATTTTTATACCACCAAGTTATAAGTTAGTTTCATGACAAATGTTTGTAGCTACCAAAAATATTTGAGCTAGACCCACCTTTAAGATCGACGAATAATCACCTACTGATTTGATTAACGACGTCCGTTCGTCCATCTAAAGCTTGCAATCAAACTACAGGTCGAAAATGTTGTCCGATTTTCATGAATTCAGCAGAAGTACGATTTTTTGACCAAGGACGGACGCTTTAAAGAAAATCGGTTCAGTTTTAGATATAGCTCCCACCTATATGTTCAACCTATTCTAATGTCTTTAACTTTAGAAGCCACATATTATTGCCAATCTTGTGAAATTAAGCACACGTTAGTTTTTTGGATCAAGGAAAACCAGTAATGAAATTGAAGAAAATCGGTTCAGATTTAGATATAGCTCCCATACATATATATTCATAAGGTTTTTAATGGTTTAGCTCTAGCAGCCACATCTTACATCCAATCTTGAAATAAATTTAGAATACGTTAGTGTGCTCGAAAAAAACGGCTTTAGATTTTAATATAGTTCCCACCTATATGTCATCCGCTTTTCTATTTTTGTTGCTCTCGAAGCCTCAACTTACATCCATTCTTAACGAAACTTGCACCAGTAAGTTTTTTGGTCCAAGGAAAAACGTTATTGAAATTGTCCATCCGATTTTATGTCTTTAGATCTAAAAGCCACAAGGGTTGCTATATATATGGCCTAGGCAACACATAGAGTGGCGTCATCTGACATTTCCATTGGAAAGTTTCACATTTTTTAGCATAAACGTACTTAAAACTTTTTGACGTACGATCATCATTTGTGTTGTTTATAGTGACTTGAAAAAATCAATTTGACAAAAAAAAGGAATTAGCTCGTGACCATTTTCGAGCGAACATTTTTCACAACTTTCGACGATAGCGATAAAGCACCATCCTATAACACTGTGAAAAACTGGCTCAATCGTGGCCGACGAAGGTCGTTAAAAAACGGCCGTTTGTGCCAGAGAACATATCGTGCGTGAACTGATTATGCCACATCGTCATGTGACATACGTGAGATAGAGACATCCTTGGGCATTTCTTCCACCAGCATACATTCGATATTGCATGAGCACCTGGCCGTAAAAAAGGTTTGTTTCGTTGGATTCCGCACAATTTGACAATCGCTCAAAAAAAGTCTCGTGTCGACTGGTGCAAAGAAATTTTGAAAAAATAAATCGCGGTGTTTCAAAAGATGTTTATAAGATCGTCACAGGTGACGAATCATTGATCTATGCGTATGAGCCCGAAACAAAACAGCAATCGACCGTGTGGGTCTTCGAAGACGAGACAAATCCAACAATAGTTGTTCGTGGAAGAAGCACTTCGAAGCAAGTGGTCGCCTGTTTCTTCGGCTAAACTGGTCAGGTGGTGACTGTTCCGCTTGAGCAACGTAGGACGATTAATTCTGAGTGCTACACCATAGTTTGTTTGCCTGCAGTTTTCGGAGAAATTCGAAAAACGAGCAAGAAAAGACGACTCATTGTGCACCATGACAATGCGAGCTCTCACACATCGGCTCAAACCAGCGCTTTTTGACCGGCCAAAACGTCGAATTGATGGGTCATCGTTAAAAAACGGCCGTTGTGCCAGAGAACATATCGTGCGTGAACTGATTATGCCACATCGTCATGTGACATACCGTGAGATAGAGACATCCTTGGGCATTTCTTCCACCAGCATACATTCGATATTGCATGAGCACCTGCCGTAAAAAAGGTTTGTTTTCGTTGAATTCCGCACAATTTGACAATCGCTCAAAAAAAGTCTGGTGTCGACTGGTGCAAAGAAATTATGAAAAAATTAAATCGCGGTGTTTCAAAAGATGTTTATAAGATCGTCACAGGTGACGAATCATTGATCTATGCGTATGAGCCCGAAACAAAACAGCAATCGACCGTGTGGGTCTTCGAAGACGAGACAAATCCAACAATAGTTGTTCGTGAAGAAGCACTTCGAAGCAAGTGGTCGCCTGTTTCTTCGGCTAAACTGGTCAGGTGGTGACTGTTCCGCTTGAGCAACGTAGGACGATTAATTCTGAGTGCTACACCATAGTTTGTTTGCCTGCAGTTTTCGGAGAAATTCGAAAAACGAGCAAGAAAAGACGAATCATTGTGCACCATGACAATGCGAGCTCTCACACATCGGCTCAAACCAGCGCTTTTTGACCGGCCAAAACGTCGAATTGATGGGTCATTCCGCCGTACAGCCCTCACTTGGCACCCAATGACTTCTTTTTACTCCCGCACATCAAGAAAAAAATGTGTGGTCAACGATTTTCGTAGCCAGAAGATGTTGTTGAAGCGTTCAAAAACCATGTTTTGGAGGTGCCTCAATTGGAGTGGGAAAAAGTGCTTCAAAATTGGTTTGAGCGCATTCAAAAGTCTATAAATACTTTGAAAAACAATAAAACCATTTTTGATGATAAATATTTGCATTTTTATTATTAGGCCAGGAATATATATAGCATATAATAAATATTATTGCTTATATTATAGCTCCCACATATATGTATGTTAACCGGTTTTACCAAAAACCATGACATTTTATCACAAATTCGTATATGACATGAGTTTTAAAATCTGGGTAACTGAAAAACATATTTTTAGTTGGCTTTTCCAAACACCAGGAATGCCTGGTATAATATAGTCGGCCAAGGCCGACTTAATCTTTTTTTTTACTTGTTTAGCAAAACGTCTTTAAGAATGTTTTGTCAGAAAGAAGCACGTCGAGGTTAACCCATTTCTTACCGGCGCACAGACAGGTATTTTACCAATCTGGGCGGCCAAAATTCGATTTTTCAAAAATCGATGTTTTTAATAATTACCGATTGTAGGGTAAAGAGAATAGAATGCTTAACTAGATTCCGTTATTTTTCATTCCTTTTGCTTACATTCGTTTTCTACACGCTTTCAAAGTTCTAGTTGCTAATTGTGCATTTACTATTTTGTTGCGTTCAAGTAAAGTAAAAGTTTAAGCAGGCTGTGCGAAGGCTGTATTCAGTTGAAACATATAAGTAAAATGGAAAATATTAAAGCAGGTAAATATTATTTCATCCAATTAGCTAAATAAAATTATATTAAATTCCTACTAGTAAAGCAGCATTGAAAAATATGGTATTTTAGTAAATTTCAATGGGTACCAAAAGCGAACTCTGGTCAAAAAGTTATGCCCCACCACCAGTGCCGGATTAACCCATAAGCAAACTAAGCAGCTGCTTAGGGCCCCCGTAAAATTGGGGCCCCCAATTTTAGGCGTATAATTTTTTCTAAGTTTTAAAAATAATGAATTTATCAAATTGCACAAGCAAGAAATACAGATGACGCAGAAACAGTAATAGGCAAGAAATAGCCACAGTTCACGTCACACACGACACCTGAGCACAAAAAGCAAATACAACAATTATAACGGACCTGTTCTTATTCATTCATGACGTTGTACAACGTATACATATAATACAATAGAATAATAATAAAAATGAAGAGAATTTATCTGAGTGGATTGCAAAAACGGAAACAAGCGGAAGAAAAAAAACAAAAAGATGAGGAAGTCGTCAAGAATTTGCCGAAATTAACTTCATTCTTTCAAACCAGCACATCGCTGTCGAAAAATCCAGATGGTGCAACGAACGTGGCAGAAGATGACGGCGGCCAAAAAATTCAGGAACCATCTATCGCTGTTGACAATAATAATGATGCAACAATTCCAAACCTCGCACCCCAAGGAAACAGGAACAATGATTCTGGAACGTGGACTGAACTAACTGCGGATGATATTAGCTACTGGACAAATGAGGGGCCACAAAAATGTCAACACCACTCTGGTTCATTCGAAAACTCGCGGAGAATTTTCCAAGATGGAAAACAAACAAGATTCTGCTCTCGAAACATTTTTAATGGAACAAAAGCCAACGGTGAAAAGTACACTCGGGAATGGCTGCTGTATTCTCCATCAAAGGGCGACGTTTGTTGTTTCGTTTGTAAACTATTTTCATCTAATGTATCATCTCGACTGGTATCTGGATTCAGTGATTGGCGTAACACTTGTGTCATTGATCAACACGAAAATTCTCAGTCTCATAGAGAAGCAATACTCGCATATTTGATTCGAAGAAAGGGATTGGGATTAAAAGCCCAGTTTGATGACCAAATGGAGGAAGAATTCAAATACTGGAAGTACATCTTGCACCGAGTTGTATCTGTCATTCAAACATTGGCAGAACGGGGATTGGCATTCAGAGGTTCAGATGAAAAATTTGGATCCGTGAATAACGGGAACTACATAGGATTGCTAGAACTTGTCGCTAAATTTGATCCGTTTTTGGCCTCGCACATTTCAAATTATGGAAACAAAGGGAAAGGTAATACTTGACCCATGATTTAAATTTTGGATAAATTTTTCCAATGTATTGTCAGTATATTATAAATGAATTGTCAATATATTATTAATATATTACCAATGTATTGTTAATATGTGACCTTTTTCAAGAAAATTCAACATTTACTAATAGCATACTTTCTGTGTTTTAAAGGAAATGTGTCGTACTTGTCGAAAACTATTTGCGAAGAGCTAATTGAACTAATGAGTCAGGAAGTCCGGTCTGCGATTTTAGATGAAATAAAAGCTGCTGGATATTTTAGTTTGTCCGTCGATTCAACCCCTGATCTTTCTCACATTGATCAGTTGTGCGTCATCATAAGATACGTTTCGCCCTTTGATAATTTGCCAGTAGAACGATTTTTAACATTTTTAGAATTGAAAAGTCGCGTTGGGAAAGAAATGGCTGATGCAGTTTTGAAATTCTTGATCGAAGACTGCAACATTGACTTTTCGAAGTGCAGAGGGCAATCCCATGATAACGCAGCAAATATGTCCGGTATTTATAAAGGGATGCAAAGTGTTATTTTACAACTCTACCCTTATGCAATATACATTGCATGTGCAGCACATTCATTGAATCTTGTCGGTCGTAGTGCAGTCGATTGTTGTTTGGAGGCTGTCAATTTTTTTTCATTAGTGCAAACACTTTACGTATTTTTTTCTGCTTCTACAAACAGATGGAAGGTACTAAAGGATCATATCAAGGATGAAAAACAGTTAAAGAAACTCTCAAACACGCGGTGGGAAGCACACGCTGTTGCCACAGATGCAATTTTAAATTCGTATTCTCAAATTCTCGACGCGTTAGATTCTATTTCTGAAGATAGGAATCAAAAAGGAGAAACTAGACAAGAAGCAATGAATATTGCAAACAAAATGCAAGAGTTTGAGTTTGTTTTTATGGTTACGATGTGGAATGACATTTTGCAACAATTTCATCGGACATCACAAGCCCTTCAGAGTTCAGAAGTTAATTTGCAAGTGTGCGCTGATTTGTATAAAACGTTGACTATTTACTTGCAAAATCTCAGGGAAAGATTTGAAGAATTCGAAAACAAGTCTAAAGAAATTTTACCCGACGGTGATTAAAGAGGAAATAGTAATCGAATACGTACTCGGAGAGTACAAGTCAATGATGGTCCAGCGGAAGATGCTATTTTATCTGCAAAGGACAAATTTCACATTTCGACTTTTTATTGCATCGTCGACATTCTTCAAGTCGAGATGAAAAGAAGAGGCGACGTTTATCAGACTGTGGCAGAAAAGTTTTCATTTTTATTAAACATGAATTTAACCAACGATGAGATACTATCAAAAGTTAAGTCGCTTGTCGCATCGTATCCTGAGGATTTAAATTCAAATCTGTCTGATGAATTAGAACAATTTCATCAGTACGTTCGTTTGAAAATGGAAAAAGATAAAAATATTAGTGCAAATTTTACTGATTTTTATAACATCATTGTAAATGACCAACTTCAAACAGTCTTTCCTAACGTGGAAATCTGCCTCAGAATATTTTCATCATTAATGATAACAAACTGTTCGGGAGAACGATCTTTTTCGCAGTTGAAACGAATAATCAGCTCGATTGGATAACGGGAAAAGGGTTAAAAATCGACCCAAAGTTTTGGTACAGACCGGCAGACAGAGAGTACGAGTTAATATAAAGAATTTAAAAAAATTATGGGGCCCCATATCTTTCACTGCTTAGAGCCTCACAGACTGTTAATCCGGCACTGCCCACCACTCACCACCACTTCAATCTGTGATTAAATGTAATCTTAAACATTGTATTGGGCACATGGGGAAAAAAAAATTGCGGGTTTTTGCGGTTTTGTGTTTTATAGCCATTTACCTTCTGCGGAAAAATATATCATAATTTCTGCTGCTTTACTGTATATTGTTTTGTATATTGAAAAAAACATTTATTCCAAATTTAGGTCCTTCAAAAATCAAGTACATAGTTCGTGGAGACGGCAAGAGTTTAGATGCCGAATGGGACTAATTGTGGACGTTCCAAAGCCTGGATTTGGCAACAGTAATGACGGCAACACAAGCAGACGTTTTTTTCGATCCAGATTTTGCAGCAGAGATTACGGGGGTTGACCGAAACCTTATTTTTCGTTTAAAAGTAATTTTAGAAGCAATCTCCAGTGGCCACAACATTGACGGCGAAAAATTTAATAACTATGCAACCGAAACAGCAAAAATGTATGTTAGTTTGTACCACTGGTACCCGATGTCTCCAACAATGCACAAAATTTTGATACATGGACAACTTGTGATTGAAAAAGCTCTACTACCTATAGGTCAGCTGTCCGAAGAAGCCGCTGAGGCCAGAAATAAACACTTTCGCCAATACCGTCAAAACTATGCGCGAAAGTTTTCAAGAGAGGCCTGCAATAGGGATGTTATAAATAGATTGCTGCTAACTTCCGATCCTTTGCTAACGGGCATTAGGTCGAAGCCAAAAAAATTACCAACACCTTTCACAAAGGAATGTATAGAAATGCTTGTTTCGACAGATCACAGCGACAGCCACGAAAATATGGCGGACACAATGAACGAAAATATTTCATGCTCAATTGATGACCATATGTCCGAATAATTAAGTTAACTCTGAATAACAATTATATTTAAGTTGTTTGTAAGTTCTTGTTTTTTTGAAAATATGCCAAACACTTATTTAAAATAAACGTAATACATTTATTACACATAATACATTTAGTACACATTTATTTCATATCTAGCATTTTCAACTTGAAAAATTTGAGGTATTATCTTCCAAATGCTGTAAAAGATCCCCTCTACCCCCCAAATGTTAGCCAATTATTTTTTTACGCCTCACCGAGTAATTTTTTAACATTCTGCTTCATAAATTTACTTCAAATAATTTTGGCCGCCCAGATCGTTAAAATACCCCTCTGTGCGGCGTGTGTTTGAACACACGTTTACGATTTCCCGAGTTTGAGCGAATATAAAGAATAGATATATTTAAAATTTAAATGCGAGTGGTGTTAATGTTAAGAGTTCATCTATTACCAAAAAAAAAAATGTTTTTGGAAATATTTCGTAATCCCCTCCTCTCACAAGGGGGGGTTTAGAAAGTCTCCAAAAAAATACTATTTTTAAATTAATTAAATAACATATATACAAAAGTTAAATTTATTATTTGTGCATTGGCGTGTGTTCCCAATTGTTCAAAAATTAACATAATACACTTTGCCCACTGTGCTAGTACGTATTTATGCCTCTAGGTGGCAGTAAATATTGGCGTGTGTTTCACCACACGCTGGTATCGATAATGAGTTTCACCACACACTGGTGGATTTGATATTTTGGTACCAATGTCATTTGTTTGCCCCCTGATAATGCTACCGGTGATTCTGACTGTGAAATAATAGACGATGACAAAATATCAACGAATATTATTTCCGATAAGACCCCGTTGGACGAAATAGCAGGTATAAATTCTTAATTGTTTTTATTGTTTTTTAATACTAATTATGGGTGACGCAGGCACTCTTGAAGTGATTTACACATCCACTATTGACGATTATGGAGGTCCTGGAATTGAAGTTCATCAGATGGAACCGCAACCATCAACGTCAAAAGATATGCCCAAAAATAAATATAAATATCCGGCAACCGATTTCAAACCGGTTTGGAAAAAAACAAAGAGAACTGCATATGACATTCACCCTGTGCCTGAACCACTGATAGATGAAAAGCTTAACCCACTGCTCCAAACTATAAGCGAGAAAAGCCCGTACGAATTATTTAAATTATTCTTCGACGATGAAATAATTGATCTGCTTGTGGACGAAACAAATAGATATGCTGCCCAACGAAATATCAGCAAAGTGTGCGACAAATATCTAATACAGCGTTTCATGGGGATTCTTTTATTTTCCGGGTATCACAATGTCCCACAAACCTCATTGTTTTGGAGCTTAGATCCAGCGTTTGGCATTCCCATGATTCGTCAAACAATGCCGCGAAACATGTTTATGAAATTGAAAACTAACTTTAATATCGCTAATAATGACACTCTGGATACCTCTGATAAGTTCGCGAAAGTTCGGCCATTGTTTGACATGCTCAACAAACGTTATATACAGTTTGGTGTTTTTGCAGAGCATTTATCGATCGACGAGACTATGGTACCCTACTTCGGCCGCCATTCAGCGAAAATGTATATACGTGGAAAACCAATTCGTTTTGGGTATAAATTGTGGGCTCTTTGTTCCGATGATGGTTATATGTTCCAGTTCATCCCATATTCCGGTGCATCCAGCATTTACGATAAGACTTTGGGGCTTGGTGCATCCGTCATGATGGAACTATTAAGACATTGTAAGCATCCTATGCAACACACCATTCACTTTGACAATTTTTTTACCTCCCATTACTTGATGTGTCTGCTGAAAGATAGATGCTTCTGCGCAACCGGCACTGTTAGATCTAATCGTGTAGCCGGCGCCCCTTTGGGCGCATTAAAAAAGCACGATACCGACTATGCATATGACTCGCGGAATGATATTATGGTAATTCGTTGGCTAGATAATTCTGAAGTTACCATCGCAACTAATGACCATGACGCAATCGATCCTATGGTAACGGTACAACGATACAGCAGAGAAAAGAAAAAAAAGTTGGTATTCAACAACCTCTCGCATTCAACAATTACAACAGGCATATGGGTGCCGTCGACTTACACGACAATGGTGTTGCCAATTACTGTATCGGCATTCGTGGCAAAAAGTGGTGGTGGCCGCTCTGGGTCCAATGTTTGGATAGTGCTGGTGTCAATGCATGGAAACTGCACTGCTTAGTAGCAGCTTCAAAAAATGAGAAGCCTATGTCACAGCTAGACTTCAAAAATTCGGTGACGAAGTCTCTGCTTCTTTCGTCGGAGGATGCCATGGTTGATATTGAACATTCGTCTACTGAAGATTCAGACAATGATTATAGGCCGCAAAACCTTCCTACAGTAGACGCATTGCACGTTCCATTTAAAACTAATAGTCGTCGCCGATGCATTGTGTGTACACCAAAAGCCACCATATTCAAGTGTGAGCCGTAACACACTTTCAAACAAAAAACCAAGAATTGAATAATTCAATGTTATCCACTTTATATTCTGAAATAAATATTTGTATCTGAAAACAATAAATATTTTACATACTTGTACTTACAGTTTTTTATATAAAATCCTGTTTTACTAAAAAGTTAAATAATAAAAAAAAAAATTGTACCGAAAAAAACAATTCAAAACATCTAACAGTACCAGCGTGTGGTCAAACACACGGCAGTTTTCAGAAAAACTGAAAGTAATTTTTGATTTTTTTTTTGTCAGAAATTCTTCTATCTTGAAAACAAGATGTTTCTGAAAGTTTCATCAAAAAATTCCAATGTTGAAATTTCTGGTAATTAATGGGTTAATGAATCGTTTTTTTTTCGGTAGAGCCGGTCATGTGGCAACTGTGAGTGGAAAAAAAAGTAGAGACGACGAACCATTTTGCATCACGACAATGCAAGCTCTTACGCATCAGAAACAATGGGTTATTTGAGTAATCAAGATATTGATTATTGAGATTGATCCGCCGCACAGCCTTGATTTGGCACCCTATTACTTTCCTTATTCCCTCAAATAAAAAGAAAAAACTGCGTGATCAATATTTTTGAAATTCAAACGGTTACAAACTTTGACTGGTTTACGAGTAATAAAGGGAGGTCCATCTAAAACGCAAGATGTCATTTGTAAATAAAAGAAAAGGTTTTTAGAGAATTATTTTAATATTTTTAATTATTATAAAGGGATCGATGACAATTTTGAATGAAAGAAAATATCGACCAAATGCTCGCCACGGCTTCCATGGCATAATTCCATCCGATGGTCCATATTGTCAATGACTCTGAGACATACTGGAGGTTCATTGTCGTTAATGGGCCAAATTATCGCATCCTTTAGCTCTTGAGTTGTTCTTGGCTTATTTAATTTCAAGTATCCCCAAAGAAAGAAGTCCAACGGTGCGAAATCCTCATGATCGTGGTTGCCAATTAACATAACGTAAGATAACATGGTCATTTCTTGCGCAAAGAGCCTTAGTTTTCGTTTGCTGTGTGGCAAGTAGCACCGTCCTGTTGGAAACACAGGCCTGTATCATTCTGGCCACAAGATGTCCGCTATCATCTCGCGATACCGAATACAATTCATGGTAGCTGTTTGGCAGACCGTACCACGAAGTAATGCCAGATGACAGCACCAGCCCTTAAACCGCACCAAACAGTCACTATTTGTGGATGCATCGGCTTTTCAACAATCACTCGTGGATTTCGGCAATTCTGCTTGTTAACGAGTCGACTGAGGTATAAGTGTGCCTCGTCGCAAAAGCTGATTTTCTTTGTAAACTCACCATTCACGTCTGTCTGTTCAACAAACCATTCGGCGTATTGACATCTCTTGAAATGGGCTTCTGCTTTTGAGTCTCTTTTTTGAAAATTCGAATCAGTGATGTTCGCGAGATGTCCAGTTCTTGGCGAGAATGCGATTTGTTGTCGACATTTGGGTGTATGGCTAAGAATTTAAATTAAAGAAACTTATTAGAGATCGGGAAAAATTGGAACAAAATGTTTTTCTTTTAAATGTGCATAACTCTCAAAGTATAGGAGAAACTAAAATTATGTGGACAAATGTAATCCAAATCTGATGAAAACTGTAATTTTGGCGATCGTTATAAGTTTTTCGCACCCGATGTTCTAAGTTTCGGAGCTGTGCTATACGACAGCATTTCTGGCTAGAGGATTAGGAACGCTCCTCTAAACTTAAATACACAAACACTGTAGCTGTGTACAATTTTATGGATCCACGACAAACACAACAAATATCAGAGATTTATTTCCAAAATATTTTGTTTTCCAACCACTGTGCGCTGAAGGGTATTTACGATTTGGCCCGACCGAACTAAACGACGTTTTCACTAATGTTACTTAAGTTCGAAACACATTGGGTAGTTTTCCGAAAATCTGATATTGAAGTCTTTGGAACATCATTAGATTAAATGCCCGCTGTGGCATTAATACAGCTTGTTGTCTTTTTTGCTGCATTTAATGTGTGTTGGAATGCAAGCGGAGTAAATACCAAAATACATATATATGTGCATATATATTTATATATATTTGATAAATATTGTATATAAATATAGTGCAACCAAAATATTTTCACTCAAATTCGTTTCGAGTGAAAATGTTCTGCGCATGTCCCCTAGTAAATCTAAAGAGATTTTAATTTGAATTTCGAAGAGAAACTTCCACTTGCAGTATGTGTTGCATACTAATGATACTAGGGCGATGTTTCCCATATACGAGTACGAGTATCAATGGCGATTTGAATTCAAATGCCGATACATATTGTCAGGGAAATTCCTTTAGTTACAGAAAACACTTTTGTTGCGGCAACCGATTTTGGACTAGCAACATTTTGTTAGTTCTCTTTTCGGTTGACAAAAATTCTTTATACGAGTATCGAACCCAGCTCCAGTTTTGTTGTCCAACTCTCAACCGTCCTTGCAACAGTGCGTAACGGGGTTTCTTAATAACAGGTTATTAATTTTGAGGTTCGTTACATTTTTAAAGAAAAAAACACAGAAAATTCAAATTAAATGGGGAATGTTTATTATGATTTGAAAGAACATTCTTTGGCATTCATTTTTTGAAGATTATGTCTATCAAATGTTGGCCGCGGCTACTTCTTAGATGGCCCATCCGTTGAGTCAAATTTTCGATGCCTCGTTCGAGCATTTAGACTGGTAACTGGCGAATGACACGCGTGGTATTTTTCTCCAATGCCTGAATCGAAGCTTTTTTGTCCGCATAAACTTTAGACATTACATATCCTCACAGGAAAAAGTCTTGGTGGCCAATCGACCGGTCCAAAACGTGAAGTTATCTTCTTACCGAAGTGTTCTCTCAATAAATCCATTGATTGATGCGATGTGTGGAAAGTGGCATCGTCTTGTTGAAACCAAATATCGCCGAGATCATGAGCTTCAATTTCAGGCATCAAAAAGTCGGTTATCATTGCACGATAACGGTCGCCACGACGGTTACGTTCTCACCGTCATCATTTTTGAAGAAATATGGACCGATGATTCCACCGGCCCACATACCACACCGAACCGTTGTTTTTTCTGGATGAAGTGGCAGCTCTTGAACCTCTTCTGGTTGCTATTCGTCCCAAATGCAGCCAGAAATGGGCCTCCTCGCTGAACAAAATTTGGCTCAAAAACGTCGGACCTTCTTCGAACTTTTCAGGAGCCCATAGAGCGAAGCGTTGTCGTTGGGAACGTCGGGCGGATTCAGTTCTTGCACAAGCTGTATTTTTTACGCTTTCAATTTAAGATCTCGACGTAGTCGTTCCATACGTCAGTCCGAGTTGCTGCCGAATCGACTCTCCACGGTCTTGGTGTACACTCTCAGCTACTGGTCTATTCGGTCGAATATTATCCAATAATGAATGCTGGGTCTCAAGATGGGTGATGATGTTGCGAATAGTACGCTCAGTAGGCCGATTGTGTTGACCATAAGTTGAACGAAGTGCACGAAATACATTCCTCACAGAACGTGAATTTTCGTAATAAAGTTGAACGATTTGTAAACGTAAGTCTATCCATGATCAAATGCCAAACAATACTAAACAAAAATATCACGACAGCATGACACGACTTACTATTGAAAAAAGTATCTCTTCTTAAATCACCCTATATAAGGGATCCATCTGACCAGGACTCGCTGCATGCGATTACTGTTGGAAGTAGGAATGTAAGTTGCTTTTTGGAACTCGGTATGTAAGTCGCTTGAAGTCAGTAAACGTTTTAACGATGTTTGGTTGATTCACCGTCCATTTTTCTCCCAAACGTATTTAATACAGGGTGGCTTTTAAATATTTCTACATTAAAAAACCCAAATAATTTCTTTTCAGTGTATGGAATTCATTTTTCTTTTATTCGTATTAAAGCTCATTCAATTCAATGCCTGGAATTTAAATGGTGCTCGTTGATGTATGTGCGGCATCTTACCAAAAAGGTGTTGATTACTGCTTGTTGAGAGAGGAAAAGCCGCAATTGCTTCTCGAATGGCTAGCTTTAATTCATTCAAATTTGTTGTTGTTGTTTTTGCTTTGAAGACTTTCTGTTTGCAATAAACCCACAAAAAAAAGTCAGGTTCAGTGGCGACCTGGGGGACCAACGGAATGTGGAGTTTCTGGATATCAGCTTATTGGGAAATTTTCGTTGAAAAATTCTAAAAGGCCGGGCTATGCGAGGAGTTGCACCATCTTGCTGAAACTACACAGAGTAAGAAATTCTCATTTGGCGTTAATCTGGATAGAAAAACTCTTTCAACGCGGTTACAGTATCCAGTAACCGCAACGGTGTGACCATTTTCTTCGCAGAAGTAGGGCCCGACAATGCAGCGTGATGCAACTGCACACCACACGGTGACTCGAAGTGGATGCAATTCCGTCTCTTGGTTTATCTGTGAATTGGAAGCAATCCATATTTGACAATTTTGTTTGTTTATGTTGCCGTTTCAATCAAAATGGGCCTCGTCAGACTTGAAAAGACAGTTTTACATGTTCTCGTCCTCTTCCACCATTTAAAGCATCTTCTGGCACAATTCCAAGCGAATCGGGAAGTCTATTGCGTTTAGTTGGTTGGCCATTTGAATTTTATATAGGAATAAGTTCAAATCTTTGTGCATAATTGACTGCAAGACTGTCTGCTTATACTCGTACCCATTTAAGCAGATAAGCTTCTTGTCTTAACTATTGGATTGTTTTGTATGGCAGCAGCGATTGTTTCCTTCGTCCGAACGTAAAGGTTTCGATGGCAAGGTCTTCTGTTGACTGTCCCATGCTCGGCAAAATTGTTAACAAGTCTCATTCGGGTCCACCTGCCAAACGTGCGCATATACTCTCTTTGAATCGAAACTACAGAATCCATTGCGTTATAGCGGCAGACAACTCAAATTCTTCTTTCAGTGTCCCAGTAATGCTTTTTTGTTAAATCTTATAATCAATCCGCAAAATCAAAAAAAAAATTAACCAGATTCATTAAATAGAAAAAAAGTTATTAAAATTTTTTTGTGGTACACGCAGAAAAAAAGTATGGTTGTGGTGACAATATTTGAAGTGGATAATACTATTGTCGGGTGTATGGTTGTGAAACAACAATATTATGATTCTCACAATAAAAGTATGATTCAAATGCAACCATACTATTATCCTCACAACCATTCTTTGATTCTCACAACAATAGTATGATTCACACATTACCATACTATGATCCCCACAACCATAGTATGATTCACACTCAACCATACTATGATCTCCACAACCATATTATGATCCTTGCAACCATAGTATGTTTCACATACAACCATAGTATGATCCCCACAACCATAGTATGATTCACACGTAACCATGTTATGATCCCTACCCTACTATGGTCCCTAATATTATTTATTAAAATTGGGTTATGTTGTCAACAATAGATTTGAATTATGAAAATTATTTAAAAATACATTAAATTCAAAATAATAGTAATGATTTATTAAACAGTAGAACAACATCAGTTTAGAAAAATGTAAGCGTTTTTATTAAAAATACTTTAGTTAAACAAAGCCAAAGCAGTTTGTTTGACAAATTTTAATTTCCATATCAAAAGTACCATTATTGCATTAGATCCGTAACAATAACATTTTTCTAAAAGACATATTCAAATGAAGAAAATTTTCAATCATACAGTATGATTGCCGTAACCATATTATTGTTTACATGAAACCCACAAAACAATAGTTTTGTCACACAGACCATATTTTTATTGTTGCTACAACCATATTTTCATTTTTAAATTTAGCAATAATACTATTGTTACATTTCAACAATACTAAATTTGCGGCAATCATACTATTATTAAAATCAAATTCATTAAACAATACTATGGTTGCGACGAATATACTTTTATTGCGGAGAACTTATTATTTTTGCCGTGACCATATAGTAACCATATTTTTTCTCTGTGTGTAGTGTCATTCATTAGCCACCCTGTATAAACCATTTATTGGCTGTCGAGTTAAGAAGATTCGGCTTGCATTTTGTGCAATAGGCTTGTGTCTCTGACCGCCTAAACTTTCTTTGAACCGAAACTACGGACTCCAGTTCGTGATAGCGGGGGACAATCTAAATTCTTCTTTCAGTGTCCCAGTTATCCATTTTTGTTAAATCTAAAAATCAATCTGCAAAATAAAAATAAAATGACCAGATTCATTTAATAGAAAAAAGCTATTAAATTTCTCTTGGTGGCGTCTTTCATCAGCCACTCTTATTTTGAACAACTCTTACATCTTTGTACGCAGCTAAAATGATGAGCAAATTTACTTTTTCCTTAAAGCTAAATTATATCCCAATAGGGGTTTATTTACCGGTCTAATGCTCCAGAACCCCTAATAAATATATCAAATCGAATAACTGGCCCCACATAGCTATTCAGCGAGGGCTATTCGAAATTATCGACCGATAAGGAAATGGTCATTGGTCTTTTATAATGAAGAAAATCGCATATAATTTGTGGCTTCCTTTGTAAAATATAGGGTGATCAATTTAGAGTTACCTTTTCAGAACAAAAAAAATATAAAAATTCAAATCAAGTGTGGACTCTTTATTGGTAATTTGAAAGGACATTTTATGGCATTTATTTTTTGAAAATAATTTCCTTCAAATGTTGGCATCTGTATTATGGAAATGAGCGTATGATGAGAAACGGGAAGATCCGTTGTTTTCGACCAAAATGTTGTTCAATGATGAGGCCCATTTCTGGCTCAACGGCAAAGTCAATAAACAAAATTGCCGCATTTGGGCTAAAGAGCAACAAGAAGAGGTTCAAGAGGTGCCATTATACCCAGAGAAAACCACGGTTTGGTGCGGTGGAATCATCGGTTCATATTTTTTCAAAAATGATGATGGCCGGAACGTAACCGTGAATGGTGCTCGCTGAAATTGAAGCCCGTAATCTTGACGACACTTGGTTTCAACAGGACGGTGTCACTTGCCTTACAGCTGCGCAAACAATGGATCTATTGAGAGATCATTTCGAAAAACAGCTGATTTCACATTTTGGACAGGTGAGTTGGCCGCCTAGATCGAGTGATATCACACCTTTAGACATTTTTCTTTGGGCTTACGTAAGGTCCAAAGTCTATGCTGACAAACCAGCTACGATTCAGGTTTCGGAAGCCAACATTACGCATGTCATTAAAGCCATACCGGTCGAAATACTAGAACGAGTCATCCTAAATTGAACCCTCAGCATGGAAACCCTAAGGCGCAGTTGCGGCCAGCATTTACCAAAAAAGATTCCACACTTGATTTTAATTTTAGTATTTTTTTATTATGAAAAAAATACCTCTATATAAGCCAGTAAGCTCCAGTTTTTTTTACCTTAGCCACACAGAACACCCTAAACATTTAAAATATTTAAATGTACACTGTAAAAAATATTACCATAGTCTCTAGTAAGAGTTTTTTGTTTTGCATCTCTTCGTCGTAATGGCCCCTCTCTCTTAAGTACACAAGCGCATGTTAGGAGCATAACGACCGAGAATTCCTCGCAAAACAATGTCGATTCCCGCATTTGCATCTGCAGTCTTGGTGGATAAAGCCAAAGAAGAAATGGAAAAACATTACGAATCTTGAAAGAAAATAGAACAAAAAAAAACTATTAAATACTTATCCCGGTTATGTTCACTACTACTACTAACACCAGGGCTTACATACATGCATCCATACGTGTATGTATGAACATACGTATAGATGTGAATGAATGTTCAGACGCATGTGTGTGTAAATGTATCTGAAAGTGTGTGTGTGTGTGTAAAAACATGCTGTCGGTTTCCGTTTTCATGGGAATTTCCTGCATCTTCGTGGACAGACGGAAAGACTGACTGACTGACTGACTGCCTGCATTAGATGCTGCATTTTGCATTTATTAATTTCCGTTTAGACGAAAAAGGATTTCGCCAAATGACAGTCTCTGGCTCGGGCAAAACTAGGGTATGTCCTGCTATATTTCTACATGCCAAGCCGGCACATGCTACATAAAACTTGATATAAAAATATACATATGAATGGATATAAATAAGGACATACGTACTACGTCTATTTATATAAGGATTAGGAAACGTGTTTTTCTTATTGTTTTAACGCGTCCTGTTTCTGCATGTGTGTTTGCATCGGAATGCTGTTGTTACTGTTATCCTTTCACTAGTTCCTGACGTACTCGTACGAACGATATTAATTGGATTTCTCCATAAATTTTCTTTCGCCAGTGATTAATGAACAGTTTCATCAGCTTTTTATGCTCTTCACTATCGAATGAAGGGTATATTAAATTTGTCATTCCGCCAGAAACACCTCGCAATCATGATCGAAGGCCCTATTAAATACATATTCAAATACTTAGTAGGGACATAAATACTGTTCCACACGTTAATGCTGTAAAAAAAAGTACTGAATGTTTTTGGACCAAATATTTTTTAATATATTTATTGATGTATATTGTATTCAAAAAGAATCTACTTATTCGAAATGTCCGCCTTTTGTCTTTACACACGCCTTAGGTCGCACTGGCCAATCGTCAATAGCTGCACACGCCTCGTCCATTGGAAAATTGGCCACAGCTCGAACCAAAGCAGTCTTAACAGATCCAATGTTGGGTTATCTTTTGTGACAAACCTTGTCCTCTAAAACTGTCCATAATTTTTAATCCAATGGGTTCAAATCTGGACTGCCTGAGGGCCATTCTTGAGAGAAAATGAACGCTGGCAAATTGTTTCGAAGCCAGGCCCGGGACGTTTTAGCCTTATGGGCCGGCGCAGAATCCTGCTGGAAAGTCCATGTCAGGGAATTGTTAAGAGGCTTCACAACAGCTTCCAAAACGGTTCTTGGTAAACTTTGGCCGATGTTTTGACTCCTTGTTCGCAGAAATGCAGGTCAGTGACCCCATCGTAAAAGACACCCTGACCCTTTTCCACCCTTGGGATCAGATCAGATGCTTCCTTAGATGACTGCGAATACACTATCATTTTGCTTGTTAAATTTTTTCTGAACGGTAAAAATTGTTTCATCGGTGAACAAAATTTTTCTGTGCAAGTTATCAGCGTTATTCACCAAAAGACGTTTGCATTTTTCAATCCTATCTTTTTTAAAGCTGCAGTCAATAAATGTTCGGTACGTCGTTTGAAAGTCCCTAGTCCCAAGTCTTTTTTAATGATTCGACTCATGGACTTTTGCGTGATATTCATCTCACGGGCCATGATTTTCTATTTTCGGAGCGGATTTCTGTGAATTCTTGATTGAACGGCTTTGATGACATGCGGTGTTCGAACAGAGCGTGGGCGGCCCGACCGGTGGCGGTCTTTTACATCTCCAATATCCTAAAACTGTTTTATGCATCGGTAGACGAACATGCGGCTAATCCCTAGTGGGCGGAGCGTTTTGAAAATATCGCTTTTTTCATTTCACATCTGAAAAGCGCTATTACAGCGATACGGTTCTCATTATCTGACCACTCTATGATGAAAGTTGAAACAATTTTAAAATCCCGTTACAGACTAACGCTATTGAGGTTAGCTTTCAAAGCCCATATGACATTAACGGGGTACGTTCAGTTCTACTATTGAAATGGGTGTGTTCAATGTTGTAACCGTATTTATGTCCCTACTAAGTATATTATTGATCGTCGTAAAAATCTAAGACGATCTAGCCCTGTCTGTCCGGTCAAAGGAAAACACTAATGATTTTTACATTTTGCATGGTGATAGCCTTATGTCATAAACTGTTTGGGATTTTTTAATGCGTGAATTCGTCCAAGGGAGAAAAAAGTTTCCCTTCAAGGGGTTAAAGGTACCTTGGAAAAAATTCACACTTGTTTTAAGTGTTTGCCCAACATATCATAATTTTTTGTGGACGAGCCATGACTTAAAAGGGGGCTGTTACTTAAAGAACTTAATACCTCTCTTTATACCCTAAGAAGGGGCATGGTTGCTGGAACTTCGGGCTCTTGGCCTTAAAAATAATAATGATCCATGGAGTTCTAAGGAAAGCTTTTTAATAAACTTGGTTCCAAGTTTATCATATTTCATTATACTCCGCACCATTCTATGGTACAGCTTATCAAAAGTTAGTTTGACGATGCCTGTATTTCCTTTCGTTCTTCCGGTCTTCCGTCGTTCCTTCTTCCGGACGATGCCTGTATTTCCTTTCGTTCTTCCGTCGTTTCTTCTTCCGGTCGTCCTTACGTCCGTTATTTTGCACGGCCATCAGTCTATACGTCTTTCCGTCCGTCCATCCATCTGCCTGCTGTAAGTCCTTCCGTCCATCCGTCCGTAAGTTTTTCTATCCGTCCGCCCTACCGACAGTCCGTCCGCCCTACCGCCCGTTCTTCTGTTCTTTCGTCCATCCGTCGTTGTATCCTTCCGTGCGTCCTTCTGTCCATTAGTCTTTCCAACCGTCCTTATGTCCATCCGTCTTTCCGTATGTTCTACGAACCGTCCTCTTGTTCATCTGTCGGTCCTTCTGTCCAACCGTCCTTCGTCCGTCCGTCTGTCCATCCAGCCTTCCTTCCTTCCGTCCGTCCTTCTGTCCATCCAGCCTTCCTTCCATCCGTCCTTCTGTCCATCCAGCCTTCCTTCCGTCCGTCCTTCCATCCGCCCGTACTTCCATCCGTCCATCCTTCCGCCTATCGGTTCTTCTGTCCGTCCTTCCGTTCGTCCGTCCTTCAGTACGCCCTTCTGTCCTTACGTCCGTCCTTCCATCCGTTCGCCCGCCCGCCCGCCGTTCTATCCGTCCTACCAACCTCCTTATGTCCATCCGTCTGTCTGTCCGTCCGTATTTTCGTCCTTCCTTTCGGCCTTTTTTCCCCTTTTCTCCTTCCGAGCCTCAGTCCATCCGTCCATCAATCCTTCGTCCGTTCGTCCTTCTGTCCATCAGTCCATTCGACCATCGTCCATCTCTCCAACCGGCCTTACTTCCGTCCATCTTTCCATCCATTCTTCTGTCCATCCGTCCTTTTGTCTGTCCTTATGTCCATCAGTCCATTCGACCATCGTCCATCTCTCCAACCGGCCTTACTTCCGTCCATCTTTCCATCCATTCTTCTGTCCATCCGTCCTTTTGTCTGTCCTTATGTCCGTCTTTATTCTCATCCGTCCTTTCGCCTTTCCGTCCGTTATTCCTAACGTCCGTCCTTCAATCTATCTTCCGTCTGCTGTGCGTCTTTAATTTGTTTTAAAACTCAAGTTTGCAATAGCGGTTCGATCTTCAGAAAAAAGTAAGATATTTGGAAAAAATAAGATTTTTGGGCCATGAACGGTTCCTATTGACATTGAAGAATATCGGTTCAGATTAAGATATAACTCACGCACATATGTCCAACCGATTTTATGTTTTTAGCTCCAAAGACACACACTACATTCAATCTTGATAAAATTTGGCACAGTTAGTTACAATCAATCACTAACAAGTTCAGATTAAAATAGGTCTTTTCGGTCCGCGTTTTGATAACGCCTCAGTACAAGGGTTCCTCCCGGTTTAAGAACTACCATACGAGGGCGGTTCGGTAAGCTCTTAGCCTATCAATGAAAGAGAATAGTTAGTTTTTCAAAAATGTTTTTATTTTTCAATATAATCTCCTGAAACTTCAATATACTTAGTCCAACTCTTATCTAGCAATTCTATCCCTTGATTAAAAGAGTTTTCCTCAAGGTCTTCAAAATAGTGGTTTACAACTGTAATTGCATCTTCATTTGAGGTAAAACGCTTGCCAGCAAGGATTTTTTTTAGATTTGAGAACAGGTAAAAGTCACTGGTAGCTAAATCAGGAGAATAAGGTGGGTGGTCAAGCAACTCGTACTTTAATTCGTTGATTTTAGCCATTGTTAAAACACTCTTGTGCGCTGGTGCGTTGTCTTGATGAATTTTTTTTTTGTGTTGTGAGCCAGGACGTTTTTGTCGAATTTGTACTATTAATTGATCTAAAAGGTTGCAATAGTACTCTGAATTTATTGTTTTACCCTTTTGCAGAAAGTCAATCAATAAAATACCTTTGAAGTCCCAAAAACCGTTGCCATAACCTTACCAGCCGATTGAATTGTTTTTGCCTTCTTTGGGGCACTTCCTCCAGCTTCAGTCCATTGTTTGGATTGTTCTTTTGTCTCTGGAGTATAGTGGTGGATCCATGTCTCATCAACAGTTATGAAACTACGCTTAAAATCCATTTTATTTCGCTGAAAACGATCCAAACAAGCTTGAGAAATGTTCATTCTTATGCGTTTTTGATCGACTGTTAACAAGTGCGGCACCCATCTTGCAGAAAGCTTTTTCATCTGTAGTTCTTCATGCAAAATTAAATGGACTCGATCATTTGAGATGCCCATGATCATTTAATACCATATCATGCACTTTGGCTACAATTTCTGTTGTTGTTGCTGTTTTTAGACGTCCACTACGTGGTTCATCTTCAATGCTTGTACGACCACGTTTAAATTCAGCAACCCAATTTTTTACTGTTGCATATGAAGGAGCACTTTCACCTAACACATTCACCATATCATTATGAATTTCTTGTCCCGATAAACCTTTTTTATGTAAATATTTCTAATTTTTCCATTGTAAAAAAATCGCGGATGCGTCTTTTGTGAACACCTGTTTCTATATGAAGGAGTTGCCAGATCGAAACAAACATGTGTTCATAGCAGAGATGGAAGTTTCCAAAACACTTAACTTTTTTCTGTTTATACCGCGCTTTTTGTGCTAGGCTAAGAAGTTTCCGAACCGCCCTCGTACCATCTAACTAATCGCGAATCAATTTGGTACATATGGGCCAATTTTTCGATATAGTCCCCTTTTAAATAGGATGGGTTCCCAAACGGCTTCCAATATACCACTAATATTTTCTTGCGAAGCCAAAAGTTAAATTTTGTTTGCAGTTTGGTTATGTTTGCGGTTAAGGACTCGCATGGGCCTCAACAAGGATATCAAAAACACATTGTATTTTGTACACAAATGCAATATATAAACAAATTTTTGAAATCTGGGTATATTGATCCATGAATTCAAGGGGCACAGGAACCTGTTTTCACTTGGATTTTTTTAACATCCAGCCCTTGCCCAAGGGCCCAGGGACCTGTTTTCATTTGGTTTTTCCCAACATCCAGTATTGTATGGTATAATAAAGTCGGCCCTTCTTAACATCAGCTTTTTTCTAATTTGATTTAATATACGAGTATGTGACAGCGCATAGAGAAAGGGACCTAAGGGTAAAAAAATCAATTTTAATTTGTTTTCTTTTTTTGATGTGGACAACATCTGAGCATCGAATGAGACCGATCCCATGCCCCAAAAGTGCTCCCTCTCAGAGATATGCGCATTTTATGAAAGTGAAGTTGACGATTCTAAGTGCAAATAGAAAGGGACCTAATCTTTAAAATGGCTCTCCTGAACAAAACTGGTTTTTAACCTTAGGTCCCTTTCTATTTTGCGCGTCACATATGGATGTATTGCCAAAATTTGCCTTAAATTTGAGCTCGGGCCGGTTGGCAGCGGGAGCTGGGAGCTCAACAAACGGCCCGCATTGTGAAACCAAGCTATCAAAGGTGAAAGGAAACATGTAACATATTTTAATAAAAATAAATTTAACTAAGAATTCAAATAAAGAGTTCTTCTAAAAATTTGGCTACATTTGGGGACAAACTTATGGGCCCAAGGCTATCACTACTAGACACAGGAAAAAAATCTCAACGAATATAAATATGGAATTATACTTTCGATTTGAATGAGTAGCTCGTAACCATGGACCTTACATAATTTCCCTCAACATCCAATTAAGGAACGAGGGAACTTTTTTTTCAAATCAATAATATGTGTAAGTTATAATTCTTATACTCATTGAGAGGGACCTACTGTTTCACGCCGGCTCCGAACGACTAAGAGCCCGACCACAACTATGCCGCATAGCGAACAAACTTTATCGTCTAATCTTGTTATTTTTTGTGAAAGACTAACATGTTTTAAAATTTTTTTTCCTATTAAATGTGATCAAAAATTTATTGAATCTTCATCTTTCAATGTTATTTTCCAGAAAATGTCAAAAAGTCATCTTATGTTTGGAAAATACTAGTAAAACTAGTGGGCCCAACACTTACATTTTTTTATAAATAGCTGGCAACGATAATTGAAAAAACGACAACAAAAAATAAAAGATAATTTATTTTTTTTGACGTCTTGTTGCCGGCCGTCACGAGCATTCGCCAACCAAATGTGCTCGTCCAAAATAAATACATGACAAAGGGCTGTCGCCTTACGACTACGACATGGTTATGTTCGGTCTCTAAAGCATTTTAAAGAGTTTTTTTTACATGGCTTAGAGATAATTCTCTATTCGTAAAGTCGTTGGCAATAAGAACGAAAATCAGACACTGAAAAATGGCTAGATTTTCATTTCCGGCTTTGAAACTGGGTTAACTGGCATGATAGTCTTGCACACTATCATCTCACTACGGCGGCCCACATCTATGGATTTAAGAGACTCAAAAATACTGTAGGTATGATAAAAGTTATTTTTGCCCTTTCAATAGTGAACTCACTATGAAGTGTAGAAAAGATTCAGCCTGACCGGACTTAGCGAGTTTTTTTTCGTTATTCCATGTTTTTAGTTCTTTTCGCTTTTATAAATTTACCAAAGAGTGAGTGAAAATATGAATCGCATATCGATGACAATACGCAAGTGGATTTTGTTATGACCAGCGATAACTTTAGTAGTTTTTTCCCGAGTGGCAGGGGGTCAAGTGGGGCGACGTGATACGTGGCTGATTGGCACTTAAAAAGTATTTTGTGTGAATTTTTGCCTCAGTTATGACTTTCTTATGTATTTCCCAATTTTTTTCATACTGACTACTGGTTTACGTCAACGATGTTAAAACTTTGAATTTCCATAACACTTGTAGTCTTCACCAGAATTCCAAAACGACCTAACAAGTAACTTTACAGGGGAAGCAAAAAACATTATAAATTCTAAAATACTTGACATATTAAAAAAAAATTATAAACAGCGGCACATTTGTGAAAAAATTAAAGTAACTTGCTTTGTCTGTTTTAAGTTTCTTTTTTGTTCTTCCAATTTTAAAAAAAATATACCTAACATCAATTAAAATTGTGACAAACTTTGTGAACCACAATTTTTTGCTAATTAAATAAAATATTTAGAAAACAATTGGACAATTTGTTAATTATATACTCTACTATGTATTGCGTCACAATATACAGGGTGGATCGCCATAATTTTCTTTTTTGCCCTGCAGGCTGTGGCGGCACTGTTGGTCGAAAAGAGTGAAGAGTGTGCGTGGCTTATAGTGGCTGAAGGAAGATTTGTACGTATCTGTCTGCCATTCATTTGCCTTCATGCATTGGGCACGTGAGGAGTGTTCATTTTGTGTTGAAGAGTATTTTTCAAATGCGCACTCGATCATTGCAGTGCAGCGTGCTTTTCGTTTACGATTCGTTGTTTCCTCCACGCGGAAATGTTCCTGGACGGCAATCAATTGTAAATTGGGTACCTGCATTGTAAACAGCAGGGAATGTGTCATGTATACGAAGGGGCCTAAGAGAAGGACACCACAAAACATCGAGAGAGTTAGAGCAGCAGTTCTGTAATCTCCGAAACACTCTGCTGGAAGCAATCACTTGCTCTTGGCATTTCCAGACGATATCTCCACCGGCTTCTTCTTTTTTTTCAGCCGGTTCTTGAGGAAATGCAATGAGAGGATACATGGTTCCAACAGGATAGTGTCACTACACAGCATTAATACCATGAATTGTTTGGGGAAAATGCTTCCTGGACGGCTTTTCTCTTTGAGGGGTGATGTGAACTGGCCGGCACGCTCGCCAGACTTAGCCCCATGCGATTTTTTCCTTTGAGGTTACCTGAAGTTGAAGGTGTATTTTAACCGCCCTAACACCTTGGAAGACCTAATTAACAAAATTGTGGCTGAAATTGGCAGAATACCAGTCGACATGCTTTTTAGAGTTCATGTCAACTTCAGAAAACGTATGCAGCCGTTTGTGGATAGTAAAGGTCGATATTTGCCAGATACACTATTTAAAACCGTGTTATTTAAAAATTCCCTTACTGTTCAATATAATAAAAATATAAAACAAATTTTGCTAAGGTTCATAATTTTTTTATTTCATTCCCAAATAAGCAAATTACCGACCTCCACCCTGTATATTGTTTTTAAAATTCATGTATCCAAACCATTTTTTCAGACCAGTATAATAACTCATTTAAAGAGCGTTACTGCAATGTATTCACTGCGAGGTATTTTTAGTCTGTTTGGTGGAAAACTCTACTGCCCGCAGTTCTCGTTAAATTTGAAACTACCTGCCCTTAAATGTATAGCTGCTTAACATACAGGGTTTGCCATTAAGGACATAACAATTTTATAGTTATTAAAACACAGAATATTTAAGATATCGAGTTCAAATTCATTCCAGGTGTAGTGCAATGTTACATTTTAAAAATGTAATTCTATTTCGGTCACATGACCACCACGAGCTTGTGTACAGCGATCTATTCTTTGGACCCAGTTATCCACCAGCCTTGCACACATTTCGACCGAAACGTTGGCAATTTCGCATTAGATGTTGTGTCTGAGCTCGTCTAAAGCTGTTAGCTTGTTGACATAGATCAATGGCCCCATAAAAAGAATACCAAGGGCGTTAAATTGCCTGAACGAGGTGGCCATTCGACTGGACCTTTTCTTGAGATAACACGTTCACCGAAATTACCTTTCATTAAATCGATTGTAACGCGTGCTATATGGCTAGTGGAACCGTCTTGTTGATAGCACATGTCGGGAATGTCAAGCTCATCCAATTCCGGCCAAAAATAATATTCTAACATGGCACGATAGCACCCTCCATTGACGGTAACATAACGATTGTTTTTATCGATTTCCGAAACTGCAGTCACCCCTGATTGTCACTAAAAATCTTTTCGACTGATTTTTGAAAAAATTTTAAAACATTTTTTGTCAATTATTATAAACTGTTGAATTGAATTTATATTTAATGAATAGGATTTATTATTATTCATAAAATAATTGTAACACCGATGGCTTATGCTGTTGTTGTTTTTTAATGAACAACAACCATGCTGTATCGTATGCGTGTTTGATTTATATTGTGTTCCGTGGAAAACTCTGCTGCCGGCAGTTCTCGTTTAATATGAAACTGCCTGCCGAAAATTATAATGGAGAATAATAAAGCTTCGACCCGGTAGAATTTACTAATTACCAACTTGGTTTTATACCCAACAGCGCAGGAAAGAGGTTCAATTCAGTTTGTCATTTTGTTTGCAATACCTCGAAATACTGGTCGAAGACCTCATTAAGTACATGCATAGATTCTGAATCGTCCTAAAATTCTAAGATGAACTAGCCATGTACATCTGTTTGTTTATGGAAACCAAACTATACACGCAGAGAAAAGATATGGTTACTCTATGGTCACCGCAACAATAATATGTTCTCTACAATAAAAGCTTGTTTGTCGCAACCATAATATTGTTTATTGAATTTCATTTTGACAATAGTATGCTTGCGACAATACTGCTGTTGTTGAAATGTAACAATAGTATTATTGCCAAATTTAGAAATGAAAATATGGTTGTAGCAACCATATAAACATGGTTGGTGCAACAAAAGTATTGTTGTTTAAAATTAACGTTAACAATAATTTGATTACGGCAATCATACAGTATGGTTGCGACTATGAACATAACAAAACAGGTTTTATAGAGCATACATGTGTGTGTGCGTATGTTTTTTGATATACAAAAAAACACATACACGCGATGCAGTGAATGGTCCATTAAAAAAAGACAACAACAATCGGAAGGTAGTTCGAGGGATTTTTATTGTGTTTACTTTGTTGGGTGAAATACTCTAATACCAACTGATTCTCGTTTATTTAAAATCTACCTGAACTTAAGTATATAGCCATTGATCATCGTTTAATCACTTTCTTTACTTGGTGTCTACGGACGGTGAAGTAGCATTTACCCCTGCTGGCAACTTAAAGTATTTTTGACCGTTGGAATATATTTTTATTTCTTGAAAGAAATGTTTAATAAAAACATGGCCTCAAACCTGGTAATGAACTAATGCAATGCTATTTAAATAACATACTTAATAAAAATCTCTATTTTTGAAAAACAACAATAACCATCCTAATAAATAATTTTGGGGATCATAGTATGGTTGAGTGTGAATCATACTATGGTTGTAGGGATCATAGTATGGTTGCGTGTGAATCATACTAAGGTTGTGAGAATCATACTACGGTTGTATGAGAAACATACTATGGTTGTGAGGATCATACTATGGTTGTGGAGATAATAGCATGGTTGAGTGTGAATCATACTATGGTTGTGTGGATCATAGTATGGTTGCTTGTGAATCATACTATAGTTGTAAGGATCATACTATACAACCATAGAGAAACAAACTATGGTTGTGAGGATCATAATATGGTTGTGAAGGTACTAGTATGGTTGAGTGTGAATCATATTATTCTTGTGAGGATCATAGTATGGTTGTGGAGAGCATAGTATGGATTAGTGTGAATCATACTATGGTTGTGGGGATCATAGTATGGTTATGTGTGAATCATACTATTGCTGTGAGGATCATAATATTGTTGTGTCACAACCATATACCCAACAATAGTATGATCCTCTTCGAATATTGTCACCCTATGTTTTTATGAAATAAACTGGTTAGTATTGGTTCAGAACTTAGCGATTTTACCCTGGTACCCTCCGATTTTTGGGCATAATCATAGATGGACATATTTTCAGGAAATGGGCCAAGGAATACGCTGGTAAAATTTGTCCAGTCGTGAATGAATCACCGTGTATATATGATGTTGCTATGAAAAGAACAACACCCTGATAGAAAAGAGGACGGTCCCACCCCCCTGTTCAAAATGTTTAAATTTGACCGTAATCTATGATGGAGGTATACAAACTTTGGCACCGCCGAATTTTATTCGGCCACGTGTGTTTTTAGGATGTGCAAAAAAGAAACAATATTTCTTATATCCAAAAATTGTAGTTTGTTCTAGAAATTTTCAAGAAAACTGAATACTTGAACCATCATGGGACACCCTATAGCACACATATATCTAGCGTACACCCAAAATTATGGGTGTTGCTCCTATATGTATGCAAATCAACACTTCTGCACCAAAAACGTAATTTTTGCAAACAAAGCAAGCCGTCCGCACCGCACTCGCTAGCATTTTCCCAGCCGCAATGTATGCCATATGGTATTTTTGTTAAAACTAATTGCAAAAAATTTGCATAGCCCCCGACATGCAGCAGCGGCAGCAATTGCTGAGAGCAACCGCGGGGGAAAAAACTCACTCAACCCGGTAAAATCATGAAAATGAGCAAGCTAGAGAGCCCACAAGGGCGCAGATGCAGGCTCCCAGACGGAGTGTCGCTCTTGGAGTGTTGGCGTGTTTAACAACTGTTCGAAAGCCGCCCTCGTATAACACTTTTGCCAACGTACGGGTGTTATCCTTAGGGTTATGGGGAACGACCAAAGAGCACATTCATGCGGCATGTAAGGGTATGCCAGTTTGTAGCGGCACTGTGCCAACATATGGTAGGTAGCGAACGCCAAAAAACGACTTGGAAGAGTCAGTCTTTCTGAATCTAACGAGCGCACTGCAACGGTCAACGAAAAAATAAGAAAAAAGGCAGAAAATCTCCCCAAAAATACCGGGCGCGTAGAAAACGCCAAGACAAACAATAACAAAACACACATACAAAAGCGAAAGCCAAGCGGCCGGAGGAGGAAGTCGAAGGCACAATAATTGCGTTAGACAAGACTACGACAAATACAAGGAATAGAAAAGCAACAGCGACATTTACCCAAGTCTATGGGAATGTGTTTAATTAAAAATTAACCCACTTATATTTCAAAAAAAAAAGAGAGAGAAATATTGAAAATTGAGAAAAAATCGAAATGAATGTGGAAATTCAAGTCATTCAAGACGACCACAACTCTAGTCTTTCGCAATATTAGCAACGTAATATTTAATTCTGCCAACAACAATTACGACAACGTACGTGCGACACAAAACGAAGGCTGTAAATTACGGCTACGGTTACCCGGTATTGAATGAAAATGCTCTTGATGTTGTTGTCAATGAAAATGCAGTAAAAGCAAAACAAAACAAAAAAATCAAAAACAAAAACAAAAAAAAAATAAATAAATGGCCAAGTCACAGTGAAGTGAAAAGTCTTGGTTTTGTTATTAAAAAAAAAAAACTAAGAGGACTACAAGCCAAAAAGAAATAAGAAAAAAATATAATAAAAAAAATTATAAAAAAAGTGCAACGCAAAAATTTTCGAAAAAGCGAGGCATACTTAAAGGATTGCCATTCCACCCAATAAAAACAACTCAAAAAAAATTATTGCCTACCCTTTGGAGTTTCAACTATCTTGGATCACTAGCCCACTCCACACTATTAACACAACTGTTTGCTGACATCTTGGCTGCAATTTCAATTTAAAACAAAAGTAAATATTTCAAAAATATAGCATACTTATAGGCTTTCTACCATAGCGCTAATCTTACCGATTTTGGAACACGTAATGCATGACATCAGAGAAATAATTTCGTTATTGTACATATATACGATATATTTAAGGCGAATCTTTGTATGGCCCCCTTTTCTCGTTCGTCGCACGGTCAATGACATTTGAACTCGGCAATTCGTGCAAGATTGTTATCTTCCACGATGCTATAGTATACAATTAGGCGGTGTTGGCTGCATGTCTATTTTGTTTTTTTGTTGCTTTCTTTTTTTGAGTAATTTTGTCATAAACTGAAAACAAAAGCCTATTTTTAGGCGTTATTTGTTTTATAGGGAAAAATTTGATGGTGCAAATTACCGAAAACACTAAAACATTTTTGAAATGAGAACGAAACGAATTGGGACGTCATCTCTAAGGAGTAAATTTTTTTTTGGAACTTTTTGTATACTATTTACCAGAGGATGGAGTTTAAGTGTACGAGTATGTTTGTCATTTTAAATTTTTTTTTTTTTAAAACTTAGTACAGTCGAACCAGGATTGCAAGGGACCGCCTGCTTATTCCCACTTTCCCACTAATACTACAGTTTCCCACTTATCCAGGTAATTTGATTTTTATCCCATAAAAAGAGGTAAAGCATGCTGATATTTATTTTGCTGATGTCCCACTTTAAGACGTAAAGCATGCTGATTTTTTTATGAATTTTTTTTTACACTATGTATGAAAAATAATGTCATTTAAATGACCCCCGCTTTTAGCTTCGCAATGATCGGCTCGATTTAGAGCACTATCCATAACATCTTTCAAAATTTCTGGCAGTAGCGTTCGAATTTCTGCAACAATGTGGCCTTGAGTTGAATGATTGTCTCCGGCTTGTTCACATATAATCATGCCTTCAAATAACCCCAAAGAAAGTAGTCGGGTGCTGACAAATCTGGCGTTCCGCTGGTCAAATCATTTCCGAATTTCTGGAAATTATTCGCTCTACAAAAAGTTGACTTAAAAGTGCCTACAGTTCTGCTTATTACCAAAGTCATATAAATGAAAATGAGCTTCATCACTCATTACTTTGCATTATAATAATTGATTGCTGATTAAAATAATAAAATTCTATTATTCTGGATCTTTATTCAGTTTTGAATCTCTCCATTACTTATTCACCAAGTGTTATTTATAAAGGGTGATCCATCTAGAGGTTTTTTTTAGAACAAAAAAATATAAAAATTCAAATCAATTGTGGAATCTGTATTGGTAATTTTAAAGTAAATTTTATGGCATTTTTTTAATATAATTTCCTTTATGACTTGAGCAGTTTTTTATTCTGGTTCGAGACCTTTATGTTGTTTCTTTTTCAGAATCAACTTAAAAAGAAGAAATTGGTGAAATGTATTTGCTACGGTTGCCAGGCAGACTGTACAGCTGTTTCTAAACCCGCCAAGGTTTTTCTTCAGCAGTCTTTGGCAACGATTACTTCGGCCACAAATCAAATGACTTATACGGGAGACTCATTTTTATTAATGAGAATTACCCTTTGTGTATAGTCTTCGAACTGTGCGTAGAGCAATCTTCAACGCGCAATATCATTTCCACCAATTCCGTTTCGCATGGGTCTTCGTTGAAAACCACAAATGCAAAAAGCACAATCAAAGTGTGCATGTTTTTTGTGCGTACATATACTCATACATGCGTTGCACATTAGGGCGTACCAATCCTTTTTAATAGTTTTTTCGTTTTTTTTTTTTTTTTTTTTTTTCGTTTTTTTGTTATTTATTCGGTCTTTTATCATTATTATGACTTGAGCAGTTTTTTATTCTGGTTCGAGACCTTTATGTTGTTTCTTTTTCAGAATCAACTTAAAAAGAAGAAATTGTTTAAATGTTGGCCGCAACTACGCCTCAGGGTTCCCATTCTGAGGGTCGAATGTTGGATGACTCGTTCGAGCATTTCGACCGGTATGGCTTTAATGACACGCGTAATGTTGGCTTCCGAAACCTGAATCGTAGCTGGTTTGTCAGCATAGGCTTTGGACTTTACGTAACCCCAAAGAAAACTGTCTTAAGGTGTGATATCACTCGATCTAGGCGGCCAACTCACCGGTTAAAACGTGAAATTAGCTGCCTTTCGAAATGACCTCTCAATAGATCCATTGTTTAAGCAGCTGTATGGCAAGTGGCACCAAGTGTCGTCAAGATTACGAGCTTCAATTTCGAAATCTTGGCGCGATAGCGAGCACCATTCACGGTTACGTTCCGGCCATTATCATTTTTGCAAAATTTGCACCGATGATTCTTTTTAAACAGCACCAAATCTTGGTTTTCTCTGGGAATAATGGCACCTCTTGATGCTGTTCTTGTTGCTCTTCCGCCAAAAGTGGGCCTCATCACTGAACAAAATTTTGGTCGAAAACAGCGGATCTTTCCGTTTCTCACCGAACGCTCATTTCCATAATACAGATGCCAACATTTGAAGGTAATTATTTTCAAAAAATAAATGCCCTAAAATGTCCTTTCAAATTACCAATAAAGATTCCACACTTGATTTGAATTTTTATATATTTCTATTGTTCTGCAAAAATACCTCTAAATGGATCGCCCATTATAAACAAAAAATAAATTAAAATAAATATTTGGAAGATACAAAAATACATTAAACGTAGTCGTTCAATCGGATATGAGCCAAAATATCGAAAATGTCGACTAAAAATTGAGAAATTTGGCGTTTTAGTAGCTACTTTTGCATTAAGACCTTTAAAAGTTAAATTAGGGCGTCTTCATAAAATCCGCTAGGATAATCGCCATATCACCAAAGGTACAGGTAGTCAAAAATGTTCGATTTCGCAACATTTGCTGAGAAATCAACAAACCTGATAACCCTGCGTCGCACTCCGCAAAAACTCACTTAGTAAAAATCAAAAACAAGAGAGAAAAAGACAAACATCGTACTTATGGATTTACAGCATGGAAAGGGAAACCCACTCATAGTGGTAAACCAATAAAAAATCCCACTTAGAAAGATTAAGTTGTACAAAATCTGCTACCAATTAAAGAGGTTAAAACTACTGCTTAAATAGTTTTTTATTATATTTTTTTTTGAAGTGCGCAGGGACCTCCAAAATTGTCACTTATAGAGGATTCCCACTTATGCAGGTCTCACTTATCCAGGTTCGACTGTACATATAAAGTTTATTGTTGATCGTCGTAAAAGTCTAAAATTATCTAGCCATGACCTAGTCCGTCTGCACTTCTTACTGTCTGCACTTGATACTGATTGTCGATTCATTTCAAACTTACCAGATACATTTCTTATAGTCGGCAATCGATTATTGTTAAAAATGAAACAGATCGTCCGCTTTTAGGGACTGTAAAAAAACGCTAGACCATTTTTTTTGAACAATTCCACTGTATAAATTAAATTAGCATAAAGGTGAAGGTACTGAAACATAGGCCTTGTTCAAAATGCTCCCACCACCAATAACCATATCATCTAAAACTGTCAATCCCATACTGGAACGCAATACATGGTGCCCGGCCGATCTTACAAATTGTCTATTTGTTAAACCATACATCAACGTATAGAGGGTGCATTAACTTTGTCATTCCGAAATATTGGTCGTTTTAATGTACGAGTATATATAATCTAGCCATGTCCGTCTGTCTGTGGAAAGCAAACTAGCGATCGCACTATTTAGGGTAGGTCGCTGAAAAGTTGCAAAAATGTATGCTGATCCTCTATAACAGTTCGTAATGAAAATGGGTCAGATCGATCAAAAGGCACAAAATTTCCCTACACAAAGACTGTATCAAACTCTAAAAAAATTAATAAATTCGTGGTAACTTTGGCGGTATTTGGCCCATATATCACCACTGTCAACTGCGATCTTTACGGAATTTTCATACTATGTCACATTACCATGTGCTCATACAATGGGGCGTGGTCCGGCCCATACAGCTCTAAACCTAGAAAGACCATATCTCATGAACAGAGTCGCCGGGTTTTACGTGATTATCGCCACGACAGCCTGAACCACGGTGTGCCATCACACTGGGGCCGTAACAATGCGACGGCCAACGCCCCATTGGATTAACTCCGCCGGTACCAATTCGAAGCATGACAGTTATGGGTCATGGCTTCCCTCTTGGTTAGGGGTCGAGGACTATCTAAACCTCTGCTGTTCTATGGGTCACAGCACCCGGTCGCAATGCAACTCCACATCGAACCGAAGTTCTCTCCGCGATTTGGGTTTAAACCACAGCCACCACGATACTCCCCGAAGGGCCGCACCATATAGTCAGGCCAGAACAAGTTCTGGGGGCTCCTGACTACCCGTGGTACCAGATTAAAGTCTCCGGTCAGACCTCGTAACCAAAAGGCTACTTCCAGTTTCTGTTCCATATAACACGGGACTGGTCACCCGCAGCGACTCATCAACCAAAAACACAAACAATACACAAACAATTAACAGTCACCCTCACGGGCGATTCGATGGCCAGAGACTGGCACCAGCATGGACATCACGAACAACAACAAAGGACTTTGTCTCCCTCACGGGATACAGACGAAAGTGGAACAACAACGACGATCCAACGGTGACAAGGATCCAACGGCGACAGCAATCCAACGACGATAGTGTGAGGCAACGACAATGCCACGCCTTATCCGCGAATGGTCTCATCAGAAAAACCCCCGTTAGGCTCCTGCGAGTCTTCTCCTATTGAAAAAGCCCGATCATCCCCCAAACAACGACTGAAGTCGAACCTGTCGACGGTCTGGACAATGCCCATCCCGTCCAAGTCCCTTATGTCGCTGTACAACGGACACACCAACAGGACGTGCTTCCAGTGCTCCGGACCACCACCACATCGACAATCAGAAGTCTCAGAGAGACCCCTCCGATGAAGGAACTCATTGAGAGAGCCATGGCCAGTCAGTAAGAACCCCAGACTGAGGCCGAAGTCAGGGCGTCCCTTGACAAAGTCCGCGTCCCGTATGAATTCATACGTCACCCGGCCCTTGTCACTTTCTGTCCATCGCTGCCTCCACCTCGAGATCACGCACTCCTCTAAGCGTGCCTTCACCTCCCGTATATCGGACACAGGCGCCGAGAGCAAGCATCGAAAGATATCCTAGTGGAAAAGTGGATGGTGCCATGCCACTTTTAAGAAATCACCTTTTTGAACAATGTAATGGACCGCTCGTTATACAATTTGAACAAAATAAAATCAATGATTAGCAAATTATTATAGATTACGTTGTGTTAAAATTGGACTTAAGGGTGTAGTACCACCCATTCAACTCTGAATTTTAAAAGGCCATATCGCATGAACTATTAGAGATATGACGAAGATATTTGAATCCCAATATTGGCATGAATCAATACACATGGAGCCAAATAGAATAGCTAGACTTAGATAGAAATGATTTTGTTACTGCCCTATGCTACTTTTAAGAACTTCAAGATAATATATATATGTGACGGCGCATAGAGAAAGGGAACTAAGGGTAAAACAATCAATTTTCATTTTTTTTTTGATGTGGACAACATCTGAGCATCGAATGAGACCGACCCCATGCCCCAAAAGTGTTCCCTCCCAGAGATATGCGCGTTTTATGAAAGTAAAGTCGACGATTCTAAGGGCAAATAGAAAGGGACCTAATCTTTAAAATGGCTCTCCTGAACAAAACTGGGTTTTAACCTTAGGTCCCTTTCTATTTTGCGCGTCACATATAAGGATCGAATTATATCCTGTTTGAAACGTTGTCGCTTAAAATAACTTTCATATTGAACCGTAATGAAGGGTACATATAAAGGGTGCGGCAAAAGACACAAAGGGTCTGGCCAATTCTGGTATGCGTAGTGCATAAATTATTCGTTCTTGGGGATCTCCTAGCTTTGAGTGTTGCACTAACTGCATCTTGTATGGAAAAAGATGTAAATTTCTCCTTATTATTCTGCGTAAAGACCTGTCAAATATTTGCGCCTGAGCAGAACGCCTTCGAGTTGAAGTTTCAGGATTCTCCTCAATATTCTCCTGAACGCGTTGAATTTTTCCTATATTAATTACAGAACGTGGTCTTCCTCCTAGAGAAGGTCCCTCACTGAGCCTTGTTCCTGAAATCGCGTCACTAAGCGTCGAATCATTGATTCGGAGGGTGTATTCCACATATTAAAATGACGATATTGATCGATGATGTTCAAAATAAAATTCTATGATTTTGGCTCGTTGGATAACGTTGGAACTTTCCATGATTAATCTCCCAGATTTATTTTACAAGTCCTTACAAGAAAAAGGGGGAAAAATTACATTCGAAAAGTAATTAGTTTTTCACATCCCTTCGCGACTTTTGCCGCATCCTGTCTAAGCTTCGGCA
This sequence comes from Hydrotaea diabolus, assembly GCA_963513945.1. Taxonomy (NCBI): domain Eukaryota; kingdom Metazoa; phylum Arthropoda; class Insecta; order Diptera; family Muscidae; genus Hydrotaea; species Hydrotaea diabolus. Next base: position 159,852,279 of record OY740716.1, read on the forward strand.
CGGCTGAACGTTCGAATTAACTACCTTTTTGTTAAGAATGTCTCAACTTTAAAATTAAATAAAATCATTAAAGTAAAAATATCTGAACTGCAACAATATTTATATACGGACCGGAAAATGTTTATCAAAATTGCCATTTCGTGGGATCTCCAATTGGACTAATTGGGATCTCCAATTGGATTAATTTGCCTTATACATCCTATTAAGATGAACAGCGGAAATTTCTTCTAATACTTTTTTGCATTAGCCGGAAAATTCGGCATTAGCCGAAAGTTAAATTAAATTAATAAAGCATTGATCGATGTACAGCATATGCAAAAAATTATTGTAACCTTGGGCAATTTTTGTGACACAAGTACGAGAAATATCACAAAAATTTAATTGTATTTAACAATATTGCCCATTTGGCGGTTTCACAATACTCGTAATGCCACCCAAATATATGCGATAAAAAAGTAGTATCATTTCGTGGTTACTGGACTGTTTCAGCAACGTAGACGAAATACTCGTATACATTGCCTACACTTAGGAGGAAATGCAAATTCTCTAAGTATAGCCTACTTTTAGGCAGTATAAAGCAAATGAAAGAAAAAACTCAAAATAATAAAAGCAACATAAGAACGGAGAAATGTAAAATGAAACGCACAGAGAATATTTTCTACATTTTACAACGTTTTGTGATGTATATTTGATGTTTCCCAGGCGTGCTCATATTTGTATGCTGCGCCGACACAATGACTCACTGCTAACATTAACAACATTGTTTATAACTCTTTAAGAATTAAGATCCATACTTTTTGGCAGCATTAATATAAGCCAGTGCAAATAAATTGTCTACTTCAAAAAAAAACTAAAACAAATTGAATTTTCAGAAATTTTGCATACTTTTAGGCTTGTCAAAAACTGATGAAACCTGGATTTAAGCTGCGACTTTAAGAAAGGAAAATAACAAATTTATTGTAATTCACAGATAAGTTTAGTCAAAATATCGGAATGCTAAGAAAAGAGTAAACATGAGTTCTATAAATTATCCCAATCTTTGTGAAAAACGTCGACGGCTCAGACGAAATAGAAACTTTTTGACCAATGATTTGGAATAAGACCCATACAAATGTCGCTCCAGATTTGAGGTCCTGCAGATCCCAAAGCTTCATATGAAGTCCAACTCGGCACAGTTCATTCTGATGTTCGTCTAACAAATCTTGGATATATTAAATTTTTTACCGTATTAAAGCCTGGGTTTACTTGAAAGATAGTCGTGCCTATGGACACAAATTTTTACTTCCAGTCCATTCCTAGTCAAAACATAGGGATGCTAAGTAAGGTGTGAAAATGTGATCTAAAAATTTGTCAAATATTTGTTTATAATGTCGACAGCTCAGGCAAAGTAGAACCCCTTTCACTCGTATCAATGTTTTGGAATAAACGTCATACAAATGCTACATATGAAGTCCAACTCAGCACAGTTTAGTCTAATTGGCCAGCACTTTATCTTGAATATTAATATCATTTCTTACCCTATTTTAGCCTAGATTAACTTGAATGATTGTCGTACGTTTGGACAAATCCTAATAAATTTGTCCTCTCCGGTCCATCTGTAGTCAAAACAAAGAGATGCTAAGTGCTACTGCACTAAAAGCCACATACAATGTTCGATCATGAGCAATCTCCAGTCAGTTTGTGCTTAGGGTCCAGCTTTCCCCGTCAATAAAGAAACCTCTCGATACTTATTTTGCATTGGCTTCAATCTTGCAGGATCTGGAAATAACTTATTAGCACCGATCTAGGCCCAGTTTATCCAAGTTTATTCTGATTGTAAAGTAACAAACTCTGGCAAAGCTTAACCATACGCAGAAAAAATGTATGGTTGGTGTGACAATATTCGAAGAGGATCATACTATTGTTGGGTATATGGTTGTGGCACAACAATATTATGATCCTCACAACTATAGTATGATTCACACTTAACCATACTATGTTCCCCACAACCATAGTATGAATCACACTCAACCATACTATGATCTCCACAACCATACTATGATCCTCACAACAATAGTATGATTCACACACAACCATACTATTATCTCCACAATCATATTAAGATCCTCACATCCATAGTATTTTTCTCATACAACCATAGTATGATTCACTCAACCATACTATGATCCCCAAAATTATTTATTAGAATTGGGTAATGTTGTTATTCTAAAATAGAGATTTTTATCAAGTAGGTTATTTTATTCAAGAAAGTTTATTTGAGGCCATGTTTTTTTTGAACATTTCATTCAAGAAGCAAAAATAAATTATCCAACGGCAGTCGAAAATACTTCAGCAGGGGTGAATGCTACTTCACCATCCGTAGTCCCCAAGTAACGAACGTGATTAAACCATGATCAATGGCTATATACTTAAGTGCGAGAATCAGTCGGTATTCGAGTATTTCACCGAACAAAGTAAACACAATAAAAATTCCTCGAACTACCTTGCGATTGTTGTTGTTTTTTTTCTAATGGACAACAACCATGCACTGCATCGTGTGTATGTGTTTTTTTGTATATCAAAAAAAAATACTCACACACATACATGTATGCTCTATAAATCCTATTTTGTTATGTTCATATTCGCGGTATGATTGTCGTAATCATATTATTGTTAACGTAAACTTTAAACAACAACACTTTTGTTGCACCAACCATGTTTATATGGTTGCTACAACCAAATTTTTATTTCTAAATTTGGCAATAATACTATTAATTGATTTCAACAATATTGCCGCAATCATACTGTTGTCAAAATGAGATTCAAAAAACAATACTATGGTTGCGACGAACATGCTTTTATTGCAGAGAACATATTATTATTGCGGTGACCATAGAGTAACCATATCTTTTCTCTGCGTGCATATTGCTCGACGTTTTCATATAAACGTTTTGCAAAGGTATCCATCTAGTCGTGTTGACTTAACTGAACGAATTGACGAAATTTTGGGCCTACGAACGGCCAAAACTACTCTATATTTGGATCAGTAGCAAACTTTGATTTAGTTTGTGTGCCCATAAGTCCATATAAGGGTTAGTACTAATTGCCCGCTTTGATCATGCGGGACGTGTTTTTAGGCTTCTCAACTTATATTGTAACCATTGTTCATCCTCAACAAATTATAACTTGTTAAGCAAATTCCATTATCGAGGTACTCCTTCCTATAGTCCCTTAATAGACCGGTTTTTCATCTGTGGATTCGGTCATTTACAATACCAAAAAGCACGTGCCCCTATATTTTGTAGTGTTGCAAACGGAATAAAAAAATTTATTGAAAGGTATTAAAAATATGGTCGTTTGAATAGGTAACACTTCCATCTCCTTATCCTGTATATGAACGCTTTTTATTACCGCAATCAACTTATTGCAATTCTAAATCGTTACCCTCAAAATTTGTATATCTTTCAATAGGATTGGCATTTTTAGAACATTGATACTTTTTCCATAGGATTATATTTTATATGTTCACTTTGTCATAAAGTTGGCGAAGTTTTTATACTCGTAAATAAAGCATTTATCAGAGACCCAAAAAGTATATATTTTAAAATGATGTTTTCAAAAATCTGGCAGTTTGTGAAAAGCAAACTACAGATCAAACTGTGGAAATTAGGTGCTTCACATTTTGCTGACGTATAAGTTGAATGCTTTGAAATGGATATTATTGAACATGGACCAGTTGGGTTAAGAGGTAAAAATTTCCCCCACACAAGTACTCAGTCAACATCTGAAAAACATAAAGTTAGTTTTTCAGATGTTGACTGATGATTTGTGGGCGTTAATTGGCTTCATACCACCACTAATAACTCCGATCGTTACGAAATTTATGCTTTGTTCGGCTAGGAAATATTTGCCGTTTATAATTGAAAAAGAGGCGTGGCATTTCTCCTAAAACTCTGAACTTAAAAATACTGTATTTCATTTTCTATTAGAGATAGGCTATTTGATGCATACGAAGCTAGTATGAAAGGAAACGATGGCGGCAGAACAGTGGGCGGAGTCACAAACCCATAAAAAAGTGGTCTGAATGGCCTCCATAATTGACCGGTCATTATACAAATGTATCAGACTGAAGCAAAAGGCAAGAATAGTTTTAATGATTATAATTTGTTATCACTGGACAGGAGGGTTGCCATTCAACTCTAATAGCGGTATGACGATAATACGAGTAGTTGGTATTTATGGTGGAACTAGACACAGCCTGGTGGAAAAGTGGGCGGTGTCACTTGGCACATCCTCACCCACCTGGTGAGAGGGTATATATCATGTACGGATTTATTAAAATTACGAATCCAAAAAAAAAAAAATTACGAATCCAAAAAAAAAATAGGTTTGGATCAAAATCCTTTTAAGATTCGTCAATTCGAAAGAAGCTAGCGATCGTTTATACATTTTGCATGTCATTATATTATGCCAAATCTGTCAATGGAATTTCAAATGTGCCCTAATGCCACAACCCTTCCGATATCGGCCACACAAATGTTCCATTAAGCCCATTTGTGGTATTTTTGTAATATCTTGAATATTATTTATACAATCATTCTAAAAATTAATAATTGAGAACATAGTAATGAGGTAAGCTATGTAAGTAGAACATAAACTCTTAGCCACGCCCCTTCTGGTACCTCCATCACAAAAGACTCCGTTCTAGACAAGAACCCAGGGTAGAACTTACATGCCAAGTCACGAAGTGCATAAAATTCAACTTAATTATGAACTCCTACATTTTTCTTACAGCTTTGTAAGCGCATATAAAAAGCGTGCTTAACACGCCCCATTCTGGAACCTCTAATGCAAAGGCAACATTTCGCCCACTTTTGGTTTCAGCGTTATATATTAAATACTATTTCTACAAACTGACTGAATCACAATACTTAAGAACAGAGTTATAAGATAAGCATGGATTACTAGTCACGCTTCTTAGAGCATGGTAACCCTAGCTGTGTGTGTGAATCGTAAACGAAAAGCACGCTGCACTGCAATGATCGAGTGCGCATTTGAAAAATACGCTTTATCTCAAAATGACGTCTCCTCACGTATCCAATTCATGAAAGGCAGACAAATACAAATCTCCCGCCACGGACACTCTCCACCGTCTTCGACCAACAGTGCCGCTACAGCCTGCAGTGCAAAAAATTACCGCGCTCCACCCTGTACATGAAAATTACTTAAATTGTCAATTTCATAATATTTGTATACCTGCTTTATACGTGCGTTCAAAAAGAGTGTTTTAAACGCCCCATTTGGGTATCTCCCGTGCAAATGCACCATTCCTCCTTTTGGTATTCGCATATTATTTTCAATACAACTCATAACTAGAAACCCAATTATAAACTACACAAACTGACAAAATAAATTGGAGCCTAAGCCACGCCCCTTCTTGTAGCTTCCAAACAAATGACACTATCCGATCGTAGAATAAAATAAAACCTACATAACTTTTATACTAATGTATGAATTTCGTCTTAATCTAAAATTCTGAAATTTGGTTTTAATATTTTTGTATGCGCATGTGACAAAAATGGTTGCCATGCCCCATTATTGCTCTTGCCACAACTAACGACCCTTTACGAGATTTCAGGAGAATCCGAACTCTTGAGGAAATGGATAAGGATTTGTATGATTATAACTATTTATGTCAGATTAACGTAACTGCGGAAAATCAAAAACCTAGCCACGCCCCCTTTTCGGTCAGATAGGTTAAAAAATGAAACTCTATGGGGAAGATCTTTCTCTCATACTATGAAACAAAAGCGTTATTTTTTACCGGCATATATCAAGACTTTGTCTGTATATGTGACAGCGCATAGAGAAAGTAGGCAGACCTAAGGGTAAAAAAATCAATTTTCATTTTTTTCTTCTTTTTTTGATGTGGACAACATCTGAGCATCGAATGAGACCATGCCCCAAAAGTGTTCCCTCCCAGAGATATGCGCGTTTTATGAAAGTGATGGTATACCAAAGATATTAAATCTTAAAAATGGCTCTCCTGAACAAAACTGGTTTTTACCCTTAGGTCCCTTTCTATTTTGCGCGTCACATATGTATTTACCTTGCCTGTCACAAGGCATCGTTGCCTACTTTTAGGGTTTTTATATCGCCCCTTACGTTCCATACTGGGCATGCTAGTGAAGCCAAATCGTTGCCTACTTTTAGGCATTTTAAATTGCTCATACGTCCCCTTATGCTGGTCAATGACTCTTGAACTCTTCTCTTTATGGCTGTCCACCGGTGTTCTCTGTTCATCTCTAAAACTATGATTCAATAAATGTTTTTTGCTGCAACTAGAATCTTGGTCATATTCATGCCTAGCCGTCTCCCAAACAATGTGCATACGAATACGGTTTGATGTTCGTGGATCTGTTACAATTTGTAGGGAATCCATAGCAAAGAAAACAAAAATAAGTAGAAACACGAATATGATTTTGGCACAAAATTGTCTGGTCAAACAATGAGAGAAATAAAGCCAATTCAAAGAACAACAGAAACTTTGTTTATACAAACAACAACTAGAAAAAGATTTACTCTAGAGTCCCTCAGTTCAACAGCCTCCAGTGGAAATTTCATTGAAAGCCATGCCCTGCAAGGAAAAAAACAGCACACAACTGAGTGACTAAAAAAAGTCGATGGAAAACGTATAAAAATAACCCCAAAAAAGGGAAGACTCCACCCTGGCCAGCAAACACAAACTGACATAAATTTTTTTTGTTATTTTATACAAAAACGAAGACACTCGAGAAAAAAAGTTAGTTGGCATAGTCAGCAAAGCACCAAAAAGAAAAGGAATCTATTCAACCGACACCAGGCGAAAATTCCTTGCTCGAAAAATAGCCCGGGAATCGCCTAACCCCACCTAAGGAGTTAAAGTCACAGCATTATGTGCTGCATGCCATGGTTGCCTTTCCTCTATTGGAAGAGGGAGGCCCTTTCCTCCTCTCCATCAATGGGGCAGTATACAATTAAACACTGTAGTTTGAAATTAAATGCGCACCCGTATTCGCAAGATATTTCCCACATCGTATCTAAAAGCTGATCAGTTGATGTGTATGTGTGCGTACGTTGTTTTAGAGGAAAGTTTGGATTTGTGGGCCATGGTGTTAAGCTGCAGCTGTTATCTTTGCAGCTGCAACAAAGTTTTCTGTGCAAGAACCTCGAATGCAAACACTGAAAATTCTACATAATTTCGAATATTTAGGGGGGAAAAACCAACAACTATGTCGCGTTCTGTTATGTGTCGTCGCCATCGACACCAGGAGCAGCAACACCGGGCGCACAGTGGGGCGAAATTAATATAATGTCCTTCAATAATTTTTTCACTATGGTACATTTTTGTTGTAGTGTTTACACTTTGCTCATAAAGTAGTCGGCATTCACGAAAAATAAATTGTTGGAGGTACTCGGGTAATATTCGTCGATATCATGATAATCTATATCAATGCAATCATCATTGACGGCAATCGATCGAATGCTAACACGCTGACTGACACCCTAGCACGTTTGCAATATCGAGGACCTAAGCCAAACGCAGAGAATAGATATACTTATAGTTAATACGGCAACAATAGTGTGCTCTCTACAATAAAAGTATGTTCGTCGCAACCATAATAGTGCTTTTTTGAATTTTATTTTGACAATAGTATGATTGTGGCAATATTAATATTGTTAAAATGTAACAATGGTATTATTGTTATTTTAAAAAATTAAATTTTTTCGAAACAATAAATGAAACACTTACGTTTTTTAAACAGATTTTTCTACTGTTAAATAAATCACTACAATTATTTAGAATTTAATGTATTTTTTAATAATTACGAGGGCGGTTCGGAAAGTTCTTAGCCTATCAAAGAAAGAGAATAGTTAGTTTTTCAAAAATATTTTTATTTTTCAATATAATCTCCTGAAACTTCAATACACCTAGTCCAACGCTTATCTAGCAATTCTATCCCTTGATTAAAATAGTTTTCCTCAAGGTCTTCAAAATAGTGGTTTACAACTGTAATTGCATCTTCATTTGAGGTAAAACGCTTGCCAGAAAGGATTTTTTTTTAGATTTGGGAACAGGTAAAAGTCACTGGGAGCTAAATCAGGAGAATAAGGTGGGTGGTCAAGCAACTCGTACTTTAACTCGTTGATTTTAGCCATTGTTAAAACACTCTTGTGCGCTGGTGCATTGTCTTGATGAAAAATTATTTTTTTGTGTTGTAAGCCAGGACGTTTTTCTCGAATTTGTACATTTAATTGATCTAAAAGGTTGCAATAGTACTCTGAATTTATTGTATTACCCTTTTGCAGATAGTCAATCAATAAAATACCTTTGAAGTCCCAAAAAAACCGTTGCCATAACCTTACCAGCCGATTGAATTGTTTTTGCCTTCTTTGGGGCACTTCCTTCAGCTTCAGTCCATTGTTTGGATTGTTCTTTTGTCTCTGGAGTATAGTGGTGGATCAATGTCTCATCAACAGTTATGAAACGACGCTCAAAATCCATTTTATTTCGCTGAAAACAATCCAAACAAGCTTGAGAAATTTTCATTCTTATGCGTTTTTGGTCGACTGTTAACAAGTGCGGCACCCATCTTGCAGAAAGCTTTTTCATCTGTAGTTCTTCATGCAAAATTAAATGGACTCGATCATTTGAGATGCCCATGATATTAGCTATTTCACGCACTTTTATTCGTCGATCATTTAATACCATATCATGTACTTTGGCTACAATTTCTGTTGTTGTTGTTGTTGTTTTTGGACGTCCACTACGTGGTTCATCTTCAGTGTTTGTGCGACCACGTTTAAATTCAGCAACCCAATTTTTTACTGTTGCATATGAAGGAGCACTTTCACCTAACACATTCACCATATCATTATGAATTTCTTGTCCCGATAAACCTTTTTTATGTAAATATTTAATGACACCACGCATTTCTAATTTTTCCATTGTAAAAAAATCGCGGATGCGTCTTTTGTGAACACCTGTTTCTATATGAAGGAGTTGCCAGATCGAAACATGTGTTCATAGCAGAGATGGAAGTTTCCAAAACACTTAACTTTTTTCTGTTTTTACCGTTTGTGCTTTTTGTGCTAGGCTAAGAAGTTTCCGAACCGCCCTCGTACTTTAATGAAATTCTGTGTTGTTGAATAACAACTTAACCCAATCCTTACAATCCTTATTTAAGGGATCATAGTATGGTTGAGTAGGTTCATACTATGGTTGCAGGGATCATAACATGGTTGCGTGTGAGTCTTACTTTGGTTGTGAGCATCATAATATGGTTGTGTGCATCGTGGGATGGTTGAGTGTGAATCATAATATGGTTGTGGGGATCATATTATGGTTGTGTGGAGGTAATATTATTGTTGTGAGAACCATTATATTATTGTGGAGATAATAGTATGGTTTTGTGTGAACCATACTATTGTTGTGAGAATCATAATTTTGTTGTGCCACAACCATATACCCAACAGTAGTATGATGATCTTCGAAAATTGTTACCCCAGCCATACTTTTTCTACTTTGTGTAGTTGACCCTAATCTATTTGGCACTCTAGGTTTTGTACCTTCGAGAGGGAAGGAGAACTTTCCGTTTTCATCATTATCGGGATTGGTATAGCTGGCTTTTTCTGCTTTTTTTGCTGTGGTTATGACCGAGCTATTCGCAGGTTCTGATGTTGTTGCAGTGGTTGACGCTTCTTTGGAGCTTTAAACTGTTTTTGAAGTTAAAGCTATATTTAGACAGAAATCGATTCGTCCATCACCATATATGGGTGGTGCCAATATTGGCATATGGTCCTGCACCATCTCCAAAAAACCCCGTTTCTTTCGGGCCATGCTGTCATCCCTTATATTAGCTATAACTTCAAAAGTACGCTATACGGGTATTTAAATTGGTAGCGAAATTTGCTTTCATTTGAATATCCATGAGCCCATATTCACTATTGGTCGCCGGTTTTGACCACGGCGGACGTTTTTTGAGCCACATGAGCCATAATTTCCAGCAACTTTGCACTTTTTTCATGTATTTAGTGAATCTCAACTGCAGTACCCATTCAAACTATTGTCCGTCTACAAAATCTTATGATTTGCTAACAAGTACTAAAAAAAGTAACAGTTCGTTAAGTTCATAGCATAGCATGTTTATTTTCCATTAGATATTTTTTTTTACATTAATTTTAAAGACTATTTAAATAAAATACTTATTTCTAGTATACAAAGTATTTATCTAGAATACATAACGTTTATGTTAATATATATTGACCTGAGGCCAGCCCAATTTTCCATTAAATAAGTTTTGACATTTGTCACTTTTGTGTTGCAGTTTCCCGTAAAAAATGGAAAAAAACGGGGGTGTTGAGTTCGTTAAGTTCTGCCGGGTCGAACTTTATATCCCATCCCAACGCAACTTAATCCCAAAAAGGCCCTTTTTGAAACCTTTCAGCACAAGCGTCCGTCCCTTATGACAGCCAAATCTTAAAAATTTCTCTATATGTGACAGCGCATAGAGAAAGGGACCTAAGGGTAAAAAAATCAATTTTCATTTTTTTTTGATGTGGACAACATCTGAGAAAGGGACCTAATCTTTAAAATTGCTCTCCTGAACAAAACTTTTCATCAACTTTTCCCTTTTTTTTGATGTGGACAACATCTGAGCATCGAATGAGACCGATCCCATGCCCCAAAAGTGTTCCCTCCCAGAGATATTGCGCGTTTTATGAAAGTGAAGTCGACGATTCTAAGCGCAATTAGAATGGGACCTAATCTTTAAAATGGCTCTCCTAAACAAAACTTTTTATCAACTTTTCACTTTTTTTTTGATGTGGACAACATCTGAGCATTGAATGAGACCGATCCCATGCCCAAAAGTGTTCCCTCCCAGAGATATGCGCGTTTTATGAAAGTGAAATTGACGATTCAAATAGAAAGGGAGCTAATCTTTAAAATGGCTCTCCTGAACAAAACTGGTTTTTAACCTTAGGTCCCGTTCTATTTTGCGCGTCACTTACTAGGAATGGTAGCCAAATTTGCTTTAACTGGATTACTTATTTATCCACATTGGCTACTAATCGTTCATATTGACCATGCGGGAAGTTTTTTGGGGCCCATAATCCAAAAAGTCTAGTGATTATGCTCATTTAGTTCCGACTAACAATTTACATTTTAATTAAAGTCTGCCCACAAAAGATTAGCATTTTTTAAGCCAATACTAAAAAAATTTTACTCTTCGTCGAGGTATAGGGAACTTTATTCCTCCTATGCCGATTTCGTCCATTCACAATCCCAAACAGCTTATTACCATAAACCAGCTTCACGCAAAATATCAGGATCCTAGTTTGACTCGTTCGATTGCTGCCGTGTTATCGACAGACACAAGACGGAAAGACATGGCAAGATCGTCTCAGAATTTTACGATGATCAATAATATATATACTTTATAGGGTCTCCGACTAATATATCGTGGTGTTGTAAACGGAATGACAAAATACCATCTTAAGTGGAGGGTGTAAAATTGAGAACTGGTAAAGGTTTAAAATGATAACCCTAATATTCGCTAGGCGGAGAGTAGTTCAGAGTGCTTTGCCATCGTCGCTTATATTTTATTTATTCAGTAATAAATAATATATAAAAGAGCACTAGTAAAGCACTTTATGCTAATAGTGCAAGTAGACAAGTGGGCAACAATTAAGTTCGGCCTGGCCGAAGCTTCTTTACTCTCCACTGACGTTTCCATTGTTCGGTAAGAACAATGTTAGTAGTGGGCCATGTTGACCAGACCTACTATTTGGGGCCATATGAACCATTAGTCCATAAGTCAAGACTTCCAATTCAGCCAAACCGTAAATAAATGTCATATGTGACAGCGCACAGAGAAAGGGACCTAAGGGTAAAAAATCAATTTTCATTTTTTTTGATGTGGATAACATCTGAGCATCGAATGAGACCGATCCCATGCCCCAAAAGTGTTCCCTCCCAGAGATATGCGCGTTTTATGAAAGTGAAGTCGACGATTCTAAGAGCAAATTGAAAGGGACCTAATCTTTAAAATGACTATCCTAAACAAAACTTTTCATCAACTTTTCACTTTTTTTTTTGATGTTGACAACATCTGAGCATCGAGTGAGACCGATCCCATGCCCCAAAAGTGTTCCCTCCCCGAGAGATATGCGCGTTTTTTGAAAGTGAAGTCGACGATTCTAAGCGCAAATAGAAAGGGACCTAATCTTTAAAATGGCTCTCCTGAACAAAACTGATTCTTGAAAGATTTCATTGTTTTTTAGTGTCCCTAGGGCTCGTATATCCGGTTTTATTCGAAATGTAGGCAATCCTAATAGTTAGTGAGGAAATTTCTCTTTTTCGAAGAACGAAAATGGTTTTGTTTGAAAGGAACTGTATTTTGGCACCCTTGGCCGATCCATGGGTCAAGGCCTAAAATACATCCGAATAGTAGAATTAATATTACATTTCGATTCTTACCGAAATTTTGTTTTTGTTTTTAATACACATTGTAAAAGGAGTTTCTATATGGGTGTTTCCATGGTTATGTACGTGACAATTGTACACGTTTAATTGTCTTTGAATATTGTGAAAATAGAAATGGACTGGAATTTTAGAATGGTATTTTAGAATCGTATATTGTATATGATGAGTTCTTTCCAAAAAGTATATATATATTGGAAAATTGAGCACTGGTGAACCAAGTTCCATGCAATCAAAGTTGACTTATGCACGTGACAAAAAGTGGAAGTGCCTTTTATAGCCGTAAGAAGAAGTACGAAAGTAAGCGAATTGTAGTCAATTTTTATTTCGGAAAAAATGTTTTTATAAAGGTTAATAATAGACATTTTTTATCATGTTTTGTTCAAAAATAAACTATGCATGGGTTGGCAAAAAAAAATTATTGATTACGCACGTTACATTACGCACGTGACACTTATAGCCTTCATACATATTTTAGTAATTTTACATATATTTTCAGATGTTTTTAACAAAAAAAAATAAACTTTTATTCAAAAATTAAAAATATATTACAAAATTAATCCAACTTAATTTTTTCCTTAAGAGAGTATCCTGTTCCTGTTCTTGGAATAGAGCGGACAATTTTCCATTTTTCATTTAATGGTGGAGAAAAATCGTCAATCTCCTTTGCTGAGATATATAACAGATAGCTTTTTTTTCAATTTTCTGTGCTTAAACAAATTATGCGAGCGTTTTGATTTTTTAAGTCACGGTGGACCATTTCATGGAAATACCCATATTCACCATTCCGTGTCCGAAATCGACTTAAACCTTGAATATAGGTAAATATTATGATTTGGTAGAAAATTTTAATGTTTCTGGAAACCCTTTACGAACATTAGGGGACGGTTCTTAGAGCCCCTGTTACAAATGACCATGACCATTTAGATAGCTCTTAATGCTTCGATGCCTACGACTTTCAAAAAAAGCTCCATTACTTAAGTTACAGGCTTAGGTGGTTGTAGTGTTACCTATTCAAACGATCAGAACTTATTTTTTATTAATTCAAAATACAAAACGAAAGCTTCAAAATTTCCGATTCCATTTACTTTCAAATAATTCAAATCTTTAAAATAAAACAGTTTTGTTCATTTCTTACATAAATCAAAATTTGACTACAAAGTATAGATTGAAGTGTTTCTTTCATATGACTTAAAATCAGTTTGAGTCGTACAAATCGATAAACCCTTTTCTTAAAAATTTTAAAAAAATCGTCGACCACAAACTATTAAAACATTGCCGATTTATTTTAGTTTTTTGCTGTACCAAATCAGGTGGTCATTAAAATATAATTTGGATTTGTAAGAAATTAGGGGCACATTTGGTAAAATTTTAAAAAATCAACCAATGAATTGGTACGCCCTAATGTGCAACGCATGTATGAGTATATGTACGCACAAAAAACATGCACACTTTGGTTGTGCTTTTTGCATTTGTGGTTTTCAAAGAAGACCCATGCGAAACGGAATTGGTGGAAATGATATTGCGCGTTGGAGATTGCTCTACGCACAGTTCGAAGACTATACGCAAAGGGTAATTCTCATTAATGAAAATGATTCTCCCGTATAAGTCATTTGATTTGTGGCCGAAGTAGTCGTTGCCAAAGACTGCTGAAGAAAAACCTTGGCGGGTTTAGAAACAGCAGTACAGTCTGCCTGGCAACCGTAGCAAATACATTTCACCAATTTCTTCTTTTTACGTTGATTCTGAAAAAGAAACTACATGAAGTTCTCGAACCAGAATCAAAATCTGCTCAAGTCATAATAATGATAAAAGACCGAATAAATAACAAAAAAAATCAGTAAAATATAATTTGGATTTGTAAAACTTTTGCGCAAATTTGGTAAAATTTAAAAACAAATCGAAGACAATTAAAAAAAATGTTTAAAAAAATAAAAACTTTTAAAAAAACAACATTTATTAAATTAAATTTGTCCACATTATATAGATTGTAGTTTTTAATTTATATGAATCAAATGTCGTACAAATCGGTTAAGCCGTTCCGTTCAGCAAGATTTATAGTAAAGCCAAAAAGCATTTAAAATAAAGTTTCCAATTTTTCAAACCTCCTCCCCCCTCCCCAAAAAAAAGATAGCAGCCATTTATACGATTATAAAAAGCGTTTTAAAAACTTTTCGAGCAAACATAAATTTTTAGGTACGAGTACGTATTGAATAATCTGAAGCAGCTGGCATTATCGGTTTGCCAGTATTGCCAACGTAAAGTTGGCAACACTTCAATAGCCCAGGGTCTCTGAGTATATTAGATTTAATATTTATAACTTTGTAAGTTAGGCTCTTTAAGAAGCAGATTCAATAACATATAAATTAAGCCATTAGAAATAAAGTTTGGCCAGTCCGAGGCCATAAATCTATACTCTACCGTAGTGTAGTTATCAAAATGTCATTGTTTGCATAGGGGCTCGGTTGTAAGGGGGTCCTCAGCCAGAACAATCGAACCAGAAACCTCATGTGCTCTACACTAGCGATGAAAGTATTCGAGTACTCGATTACCTCGAACTTAAAATAAAGTTTCCAATTGTGCAAATTCACAAAACGTTATAAGATAAAGTCTTAACGGCAACTGCAAAGAAAGTATTCCCAAAAAAAAAAAAACTTTTCCATCCACTGTGTGTCGTTAGTCGTCGAACGTGTTGGGTTGCTGTCGAAACCGCCACCTTGTGGTCGTTTTGTCTTTTGTGTGTTCCTGTTTGTTGTTGTTTTTCTTCCTCTGCACCACTGAGTCGCAGCTCGGCATAAAAGTGTGTCAGCATCAAGTGCTGCACTATTCTGCTCATTATCTGCATCTTCATCATTATCATCATCTTTATTATCGTCGTTAGTTGTCGCAACATCTTCTGCTTGCGAAACATGACAGTTAGCCAGCCAGCCAGTCAGCCATTACTGACTACTTGAAGAACATAACATGAAAGCAAACAAAAAAGTACTCTTAAAAATGGAGTTAGATGTGATCGGGTTCACTTTTATATACCCTTCTTGCCCATTAGGGAATACTCGTATCCTCTAGGGTGAGTGTCACGGTGGAGTCAGCTCGGTGGCGCATAATTCGATGCATTTGTCTATTTGTTGGTGGCATCGAAATTAGAGTGTCCAAAAAAACTGGGCTTTTACAAAACCATCATTTCGGGTTTATTTTTCAAAATCGTGATTTGTAAAAACCGTCTTTTTAAAGAAAAAAACGGCATTTACAACATTCCGGTTTTTGTTTTTTGCCTAAGAATTAAAAATATTTAATATATATATTAATATATGTGACAGCGCATAGAGAAGGGGACCTAAGGGTAAAAAAAAATCAATTTTGTTTCTTATTTTTTATTTTTTTGATGTGGACAACATCTGAGCATCGAATGAGACCGATCCCATGCCCCAAAAGTGTTCCCTCCCAGAGATATGAGCGTTTTATGAAAGTGAAGTCGACGATTTTAAGCGCAAATAGAAAGGGACCTAATCTTTAAAATGGATGGGATGGGACCTAATCTTTAACTTAACCTCAAATCGTTATATGAAAATATAGACTAATGTGATCTTTGCTCCATGTATTCGCACATGATCATATTTAATACGAGGGTTGCTGTATATATTTCTGACCTAGGCAACTAGACTAAGTGTTTTCTGGCGCCATCTGACATTTCCATTGGAAATGTTGACATTTTTAGCATAAACGTCTAGCAGAACGTTTTGACGTCCCACCATAATTTGTGTTGTTTACAGTCACTTGAAAACATCAAATTGACAAAAAAAATGGTATTAACTCGTGAACATTTTCGTGCGATCATTTTTCACAACTTTCGACGTGGATTATCACGACAAGAGTGCATCGATGAACTTAAATATTTGTATGGCCATCCTATAGCACTGTGAAAAACTGGTTTAATGAATTCAATCGTGGCCGATGCTTGCTCAAAAACGAAGGTGGTAAAGGTCGTCCAAAAACGGCTGCTGTGTCAGAGAACGTTGATGCCGTGCGTGAACTGATAATGCAAGATCGTGATGTGACATACCGTGAGATAGAGGCATCCTTAGGCATTTCTTCCACCAGCGCACATTCGATATTGCATGAACACCTGGCCGTAAAAAAGGTTTTTTTCTCGTTGGATCCCGCACGATTTGACAATCGCCCAAAAAAAGGCTCGCGTCGATTGGTGCAAAGAAATTTTGAAAAAAATACGATCGCAGTGCTTCAAAAGACGTTTATAAGACCGTCACAGGTGACGAATCATGGATCTATGCGAATGAGCCCGAAACAAAACAGCAATCGACCGTGTGGTTCTTCGCAGACGAGCCAAATCCAACGAAAGCAAATGGTCGCCTGTTTCTTCGGCAAAACTGGTCATGTGGCGACTGTTCCGCTTGAGCAACGTAGGACAGTCAATTCTGAGGGGTAAACCACAATTTGTTTGCCTAAAGTCTTCAGAGAAATCCTAAAAACGAACAAGAGAAGATGAATCATTGTGCACAATGGCAATGCGAGCTCTCACATATCGGCTCAAACCAGCACCTTTTTGACCGGCAAAAACGTCGAATTGATGGGTCATCCGCCGAACAGCCCTGACTTGGCACCCAATGATTTCTTTTTATTCCCGCACATCAGGAAAGAAATGCGTGTTCAACGATTTCCGACGCCAGAAGATGCTGTTAAGCGTTCAAAAACCATGTTTTGGAGGTGTCTCAATCGGAGTGGAAAAAGTGCTTCGATAATTGGTTTGAGCGCATGCAAAAGTGTATAAATCAAGCTGGAGAATACTTTGAAAAACAATAAAACCATATTTGATGATAAATATTCGCATTTTCATTATTAAGCCAGAAATATATATAGCAGCCCTAGTATTAATTAAATTATTTTCTATAAACTTTTATATTTTTTGAACTTTTAATATTTTGTCGGTCCACCGTTAGCGTCAATAGAGCTACTAGACGTCTAGGTATTTTTCTAGTCGTTATTTCATACCATGCTCGAACTAGGGCTATTTTTCGGGTTTGACCGCAACTAATGTCATATTTTCTAAACAAGTTCTATGGGATTGGATCCGGCGATTGGGGAGGTGAATTAAGTTGTCTTGAAGCATAATAAAGAAGCCAGTCTCGGACTACGTGAGCAGTATGCTTCGGATGATTGTTCTGTTCAAAGATCCATTGATCCATTTTCATTAACTTTTCATTTTTTTTTTTTGATGTGGACAACATCTGAGCATCGAATGAGACCGATCCCATGCCCCAAAAGTGTTCCCTCCCAGTGATATGCGCGTTTTATGAAAGTGAAGTCGACGATTCTAAGCGCAAATAGAAAGGGACCTAATCTTTAAAATGGCTTTCCTGAACAAAACTGGTTTTTAACCTTAGGTCCCTTTCTATTTTCCGCGTCACATATATTAAATATAATATATATATAATTATTATATTAATATATAATTCGACGTTTTGGCCGGTCAAAAAGGCGCTGGTTTCAGCCGATGTGTGAGAGCTGGCATTGTCATGGTACACAATGATTCGTCTTCTGTTGTTCGTTTTTCGAATTTCTCCGAAGACTTCAGGCAAACGAATTGTGGTGTACCACTCAGAATTGACCTTCTACGTTGCTCAAGCGTAACAGTCGCCACATGACTAGTTTTGCCGAAGAAACAGGCGACCATGTTTTGCATTTTAATTTTAATTTTGTGCAAATAGTCCACGCATATTAAATTTTTGCCATCGAACGAACGATGAGAAATTACAAGGGCGATTATGAAGTTTGCAATAGGTGCCTGCTGCTGACATAGCTATCTATGTTGCAGAGATTTCTTGGTTTGCAAATGAATATAGATATCTGCACTAGGATTCTTTAATACGTTGGGACATTCTGGTGATGATCGAAATCAAAGTTGACTTCGTATATAGAAGGAGCTAAATCTGGACTATATGGTGGATGCGGAGCAATTTCAAATCGTAATTCGGCCAGTTTTTGTTGAGTTAAAAATGCAGTGTGTGAAGGAGCATTATCTTGATGAAAAATAACTTTTTTTTCTAAATGCGGTCGTTTTATCTTGATTTCTTCACTCAACCGATCCAATAATGCACAATAATATTCACTATTTATAGTTTTTCCTATCTCAAGATAATCAATAAATATTATACCCCTTGCATCCCAAAATACAGTGGCCATTACTTTTCCTGTTGACTTAACAGTTTCGCCTTCTTGGGACCACTTTTACCAGCTTCTATCCATTGTTTTGACTGTTCTTTGCATTCTGGGATGTAGTGATGGATCCATGTTTCATCAAAAGTTATGAATCGGCGCAAGAACTCTATTGGATTACGCTGATAAATTGCTAAAAGCTCCTCGTAATTGGTCTAACGGACGATTTTTTGGGGCAAAGTCAACAAACGCGGCACACCTCTTGCGGATAGCTTTTTCATGTAGAGTTCATCATGTAAAATACTCCAAACTTGTTTTTCGTGTATTTTAACAATATCAGCAAGTTCTCTGAGCTTTATTCGTCTATCTATAGTCACTTCATTAAATATTTTTCTAATGTTTTCAAAAGTAGTAGCAGTTTTCGGTCTTCCAGAGCGTTGTTCATCTTCCGTACTTGAACGACCCATTTTAAATTGTTGAACCCCGGATTTCACGGTGGAGTATGATGGTGCATTATCACCATGAACAGAATCCAAATCATCTTTGATTAATTGTGGCGTATAACCTTTCATATAAAAGTGTTTAATTACCGCACGAAACTCTTTATTTTCCATTTTTCAAAAATTATAAAACTTGTTTACTTCAGTCACCTGTAACTAAGAAAATAATCATTAAATATTTGGGAAATTTTGACAGATGGCTTATAAAAGATTGCTTTTAAAAAACAAAAAAAAATTGCTAGTAAAACAGAAAATGTGTCAGGCCAGTTAGTTTTGCGGTCGCCCTCGTAGTTATTTGAATTTGATTTTTTGCCAGTTACAAGCAAAAGAACCGGAAGAAACTGCCCATAACGCAGCGCTGTAGGGTTTAGCTTCGCCATGGATTTCGCACAACTGCCGGACATACCATCATAAACTTCTTGTACGAACACAGAGAACAGTTTTGTTGCCACTACCGAGTGTTGTTAGTTGGACGTACTGTCCGTGTATTTCATCGCTACAACCGAATGGTGTTTGGCTACACTGCAATTTTTAAATCAATGTTTAAAGACTTGACTACAGACATCTTAAAAAATATATACTTTCAAAACGGTCATATTTTGTAGGCTATTTAAAAAAAATGGGTGGAAAAATATAATATTCAAATCGCCCCTCTGTGCCGATTTTGGTTTCCGTTCTGAACATAACTTAAACACATTTTCCAAAAAATTACGAAAAGGACACTTCAATCTTACAGATGGCATGTTCAAATGTTCTGCCAAAATAAAATCCATACGATTTCACTTAAGACATTTCATTACTACAATTTGGTAAATTGAAGAAATATTAACTACTTTTTACCTCATTTCATAAGGTATAGCGTTGCAAAAAAAACTAAACTCGGACCTCCGGGGGCCGTACTTTTGAAAATTTACTAAAATCACCTCCTTCATTTCTACATACAGAGAAACAATTAGTTAAAAATCGATTGGAACTACAATGATTCGGTTGCAAAAGAATAATTTTTGTTGTCATCACCGAATTTTTCTAATCGTATTGGATATTCGGTTCCAAATACGACAAGATGATACATTTGATCATCGTACAGTAGTCACAATTTATTAATCGGTCATACTAATGAGACGCGAAAAAGGTATTTAGTTGCCAGTTGTGGCAACCGATAATTTAGCAAACATTTTTTTGTAGTAACCAATTATTAGTGATGATAACTAAAAAGCCATCATAACCAAAAATGCGTTGTTGAATGGTATTTTTTTTAGAAATAAAGTAATGCGATTAATCGATTATTATTTTGTTTCCAGTAAAAATCATCCCTCACCTTTTCCACTTTATGCTCGTCCATGCCATTCCTATGAGTACTTTTAGTACTTCAATTCGAGTACTTCAATATGAGTACTTCAAGTACATCAATTGTTTTTTTGCCTCTGACTAAACTTTAAATTTTTTTCGTTGAACAAATGTGGTATGTGGATTTTTGGATCAAAAAATTCTTTTCTGAAGGTGCGGATACCATCCATCCATCATTCGGGTGTAGTGATAGAAATACTCGAGTTGCATGTAACCTCAATTATTCGGTTAGCAAAAAAATTTTGTTGTGGCAAAGAATCTGTTCTTTGTGTGTATTACTTATTTTATATAGCGTAGCAAAATGAATAAATTGTTGGCCCATGAAATTTATTTCGGACCTACGAGGGTCGTCCTTTTGCAATTTTACTATACGAGGGCGGTTCGGAAAGTTCTTAGCCTATCAATGAAAGAGAATAGTTAGTTTTTCAAAACTATTTTTATTTTTCAATATAATCTCCTGAAACTTCAATACACTTAGTCCAACGCTTATCTAGCAATTCTATCCCTTGATTAAAATAGTTTTCCTCAAGGTCTTCAAAATAGTGGTTTACAACTGTAAATGCATCTTCATTTGAGGTAAAACGCTTGCCAGCAAGGATTTTTTTTAGATTTGGGAACAGGTAAAAGTCACTGGTAGCTAAATCAGGAGAATAAGGTGGGTGGTCAAGCAACTCGTACTTTAATTCGTTGATTTTAGCCATTGTTAAAACACTCTTGTGCGCTGGTGCGTTGTCTTGATGAAAAATTATTTTTTTGTGTTGTAAGCCAGGACGATTTTCTCGAATTTGTACATTTAATTGATCTAAAAGGTTGCAATAGTACTCTGAATTTATTGTTTTATCCTTTTGCAGATAGTCAATCAATAAAATACCTTTGAAGTCCCAAAAAACCGTTGCCATAACCTTACCAGCCGATTGAATTGTTTTTGCCTTCTTTGGGGCACTTCCTCCAGCTTCAGTCCATTGTTTGGATTGTTCTTTTGTCTCTGGAGTATAGTGGTGGATTCAAGTCTCATCAACAGTTATGAAACGACGCTTAAAACCCATTTTATTTCGCTGAAAAGGATCCAAACAAGCTTGAGAAATGTTCATTCTTATGCGTTTTTGGTCGACTGTTAACAAGTGCGGCACCCATTTTGCAGAAAGCTTTTTCATCTGTAGTTCTTCATGCAAAATTAAATGGACTCGATCATTTGAGATGCCCATGATATTAGCTATTTCACGCACTTTTATTCGTCGATCATTGAATACCATATCATGCACTTTGGCTACAATTTTTGTTGTTGTTGCTGTTTTTGGACGTCCACTATGTGGTTCATCTTCAATGCTTGTACGACCACGTTTAAATTCAGCAACCCCATTTTTTACTGTTGCATATGAAGGAGCACTTTTACCTAACACATTCACCATATCATTATGAATTTCTTGTCCCGATAAACCTTTTTTATGTAAATATTTAATGACACCACGCATTTCTAATTTTTCCATTGTAAAAAAATCGCGGATGCGTCTTTTGTGAACACATGTTTCTATATGAAGGAGTTGCCAGATCGAAACAAAATTTAACATGTGTTCATAGCAGAGATGGAAGTTTCCAAAACACTTAACTTTTTTCTGTTTATACCGCGCTTTTTATGCTAGGCTAAGAAGTTTCCGAACCGCCCTCGTAATCACCTAAGTCCTTCATTTCTAGAAGAAATTATTCACCTCCACGAGAAAGTCGAAACTTTTGTAGCATAGTGTTATATGTTACAACAGCGAACTGACCAGGGTTTGGTTACTACAAAGTTGTCACCACCAATAATTATTTATACCAAAGTAAGATTACTTTATAATTGGTGGATTGTCATAACCACTAAATGTCGCAACCAATAGATTTGATAAATTCGGTTGGTATAACCTACATATTGATTGTAGGAATCGTAATATTATTGTTCCTACCATATTATGGTACGCAGAACCATGTAACCATCAATACTATGGAATGTTGGTGATTGCAATAGGAAGTATGTTTATCCAACCGTAAAATTGTAGTTTGGACCGATTTCCAATCAAATTTTTCTCTGTGTGAACGAATATAATTGATGACTTTTCTATGAAATCTTCTAAAAATTAGGTCTTTGATTTCTGTTGATTTTGGACAACGTACGAGTATTTGTGTTGGTCCTCACCCATTTAACATTAGCAAATTGAATACTGCCCTCTTATCCTCTTTAAGTACTTTTCCCATAGACAAATTCAATATTTGCATATTTGCGTCTTGCCTATTTCAATCTCTTCCATTACAAGTGCAAATTTGTTGAGCCAAGTCATTCGTTGATATTGCCCTCTTACGATATTTCCCATGTCTTCTAACCAACCCATTTCCAGAGATTTTCGATGATTGATAGTTATGTTCTGTTGCCATTGTCGATGATATCATATTTAGTGTGGCCCAACAAGTTTGCAGACTATCGTCTGGTCTTGCCCTCGGCCTCCTCCCCACCCCATTTTCTGCACTGTCAATGCCATCCATCATCGAGGGGGAGGCTACTATACTCCGCAGGATATGCGACCACATAGAGAAAGAGTCAATTCATCGAAGAAAAACAATTTGAAAACCACATTGCAAGCAAATATTGACAAGGATGTGTCGTCTGACATTAGCCATACGCGATAGGGTCCTATTGGTTGTGATTCACTTTGCTCGTCCATCATTTGCACTTGTTGTGGGTTTCCCCCAACGGCGACAAGGAAAAGTGCATTTGAAAAGGGAAACAATGAAATGAGAATTGTTCGAATTCAAAGGTCGATTTGTTTTGTTTGCCTTTGAAGATTGTGGCAATATAAAGGCCAGGCAGACAGACTCTGATGATGCCTTCGAGTGGATGGTAAGATGGCATATGGTGACTTTTTAGTTGATAAATTATTTAGTTTTTTTTCAATATTTCATTATTGAAAGGTTGAAAGGCTTGTTGAAGGTATCGATGTATTGATATGATGGTACTTTAGGAAAACTCGCAGGCAAGTTACAGTCGGTTGATCCGGGGGTTGCTGTTCATATTCCCGGTCCAGCTGTAAAAAAAAAACAATCGTCTATCACTGGACATGGTTTTATTAATTTTTTTTTAAAATATTCTCCGTGAAGTTCAAAACACATTTGCATTTTCCAAGCACTTTTTCCACTTTGAATGAGACTTTTCCAAAAAATGGCATTGAACGCTCCAACAGCAGCAACTGGTGTTGAAAAACGTTGACCTTCCTTTTTTTCCTTGATCTGAGAGAATAAGAAAAAGTCATTGGGTAACAAATCAGGGCTGTACGGCGGATGACTTTATTAATTTGACATCTTAAGCCTATTGTTTCAGCTTGCTTTCTTGTGTTTTTTTTCACGCTCACATGCATAGATCCATGATATGGGGTATCCTGTTTATATATCACCACTATCATCTCCGACCGTTTCTATATTTTCACATTGAGTTACGTTCAACCAGATGTAAGGTGTCTACGATGTGATTGGACGCCCATACAATCCTAAACATAGAAATACCATGTCTTATAAAACTGTACAGATATGATGATGATAATCGGAAGGGGCAGTCGCTCTCTTTAATCGTAAATGCCACATGAGTCGATTTGTCGGCATTTACTTTTATGTTCCATTTATTAAACCAAATTTTGCATGGTGTCCAGTTGCCTTTTGGCTACCTGGGAGGCTTGTGTTGCTAAGTCTTTGCAGGCTACACACAGAGCACAGGTTTGTTGCCACAACCGAATTTATTGTCAACCGAATGTTGGTGGTTGTAACTACTATCTATGTGTTCCATTGCTGCAACCGAATGTTGATTGTGTTCGCGGCAATTTTCAGTATAGGCAACCGACCTTACCGGTTGAGGAGGCAAAGTATTGGTAACCCTAACCATTTAAGTTGATTATAGGAACTAAATTTTTACATGTTTTGGTTGTAGTTACAAAGGCTGGGTTAGAAGTAACCTTATCCGACTGATATAAGTTGTTTTTAACAACTTTTTTAAGTTGAAATACTCAGCTTGGTATTTTTTTCTGTTAAGTTCCAGCTGAATCGCTCATAAGGCTATGGTTTTTTCGGTAAAGGCCTCTAAACAGCCATAACTCGGTAACCCTAACCAGTTAAGTTGATTATAGGAACTACATTTTTACATGTTTTGGTTGTAGTTACAAAGGCTGGGTTAGAAGTACTCCGTGAATTCGGTTGTCATAACCACGAACGTTTGTTAGCTGGACCAACTGACGGTCAAATTTCATGAATTTGGTTCATATGACCGAAATAATAAATCTAATTGAGTTTGTTTGCAAAAATGGACCGATTTCCTGCATCAAGTTGGTGTAGTGGGTCATAAAGTGAAAAAACGGTTTGAAAGTAAAGAAAAAGCTCATAACGATTGAAATTCCTTAGCAAGTTGGATGTTTTGACGAAATTCTTTTTATATATTAAATGCTTATAATTTCTTTTAATGTTTTTTTTTACCAGTTTCCATTCGACACAATCCATTATTACATCTCTGATTAAATATGGAAAATACAGTATTAGAGTAAACATTTAAGAAACAGATGGTTTAAATTTTGTTTTATTTAAACAATCTGAATCGGAGAGCGGAGTCTTTACAGAATTAGGCCCGAAATAAAATGTATCTATGCGCTTGTTTAGGAACTCGATAGAAAATGAATTTTTTCGGCTACAAATATTTTTAATACAACTAATCAATTGTAATGGCAAACGACTCCTACGAGGGTTGCTATACATATTTCTAGCCTAGGCAACACTAAGTGTTGCCTGGCGCCATCTGACATATCCATCTGGCATATCGTTGGATCCCGCACAATTTGACAATAGCTTAAAAAAAGGCTCGTGTCGATTAGCGCAAAGAAATTTAAAAAAAAAATACGATCGCGGTGCTTCAAAAGACGTTAATAAGATCGTCACAGGTAACGAATCAAGGATCTATGCGTATGAGGCCGAAACAAACCAGCAATCGACCGTAAGGGTCTTCGAAGACGAGCCAAACCCAACGAAAGTTGTTCGTGGAAGAAGCACTTAGAAGCAAATGGTCGCCTGTTTCTTCGGCAAAACTGATCATGTGGCTACTGTTCCGCTTGAGCAACGTAGGACGGTCAATTCTGAGTGGTACACTACAATTTGTTTACCTGAAGTCTTCGCAGAAATTCGAAAAACGAACAAGAGAAGACGAATCATTGTGCACCATGACAATGCGAGCTGTCGCACATCGGCTCAAGCCAGCGCCTTTTTGAACGGCCAAAACGTCGAATTGATGGGCCATCCGCCGTACAGCCCTGACTTGGCACCCAATGACTTCTTTTTATTCCCCCACATCAAGAACAAAATGCGTAGTCAACGATTATCGCCAGAAGATGCTGTTGAGGCGTTCAAAAACCACGTTTTGGATGTGTCTCAATCGAAGTGGAAAAAGTGCTTCGACAATTGGTTTGAGCGCATGCAAAAGTGTATAAATCATGCTAAAGAATACATTCAAAAACAATAAAACCATTTTTGATGATAAATATTTGCATTTTCATTATTAGGTCAGAAATACATATAGCAGCCCTTGTAAGATATGAAACATCAAATCGACGCAGTTGTTGCTCATGAAAATTCATTAAACTGTTAAAAATCGAGTTTTCTTTAAATTCTTAAGATATGGGGTGTTGAGAAAAATCCGTAAAATAGTTATTCAGGTTTCTTAAGTAAGTTAAATCTTCAGAACATAAATATTTTGCATCATTAGAGTTAACTCTACAAAATCTGCAGTAATAAATTGATTTAAAGGATTTGAAAAAACCAAGTATTGAATTGATTCCAAAATAATCACCCCCATTACGCATACAACTAACTTTACAATTTGTTTCATTTCAAGAAATTTAAGTATTCTGTAAAATCATAAGGATTTGAAAAAAAACAAGTATTGAATTCATTCCTAAATAATCACCCACCATTACGCATACAACTAACTTTACAATTTTTTTAATTTCCAACATTCATTAACATTCAGTTTTACTGACGGAATGCCTCAATTATTTGGTTGGCACAAAAATTCGGTTGTGGCAACAAAGCTGTTCTCTGTGTGTAGAAGAAATCATTCACCCCCCGAAAAAGTCCGAACTTTTGTTGAAAAGTGTAATGTGTAACAATAGCGAACTAAGCGGATTTTGGTTACTAAAAAGAACTTATCTGTTATCACTACTGATTATTGGTTCCTAAGTAACATGTACTTCACAATTGGTAGGTTGTCATAACCACCAGGTTTGGTAACCAATAGTTTTACTGACCTACCTTTTGGCTGTAACAATCGTAATATTATTGTAGATATCACCTTATGGAAGGTCGAACCATGTCATTATCAATACCATGGAATGTTGGTGATTGCCACAGAAAGTGTGCATATCCAACCGAATATTTGTAGTTCAGACCAATTTCCAAATGATTTTTCTTCTGTGTGTAGCTTAACTTAATTATTTAAATTTTTATTTTTTATTCAACTTAAACTTGATAATATTTCTTAAAATTTAGCAGAAACCTTATCCGACTGATATAAGTTGTTTTTAACAACTTTGTTAAGTTGAAATATTCAGCTTGGTATTTTTTTCTGTGAAGTTCCAGCTGAATCGCTCATTAGGCTATGTTTTTTTGCGGTAAAGGCCTCTAAACAGCCTTAACCCGGGAACAGAAAATTGTTATGGGCGTGTTGACATGAGGCGTTTCGAATTCACCAATATTGTTGCTCAGGTTGTATTCCAGTGAAAGTGCTAACCGTAGATAATGGCCAATTGTATATTGCGGTTTATGGGACGGTTTGAACGTTTAGCAACAACGAGCAGGGAAAAAACGAAACGAAAGAAAACCATAAATATTTGTTTTTCTTAGTTATTTATGAGTATTCTCTTGTTTTTTTTTCTGTTAGGTTTTGTGTGTGTGTGTGTTTTTCGTCTTCCTTCCTTCCTTCTTTTCGCTTATATACGAAACGTGTATGTAAGCGGCTTATAATGACGTTTGTTGGTGTTGTCATAATTACAAAGGCAAACATAAATTCACTAAAAACGTTGTAGTTTACGAATATGTCATGTCCGGGATGTGCTTGTGGATGAGCGGTGGTCGGTGGTTGCAGTGCGCGAAATGATAGACTAATTCAAGTCGATATACAAACATCAGGTGTGTTCGATTGAAATTTCTGAAAGACTATTTGTAGGCTAATTAAGCGGCATTTGGGTTATTTTTGCAATTGGCATGATTAAACTTTAACTGTGTGTGTGTGAAAATGAATATGAATGGCTGTTGAAACCAGTGGTTGCCACAGAGAGTTACCAGAAGAGCAAATTGAACATTTTTTTCTACACTATTGACTGCTGTTTCCAGCCTATCTATTGTATTTAAACAATTATCCTTAAATTTATAATTGGATTTGTCTAGCTTTACCTCCACTGATTTTTTAGAATGGATAACCTATTGCTGATCATTCAAAAATTCTAAGGTCAAATAAAAAAAATACCTCCTCATACTGTCGAAGACCCTATAAAGTACTACTGACCGTCTTGAAAACACCACAGCGGTCGAACGAAATAAACAAGGACCCTGAAATGTTTTATGATGACTGCTTATGGCCATAAGCTATCTGGAATAGGGAAATGGAGTAGGAAATAAAATACATTCTGAAAAAAGTTTACGTTTGTGTATTTACTCAACGTGTCTTCATAAATTGTGGACAAACCAAGGCTAAACTTGAATTTGTTAAGGGTGAGACACTTTACACCTCAAAAATTGAAGTTGAATTGAAGTTTTCATCACTAATAACTAGTTACAACAACAAAATGTTTGCAAAACTATTGGTAGTCACAACCACCAGTTGTGGCAACAAAATCATTTTTTCGCGTTTTATAGGTACTAGAGCTGCTATATATATTTCGGGCCTAATAATCAAATGCAAATATTTATCATCAAAATTGTTTTTCAAAGTATTCTCCAGCATAATTTATACACTTTTGCATGCGTTCAAAGCAATTGTCGAAGCACTTTTTCCACTCCGATTGAGACACCTCCAAAACATGGATTTGAACGCTTCAACAGCATCTTCTGGCGACGAAAAACATTGACCACGTATTTTTTTCTTGATGTGCTAAAATAAAAACATGTCATTGGGTGCCAAGTCAGGGCTGTACGGCGGATGACCCATCAAATCGAAGTTTTGGCCGGTCAAAAAGGCGCTGGTTTAAGCCGATGTGTGAGATCTCGCATTGACATGGTACGCAATGATTCATCTTCTCTTGTTTGTTTTTCGAATTTCTCCGAAGACTTTAGGCAAACAAATTGTGGTGTACCACTCAGAATTGACCGTACTACGTTGCTCAAGCGGAACAGTCGCCACATGACCAGTTTTGCCGAAGAAACAGGCGACCATTTGCTTCGAAGTGCTTTTTCCACGAAAAACTTTTGTTGGATTTGGCTCGCCTTCGAAGACCCACACGGTCGGTTGCTGTTTTCTTTCGGGCTCATACGAAGAGATCCATGATTCGTCACCTGTGATGATATTATAAACCTCTTGTGAAGCTTCGCGATCGTATTTTTTTAAAATTTGTTTGCACCAATCGACACAAGCCTTTTTTTGAGGGATTTTCAAATTGTGCGGGATCCAACGAGAAAAAAACCTTTTTTTACGGCCAGGTGTTCATGCAATATCGAATGTATGCTGGTGGAAGAAATGCCAAAGGATGCCTCTATCCAACGGTATGTCACATGACGATCTTGCATTATCGGTTCACGCACGGCTTCAATATTCTCTGGCACAACGGCCGTTTTTGGACGACCTTCACGCTCTTCGTCTTTGAGCGATCGTCGACCTAGATTCAATTCATTAAACCAGTTTTCATAGTGCTATAGGATGGTGCTTCATTGCCACGCAAAGATTAAAGTTCATCGATGCACTCTTGTCGTGATAATCCACGTCGAAAGTTGTAAAAAATGATCGCACAGAAATGTATACGAGTTAATTCCATTTTTTTGCCAAAATGATTTTTTCAAGTTACTGTAAACAACACAAATGATGGTCGTACGTCAAAACATTCTGAGTACGTTTATGCTAAAAAATTTCAAACTTTCCAATGGAAATGTCAGATGGCGCCAGTAAAATATATAGAAACCCCCATATGACTGATCGAGAAGATGGGAGAAAAGAACCATGATCATATTTATCATCATTCAACCGAATCATTGTGGTTCCAACCAATATCCTACCTTGTTTTCTCTGTGTGTATTTTCAAGATCTGCTTAGAATTAGGCAAATGAATTCTAGGAGTAAAATGGCCGTTATTGTTTAAAACCCATACATTTCATATGAGGACAATTGGTCCTTATGTTAAAGCAAATTTGAATTCGAAACCAAAAATGGATACAAATTTTTACCCTACACCACACTGTGGTATTAGTGACTGTATTTGAAGATAAACGCTGATCGACTCAAAAATACTATCTGACTCCACTGAGCTACGTCCGTTTGTCTATCTATCGTTGTCATCAAAGTGCAGGTCGCAGTTATTAACCGATTTCGAAAAAATTGCTGTATTATTTAAGTTTGGACCAAGGGTGAAACCTACTGAAATTGGTTTACATCGGCGCATATTTTGATATCATACTTAGGGTTTTTCCCGATTTCAGAACCTACAGATTTCTTTCAGAGCATTACGAGCGATCAACACCCATCTATACTTATAGTAAAATATGTCCATATCGATCTATGTTTTCAAATAGCTCCCACACAAAGTTCTCTCCCAATTTCAGGTACTGCAGCTCTAGAAGCCACAAAATAAACCTAAGCACTCTCAAATGTAGCATGGTACGTCATGAGCGAACAGTTATTAACTGTGGTGAAAATAGACCTATAATTTCACCCATACAAAGCTCCTTTCTGGTTTTTGAACCTACACCTCGTAAAGCCACATATTGCACACGATTCTGACCAAAGGTTGCAGAAAGCGTTATCGGCACCCGTATCCCTAGTGAAATAAGTCTGGAGCGGTCCATGTTTTCGAATAGCTCCCATATAAAGGTCACTCTCGTTTTGGGGTCCTGTGGCTCTATAATTCACAAATTACACCCAAACAAGCCCAAAGTTTGCATGGTACGTAATGGGCGACCAGTTATAAACTCCAGAAAAACTGCAGCACACATAGGTCCCCTCCGATTCCCCCCACAAAGGTCCCTTCCCCCACACACAAAGGTCCCTTCCGATTTCTGAATCTGCAGCTAATAGAATCCACATATTACCTCCGATTCCTTATAACTTTTGCAAGGATCGTTACGAGCAACCAATCATGTACGAGGGCGACCGCAAAAGTAACTGGCCTAACATAAAAAGAACCGTGTTTTTGGAATTATTATTTTTTTATTTTTCAACATAACCTCCTTCCAACTCAATACACTTCATCAAACGTTTTTCAAGTTTTTTAATTCCATCCGAAAAATAAGATTTTTCAAGACCTTCAAAATATGCCTCAGTTTCAGCAATAACCTCGCTATGGACGAAAATTTTTTGCCAGCGAGAATTTTTTTTAAATTTGGAAACAAGAAATTATCAGAAGGAGCTAAATCTGGACTATATGGTGGATGCGGAGCAATTTCAAATCGTAATACGGCCAGTTTTTGTTGAGTTAAAAATGCAGTGTGTGAAGGAGCATGATCTTGATGAAAAATAACTTTTTTTCTTCTAAATGCGGTCGTTTTATCTTGATTTCTTCACTCATCCAATCCAATAATGCACAATAATATTCACTATTTATAGTTTTTCCTTTCTCAAGATTATCAATAAATATTATATCCTTTGTTCTTTGCATACTGGGATGTAGTGATGGATCCATGTTTTATCAACAGTTATGAATCGGCGCAAGAACTCTACTGGATTACGCTGACAAATCGCTAAAAGCATCTCGGAATTGGTCCAACGGACGATTTTTTGGGGCAAAGTCAACAAACGCGGCACCCATCTTGCGGTTAGCTTTTTTATGTGGAGTTCATCATGTAAAATACTCCAAACTTGTTTTTCGTGTATTTTAACAATATCAGCAAGTTCTCTGAGCTTTATTCGTCTATCTTAAGTCACTTCATTAAATATTTTCCTAATGTTTTCAATAGTAGTAGCAGTTTTCGGTCTTCCAGAGCGTTGGTCATCTTTTGTACTTGAACGACCCATTTTAAATTGTTGAACCCCGGATTTCACGGTGGAGTATGATGGTGCATTATCACCATGAACAGAATCCAACTCATCTTTGATTAATTGTGGAGTATAACCTTTTATATAAAAGTGTTTAATTACCGCTCGAAACTCTTTATTTTCCATTTTTCAAAAATTATAAAACTTGTTTACTTCAATCACCTGTAACAAAGAAAATAATCATTAAATATTTTGGAAATTTTGACAGATGGCTTTAAAAAAAAGTTTCTAGTAAAACAGAAAATGTGCCAGGGCAGTTAGTTTTGCGGTCGCCCTCGTATTGTCACATAAAATCATATCGTTCCATGTTTTCGATTAGCCCCCTAAAAACACCCTCCCGATTTGATGTCCTGCAGCTCTAAATGCCTCAATCTAAACCCTATCACGCTCATGTTCCAGACAGAGGTGCTTGATCCTATAAATAGCGAGGCAGTGTACCATCGACTTAATTTTTTTTACTTGTTAAAATGAACCAAAGACGTGGGTGGTCTTATGAATCCTTGGTTCTTAATAAAACGGCATTAAAAGCTTTTCTCCCCCGTTTGAATAGTGAATCCAAGGAAGAGGATATGTTTTTACTAATTTTTGGCTTAAATAAAAATTCTTGGTAGAGACGCACCTCGCTTTTATAAAGTGAAAATGGTAGTGCAAGCTCTAGAGCAATTGTGGCTCTTAATAAAACGCTCGATTCTGCCTGAAGCTTATGCAAAGTCGGACTTTATAGGTTACTTCTAGAGCGGGAAGGTTATATTTTCTGGTCTTTTTGACACACAGATTGGGCCAATTTTCCAGTGATAATTTTTAAAATAATACAAAGATAAAACAAATGTGGATTTTATTCCCATAATTAAATGAGATTGGGAGTTGGACTTATGGACATTACTTACTCACTCACTTAAGTCCCACAGCAGCCCTTTCAGGTACAAGTGTGAACTTCTCTCAAATCAATGGACATTAGGGGACCCAAAAACTGGCCCTTGTTGAGAAAACAAACGAACATTCCGAATCTAAAAAAACTCTTTGGATTTGTTTTAAGATCTGTCTTTAAATTAATGATCGCAATTATGGATCATAGGCGCCGAAAAAACGGACCTGATGGCCTAACAAAGTGACCACTAGGAAATATCGACATTTAAGTACCAAACTAGGAGCAAATCCCACTATTGCATCCAATACAGATGTATACGAATTCTTATCTTTAACAAAGATTGGGACTCTGGCCCTCGGTCCCTAAAGTCTCAAAAATAAAAGCCTCTATCAACAAAAAGCGGCTTCTTTTAAATTTGCACATATGATGAATTTCATGTAAAAATCGAGATGCATTGAACCCGACCCCCTCAGATATCGGTGAAATTTTGTTCATAGCTAAATTTGATCAATACAAACAAACTCTCATTTTTAGAAATGATTGTTTTGGGATTTTTTGGGCGTGGCACAGTGGGAAAGTTTTGGAAAAAACGCGAAAATGGTCGAAAAGAGCTCCATTTAAACTACAATAACTCAGAATGGGCTGAACCGATTTGCATGATCTTGGTATCATTAAAAAGATATTTTAAAAGGCTTTATGACACGTTTAAAAAAAAATAAAAAATACACTGTAAAAAATTGTATAAAAAAAAAGAATTTTAACTAACGAAAAAACCAAAAAGATCAAGGGTTTTTTTACAGTTAATTATTTTTTTAGAAAGGTATTTCCTTCACCTATAACATATCCAAAAAGTAAAATGGGTTCTTTTTTAGTTTTTTTTATATAATTTTTTAAGTAGTGTCACTTCTAGTAATTGCCCTTATATTTTATAACAAAAAAAAATTTTAGGTAACGAAAAACGAAAAAAGATCAATGATTTTTTACAGTTTATTATTTTTTTAGAAAGGTATTTCCTTCACCTATAACATATCCAAAAAGTAAAATGGGTTCTTTTTTAGTTTTTTTTATATAATTTTTTAAGTAGTGTCACTTCTAGTAATTGCCCTTATATTTTATAACAAAAAAAAATTTTAGGTAACGAAAAACGAAAAAAGATCAATGATTTTTTACAGTTTATTATTTTTTTAGAAAGGTATTTCCTTCACCTATAACATATCCAAAAAGTAAAATGGGTTCTTTTTTATTTTTTTTTATATAATTTTTGAAGTAGTGTCACTTCTAGTAATACGTACCGAAAGTTTTCGAAATAATTCGAATAACAGCGAAAATATCAGGTCACATTCTTACACATTTACAAAATAGTTCAACAATGCTAACATTTTTTAAATGTTTACAAATAAAAAACCATCAACAATTGTTTATATTATTTGCCATGTTTTTATTAATTTGAGTTTTATTTTATTTACATTTTTTTTAAGTTAATTATTTGTAAGAAATTTTGCGCTGCTCAAATTTGGCACAGTCAGAATATCTGCGCACATGTAGAAAAGTTTCATTTATCGGAATGAATGAATGAAAGCGTTAAGTTCCTGTTATAGTTTGAGCTTCTTTATATCTTGAAAATAGCTTTTCTTTAACGTTGTTGTATTCGTCAGCATCTGCGTAAGCAACTTGTATGGTGGTGTTAAATGTTTCTGATGCCCAGTGATAGAGTTGCCTCGTTGTCTGGATTTCATTTTTATTTGCAATACTATAATTTCGAGCACCTCTCTTCAATGTTCCTCCGATTCCATCACATGCAGATTTTCCGTGACTGGTAGCATAAAAGTGCCATTCAGCGTCAATACCAAAATCAGATTTGTGATGGCATAAATTAATGAAGTTATATTTATTTTTATATTGTGCTCCTGCACCATCTGATACGTAAATGATTTTATTAATATTGTTGGTTATATTGGCCTTCACGAACTGTATCATTTTTGAAATATATAGATGAACTGCTATACTATCATGGGTATTGCAATCAGATATTATGGCGAAGCTTTCCGCATCATTTCATAAAAAATAATAAACTGTAAAAAATCATTGATTTTTTTCGTTTTTCTTTACCTACAATTTTTTTTTGTTATAAAATATAAGGGCAATTACTAGAAGTGACACTACTTCAAAAATTATATAAAAAAAAATAAAAAAGAACCCATTTTACTTTTTGGATATGTTATAGGTGAAGGAAATACCTTTCTAAAAAAATAATAAACTGTAAAAAATCATTGATCTTTTTTCGTTTTTCGTTACCTAAAATTTTCTTTTGTTATAAAATATATGGGCAATTACTAGAAGTGACACTACTTAAAAAATTATATAAAAAAAACTAAAAAAGAACCCATTTTTATTTTTTGGTATGGTATAGGTGAAGGATAAACCTTTCTAAAAAAATAATACACTGTAAAAAAACCCTTGATCTTTTTGGTTTTTTCGTTAGTTAAAATTATTTTTTTTTATACAATTTTTTACAGTGTATTTTTGTGTTTTTTTTTAAACGTGTCATAAAGCCTTTTAAAATATCTTTTTAACGATACCAAGATCATGCAAATCGGTTCAGCCCATTCTGAGTTATTGTAGTTTAAATGGAGCTCTTTTCGACCATTTTCGCGTTTTTTCCAAAACTTTCCCACTGTGCCACGCCCAAAAAATCCCAAAACAGTCATTTCTAAAAATGAGAGTTTGTTTGTATTGATCAAATTTAGCTATGAACAAAATTTCATCGATATCTGAGGGGGTCGGGTTCAAAATTTCAGTTTTATCTCGATTTTTAAATGAAATTGATCATATGGGACTTCAAACTAAATCAAAATTTACTAACGAATCAAATATGGTTTTATTTTAACGCTGTTAAAGGGTATATACGAGCACAATTCGTTTTGGCCGTTTGCACATGCTTCAATGGCATGTGGTCAAGAATAGCCTGTATGATTCATCTTTAACCAAGGATCGATTTAACCCAGTCTGACATATGCATGTGTACGGATAACATAGGCATACATTTGTTTTATATAAAATCTCGAGCTGAACAATAGACGTACACCGATAAAGAGAATCAACAAAAAAGAATCAGGTAGGAAAAACGAACGAAGACATGAGCAAAAGATACCACGATGATTCTACACGTGCGTTTATTTTCGAAAGGCTCAAATTATATATTCATATGAACATTAGACTGGTTCGCTGTAGATGAGATGAAAATTAATAGTTTTTACTGCTATCATTACTTGTAAGTTTGGTGTGAAGGAGGAACCTCAGTTAAATATGGGCACTCAAATTAAAGCTGGGTTTGCTACTGATTCAAATATAGGCTGGGGTACGATTCATAAAACTAAGGGGCCAAAAAGTATACCACCTTTATTCGCAGTGGAGAGTATAAGTATACCACACGCAGAGAAAAAAACATGGTTACTATATGGTCACGGCAATAATAATATGTTCTCCGTAATAAAAGTATATTCGTCGCAACCATAGCATTGTTTATTGAATTTAATTTTGGCAATAGTATGATTGCCGCAATATAATTATTGTTGAAATGTAACAATAGTATTATTGCCAAATTTAAAAATAAAACATGGTTATAGCAGCAATATAAATATGGTTGGTGCGACAAAAGTATTGTTTTTTGTGTTTTATGCTAACAAAAATATGACTACGGCAATCATACTGTATGATTGTTATTTTTCTTCATTTGTATGCTTTTTAGAACAATGTTCTTGTTACGGATCTAATGCAATAATAGTACTTTTTATATGGAATTTAAAATTTTTCAAACAAACTGCTTTGGCTTTGTTAAACGGAAATACTTTTAATAAAAACGTTTACGATGTTTTAAATTTATTTTTTCTACTGTTAAATAAATCACTCCTATTATTTTGAATTTAATGTATTTTTTTAAATCATTTTCATAATTCTAATAAATATATAATATTAAATAATATTGGTGATCATAGTCTAATTATCTATGATCATACTACGATTGTAGGGATCATAACATGGTTGGGTGTAGTCATACTATGGTCGTGAAGATCATACTATGGTTGTATGTGAAACATACTATGGTTGTGAGGATCATAATATGGTTGTGGAGATCATAGTATGGTTGAGTGTGAATCATAATATGGTTGTGGGGATCATAATATGGTTATGCGTGAATCATACTATTGTTGTAAGGATCATAGTATGGTTGTATTTGAATCATGCTATTGTTGTGAGCGTCATAATATTGTTGTACCACAACCATTTACCCAACAATAGTATTATCCTCTTCGAATATTGTCACCACAACAATACTTTTTTTCCACGTGCACGACTTTTAACTTGTTGTACTCTCCACCATTGGATAGGGGGTATATTCAGTTTGTCATTCCGTTTGCAACACCAAAAAAGGTAGGTTTTCGACCCATGCATTTCAAAACTTCAAAATTTCTTTATGTTTGGATTGGTAGCAAAATTTGCCCAGGGCCCATGTGTTCATATTGACTAGTACTCGCCCCTTTTCACCATGCGCTGCTTGAGCCAAAAGTCGAGCATATATGCCCTTTTTAAAAAGTATTTAAGCCCCCAATGAACAATACCAACTTTAACCATTGCCCATCCACATAAAATGATTTGTTAAGCATATACTCAAAAAAGGGTACTTTTCCCGGAGTACCTTTAGTGCTTTAAAGATAAAAATTTGTCCCCCTGGGCCCAACTTATAGTACCAAATTTAACCATGGTTCGTCCAACAAATATAAATGATATCTTGAGTAAATACTCCCATTTAGTCAAAAGTGTATTTTTCCCGAGGTAACTTAAGTCCTATAAAGAGAAACTTTTTCCCCCCTGACCAGATTTCGTCCATTTATAATCCAAAACAGATAAGCCATCATCATGCAAAATTTCAGGACCCTAGATTTAATCGTGTGACCTTTATAGTGCTTTCATCAGTCACATAGACGGATGGACGGCCATGGCTCGATCGTCTTAGAACTTTTCGAAGATTAATAATATATAGGGTCTTTGATCCATATTTCTTGGTTTTGCAAAAGGAAGGACAAGTTTAGTATACCACACACTCCTCGGTGGAATGCATTAGAACACAAACGAATATCTAATGAACTATGAGAGATGTGACAATTATGTTTGAAACATACGAGTATGTTGATCCTGGAGGAAAAGTGGGCGGTGCCACCCCGTTTTTAAATATTCACATTTATGGCCAAAGTAATAAAGCCATCGTTATACAGTCACGGACAAAAAAATAGGGTCACACCACTTTAATTTAAAAAAGTTGCCAAATGTGTCGTTTTATTGATTAACATATACATTCTTCTTATTTGCAGAAACAAATCGAAATTGTTTGCATGATTTAGTAAAAAAACATAAAAAGTTATTCGGTCCATTGATTTCGAGGGGACAAAAAATAGGGTCAGTGTTTAAAAAACGAGAAAAAAATTCAAAATAAGTGATATTAACAGAAACTAATTACATAAACTCGTCTTATGAGCTAATATTTCGTGGTATAGCCCCTTACTTTATACCAGCTTTGCACCTCCCTGCCATTGATTTCACCGAATCCTGACACGTTTTGTTTGGGATAGAATACCATGCAGTTTTACTTTGTTTCCATAATTCATCGTTCTTTCTCAATTTTTGTGGTTCAACTTTTTCCTT
Organism: Hydrotaea diabolus; assembly: GCA_963513945.1. Taxonomy (NCBI): domain Eukaryota; kingdom Metazoa; phylum Arthropoda; class Insecta; order Diptera; family Muscidae; genus Hydrotaea; species Hydrotaea diabolus. The sequence goes on from OY740716.1 coordinate 159,890,597, forward strand.
TACTATTTTACACAAATTTTCTATTGGATTTAGATCCGGAGATTGTGCTGGCCAAGTCATAACATGAACGTCGTTATCCTGAAACCACTGCTTTACAAGACCCGAAGTGTGTCTTGGATCATTGTCCTGTCGATATACCCATTTAATGGGTATTTCCCATTCGGCATTACTTCATTTAGTATGTGGCAGTACCGATTTTTATCCCTGGTTTCTTTAATATAATATAATGGTCCCACACCATACTACGAAAAACATCCCCAAACCATTATATTACCTCCTCCGTTCTTGAAGGTTTTTGTGGTATAGCGGGAACATAATTCATTATTTTTAGGGGGTCTAACCCATATTTTACCATCACTGCCAATTAAATTTACTTTGGATTCGTCAGACCATAACACATTTCGCCATTTTTTGCCAGGTATAGAACCTTCCCAATTTATGAGTGATTTTGCAAATGCCATGCGATTTTGCCTATGTCTCTTAGTCAATAATGGGACTTTCCTGGACGATCTTCCGAAGAGATTTCTTTCGACTAACCGGCGGCTAATAGTCCTAGCAGAAATGCCGACTCCCAACTTGGATCTTATCGCTACAGCAGATTTAAATCGGTCCAGAGTAGGCAATAACTTTCGGGGTCTACCTCTAGAGATATTATCATTTTTTCCTTGTAAGGCGTTAACAACAAAATTCTGCAATCTGCCAATAGTTTTTGCAATTTGACGCTGACTTTGGCCTTTAAGTTTTAATGTTTCAATAATAGAACGCTCAGCGTTGGTACAATGTTTTGCTCGCACATATTTATTGTTTAAAATGCTTTACGAGTATGGAAATTTAAAAAAAAATAGTTTCCAGATTGTGCAATTCACACTTTGGGATCACTTTTAACCATTAAATGTTATTATTCTATTAAACTATAATAGGTTGTTATTGTATTGACCCTATTTTTTGCCCGTCCTTACATCTGACATTTATCATTGTGGACCATGTCTCATTTTCTTATTAAGAACAAATTGTTGCCAAATTATTGTATTTATTCACACTCAGCATTCACAATAATTCCATTAAAAAATATTTGAAATGACGTTATAATTTTGTCTTATAATGGTAATGTTGTCTGAGCATAACTAGTGACTCTATTATTTTGTCCGTAACTGTAAAGTTTTAACAGAATGAATTCAATGACTATGGATTTTTTTCAAACTATACTCATTTTGTTAAAAATGCGCAAACAACTTTTTTGAAGCAATGTAATGGTTAAATTGGAAAAGGGGGCGTGGCACTGCCTATACGGCCCTGAATTTGAAAAGCGAATATCTTATGAACTTTAGAAGATATGACTATGCTATTTGGAACATATGATGTTGACATGGCTTGAAACATATTCTGATAAAAAGAGGGCGGCGCCACGCCTTCTTAAAAATAACGCATTTATGGCCAAAGAAACGGACTGATCCTTATAAAATAAGAGAATGTCATCAATGATAAGCATAAAATTATAGACTATATTGTGTTTTAAAGTGGACACAAAAGCATGGTCCCTCCCATACAACCCTGAACTTTGAAAATATATATCATTTATCACAACTTTCGCGACAAGAGTGCATCGATGAACTTAAATCTTTGTATGGCGCTGAAGCACCATCCTATAGCACTGTGAAAAACTGGTTTAAAGAATTCAATCGTGGCCGACGCTTGCTCAAAGACGAAGGTCGTGAAGCTCGCCCAAAAACGGACGTTGTGCCAAAGAACATTGATGCCGTGCGTGAAGTGATAATACAAGATCGTTATGTGACATACCGTGAGATAGATGCATCCTTGGGCATTTCTTCCACCAGCATACATTCGATATTGCATGAACACCTGGCCGTAAAAAAGGTTTCTTCTCGTTGGATCCCGCAGAATTTGACAATCGCTCAAAAAAAGGCTCGTGTCGATTGGAGCAAAGACATTTTGAACAAAGTACGATCGCGGTGCTTTAAAAGAAGTTTATAAGATTGTCACAGGTGACGAATCATAGATCTATGTGTATGAGCCCGGAACAAAACAGCAATCGACCGTGTGGCTCGCAATCGAAGACGAGCCAAATCCAACGGAAGTTGTTCGTGGAAGAAGCACTTCGAAGCAAATGGTCGCCTGTTTCTTCGGCCAAACTGTTCATGTGGCGACAGTTCCGCTTGAGCAACGTAGGACGGTCCATTCTGAGTGGTACTCCACCATTTGTTTGCTCAAAGTCTTCGGAGAAATTCGAAAAACGAACAAGAGAAGACGAATCATTGTGCACCATGACAAAGCGAGCTCTCACACATCGGCTCAAACCAGCGCCTTTTTGACCGGCCAAAACGTCGAATTGATGGGTCATCCGCTGTACATCCCTGACTTGGCACTCAATGACTTCTTTTTATTTTATTTTCGTCGCCAGAAGATGCTGTTGAAGCGTTCAAAAACCATGTTTTGGAGGTGTCTCAATCGGAGTGGAAAAGTGCTTCGACAATTGGTTTGAGCGCATGCAAAAGTGTATAAATCATGCTGGAGAATACTTTGAAAAACAATAAAACCATTTTTGATGATAAATATTCGCATTTGCATTATTAGGCCAGAATTATAAAGGATGTTTTTTATGGGGGTATAGAACTTTAAGTTGGCATCACTTTTTTAACTGGCGGCCATTTTGTCAGCTGTCAAGTGATTAATATTTAGTTTGGTTTGCCATTTCATCATGAACAGGTTGACAAAAGAACAACGCTTGCAAAATGGGCCGAAAATGAGATTCATCTCGATGCTGATTTTCATCACAAAATTTTGTTCAGTGATGAGGCTCATTTTTGGTTGAATGGCTACGTCAACAAGCAAAATTGCCGCATTTGGAGTGAAGAGAATCCACATGAGACCCTTGAGACGCCATTACATCCACAAAAACTGACTGTTTGGTGTGCTCTATGGGCTGGTGGAGTCATTGGGCCATACTTCTTCCGAAATAATGCTGGAGAGTCAGTTACCGTTAATGGAGACCGGTATAGAGCCATGATAACCGACTATTTTGCTATTTTGTTCCCGAATTGGATGGCATGAATGTGGATGAGTTGTGGTTCCAACAAGACGGCGCTACATGCCACACAGCGCACGTCACAATCGAATTATTGAAGGAAACATTCGATGAGCGCATAATTTCGCGGAATGGACCTGTCAGTTGGCCACCAAGATCGTGTGATTTGACACCATTGGATTATTTTCTTTGGGGATATGTGAAGTCGCTCGTCTACGCCAACAAACCAGAAACGTTAGGGGACTTGGAAGCCAACATTCGTGGCGTTATTGCCAACATACGGCCCCATGTGCTCGAAAAAGTGGTTGAAAATTGGACCTGTAGAATTGGCTTTATTCGAGCCAGCTGCGGCGGCCACATGCCCGAAATCATATTTAAACATTAATGGCATAAAATTATCCTTCCAATAAAGCCAAATTGATGGACATTAAAACGATTTTCTTGTGTTTTATTTCAATTCGAAGTTCTATACCTCAATAAAAAACACCCTTTATATAGCATTCGGCGTATGGAAAGAAACACACCCTGATGAAAATGTGGGCGGTATCAGGCCCCATTGACAATATTTTCCTATTGGATCGTAATCAGTGATGAATGGTATATTAGCTTCGGCATGATGGGACCTAATTGGTCGACTTGGTTTTATCTAGCATAGTCTTATCTCTCTGGGTGACAATTTCTGTCACCTTCTTCATTAATCTGGCAATTGCCAGCGTCTTTTGCGATCCGATTAATTTCTAGTCCTGTAAGACTCGAAACACTTTGAGGTCGTAACAAAAAGGATTTGCTTTGCGGTGCTTACCAGAGAGAAGTGCCTCTTCTGTTACCCGGCTGGGATGATAAGCGAAAACGAGGACATGATGGTGAAATTATATTGCACTGTCCATTTCTAGAAGTGGAGCCCTTTTTAAAAAGTCTACCTGTTATTACCTCCCCGCCTCACCATCATACCAATTATGCATGCCCTTTTGTAGGGCCCCAAGACTACCAATACCTAAGAACACAACCAAAAGCAAAAACAGAAAACCACAACAACAACTAGAGCAGTTAACATGAACTAGAACTAGTACTAAATACCAGCAAACAGCAGACGTATGAAAAAATGGCAAATATCATACGAAACAAAAAAAAAAACTAATAAATGGCAATTTACGGGACAGGTAAAAACTAATTTCATTCTCATGGCACTGCCTGTGTGTACGTACGTGCAAGTCTGGCCAGCGCCGTAGTGATTGGGCAATTTGAAAATCGATACTTGGTGAAAACATGTCAGTTTTGATTATAGCCATTGTTTGCGGTATCAAGATTATAAAATCAACGTAGAGAAAGCTAAATTCTATGACAATAAAAAAACAAAAGCCACAATATCGTCACATATAACGAAGCTATATTATTTTGAGGCCCATGATCTTTATGGGGTGATGGTGGTCCACCTAGGGGCTACTTTTTGTATCATATGTTTATGGACAGTGACAGCGCTCGAAAGTTTGTATCATAACTCCAAGAAACGAAACGAATCGCTGTAGGCTCGAATTACGGTGGGAAATAAAGCAAACTAACTTATTTTAAAAGTCAATGATGTGTAGTCCAAACCGTGTGTTGAATGAAAAGAAACCTTGGCCAAAGTGAGGCAACCGCAGCGCCTGCCTTCCAGTCAAGTTAGTGCAAAAAATTCTTGAGGCTGGTTAATAGTGGACAACACTTACGATCTTCGTCGTTTTACAATGCGTAAAGACAAGAATTTGGTTTTCTTAGAAGCGAATGTGGGTCTCATTTGTAGAACATCGTCTCACTATCAAATTCAACATTTTACGCATCAGCCTGAGGACAATTTTCAACAGAGGATTCCTTGTTTTGGTTATAAGGTCCAATTGACTCAGCGATTTCAGGCACACGACTGTCTAATTCATTATAGCTTTCCAGTTTGAGTCTTGGGGTAACTCGAAATGAACAACTATTGTGCTCGATAAATTTTTCTTTACGACGAAGCTGATTTTTATCTCGGCGGCTATGCTAACAAGCAACACAGCAGAATCTGGGGATTGGAAACTCCGCACGTGATCGCCGGAGTGTCAATGTACGACAGCATATCAATAATTCCGTGACTTTTGTATAAAACACAGTTTTTTTTTTGGAAAAAAAAATATTATTCAACATAATCTCCTCTTAGATCAATACACTTAGTCCAATGTTTCTACAATTTTTGTATCCCTTCCAAAATAGGATTTTCCGTGGGCCATAAAATAGCCTTTGAAGGACCGTTTTCTGGCTGTTAAAAGGATCCTTGGATCTGGGTTTTATATTAGATCTAATCTTTACATTAAGTTCATATGCCCCTGTTCAATTCATGTTTAAAGTTTCGATGACCTACTGACTATTGGCATATGGCCTCCAATTTAAAAAAAAATCGAAAAATTTATGGCATACTCAGATACTTTTTTAAAGTAAATGCCAATTTAGACAATAAAGAACATTCCACTGTTTTTAAGTACTCTTATTTTTCTTACTTTTCGTCTCAAACTTCAATCGTGGCCGACGCTCGCTCAAAGACGAAGGTCGTCTAAAAACGGCCGTTGTGCCAGAGAACATTGATGCCGTGCGTGAACTGATAATGCAAGATCGTCATGTGACATACTCATACCGTGAGATAGAGGCTTCTTTGGGCATTTCTTCTACCAGCATACATTCGATATCGCATGATCACCTGGCCGTAAAAAAGGTTTGTTCTCGTTGGTTCCCGTACAATTTGTCAACCGCTCAAAAAAAGGCTCGTGACGATTGGTGCAAAGAAATTTTGAAAAAAATACGATAGCGGTGATTCAAAAGACGTTTATAAGATCGTCGCAGGTGACGAATCATGGATCTATGCGTAAGATATTTTAATTTGTGAGTAAATGTTCGTGCTGGATACCCATATTTCCCCGAACATTTTGGATCTTTTTGGGGGGCCCTAGGACCCGACGACCGATAAACACATCCATTTATGGAACGACTTGCAAACCAAATCTATATTGAACGTTAGTTAATGTATTATTGCTGCGAGTTCTTTTAGAGTCTCAAAGTGAAATTTTTTACATTTTCCAAAGGAGAATCCTACAGGCCGAGCTTTTTGCTTTCGCCAGTAGCAAATACGCTTGAAGCACAGCACAACAACTGCTTTACATGCCATACCACCCAACTAAACCGCACGATGTTAATTGTAAATAAATCAAAAAGTTTTCAGAGAATTAGTTTAATATTTTTTATACTGCTAGAAGAATATATGCCTATTGTGTGTGAAACAAAATATCGACTAAATGTTCGCCACGACTTCGGTGGCATACCTAAATCCGAAAGTCCATATTTGCAGTGGCTCTGAGACATAATGGAGATTCAATTGTTCTTGAATCGTTCTTGGCCTAATGGCGTAAACTTTTTCTTTAAAATATCCTCAGAGAGAGAGAAGTCCAACGGTGCCAGTTTACATGATCGTGGCGGCCAATTACGTCGCCACGCATTGGTTTTTTGCGCAATAAATTCAAGGGCCATTTATTGCGCAAAAAAACATTGCTTCGTTGGATGCGTGGCAAGAGGTACCATTCTGCTGAAACCACATATCGTCCGCTTCCATATCCTCAATTTCTGGTCACAAGAAGTCCGTTATCATTTCGCGATACCGAACACCATACAGGGAAACTGCTAGGTCGACCTTATTTTCGAAGAAGTACGGCCCGATGACGCCGCCATCCCATAAACCGCATCAAACTGTCATTCTTTGTGGATGAATCGGCTTTTCAACAATCACTTCTGTGGTTTTCACAAGCAACCGCTTAAGTCTTAAAATCAATTTTTTCAGAAGAGCCAAAATACATAATTTTCGCTATTTTTGGAGCAGTTAAAGACATTTTGTTACTTTTTTTTAATAGACATGTAAAGTATGATTTTACAAACAATATATCTGATTTTTGGATTAATATATTTTCAACATAAAATGCTAAAGATATTTTAAAAACACGTAAGTTTTTGTGTGCAAAAAGTGTGATCAAAATAAAAGCGTATCTACACTTAAGCCGTTGTTTGTGAAAAAAAAATTTGTCATTGAGAACACACCTGATGTCTTATGTTGTTTTTACTTGGAAAAAAATTCGTCAAATATTCAGTGTTTTAAAGAGAGATTTCAACCAAGATATAAAGTAAAGTGGAAACAAATAAGGTTTAACTGGGTTTTGAGATTTCACAATGATCACCATGGGGTATACTAACTATTTTTTTTATTCCGTTTTAATAACCTACACCACTCTATGGAACAGGGTATTATAAGTTAGTTTTATCCCAAGAGTTTGTAACTACCAAAGATATTTGAGCTTAAAGTATACCGATCGGTTCAGAATCACCTCCGATTTAACGATGTTTGTCTTTCCGTCCGTCCATTTGATGGACATCGTATAGCTTATCATCAAACTCAAGGTCGCAATTCTTATTGAATATCAATGAAATTTGACACATATCTCTTTTTGGACCCAACAATGATCGCTATTGAAATCGATCGGCTCATGTTTTGATATAACCCCATACAAATGTACCACCCGATTCGGGGTCTTCACGCTCTAGAAGTCACATCTAAGATCCGATCATCATGAAATTAAGCACGGATCGTTATTATTGCTCTTAAATGAATTATTGCGAATTTGGAACTGATCGGTATAGTTTTTGATATCGCTCCCATACAAACATACCCTCCGATTTGTGGCTTTGACGCTCTAGAAGCTATATCTACGATCCGTTTTGATGAAATTAAGCATGCCTTTATTTTGAGATAAGTTGCATACAGGGTTAATCCGATTTTACTAAACTGCTGTTTATAGGAGTGGTTTAGGGTATTAAATAGTCGGCATGGTCCGACATTTCATTAATAGATAATATCTCAAAAAGGTTGATCTGAAGCCCCATTATAATAATCTAAAGGCCTATAATTTATTTGAAGCACTGCAAATAACAGTTGGCTGTTCCACATTCGTGTTTTCGTATTATTCATATTATGTTGGTTTTTGTCCCGAAAATAAGTTGAAGTTAAAACAACTTGAGATTTAACTCAAGATCTTAAGTAAAGTTGAGACATAACATTTATTATTATGTAGTTTTATTTATAAATTCAACTGTTATAAAGAAAAATAAGGTACAATGTTAAAACTAAATTAACATAAAACAATTCACATTTTTAAGATTAAGAGATATACTAATTTTCTGCATCTTCGTTGTCTATATATAATGTGTTATGTGCTTTCTCGGAAATCTTGAGATTTTTATAAAAGTCTTGAAATATAGTTGGAATAAATAGCAGTAAGTCTATTAAATCGTTTTTCATTTCTGAAGAAATACGTATTTGTTTCTCATTAATATTTTGAAGTTGAAAGTTTCCAATGTCATTAGTGGTAGTTTTCTTATTTTTGAGGAAGTTCCTTTTAATAACATCGCTATTAAAATATTTTTTATAATTAATGTTATAATAGGAAGCTTTCCTGTAAGTAATATTTCGTATATTCTTCCACAAAACTGATATCGCTTGTTGCTTTTTTGAAAATAGTTTTAAAGGTTATGTCAAAGTTGAAGAAATCCGTGTTTTTCATTTCGATTACTACGAATTTGTTAGATTTCCTGCTACAAGATTTAGTTAACTGGATCCAATCTTGAGGGAGAAATATTTCCAAGACATTCTTCTTTTTCTTACGTTCAATAATGCTGTGATCGCTATCACAATCTAAATGTGTATGACCTGGCTCTAAAAAATTTTGTTCAATAATTTCTACATTAACTCCAAGTTGGTTAATGAGGAGAACAAACATTGCGCTAACATCACTTTACTACTCAATGAAATGTTTTTTTTTCTTAAAAACAACATAACGCCATTTAAGATTTACAAGTAACCGCTTATCCACAGCTGATGTACGCAAAAATTTCAATAATAAGCTGAAAGCGGTTATTAATGAAACAATATCAAATCATAATTTACTTTATTTTTCTCAAGTAACAACTTATGTGCATACAAGCTGTTATTAGTGAAAGGAATAGAACAATAACATGAGTTATGTTTACTTACGTCGTTAATGATGACAGCAATTTGAAGTAAACATACTGCTTAAGTTGTTTTTTCTAAAAAAAAATCAGTAACGGTACATTATTTTCAAAAAAAGTTTAGGCAAATCAAATCCGCATGGAAAATGGAGCCATTTGGTGTCAAAATCTCAAAATCGATGAAAATGGACTTACGCGGTTGTTTGTGAAAGCACTGACTTGTGGATTCACATTTGCCCAAAATGCGACAATTCTGCTTATTAAGGAAACCACTGTGGACACATTTGGTCGATTATTCTGACCAAGTAGAGTTCGGCCTAAAACTTGACTTTAAGGTGGGTCTCACAATTAACATCGTGCATAATTATGACTTGAGCAGTTTTTTTTTATTCTGGTTCGAGACCTTTATGTTGTTTCTTTTTCAGAATCAACGTAAAAAGAAGAAATTGGTGAAATGTATTTGCTACGGTTGCCAGGCAGACTGTACAGCTGTTTCTAAACCCGCCAAGGTTTTTCTTCAGCAGTCTTTGGCAACGATTACTTCGGCCACAAATCAAATGACTTATACGGGAGACTCATTTTTATTAATGAGAATTACACTTTGCATAATTATTGAACCACCCTTTCTTTCCAGATGTTAAAGATGTTAGAAACGGAATGTCAAATTAGATTTACACTTAATTCTACGGTGGAGAGCATAAATATTATTCTACGTTAAAGGGCATGAAGTTCTAATAGTGTTAGGCGCTACTGTTAATAAACATTTAAAGGACGATTAACCAACTGGTACCACAATCAGTGTTGCCATAAGCCAACAAAAAAATGCCAAATAGCCAAAACAGGCGTAGAATGAAAAAAAGAGCTAAACTTAAAAAAAATTCTGTATTTTTTTAATACTTTTTTTTTGTTATTTTTGGAAGTTTTAATATATTTTGTGGCAAAAAAAGAGCTGAATTCAAAAAACAAGGTGCCAAAACTTTCAATAAATGGTGTTTCTTTAGACATGTGGTTTTCAATCTGGCCACACTTTCTTAGGAGCTGGTCTTTTTGACAGCTGTAACTTGATTTATGTTCAGTTTGGTTTGCCATTTCATAATGAATAGACTTACTCCGGAAAAACGTTTGCAAATCGAAGAGAATGGGCCCGAAACAAGATGGGCACCGTTCCTGATTTTTAAAAGAACATTTTGTTCAGCGATGAAGCTCACTTTGGTTGAATGGGTACGTTAATAACCAAAATTGTCGCATTTGGAGTAATGAAAACCCACAAGCCTTTGTTGAGTCGCCGTTACAAACTCAAAAAGTCACTGTTTGTTGTGCTCCATGGGCAGAGGGAATTCTTGGTCCATATTGGTCGAAAATTCGGACTATCGGCTGGAATTTATTCGAGCCAGACAAACCTCTATCTTTATAATAAAGCTAAATTCTTGGCCATAACATTAAATTTATATAAAGGGTGATCCATCTAGAGGTATATTTTCAAAACAAAAATAAATATAAAAATTAAAATCAAGTGTGGAATCTTTATTGGTAATTTGAGTGGACATTTTATGGCATTTATTTTTTGAATATAATTTCCTTCAACTACGCCACAGGGTTTCCATTCTGAGGGTCCAATTTTGGATGACTCGATCGAGCATTTCGACCGGTATGGCTTTAATGACACGCGTAATGTTGGCTTCCAAAACCTGAATCGTAGCAGGTTTGTCAGCATAGACTTTGCACTTTACGTAACCCCAAAAAAAATGTCTAAAGGTGTGATATCACTCGATCTAGGCGACCAAATAATTGTCCTAGACGTGAAATTAGCTGCTTTTCGAAATGACCTCTCAATAGTTCCATTGTTTGAGCAGCTGTATGGCAAGTGGCATCGTCCTGTTGAAACCAAGTGTCGTCAAGATTATGGGCTTCAATTTCAGGTAGCATAAAGATCGATATCAAGGCGCGATAGCGAGCACTATTCACGGTTACGTTGCGGCCATCATCATTATTGAAAAAATACGCACCGATGATTCCACCAGCTTAAAAACTGCACCAAACCGTGGTTTTCTCTGGGTATAATAGCACCTCTTGAACCTCTTCTTGTTGCTCTTCAGCCCAAATGCGGCAATTTTCTTTATTGAGCCAGAAATGCCGTTGAGCCAGAAATGGGCCTCATAACTGAACAAAATATTGGTCAAAAACAGCGGATCTTCCCGTTTCTCACCGACAGCTCATTTCCATAATAGAGTTGCCAACATTTGAAATATATTATTTTCAAAAAATAAATGCCAAAAAATAAATGCCGGTAATTTTGTTTATTGAGCCAGAAATGCCGTTGAGCCAGAATTGGGCCTCATACCTGAACAAAATTTTGGTCAAAAACAGCGGATCTTCCCGTTTCTCACCGAAAGCTCATTTCCATAATAGAGTTGCCAACATTTGAAGGAAATTATTTTCAAAAAATAAATGCCATAAAATGTCCTTTCAAATTACTAATAAAGATTCTACACTTGATTTGAATTTTTATATATTTTTTGTTTCTTGATGGATCACCCTATTTTTCTGCTATCCTTTGGTGGATAGCACAAAAATCGTTCTCTGTTGAAGGATATAAAATTCTAATAGTTCTAGCCGCTACTGTGGATAAACGTTTTAAGGATGATTAACCAACGGGTCCCACAATATCCTGCAGTCTAGCCGCAATGGCTTATCGGGAGGCAGTAGCAGAGGTTCGAGTACAAATGGCTATGTAGGCTGCATGTTCTTAGACCACATGCAGAAAGGACAGAAAATATCACTTCAATCACTCAATGTTAGAGACTCACTGTTTATGTTGAAGTTTTTTTTTGAACATTTCTTTTAAATTTTCCCAAGTAGCTCAAAGTTTCCATGGAATTATCATAATGAGGCCAGCAGACTTCTTTCAGCTCATGGTGCAGGGAATCTTCAATTACGAAGGCGAATATCATTTGTCTTTAGCTGTTATTCACGGTCGGGCGTATCATGACGGCGGTGTCATGGAGATTTATTCGGTAACTTAGGAAAGTTTCGAAGAGCGAGCAGGAGGCGGGGCGGTGAGACCGACAACCACTTTGGGTTCAAACGTTTCCTTTCCTTTCCCTTTGTTTACGATTTCTTGTGCTGTGCGGTTTTTTTTTCGGTGACTGTTGCTGACTTGCTTCGCTGCTTCACATTACACATGTTCTTCGGTTAATTTGCGTTGTTTTCGTTTTACTTTCCATTTTCGTTTGGCTCTAAGCAAGTGAGTTTCCGTCCGTCCTTCCGTCTATCTGTCTGTCTGTCTGTCGGCCTGCTACTGTTTGAATAATTTCTCTTGTCAGGAAAAGTTGTGCAGTTGTTTTCTTTGCGCGTTTGTTTTGTTAACATTTGCCCTCCATCGGTATTTGTGTAGTCAATGTCAACGTGGCTCTAGTCTTTGTTGGAGTCTCAGTATCGATGAGGCATTGCGGGGACACGTACGCAGACACTGAGAAACTGAGCGCTCAGGGCTCAGACACGCGGAATTGTTCACAAAAACCCCAAAAGATACAAGAAATTAATGTCAAATCGTCACGCATCGTTTTCGGGACTTCAAGGCGTTTGAAATTGAATGCCTCACGAAAATTGTGCCGGCGGATTTTATAACATTTTTCCTTTGACTAGGACTCTGATTTCTTCTTTGTGATTTTGATAGAACAACAGGAATAGTAAAGTAAACCACCAAATAAATGACATCTAACTGGCGTACACTGCTTACCGTCTCTGACTTGTATAAATCATACGACGCTTGAAATGACGAAGTTGTGACAATTAATTGGAAATATCTCGGTCTATGCCAGTGTCTTTATAGGCAGCGACATCTGGCGGAGGAGTTATGGTTATAATTTACCCATTGTAGGGGAGTACGCAGCTGCTACCATTGCCTTAGATTTCGTTCCAAATTGCAAAAAATCTGTTGTACGAGAAGACTTTCTGATGCAATTACCAAGTTTTGCTACCTTTAGTGGTTATTCGGTTTGTAATACCAAAAGCTGATTAATGTGACCATTTTTTGTTTACCCTCTTCATAATTCAGCCATACTAATCACCGACAGTGAAATTATTAGTTTCAACAGAAAATTGGTAATAGTGGCAATCGGGAACAAACAAAACGGCAGAAACTTCGGCAGGAACGAATCTTATTAATTGTGCCAGTTTTTTTTTGGCCCAAGTGTTCAGGATAAAAATGAGTGCACACAAAGAAAACATTATTTGAAATCGGCTAAAACTAGAATGATTCGGTTGGAAAAGAGAAATAACGGTTGCAATCACTAAATATTTATACTTGTAATGGACATTCAGTTTGGAATACTCACAACTGATTGATCGGCCATTTTAATGAAACGCAAAAATGCTATTTGGTTGCCACAACTGGTGGTTGTGATAATAATAATTTTGCAAATATTTTGTTGTTGTAACCAATTGTTAGCAATGATAACTGAAACTTCAACATTAACAAAAAAGGGTTGTTTTATGTTATTTTTTTTTAAAATAAAATAATTCGATTATCATTGACTTTAAGACAATCAATTAACCAAATATTTTTCTAGTAAAAACATCCACACTTTTTCCTCGTCAAGACCCTCCCTACGCGCAGAGAAAAAAACATGGTTACTACATGGTCACGGCGATAATAATATGTTCTCCGCAATAAAAGTATGTTTGTCGCAACCATAGTATTGTTTACTGAATTTATTGTTGACAATAGTATGATTGCCGCAATATTAATATTGTTAAAATGTAACAATAGTATTATTGTCAAATTAAGAAATGAAAATATGGTTGTAGCAACAATATAAATATGTTTGGTGGGACAAAAGTACTGTTTTTGGGGTTTTATGTAAACAATAATATGATTACGGCAATCATACTGTATAATTATAATTCTTCTTCATTTGAATATGCTTTTTATAACAAGGTTATTGTTACGGATCGAATGCAATAATATTACTTTTTATAAGGAAATTAAAATTTTTCATAAAAACTGCTTTGGTTTTCTTTAACTAAAAATTTTTAATAAAAACGCTTACGTTTTTTAAATTGTTTTTTTTTCTACTGTTAAATAAATCACTTCTATTATTTTGAATATAATGTATTTTTAAATAATTTTAATAATTCAAATCTATTGTTGGCAACTTAACCCAATTCTTATAAATAATATTGGGGATCATAGTATATAGTTGTAGGGATCATAACATGGTTACGTGCGAATCATACTATGGTTGTGAGGATCATACTATGGTTGTGTGTGAAACACACTATGGTTGTGAGGATCATAATATGGTTGTGGAGATCATAGTATGGTTGAGTGTGAATCATACTATGGTTGTGGAGATCATAGTATGGTTATGTGTGAATATCGCTATTGTTGTGGAGATCATAGTATGGTTATGTGTGAATAATACTATTGTTGTGAGGATCAAAGTATGGTTGTGAGGATCATGGTATGGTTGCATTTGAATCATATTATAATTGTGAGGATCATAATATTGTTGTACCACAACCATACACCCAACAATAGTATTATCCTCTTCGAATATTGTCACCGCAACCATACTTTTTTTCTGCGTGTAGGTGTACTTCAAGTACTTCAATTGTTTAAGCAAAGTTTTTTTTTGATTGAAATTTAATTTTTTTCATTGAACATGTGTGGCATGTGGGTTTTTAGATCCAAAAATTCCCTTCTGAAGGTTCGGATACTTCGTATTATGCACGGAGACTACAGTTTCAATAACTGTCAATTACATTGCACCAACTAATATTCGGTTGTGCTGTTGGAATACTCGACGTGCATGAAGCTCAAGCATTTGGTTATCAATAAAATTCGGTTGTGGCAACGAATCTCTTCTATGTGTTTGGATAAATTAAGTTCGGTCGGTCTGAAGCTTATAAAGGTGGTGCAACTAAAACGTTACGTGTAATTGTAAAGTATACAAAAAGTTTTTAGAGAATTATCTTAATATTTTTTATTATGATAAAAGGATATATGACAATTATGAGTGAAACAAAAAATCGGCCAAATGCTTGCCACGGCTTTGGTGGCTTACCTCTATCCGATGGGCCATATTTTTAATGTCTCTGAGAAATAATGGAGGTTCAATGTCGCTAATGTGCCAAAGTATGTCATTCTTTAGCTTTCGAATTGCTCTTGGCTTGTTGACGTACTCTTTTTCTTTTTTTTGTTTAGCTCGTTTGTTTTATTTAGGTCTGTTGCTTTTACACATTGAACAGGAATTAACCGGCTCAAGACCTCATGCTTCTATATTTAAATAGAAGACAAGTTTTTAACAAAATGGAAAAGTGACATTGATCTTCGTGGCTGCAAACTGCTTTTATCATGATTTCGGTTCCTTGACAACCCTCTACAGAAAGCTTTGCTGCAATTGTTGAAAGTAAAACTGAACTCTATAAGGCCAGGCTCTCCGCAAACGAATGAGAACTACTGTTGTAAACCATACTTTTCAAGTTTTCTTTACACAATTGCCCACGAAAATACAACTCACTAAATATCTTCAAAGAAAGAAGTCCAACGATGTCAAATCACATGATCGTGGCGGTCAATTAGCAGCGTCACGTCGTACGAAAACACGGCCATTGAATTTCTCTCGCATAAGATCCATTGTTTCGTTGGCTGTGTGACAAGTGGCACCAGCCTGTTAGAACCACATATCGTCAAGGTCCATATACTCAATTCCTGGCGTTATCATCTAGCGATAGCGAAGACCATTAACGTGTCGAGGTTGACGGCTTTTTTTCACACTATCACGAACATCCATGTTTTCCACAGAACGAGCTGGACAAGAATGCATAGGTATTTTAAAATTTCCTACAGACCCAGTTTGCTGAAATTAACGCAAAATTCTCCTGGTTGTAGACACATTTAGTCGATTATGCTAACCAATAAAATCACGAAGTGTACGAAATGCATTTTGATTTGGACGGACATTTACGTAAAAGGCTTCATTTAACTATCTTAGCGCACTTCTCAAACGTGTACCTCTTCATGGTGGAACTTGTCAAACAAAATATCAAAATAAGTTGGGCAAAAAGCTTGACGTTTAAGTGTGACTTACAATTAACATCGTACATTATAGTTGGACCACCCTTTATAAAATATTACAGTTAATATGAACATTTTGTTAAGAGGGCTTGGCACAACCAAAATTCATCGCCATATCTCTTATAGTTTGTGAGATATTGTCTTTTTAAATTCATTGTTTTGTGGACAATGCCACGCCCCCTTGTCTATTTTAAACATAACATAGTCTATTTTAATTTCTTAATCATCAATTTTATTCTATTAAAAATTTATTTCGATCGGTCTATTACTTTGGCCATAAAAGTGATTTTTTAAAGGAAGTGTGCCACCGCCTACAACCTCATTTCGAAAAAATAGCCTAGTCATTGTTTGTATGCTGTTAACATTTTAAAACGATCGATCCATTAGTTTGGCCATAAATGTTATTTTTTATAAGGGGCGTTGTTCCGCCCTCCACCTAGTCTAGAATAAATGCCTAGTAATTGCTTTTATCCTGTTATTATTCTAAAACGAACGGTTCATTAGTTGGGCCCTTACTGTGATTTTTTAAAAGGGCGTAGCACCGCCCACTTTTTCTAAGGAATGTGTTTCGATCCATGCCAATATCATGTTATTCAAATATCAGTAACATATCTCTAACAGTACATGAGATATTGTGTTTTTAAAATTTAGGCTTGTTGATTTTGCCATCCAGGCCTTGAGAGGAAAAAGTTTTTTTTTGCTTTGAACTATCTGGCCCATTTCAATACCAATCATTTCAGTCTATCAACACATGGATAATTTCAGCCACCTGGCTTCCAAAGTGCGACCTGTAGTTTGTTTCCACAGGCAGACGAAAATGGTTAAATTACGAGGGCGGTTCGGAAACTTCTTAGCCTAGCACAAAAAGCGCGGAATAAACAGAAAAAAGTTAAGTGTTTTGAAAACTTCCATCTCTGCTATGAACACATGTTAATTTTGTTTCGATCTGGCAACTCCTTCATATTGAAACAGGTGTTCACAAAAGACGCATCCGCGATTTTCCTACAATGGAAAAATTAGAAATGCGTGGTGTCATTAAATATTTACATAAAAAAGGTTTATCGGGACAAGAAATTCATAATGAAATGGTGAATGTGTTAGGTGAAAGTGCTCCTTCATATGCAACAGTAAAAAATTGGGTTGCTGAAATTAAACGTGGTCGTACAAGCATTGAAGATGAACCACGTAGTGGACGTCCAAAAACAGCAACAACAACAGAAATTGTAGCCAAAGTGCATGATATGGTATTAAATGATCGACGAATCAAAGTGCGTGGAATAGCTAATATCATGGGCATCTCAAATGATCGAGTCCATTTAATTTTGCATGAAGAACTACAGATGAAAAAGCTTTCCGCAAGATGGGTGCCGCACTTGTTAACAGTCGACCAAAAACGCATAAGAATGAACATTTCTCAAGCTTGTTTGGATCGTTTTCAGTGAAATAAAATGGATTTTAAGCGTCGTTTCATAACTGTTGATGAGACATGGATCCACCACTATACTCCAGAGATAAAAGAACAATCCAAACAATGGACTGAAGCTGGAGGAAGTGCCCCAAAGAAGGCAAAAACAATTCAATCGGCTGGTAAGGTTATGGCAACGGTTTTTTGGGACTTCAAAGGTATTTTATTGATTGACTATCTGCAAAAGGGTAAAACAATAAATTCAGAGTACTATTGCAACCTTTTAAATCAATTAAATGTACAAATTCGAGAAAAACGTCCTGGCTTACAAGACAAAAAAATAATTTTTCATCAAGACAACGCACCAGTGCACAAGAGTGTTTTAACAATGGCTAAAATCAACGAATTGAAGTACGAGTTGCTTGACCACCCATCTTATTCTCCTGATTTAGCTCCCAGTGACTTTTACCTGTTCCCTAATCTAAAAAAATTCCTTGCTGGCAAGCGTTTTACCTCAAATGAAGATGCAATTACAGTTGTAAACCACTATTTTGAAGACCTTGAGGAAAACTATTTTAATCAAGGGATAGAATTGCTAGATAAGCGTTGGACTAAGTGTATTGAAGATTCAGGAGATTATATTAAAAAATAAAAATATTTTTGAAAAACTAACTATTCTCTTTCATTGATATGCTAAGAACTTTCCGAACCGCCTTCGTATAATCTAACCATTTCCTACTATCTCTCTATTTCCTTTTATCTCTCTATTATCTTAGAGATTTACGTCGATTTAAAATACGAGTACATGTACTTTATGGACCTCTGACAAGTATTTCGAGGTGTTCAAACGGAATAACAAAGTGAATTTATCCGACTTACATATTAACTCATACATATAATCCGACTTACATAAAGTATATGGGCTTTAAATTTTCCATCCTTCTGTCTTCCATTGCCTGAAGCGTACAAATTTTTAAAAAATCTCGCTAACCATTGTTTGCAACGAAAATGCTTGTGGTCAAATTGACCTAGATGGAACATTTCGTCGGATCTGCATTTGGCAAATATAAAAGCCATTGTGTGAAAGAAAAAAAACGTGGAACATTTTTTTTTAATTATTCTTGGTCCACACGAATTTTATGAGACGGTGTTGCTGGAACTTCCGAAATATTTTCCATGCCCACGGCTCTAAAGCAGCTTCTGAAACATTTTCCCAATAATAAATCACATCGCCTTTGCCACAGGCTCTATGGAAACGATTGGACAGCGGCCATTGGGAGCCACAGATGTCCATACCATTATTTCAAATGAAAAATTGCATACTTATAATTCCATTTCGAATTATTGTTCTATAAAACAAAGATGCAAATACAGGGTGGCGCAAAACTACCGTTATGGTTTGGTCGCTGGCTTATTTCCGTATAGCCTTTCTTTCACTTAACCCCAGAGAAAACAGTCTGGCGCTGTTAAATCTGGTGAATGGGGGGGGGGGGGGGGGCAATTAAAATTGCTTCGGCGCGAAATAATGCGTTCGCTTAAGAGGTCCCGTAACAGAAAATTGAAAATTCAACAATTGCTGATGTGTTCCATTTCAAATTCCCCAAGTTTGCTTTACAAATTTCTGAAATAAAAATAAAAAATATAAATAAAGTTAAAAGGTTATTACCCATTAAAACTACAGCGGTAGTTTTGCGCCATCCTGTACTTGTAATAGCTTGTGAACAATACAAACAGCTGTCATTGCTATGAATTTGACACAGCTGGCTTTATCTGTTTTGTATTACCAACGTAAAGTTGGTAACACTTCAATCGCCAAGCCCTGTAATATGAGGCGTCCTTGACCCAAACATTAACAACGTACCAAGTTCATAATTGAGACTTGGATTAAAATTAAAACGATAGATGGACAGACGGACAAAGGGACGAACGGATATTGGTCAATGGAATTAGAGAGTGATTGTGAAATGCCATTTCTTTAGGGTATTTCCAACATCAGTACACTTTTTAAAATTTGGTGGTTGCAGCGGAAATTCTTGTGGTCTTTAAGAATCGTTGTCAGGTCAGGTCGAACGTTTTCAGCCGTTTCTTGCCCTCTCCGGGGAACCGTACACAAGTGTCAAGAAATTTGAGGGCTGACCATCTTAAAAGCCCCAATACTAAAATTTAAGTGAAATTAAGAACTTTCAAACTTATTGTGCTGATTTGCCACTGTGCCTGAGTTCATTAAAGGCCTAAATTCTCCTGGGCTTTCCTATCGTAGAAATTAAATGTTCATGGTTGATTTTCACTATAATATGACGAAATGGCACTCTGACACTGTGCAATGCTGCTTAACGAATTTAAACAGAATTGTCCCAATTACCCACGTTTATTAAAGTTTTTCAATTTCACCATCAATTTGGCTATAAGCCTCGGCTGCTGGCGTAAACGCTAAATTTAATAAATTCAATAGATTCCATTGTCCTCGAAAAAAAGTCTCAAAATAGAGCAACAAAGCAAATGCGAAAACAATTAAACGGCTTATCGGGCGATAATCTGTTTAAACTTAATCTGCTGCTAACATTTTTCTTTTTTAGCTGTTTTTTTTTAACTAAAGTCAAAAATGAATGTAGTCCTTAAGGATGTGATGACATTTTCTGAAATTCTCAGACAAAAACCAAGGCAGGCGCAGTGACTTGCGGTCCGTAAAACATTTACACTCGCACATCACTATCCTGTCATCGTCCTCAGAAAATGTACTGCGTGTTTCTTTTTAAAGGGGAGTTAGAGCGGGGCGGTAGTTTTGCCGGGAGATGAAACAATTGTGTTAGCAGCGATAAAAGTTCTTTAGAGTTCGCGTCACTTTGTTTTGAATTTTCGCTTCGTTTCCATTCTTTATGTGTCAGCCTTTCTTGAAGTTCATCCTGCAGGCGGCGGAGTTCGTCGCCTGTCGTTCCCTATTCTCTGGCGCTGCATATCCCCTTCGCAGGCGGTCTGCTTATGACAGACATAAGGTGGGAATCATAGAAGGATAGCGAAGGTTTTGGGGAACAAAAGGACTGGCACCAGCAACAACAATAGCAGAAGTTTAGCTGTTAAGTGAGCTGTTTAGTTAGTGTCAAATGGAAAAGCACAAAGTGTTGTGTCGTATACACAACACTTTTCATTAGCTTTGCTGCAGAAAAATTCTGCATTTCTTCTGAATAAGTTCCATTTTTCCATTGTTTTAAAAGCTCAAAGTGCTTTTTTTTTACTTTAACTCAAAGCCTAAGTGTTGGAACTCGTATATGGAACGAATATACGACTATATAAGTAGATCTAAGTTATTATTCTAAAGGGTGGCCCAACGAAAACGCACGACATTAATTTCGAATAAAAAAGTTTTCAGAGAATTGCCATTTTTCGTGTTGATAGAAGGATCTATGACGATTATGTGTGAAACAAAATATCGACCAAATGCTTGCCACGGCTTCGGCGGCATAGCTCTATCCGATGGTCCTTTTTTTCAATGACTCTGAAACAGAATGTGGGTTCAATGTCATTAATATGCCGAATTATTTCATCCATTAACTCTTGGCTTCTTCTTGGCTTATTGAAGTACACTTTCTCCTTTATATATCCTCAAAGAAAGAAGTCCAACCGTGTCAAATCACATGATCGTGGGGGCCAAATAATATCGCCACGATGTGAGATAACACGGCCATTGAATTTCTCGCGTACACGAGCCATTCTTTCGTTGGCTGTATTGGAAATGGCAGTTGAAACCACTTATCGTCCAGGTCGAAATCCTCAATTTTTGGCCACAAGAATTCCGTTATCATCTCGCAACAATGAACGGCATTCACGACAACTGCTTGTTTGACCTAATTTTAAAGAAGTACGGCTCGATGACGCCGCAAGCCCATCACCAAACAGTCACTCTTTGAGAATGCATCCGAATTTCCAACAATCACTCCTGGATTTTCATTTGCCCAAATCTGGCAATTCTGCTTGCTAACGAGTTTACTGTAGACACCTTTGGTCGATTATGCTGACAAAAAAAAATCAGGATGAACACGAAATGCATTTTGATTTAAACGCCCATTTTCGAAAAAGATTTCAACAATTTTAACACGTTTCTCTATTGAGGACCTCTCTATGGTCGAAATTGTCAAACGCTGAAATAAAGAAATGTCAAATTAGGTTGGGCAAAAAGCCTGACTTTAAGGTGTGACTCACAATTAATATTGCGCATTATGGTTGGACCACCCTTAATATTAAGTCATTCTTAAGCGACAGAAAGATCAAGCTACTAGCGATATGAAAAAGTCAAAAATAAGTTGGAATAAAATAAACAATCTGGTTACTTATTGTGCCGAAATTAATGACAGGATTAAAAATAAAAACTCGGTTAACATAGCGAACCACTAGCGTCTGCCAAGGTAGCGTCTTCTAAAAATCTGATGAAATCTGGATAGCTGGAGACTGCTAATGTGACACTATCAGCGTGAATGTCTTTCAGACCTGCCTGATAGTTTCGATGATCAAAAGGCTCTCTTTTGTACCGTGGGACCTCTATCTCTCTCTCCAGATCATGCCTGTTATGTCTCTTTCTCTCTCTCTAGATCATGAAGATCGTACCTGATCTGCCTGGGCGGAGGCATCCTGTCCATGAGATAATGGTTGGGGTGACTACTGCGAAGTCAATCAAGCAGATACTGCTTAGACAACAAGAAGGTAAGGACCTTCGACTCCTCATGTAGATGGTTCTCAGCAGGCATAAGGAGACAGCCTGGGATGTTCTCAGGCAGGATGAAACTGGCTAGTCTACGTTCGCTGACCACACCGGCGCTTCGGAGCTCGTTACAGGGCGGAGGCATCCTGTCCATGAGATAATGGTTGGGGTGACTACTGCGAAGTCAATCAAGCAGATACTGCTTAGACAACAAGAAGTTATGTCTGCACAAGGTAAGGACCTTCGACTCCTCATGTAGATGGTTCTCAGCAGGCATAAGGAGACAGCCTGGGATGTTCTCAGGCAGGATGAAACTGGCTAGTCTACGTTCGCTGACCACACCGGTGCTTCGGAGCTCGTTACAGGGCGGAGGCATCCTGTCCATGAGATAATGGTTGGGGTGACTACTGCGAAGTCAATCAAGCAGATACTGCTAAGACAACAAGAAGTTATGTCTGCACAAGGTAAGGACCTTCGACTCCTCATGTAGATGGTTCTCAGCAGGCATAAGGAGACAGCCTGGGATGTTCTCAGGCAGGATGAAACTGGCTAGTCTGAATTTTCTTTCACTGCGTCGTATTTACGTTCGCCGAACCACACCAGCGCTTCGGAGCTCGTTACAGGCCGACCTTTCGCTTTGTTAGAGCTCAGCAAGGTTTCTTCGGATCCCCAAGTTCTGGCGGCCAGTGACTAGACGACATTGTTCCACCTTTTTAGCTTATCGCAAATATCTGTAACATGTGCCTAGGTTTGAAAAGGCTGTCCAGTGTGACCCCAAGGATTTTGGGGTAGTTGCTAGTTGGGATATTGACGACATCGAGATCGATTGAGTGACATCCGCTCCTCTGCGGTCCATGCAGTGAACAGTGTGGCTGATGATTTGGAGGCGGATATTTTTATATTCCTAGCAGTGAAGAACCATCCTGTTACCCCAATAAGACAGTTTGATAACAGTTGATTTTCTCGCATTGGTCATCCACTTTAGGCCCTGACGCTAGAATTGTGCAATCATCAGCATACGACACAATTTCGCCCGCTCGTGGTGCAAGAATTTTGGAGAGGTAGAAATTAAACAGTGCCGTAGAAATGACCTCACCCTGGGGCACTCCTTATTTAACTCTAAGGAGCTTCAACTTCCTGGCTCTAAATTTTACATATGCCTGGCGCCCACACATATCGTTTACGATCCAACGTTTTAAACTAGGCGAAAGGAACGTTTCTGCAATGTTCTCTAACAGAGTGGGATGATTGACGAATGCCTTGGTAGGGGCAAGAGCCATAAGAACCGTCCTGTCGTTTGACTAGTTCTGGTTAAGGCCAAGACTTATATGTGTTGCGATGGCTTACAAAGTAGTGGTTCTACTGTGCTGCTTGCGGAAACTATGCTAAAGATCAGCAAAAGGTAGGTGTTCGATCAGCCTGGGCAGGAGCGGTGCTTCAAGTGTTTTACTGCTGGCCATAGTAGGGAGATATGCATTTACGAGTCTCCTTTGCTCTCGTCTCTGCCTGGCTTAGCAGCGGTACAAATCTTCCCATTTTTTAGGCATCCGGAACAAAGTGAGTGGCTATGGATCATGTGAGCAATTTGGTCATGTACTCTACTCCTGGGATATCCAAGTGCCTTAACATCAACAGTGAGATTCCGTCTGGACCCAGCGACATGGGCTACTTTGCCAACGCTTAATTGTGGTAGTGGCTCTTAGACTCGGAAAGAGCGAACACGACGCAATAGTATCCTTTACGCTTTATCGCTCAATTAAAAGTAGTCTGAAATAACTGGAGAACCTCTTCACCGAAAGTTCTGTCACCGAAAGTTACGGCTGTCGGATTATCCTTAACTCCCGGAATTTACCAATTGCCGAACATAAGTTGCACTGCCTAAAGTGATCTAGCTATTGGTGCCGCTTATATTCGTTGATCAACCTACTGATCTCAGAGTTGAGATCCCTAACTCTAGAGTCAGTATGGTTGGAGCGACGAACGTCATCACGGTAATCTGCGAGTCCCGCTTCCTCTGCTGGGAAATTTGGTCGTACCTCGGACCACCAGGACAATATGGACCGGCAGGAATATGGCGAGCGGCTGCTGCGTTCATGATGGCAAATTCTTGGCTACCTGAACATCCGACGGAATTGGTAAAGCTTCTGTAGGTGGCTTCTCTGAAGGCATCCCAATCAGCCTACGTACGGCGTTCGGATATAATAAAGTCGACTGGTCTGATGATGGAGAGGATTGTGGGAAGGTGGTCCGATCCTAACGAGATGAAGGGTTGCCAGGTGACGTCGTTGATCAGGCAAGGAGTCGTTATGTCTGGCGAGCTATGGCAATCGCCCATAATCCACGCGAGGGTGTCCTTATTCACTACGTAGAATGTAAAGCTATCAATTTGCTCTGCCAAAGCTATGCCCCACTGGTCGTTGTCTAGGAGAGAATGTCGCAGTTCATGGTGAGCATTAAAGTCTCCTAGGACCAAGCATTTATTGCCTTGTAACAGATTGCTAATGTCAGACAAGTAATGCGGGGCACACTATTAACAGCTCTATCTCGGTAGTCCCAGACTTGACTGCTACCCCTATACATTCCATGCTTGAGTGCAGCGGTAAAATACTTTGCAGTCCTTCATTACTGTCCAAAGGGAATTAAGGCGGTGGTTTGGCGGCACTCCCCCTAGTGGATAGAATCTATTTTGAAACAGGTGATTCCGCTAAAACTGCGGTTGGTGGCTTCTCTGAAGGCATCCCAATCTGCCTCCTTTTGATCATACTATGGTTGTGGGGATCATATAATGGACAACAACCATGCACTGCATCGTGTGTATGCGTTTTTTTGGTATATCATGTATACGCACACGCATACATGCATGCTCTATAAAACCTGTTTGATTGTGTCCATAGTCGCAACCATAGGGTATGATTGCCGTAATCATATTATTGTAAACATACATTTTAAACAACAATACTTTTGTTGCTCCAACTATGTTTATATCATTTCTAAATTTGGCAATAATGCTATTGTTACATTTAAACAATATTAATATTGCCGCAATCATACTGTTGTCAAAATGAAATTGAAAAAACAATACTATGGTTGCGACGAACATGCTTTTATTGTAGAGAACATATTATTGTTGCGGTGACCATATGGTATTCATATTTTTTCTCTGCGTGCAGAATGGTGTAACAATAGAGTCCCCAATTATTATTTACGTAATCCAGGGTGGAGAGCATAGAAGCCTAACGACGTTTTCACTTGTTTTTTTTTAATATGCCTCTTATGCTGTGAACTTTGCTTAATTCTCTTTGTTGCACAATTTAAAACTAGAGCAAATAACTGCAAGTTGCAAAATAACAATGTTGATTTTTTGCATTTCGCAACCATTAACCAACAGTGGCCGCAACTACAGCAACATCATCGTCATCATCTTTGTCCTCCAAGTACCAACTGATAAATAAACAGACACAGTCACAGCGGCTCCCGCAAATCCACTGCCGACGACAAATAATATGCAAAGCAAATGTTTGCGAACGTAGGTGGGGTTTCGCTTTGAATGCTGCGACAAATTTGGCGCATTCTTTCCTGCTTCGTACTCCACTACAGTCACATGCCCCACCCTGGAGCAGTATTTGTTGTGCTGCTCTCGCTGCACACATCAATAACGAAAAGCAGGGCCGGCTATCTGACCTTCGTTTGGAGTAGCGGGGCCTTACAGTTTATTCATTTATATGGATTTTTTTGTGGTATTACAAGCAAATGACTTAAGTGATACTTCCTTACTCTTCAGAAGCGCTTAGAGAAAGAGACAGCGCATAGAGAAAGAGACCTAAGGGTAAAAAAAAATCAATTTTCATTTTTTTTCTTCTTTTTTTGATGTGGACAACATCTGAGCATCGAATGAGACCGATCCCATGCCCCAAAAGTGTTCCCTCCCAGAGATATGCGCGTTTTATGAAAGTGAAGTCGACGATTCTAAGCGCAAATAGAAAGGGACCTAATCTTAAAAATGGCTCTCCTGAACAAAACTGGTTTTTAACCTTAGGTCCCTTTCTATTTTGCGCGTCACATATATTAAACGTTATTTTAAAAGGTTTCAAAGAAGTTCTGGCATTTCGTATTGGCTGCTGTGATTGCAATGAAATTTCTTAGAGCTCTGGCTGAAGTGTTATGTCAGAAAGACGGAAACCTGAGGAACCCTGACAATAATCAGAGGGTTCATACTGCCCTAAATAGGTTTCCATAATTTTCACAGCAAAAATTCTCATTGCCAAGTTATATTGAGCTTAGTGCAAAATTATTTGTCTTTAATGTTTCTAATATGAAGCCGTTTCAAATTGTATTTAAACGTGATAACATGACAAGGAAAAAACTTCCACGCTCACGGACAGAAACACGTAGAAAAAAAGTATGGTTGGGATAATAATATTGTGGGGTATATGGTTGTGGTACAACAATATTATGATCTTTACAATAATAGTATGATGCAAATACAGCCCTACTATGATCGTCACAACCATACTATGATCATCAACACAATAGTATGATTCACATATAACCATACTATGATACCCACAACCAAAGTACGATTTACACTCAACCATACTATGATCTCTACAAGCATATTATTATCCTCACCACCATAGTATATTTCACATACAACCATAGTATGATCCTCACAGCCATAGTATGATTCACACGGATCCACGTTATGATCCCTACAACCATAACATGATCACACACATTTACACTACGATCCCCAAAATTATCGTTATAATTGTGTTAAGTTTGTTAACAATAGATTTGAATATGAAAATTATTTAAAAATACATTAAATTAAAAATAATACTAGGAGTGATTTATTTAGCGGTAGACAACTTATTTAGCGGTAAAAAAATTTTATTAAAAATATTTCCGTTAAACAAGGCCAAAGCAGTTTGTTCAAGTTTGTATAAGATCCGTATTAATAACATTGTTCTAAAAAGCATATTCAGATGAATCCGTAGTCATATTATTGTTAACATAAAACTCAAAAAACAATACTTTTGTCGCACCAACCATATTTATATTGTTGCTACAACCATATTTTCATTTTTAAATTTGGCAATAATACTATTGTTACATTTCAACAATAATAATATTGCGACAATAATACTGTTGTCAAAATTAAATCCAATTAACAATACTATGGTTGCAACGAACATACTTTAACTGCGGAGAACATATTATTATTGTCGTGACCATATAGTAACGATAAAATAAATGTCTATTAGCATGTATGGTAAGCATGTATGGAGCTTAGTTATAAGTAATTTATGTGCGAAAGTATGTAACAGAGCGAGCCAGAGAGAGAGAGAGAGAGGGGGAAGAACCAGAAAGAGAAATTTAAAATTGAAAAGTTATAGAAAAAATAAAAATTCCATTGCTACGAGAATTTGAACTTCGGTTATTAGGCACAGACAGTCTACTCAGTCCAACAGTAGGCCATAATGACAAAAGTTATATAAAGTTTAGCTCTTTATTTACCTGAATTTTATTTACGACGAAGGCTGCTTATGAGAGAACGTAAGAGTAAAATGAGAGAAGAACAAGACCATGAAAATGTGTTTAGCGATTGGGCTTTCGATACAACTACAGCCACATAAGTACTTACAAAAGTTCTGTGTGTGTGTAAGAACTTTCTATCGGCCTCAAAATAATGCAAAGTGTAAGTAGAGGAGATTATCTGGTAATGTAGCCTCAATTTTATTTTTGGAAATAACAGTGGCATTGTGGCAAGCCTTTCTTAAGTAGCCACAGGCTGATGAAGGGAAGATGTGCCTGATAGGCTCCAAGGAAGTTGGACAAAATTGGTTTTACGCAGACTGACATTGTAGCAAAACTGTTGGCAAATACTACTGAATCCGATTTCAATAAAATTTCATAGAAATGTAGCTGAGTCGAACTTTACTTTTTGGCAAATAAGGACATTGCGGTAGTCGAGCTCAAATATAGCCCAAAATAGGGAACCACAGGTTTATCAAATCATTGAGCGTTTAACTTTTCTAAGAAATAATTCTGTCATTTAATAATGGATGCCCTAATTTAAATACTTTTTTCATACGCCTAGTCTTTGCGTTTACTATTTTAAGGCTGTACTTGTGTATTTCAACTTTTATGTCCAAACGTAAGCGTAGCTCCGATAGTCCACAGTGGGCCACTTCCGTATTCGCAAAACAGGGAACGTTGCAAATATTGTTTGAATTAATTCAAATTGGTCGGGTTTAGAAGTTAATTTCAAATGCAAGCGATGGAAGCAACGGAGTAGTGAGGGACCAGAGTGGCTAACCTAGAAATATTTTCCTTCTGGGCCGATTACGCTCATTAACAATCCCAAACAGCATATGACCATAAGCCATCATCATGCTTAAGTTCCGGATCCTACATTGATTCGTTGCACTGATATGGTGCTTTAAACTTGCGCACGGACGGACGGATGGTTAAAATGGATAGTTGTTAGTTGGGTGGTACTAACCAGAGAATGGCAGCAAGCCACCGCAACTACAAGTGCACCCGATAGACACCGGGTGTTTTTGACACCCGGGTGTTTTTAAACACACTAAATAAGGTGCGAACACTCACTCAGCAAACATTTGTGAGTGTTTAGACACACACGCATAAATCTGGCGCAGTTTATTTTTTGCATGTGTACATGTGTTACGGTACACAAAAAGTCTTGCACAACCCATTGTGTGCATTTTTCAATGGCTTCTTTTTTGTCACTTTCTGAAACTTGTTTAAGTTGTTTAGGTTTTTTTAATATTACGCAACATTTATGGCGTGACAAATTTGATGTTTGATTAGCAATAAATTTGAGCACTTTTCGGCATGTGCTACAGAAAATCCACCCATCTACAACAGTTCCATCTTCTCTTAAAATTTCACACAATATGTTCCAAATAAGACTTTTCCTCTTATGTCTTTGGGCAACAGTGTAGTTTCCAGCATCAATTTCACTTTTGATTGAGTTACTTGTTTCTGCCATTATTCCGTTCACTCCTACTTCACTAACTAACAACTGATCAATAACAATATGTGCATAAACACCCTGGTGTTTTTAAAACACCGGAGTAATACATGTGTGCTTTGCCCTAGAATCGTTGTGTCAGCGAAAAACACCAGGGTGTCTGCCCAAACATAAAAAACTCAATGTTTTGAATTGTGTGCGATCTACAGGCCTCTTGCAATACACACACAATTTTGTGTGTGCGATTTTCTTACTTTACTTTTGGGTGATGAGTAGCACCGGCACTTTTATTTTAATGGGTGTGAATAGAGTGCCAAAAAGTGACACTCTTGCAGTTCTCTGGTACTAACTGCCTGTACTTTTTGGCCCATTTGGTCCAAAAACACGTCCTGCATAGTCAAAACGGGAGATTAATAGTCAATATGGAGATATGGGTACTCAAATTAAAGCAAATTTTGCTACGAGTCATTTTGAAGTTTTGGCTGAGATAAGCAAAGGGCCCAAAAAACGGACCTTTTTTTGCCTTTTAGTAGCGTATGCCCTTTAGTAGCGGTGGAGGATATATAAGGTTCGGCCTGACGATGTTTTTGCTTGTTTGAAACTAATTCCGAATTGGCTAGGCAGATTAGAATTCCAGTTCACAGAGATAAAGCTGAAGTGTCTACAAGCTGACGTGTTGAAAACGTGCTTCTTAGTCATAGGAGGAGCGGATTTGTGGAATCTTGGTTTAAACGAAATCATTAAAATTCGAACGTTATTTTTGGCATTTCTAATTGCAAGATTTACACGAATTTTCACAAACGTCTAAGCACTAAGTATCTGAGATGAGTCCCAAAAAGTGGTCTTCGGAAGACAAAGAAATGTTTGAGAATTGACATTCGACAACTTGGCTTCAAACCTATTTTTTACGCCTTAACATTTTGGTTTATTTATCTGTGTTGATTTGATTTTTTTTTGATTACATTTTTCAAAGGGTAGCAAAGTGGTTTAAAAGCTTAATTCTGAAACGGCGGTGAAGCTTAATAGCAGCGAAGCTGTCTGTTTTCCTATAGGGAAAACATGGTTTTCCGAATACTGACAACCCAAGGATTATGTAATTTTTCAACAGCTGCCAGTATCAAGCTCTATGAAGCTTTACAGAAGTATGTATATCTCAAGTATCTTCAATCTTGGGGTTTAGTCTTGAGTTTTCGAAACCAAGCTTCTGTCTACTCAGCATGCCTTCATGAACAAACAAGCCAATGGAATTGAAGGATCTGTCGCGAAGGCCCAGTCAGTTCCAACACTGAAAAAAAGAAACAACTTTATTAAGTATTGCTGCACGAGCTCAATGTGTGAGTGAGTGTACATATGTATGTGTACTTTTACGGCTGCGACGGATATCAGAAGCACCCACACACACACACATACGTAGGCATACGCATACAATGTTAAGAGTTGACTTTTATTGACATTTATTGTTTTTATAGCCATGCTGATGTTGTTATTGTTGCTGACGCTGATGATGATAATGATTATGGCGTGTCGCCTAACAATAGCCGTGTTTGATTGCAGCTTATTTATAAAGCGAGTAAGGAAAAAATACCTACTGAAGCAGTACTTATAACGAGTAAGTGATTTCCTTGCCATGCCATCGCTGTTCAATGTGATTAAAACGGGTCCATAATATAAGAAGTGAAGACATTTGATTTTTTTTTACTCGCAAACTGCCGCGGTAATGTTCGCTGTGGATGCGAAATTTTTCTCCGTGCCCAGGAATAAAGCGATTTGTTATTCAAACGCGTCTAATATCAAAATGAAAGGACATTCTTCCTCATATTCACACACGGCCACACTAATGTACATTTATCATTTTTTTTTTAATAACGACATTTGCCCAAAAGCATTGCATACGACCAAAAAATTGTGGGTATTATCCATTAATAATGCTGTACATACACACACGGGGTAATTCAATAAAGTATCGACCCAATTTACAGGGTGATCAGCGTCAATTTTACTAATATTATTCAAATTAATCTACTAGACTCTGTGCATGAGACATTTACTTGAGACCTCTTTAAGGTATTATTTCCAAGTAGTTGTTATTTTTTTACTTAGTTAATTAATTCCCACAATATTTCATTAAGGAGCAAAGGGGAAACATATCTCAAAAACAAACGGTTATATTGCTTTTCAAAATTGATCACCCTTTGCCAATTTTGCCCTTTAGTCTGTTCTACTGGACAAAGTGTATTCTGCTAAAAGGAGACTAGCTTGAGAATGACATGGAATTGGGAAAAAAATAAATCATGGGTCATAATTTTAAAGAATTGCCTCATACACTCACACACACAACTGGCATTTTATCACATCACAAGATCATCAGGGTGGGAAAAGGGTAAGAGTTTGAAACGAACACGCTTAAGTTATGTGTCACATTAGGTCGCATATGCCGCAAGATAAGATTGTCCATTGAGAAGAATGAACTCAACCAATGCTCTGGAATTTGTATTACATGGCATGACAATAATTTTTTATACCCTGACCTTTTGAAAACTCTAGGGTATTCTAGTTTAATTGCGGCTATTCTTTTGACCAACTTCTGACGTTCGGTAGATTTCCCATAAAACTTAAAATGATCTTAAATCCGTACTCGTATTGCCTCACCGCATTGAGATGATGGACATGTATCTTATGGCAAGACTAAAACTAATAAGCACTTCAAGTCCTTGGATTAGAGTGTCCAGAAAACCAGCATTTCTGTTTTTTTTCCAAACCGGATTGTCGGTTTTTTTTAAAATTAAAAACACTAAGTGTTGCCTGGCGCCATCTGACATTTCCATTGGAAAGTTTGACATATTTTGGCATAAACGTACTCAGAACGTTTTGACCTACGACCATCACTTGTGTTGCTTACAGTGACTTGAAAAAAATCAATTTGGCAAAAAATGGAATTAACTCGTGAACATTTTCGTGCGATTATTTTTCACAACTTTCGACGTGGATTATCACGACAAGAGTGCATCGATGAACTTAAATCTTTGTATGGCGATGAAGCACCATCCTTTAAAACTGTGAAAAACTGGTTTAATGAATTCAATCGTGGCCGACGCTCGCTCAAAGACGAAGGTCGTCCAAAAACGGCCGTTGTACCAGAGAGCATTGATGATGCCATACCGTGAGATAGAGGCATCTTTGTGCACTTCTTCCACCAGCATACATTCGACATTGCATGAACACCTGGACGTAAAAGAAGTTTGTTCTCGTTGGATCCCGCACAATTTGACAATCGCTCAAAAAAAAGCTCGTGTCGATTAGTGCGAAGAAATTTTGAAAAAATACGATCGCGGTGCTTCAAAAGACGTTAATAAAATCGTCACAGGTGAGGAATCATGGATCTATGCGTATGAGCCCGAAACAAAACAGCAATCGACCGTGTGGGTCTTCGAAGACGAGCCAAATCCAACGAAAGTTGTTCGTCGAAGAAGCTCTTCGAAGCAAATGGTTGCCTGTTTCTTTGACAAAACTGGTCATGTGGCGACTGTTCCGCTTGAGCAACGTAGGACGGCCAATTCTGAGTGGTATACCACAATTTGTTTGCCTGAAGTCTTCAAAGAAATTCGAAAAACGAACAAGAGAAGACGAATCATTGTGCACCATGACAATGCGAGCTCTTATACATCGACTCAAAGCAGAGCCTTTTTGAAATGTCGCACAGCAAGAAAAAAATACGTGGTCAACGATTTTCGTCGCCAGCAGATGCTGTTGAAGCGTTTAAAAACCATTTTTTTGGAGGTGTCTCAATTGTAGTGGAGAAAGCGCTTCGACAATTGGTTTGAGCGCATGCAAAAGTGTATAAATAAATCATGCTGGAGAATACTTAAAATAAATAAATAAATATTCGCATTTTCATTTTTAGGCCAGACGTATATTTCGTAGCCATCGTATGTCCATGTTTAAATTGGTCAGATATTAGGACAATGCAAATGCGAAATGCGCTTTAATGTGGAAAAAAGTTTTTTTTCCTTACAGTCGATTTTCACTTTTTTCAGGTTTTGAAAATTGAAAAAGTGAGATTTAATTTTTCGACTTCGTCGAACTGTAGCTAATAAATTTTAAGTGCTATACCTTGACTACAATTCTGCTTTTTTTAGAACTCAAAAATATTTACGAGTACTAGATCAAAATGTATAGAATGTTGGCCGATGTAAATTGACTGTGGGCCACTGTGCGTCGGTACAATGGTGGATATAAATATAAGGTTCGGTCTGACCGTTTTTACTCGTAGACCCTACCCATGTTTTGACCAAATCCGTTTAGTGACATTTTTAGCCATTTGAGTCATATCCGTCTGCCTGTTTGTGTAAATGATTCGCACGATAACCCTAGAAAGGACTTACTGATCGTTTATAAATGTTGGCGGTTGTTATATTTCTCCAAAACTGTATATTGGATTGAAAATGGAACATATTTGGCATCTATAATACTATTTACTTAAAATATCTTTAATACTATTTAAATGATCTGACCAAATATCAATACTTAAAAATTGAGTTATAAGTTAAACCTGGCGACAAATAATTCGATTCCTAGCCACATCCCTTTAAGTACCTCCCACACAAATGATCTTGTTTCAGTGCAGATTAGAAACCACATAACTTGTCGTCAAGTGCCCATGTCGAGAACACCTTCATATTTTAATAACAAAATCATACTTGCATATAAAAAAGGGGTTGGCACGCCCCATGCTAGTACTTCCCATGTAAATGCACCATACCGCCCACTTTTGGTATTTCTGAAATATGTTTAATGTTTTACAAACGTTATAACTAAAAGTCAAAACTTAAGCACAGAGTTATAAGTATAACTTGGTGACAAATTATTGGATTCATAGCCACGCCCACACAAACATTCCCGTTTTAGTGCAGACTAGAAAACTTATAACTAGTCTCCTAGTGCATGAAATTCGCTTTAATTGTAAACACCTTTATATTTTAATTACAGCTTTGTAGTACTTGCATATGAAAAAAGTGGTTGACACGCCCCATTCTGGTAATTCCCATGCAAATTCACTATACCGCCCACCTTTGGGCATTCTTGAAATAACTTTTATGCTATTCATACGATCTTAGTGAAAATCGAAACCTTAGAGCAAAGTTGTAAGGTTAAATTTGTGGTAACTGGAGAAATTATTTCGATTCCTGGCCACGCCCCTTCTGGTAACGTTCACACAAAGTCCACTATCCTAGTGCGTAGTGAAACCCATATAATTTTATCCCAAATGCATGAATTTCGATTAAATTTAACAAAACCATGGATCCTCGTCCCATTCTAAAAATTCCACACAAATGACCCTTCGCGAGATGTCAAATAGATCGGTAGGTTTCAGATAATGGAGGACGAAAAACTTAATATCTTTATATGTGACAGCGCATAGGGAAAGGGACCATAGGGTAAAAAATCAATTTTCAAATTTTTTCTTTCTTTGATGTGGACAACATCAGAGCATCGAATGAGACCGATCCGATTTATGAAAGTGAAGTCGACGATTTTAAGCGCAAATAGAAAGGGACCAAATCTTAAAAATGGCTCTCCCGAACAAAACTTTTCATCAACTTTTCATTTTTTTTTGATGTGGACAACATCTGAGCATCGAATGAGACCGATCCCATACCCCAAAAGGATTCCCTCCCAGAGATATGCGCGTTTTATGAAAGTGAAGTCGACGATTCTAAGCGCAAATGGAAAGGGGCCTAATCTTTAAAATGGCTCTCCTGAACAAAACTGGGTTTTAACCTTAGGTCCCTTTCTATTTTGCGCGTCACATATGGATAAAGGTATATCTACACCCAACTGAAATTTGCTTAGGTTTTTCCAATTGACTTTTCTGCTTAAGCGACGTCCGGTTTGGAGAAGTCATAACAATAATAAAAGAAATAAGTCGAAACGTTCTTAAGTTTGACCAAGCCGAACCATATATGCCCTCCACCGTAGCTAAGCGAAAAATGGTCCGGTTTTGTGGGACCTTTCGGATCACCCGTCCGTCCCTTATCTCAGCCGAAACTTTAAAATTACTTTTTATTTGGATTGGACGTGCGGATTTAAGAAGTCATAAGAATACTGAGAGAAATAAGCCGAAACATCCTTAAGTTTGACCGGGCCGAACCATATATGCCCTCCACCGTAGCTAAGCGAAAAATGGGCCGGTTTTTGGGACCTTTCGGCTCACGCGTCCGTCCCTAATCTCAGCCGAACTTCAAAATTATTCTTTATTTGGATTGGTAGCAAAATTTGCAATAATTTTAGTAGCAATGCGTCCATATTGATTATTAATTACACTTTTAGACGATTTTTGGGCCACAAGAGGCAACAAATCCAACCATCCCAAAAATCCAATCCAATCCTTTTATTGAGACACCTAGTGCGTCCCGACTAACAGCACTCATTTTAACCAAAAAATATTATTTGTAAGAAAATACCCAAAACAAAATAAAATCTTTCTACTGAAGTAAATTTATTCCCTAAAAGGGACTTAAGGTAACCCCTGGGCCGATTTCGCCCACTAAATAGCTTATGACCATAAGGCATCATCATGCAAAATTTCAGTATCCTAGGTCAATTGGTTTGACCGCTATCGTACTTTTAATAGACATACGGACACACGGACGGACATGGCAAGATCGCTTTAGAATTTTACGAAGATCAATAATATATTGACTCAATAGGGTCTCCGACCAATATTTCGTGATGCTACAAACGAATTGACACATTAAGTCTACCATAGACTCTACACGACGGATGCAATAAAAACTTCATTGTGTCCGCTGGTTTATGGAATTCATGAAAAAGTGTCTTGTGATACAACCGCATTATATCCCACACCTCGTATACACCCAAAAACCGCCAGTCAATAAACCTAAAGTAAACATGTCCCATATACGTACGTTTTTATTGCGATGCTTAACATTGCGAAACATGTCTGTCTGCTACGGATTATACGCCTGTAACTCTTTATTCAGTGGGCTGTTCAATGACTTTATAAGACCCCTGGCTCTCCATCCCGGTGCGGCGGTGCGGTCGTCAGAGGTGTCATCAGTTCTTTAATTGGCATTTTGGTTAATAATTTCTGCTCAAAACAAGACTGAAACAAATGTCATTTTAAGCGGATCCTTTTCGCCTTTAAATCGCAATTCAATAAGACCGTGGCATGGCCAAAGGTTCGTCTTCGTTGGTGTGTCATGTAATGGCGGCCACTAAATCAAAGTAAAATATTTTCTGTGGCATCATTAATCAGCCGCATGTTTGGCGAATGGAAGGTTTTGTTTTTGTTCGTTGATGACTCTGTTTTTTTTGTCGGGTTAATGATTTTTTACATTCTTAACTTTTTCGTTTCGACTTTTTCCCCTTCAAAGGCAATTTGTAATTTCTTAATTTGAGTTTATGACCCCATAGAGTGGTTGGTGGTTACATCCCTGCCTCGTCCAGGGAGCTTCTTAAATGGCATTAGAATAAGTGGAAGAGCCGCAACAGCAGCAGCAGCAGCTGTGACGGCGACAGCATCATCATCAGCCCGCAATGCCATAGTCCCACAGACTAGGGGAATTAGTATCGTTTCCAAAGAGTCACGTTTGTTATGCGAAAAGTTTATACGTGCCGCACGCAATGGTTTTCTTTCGCCAGCATCATTGTGAGCAGCGGGGAGGACACAAAGGGGAACTTGTCATTTGCCATCTACCGAGCAACAAATAAAAGTTACTTTAGCACTACCAGCCAGCCATGGCAACGCAAATGCTTAAATATCACCGGGTCTAGCAGTAAGTTTTTCCCGTTTCCCCTGCGATAAAGTTTACCCCAACAAGTGGAATCCTGCAGCCAATGAATTTTTAAACAGTCACAAAATTACGTTTTGTTCTGTTGGCGCTGATGATGATGCAGCAGGAAGCCACTCTACGCTGTGGCATTCACTGTTTAGGGACATTTTTATATTGTAATAATATTTTATTTTTGGCGGTTTATGGATATTCGTCGAGTTTGTTGGCACTGTTTTTTGGGCGCTAGAGTTTTTTTTAACTTAAAAAGTGTACAATTTGTAAGTTGGGCAAAGCCAAGACCTAAATACCCTATTGAATGAATTCCGGTCCCATAAAAAAGTTTTTTCAAGGGGGCGTGGCGCCTCCCATTTGTCAATAAGGGTGTGTTTTATTCCATATCATATACGCCAACTACTATCGTCACACCGGTATTAGTTCACGAGGTATGATCTTACAAAGTTCAGAGTTGAATAGGCGCAGCCACGCCCCTTTTTCCAATTTTATTATAACATTGCTTAAAAAATATCCAATTTCTTGATTTTATTTTGTTTACATTTTAGAACGATCGGTATATTTGTTTGGCCAAAAATGCTTTTTTTTAAGAGGGGGTGGCACCGCCCTTTCTTCCTCTAGATGTGTTTCGATCCATGCCAACATCATATGTTCCAAGCACTATCGTCATATCTCTAATAGTTCATGCGATATTGTGTTTTCAAGTTCAGGTTTCTGTGGGCCTGCCACGCCTTCTTTTCAATTTTATTCATAACATAGTTTTTAATATTTTTATATTCATTGATATCTGTTTGTTTAAATTTAAAAACGACCGCTTCATTAGTTTGGCCATAAATGCGTAGGAGGTCAATTCTGAGTGGTACACCACAATTTGTTTGCCTGAAGTCTTCGGAGAAATTCGAAAAACGAACAAGAGAAGACGAATCATTGTGCACCATGACAATGCGAACTCTCACGCATCGGCTCAAACCAGAGTCTTTTTGACCGGCCAAAACGTCGAATTGATGGGTCCGGCTCTTTCTTGGCACCCAATGACTTCCTTTTATTCCCGCACATCAAGAACAAAATGAGTGTTGAATGATTTTCGTCGCCAGAAGATGCCGTTGAAGCGTTTAAAAACCCAGGTTTGGAGGTGTTTCAATCGAAGTGGAAAAGTGCTTCGACAATTGGTTTGAGCACATGCAAAAGTGCAGAGATCATGCTGGAGAATACTTTGAAAAACAATAAAACCATTTTTGATGATAAATATTCGCATTTTCATTATTAGGCCAGAAATTTATAAAGCAGCCCTCGTAATTGGAACTGAAGTTTGATGAGTCAAGAAACTGTTAAAGCAACAAAAGTATTCTAAGACAGAGGTAGGGTCATATCGAGGAAAAAGTGAAAAAGATGATAGAAGACCTTGGATTATTCCATTGGCTTAAGGTCAGTAATAATAAAATAATTTTATTTAACAAAGCCGCAACGGGCGGTTGTGACAACCAATTATTTAAACTTCATTCCTTTAGTATAATCGAATAGTAAGTAATCTGAACCATAATAATCATATTATCATTGCTATCGTCTTTTGGTGTATCGAACCGAATGTTTTCCATGCATATTTGCGGTGATAGCAACAAAAAGTCTTTATATCCAACAGAATTTTGGTAGTTCGTGCCGATTATCAATTGGCTTTTTCTCTATCATGCTAGTTTAATCCTGTTAAGAAGTTCAACCCCGAATAAGAATTTCTAACACTTTTTCAGCGGTGGGTATTCACCTAGTAAATGCCTTCGACTTGACAAGTAAGAGATTTATCCCTAAGTCATGTGAAACACTCTCTATACAAATGCACACTCAGAGAAAAAAATATGGTTACCATATGGTCACGGCAATAATAATATGTTCTCCGCAATAAAAGTATGTTCGTCGCAACCATAGTATAGTTTTCTGAATTTGATTTTGACAATAGTATATCTAATGCGATATTAATATTGTTGAAATGTAACAATAGTATTATTGCCAAAATATAGTTGCAGCAACAATATAAACATTGTTAGTGCGACAAAAGTATTGGACAAAAGTGTTTGGATTTTATGTTAACAATAGTACTATGGTTATATGTGAATCATACTATTGTTGTGAGAATCATAGTATGGTTGTGAGGATCATACTATGGTTTTATTTACTTCATAATAATGTTGTGAGAATCATAGTATGGTTGTGAGGATCATACTATTGTTATATGTAAATCATACTAATCTTGTGAGAATCATAGTATGGTTGTGAGGATCATTGTATGGTTCTATTTGCATCAAACTATTGTTGTGAGGATCATTATATTGTTGTACCACAACCATATACCCAACAAAAGTATGATGCTCTTCGGACTAACTGATTTGAGAGAGACATTCCTCCTTGTTCCTTAGTGGAATGATGTGGGACTTAAGCATTCATAAAATATCGTGCTTTCCTGCCTGGCGAAACTTCGTTTACATCTTTTCACATTCCTTAACTATTTTCATAACTCAATACCGACATTTGTCATACCAGACAATATCGATGGCAATCTTTTAACTTATTCAGTTCCAGAATACCTGTTTTTAACAAAGACCTCACACGTGTGTGTCTGAACAAAAGCTTGAGATATCCCATTTAAAAGCAGTGCAATTCTCTAGAATTTAAAATCAGTTTTTTCCGTATTTAAAATAAATTTACACAAATTCTAAAGTTGCCAGAGCTACTACACCTACTTGGGACAATCGCGCCACACATGCGGATGTTCGAATCGTTATTGAATTGTATTTCATATCAAACGAAGCGAATCGCTGCGATTGTAGACGTTACAACTCATTTCAAATTCAAATGTATTCAATGAATTCCACTTTGCGCACTCTAGAAAAACACTTGCATTCACACTATTGATGGCACAAAAAGAAAAACTCATATTGTGTATAGAAAACGACACATTTCATATGTTGAACTACCAGCAAAAGGGTGGGGGCAAAATGTGGGGATTAGGGCTGTCTACCAAATAAAGTTCCAAAAAACAGCATCATTATTGGAGTAGAAATAATAACGCACTGGGTGTCATTTTTATTTCAATTTCCCCGAAAGCTAGTATATGAAAGAGAGTGAGATGCAGTGAGTGGGAGAGAGAAAAAGGGGGTGAGAAAGAGGAGGAGGAGAGATAAAGAGTGAGGGAGAGAGAGAGGGAAAGAGGGAGAGAATAGAAGATTGTACCTTAAATTTTCTATAAGAAATTTGTGTCTTAGTAGCATTAAACGAATTTTTCAAGAAACCTTTCCCGATTGTCTGTGTGTGGAATTATATGAGAGAAAGTGTTAGAGAGAGAGAGAGAGAGAGAGAGAGAGAGAGAGAGAGAGAGAGAGAGAGAGTGATAGGCAGAGAGAAAAAGGGAGAATTAGATTGAGACAAAGAGATTGCTAGGTTAAGTGAGACACAGAATAGGATATTGTACCTCAAATTTTCATAATAGAATTTTTAATAATTTTCTTATAGAAAATTATCTTTTTCTATAAAAAAAATTTTGATTCTATATAAAAAATTATGATTTTCGATAAGAAAATTGATTTTCTATAAGAAAATTATTATTTTCTATAGAAAAATTATCATTAAATAAGAAAATAATATTACATAATAATAAAAATATTAAAATGTTCTATAAGAAAATTAAAATTTTCTATAAGAAAATTCAAATTTTCTATAAGAAAATTCAAATTTTCTATAAGAAAATTAAAATTTTCTATAAGAAAATTAAAATTTTCTACAAGAAAATTAAAATTTTCTATAAGAAAATTAAAATTTTCTATAAGAAAATTAAAATTTTCTATAAGAAAATTAAAATTTTCTATAAGAAATTTAAAATTTTCTTTAAGAAAATTAAAATTTTCTATAAGAAAATTAAAATTTTCTATAAGAAAATTAAAATTTTCTATAAGAAATTTAAAATTTTCTATAAGAAAATTAAAATTTTCTATAAGAAAATTAAAATTTTCTATAAGAAAATTAAAATTTTCTATAAGAAAATTAAAATTTTCTATAAGAAAATTAAAATTTTCTATAAGAAAATTAAAATTTTCTATAAGAAATTTAAAATTTTCTATAAGAAAATTAAAATTTTCTATAAGAAAATTAAAATTTTCTACAAGAAAATAAAAATTTTCTATAAGAAAATAAAAATTTTCTATAAGAAATTTAAAATTTTCTATAAGAAAATTAAAATTTTCTATAAGAAAATTAAAATTTTCTATAAGAAAATTAAAATTTTCTATAAGAAAATTAAAATTTTCTATAAGAAAATTAAAATTTTCTATAAGAAAATTAAAATTTTCTATAAGAAAATTAAAATTTTCTATAAGAAAATTAAAATTTTCTATAAGAAAATTAAAATTTTCAATAAGAAAATAAAATTTTCTATAAGAAAATAAAATTTTCTAATATTATGATTTTCTGTAAAGAAAATTATGGTTTTCTATAAGAAAATTATGACTTTCTATAATTTTCTAAAAGAAAATTATGATTTTCTAAAAGAAAATTATGATTTTCTAAAAGAAAATTATGATTTTCTAAAAGAAAATTATGATTTTTTAAAAGAAAATTATGATTTTCTAAAAGAAAATTATGATTTTCTAAAAGAAAATTAGGATTTTCTAAAAGAAATTTAGGACTTTCTAAAAGAAAATTTGGATTTTCTTAAAGAAAATTTAAATTTTCTTAAAGTTATGGTTTTCTGCGCGAAAATTATGATTTTTTGTGAAAAAATTATAGTTTTCTAGCACTGAGTAACAATTTTTGTGTAGAAAATTTCGCCTCAGTGCCACAGACACAATTTTCGTGTAAAAAATTTCGTCTCAGTGCCACTGAGACACAATTTTCGTATAGAAAATTTCGTCTCAGTGCCACTGAGACACTTTTTTCGTATAGAAAATTTCGTCTCAGTGCCACTGAGACACTATTTTCGTATAGAAAATTTCGCCTCAGTGCCACTGAGACACTTTTTTCGTATAGAAAATTTCGTCTCAGTGCCACTGAGACACAATTTTCGTATAGAAAATTTCGTCTC
Organism: Hydrotaea diabolus; assembly: GCA_963513945.1. NCBI lineage: Eukaryota > Metazoa > Arthropoda > Insecta > Diptera > Muscidae > Hydrotaea > Hydrotaea diabolus. Next base: position 159,932,737 of record OY740716.1, read on the forward strand.
AGTGCCACTGAGACACAATTTTCGTATAGAAAATTTCGTCTCAGTGCCACTGAGACACTATTTTCGTATAGAAAATTTCGTCTCAGTGCCACTGAGACACTATTTTCGTATAGAAAATTTCGTCTCAGTGCCACTGAGACACTATTTTCGTATAGAAAATTTCGTCTCAGTGCCACTGAGACACTATTTTCGTATAGAAAATTTCGTCTCAGTGCCACTGAGACACTATTTTCGTATAGAAAATTTCGTCTCAGTGCCACTGAGACACTATTTTCGTATAGAAAATTTCGTCTCAGTGCCACTGAGACACTATTTTCGTATAGAAAATTTCGTCTCAGTGCCACTGAGACACTATTTTCGTATAGAAAATTTCGTCTCAGTGCCACTGAGACACTATTTTCGTATAGAAAATTTCGTCTCAGTGCCACTGAGACACTATTTTCGTATAGAAAATTTCGTCTCAGTGCCACTGAGACACTATTTTCGTATAGAAAATTTCGTCTCAGTGCCACTGAGACACTATTTTCGTATAGAAAATTTCGTCTCAGTGCCACTGAGACACTATTTTCGTATAGAAAATTTCGTCTCAGTGCCACTGAGACACTATTTTCGTATAGAAAATTTCGTCTCAGTGCCACTGAGACACTATTTTCGTATAGAAAATTTCGTCTCAGTGCCACTGAAACACTATTTTCGTATAGAAAATTTCGTCTCAGTGCCACTGAGACACTATTTTCGTATAGAAAATTTCGTCTCAGTGCCACTGAGACACAATTTTCGTTTGGAAACTGAAACGAAATTTGTCTCAGTGTTTCGGTAGCACTGAGACGAAATTTGTCTCAGTGTCACTATAAGAAAATTGTGTCTGTGTGTCTACTGGCTCCTCTAGCATACATGCTGCGAAACCGAACTGCAATTTCTGCAATGTTAACGAACTGCAATGTTAACGATTGTTTTCTGTATATGTCTGTGAGAAAGTTGGAATAGTCGGTTCGATGGATGGACTGATGGATACATGGATAGATAGATGAAGCAATAGATTGATCTCCGTTAACGTATGTGGGCTGTCATCTGCCTGTGTCGGCTATCGGTGTGATGGACGATTTATGCTGTATGTAAATACTTTCAGAAGATTATCCTCGATAAGAACACACGTATGCGTACATGTACGTAGTTGTGTATGTGGATAAGCCTGTCTGTCGACGTACATATGTGTGAATTTTGATAGTGAGTGTGTTTGAGAGTGTTCTCTTTGTTGTCCTTGTTGCAGGTTATGAGGGTAGGAGGCAATACTTTCGAAAGCTGGTGCCTTGCAGTTCGCTGTCCTGCTGTTGGAAATCTTTTTCAATCTTTTGAAGATAAAGAAAAATTGGTTCAATAAAAGCAGTGTTTTTTCACTTTTCCTTTGTGTGTACGTGTATGTGCCAGCAGTTGTCGATTTTTTTTTTGGGAATTTTCGCAAATCTTGCATGTTTTTTTGATCTGCCAAAATGTAGACCTTTGTGTGCGTTAGCAGTGGTGCGCATTCGTATAGCAAAGTAAAGTTAAGCTTACCTTAGGTTAGATAGGGTTAGGATTGTGAATATACCCCTAAACGTAGGTTAAGGTTTATATATGCCGTTTGTCATTCTGTTTGCAGTACCTCATTATATTGATCAAAGATCTAAGACATGGTATTTTTGTTCCAACTTGTTAGAATAAAAGCTCTGGTCTCGGCTTGGAAAGCACTACAGTGATCAGATAGACTTCGAGCTATCTCTTGCCCTAGATCCTTTTTAAAGACATCAAAATCTGATTGATTATTAGGCTCGGAGCCGTCAGAGTGGTAAAGAAGTCGACACATGTCGTTTTACTAGGAGCTCGGCAGTTTATTTTTCTTATGAGCCGTTTTATTGTTATGCCACTCTCTAGATTTCCATGCTTAGTCCCTGCTATATTATCGTACAGTGATGTATAGTGCCAAATCGAAATTGATGAGCCCTTAACATTTGAATGGACTCCTTTTTTCGTCCGAATAATGATTTTGTTGGCCTTTTCTTCTCCGACTGCTGTTTGTACATGGAATTGTAATCGACAATACTTACTTTTTGCCTGTCAAATGTGGGTAGAACTTGTACGCTTTATTGGAGGACATTCAGTCTCGGGCAAAAGCGAGTATTTTTGTATGTGTGTATATATGGCATGGATTATAGCCAAAAGCATTTTGGGACATTCAGTCTTGAATGTTCGACTAAAAGCGATAAATATCACAAAGTGAATGATTGGAGAATATTGAAGGTTATCTCTGAATTATTTAAGCTACTCTTTAATACTAACTTGAATTGTGAATTATTGAATATTTTCACAGGCTTAACTTGTGGAATGTAATCCCTGTAGTATTTTTAATAATCCTTTTTTCTTTATTTCTTTTCAGGTAAGTTCCGACTGACGTTTTTATTTATTTACCAATAACAGACTATAAAATAAGGGGTAAGTGTTTTTTATCTTTAAGATTGAAGCGCCTTCAATCATAAGATGTTTTTGTACTTTAAAATTGCTTAGAAATACTCGTAATTTGTAGGAAACTACTTAGTAGGGACATAAATACACGTTCTATCCTGTAAAATTAAAAGTACTGAATGCTTTTGGACCAAATATTTTTTAATATATTTATTGATGTGTATTGTATACAAAAAGAATCTACTTAATCGGAATTTCCGCCTTTTGCCTTAAGTCGCACTGGTCAATCGTCAATAGCTGCACGAGCCTCGTCCATTGGAAAACTGGCCACAGCTCGAACCAAAGCAGTCTTAAGAGATCCAATGTTGGGGTACCTTTTGTGACAAACCTTGTCCTTTTAAACTGACCACAATTTGTAATCCAATGGGTTCAAATCTGGACTGCCTAAGGGTCATTCTTCAGAGGAAATGAAATGATGTTTCGAAGCCAGGCCTGGGACGTTTTAGCCTTATGGGTTTGGAACAGGGAATTGTTAAGAGGCTTCGCAACAGCTTCCAAAACGGTTTCTTGGTAAACTTTGGCCGATGTTTTGACGCCTTGTTCGCAGAAATGCAGGTCAGTGACCCCATTGTAAGAGACACCCACCAAACCATGACTGAAGCTGGGTGATGACCCTTTTCCACCCTTGGGATCAGTTCAGATGCATCCTTAGATGACCGCGCATACACTCTATCATTTTGTTTGTTACATTTTTCTTGAACGGTAAACATTTTTTCATCGGTCAAAAAAATTTTTCTGTGCAAGTTATCGGCGCTTCACCAAAAGACGTTTGCATTTTTCAATCCTATTTTTTTTTAAAGCTGCAGCCAATAAATGTCTGGTACGTCGTTTGAAAGGCCCAAGTCTTTTTTAATGATTCGACTCATGGACTTTTGCGTGATATTCATCTCACGGGCCACGATTTTCTGTTTTCGGAACGGATTTCTGTGAATTCTTGATTTACCGGCTTTGAAGACATGCGGTGTTCGAACAGAGCGTGGGCGGTTCGACCGGTGGCGGTCTTTTACATAACCAGTCTCCTCAAACAGTTTTATGCATCGGTAGACAAACATGCGGCTAATCCCTAGTGGCCGGAGCGTTTTGAAAATATCGCGTTTTTTCATTTCACACTTGAAAAGCGCTATTACAGCGATAGGGTTCTCATTATCTGAACACTCCATGATGAAAGTTGAAACAATTTTAAAATCCCATTACAGACTAACGCTTTGGAGGTTAGCTTTCAAAACCCATATGACATTAACGGGGTATGTTCAGTTCTACTATTGAAATGGGTGTGTTCAATGTTGTGACGGAATTTTGTCCCTACTAAGTATAAAGAATTGTTTACATGATTGAGCTTCGAAGATGTGCAGTAAAGTTTTTCAACGGAGAAGTTTAATTAAGCGTTGGTTAAAGTTTTAACGCTAAAATAATGGTGATATTAATTTCAAAACCTTGTAAACTTTGGCTTTAAATGTATAACTCAAAGGATGTTTTGAAGGACATTCTATTGATTTTCTTTTATGGAATTAAAGCATAGCTTTGGCAATTCGCGATCGATTTTCACAAGCAAATGATAATTTTTGAAATAGGCTACTTCAATTTTTGATGTCTGGAGTGGGCGGAGCCACGCCCATACTCCTAAAAATATAAAATGTTTATGACTTAAAAACTATAATAGCTATAATGTCTTGGTATGTAACCAAAAATATCGTGGGAAAATGTATGTAACATTATGAACCAGGAGACTGTCATACTCGTATGCTACAAACAGATATGTATTTAAATGGAGGCTTGACAACGCCCACAAATTCTACAACTAAACACATCCAAAGCTCACAAACTATTAGAGTTAGGAACATCAGATTCGGTATATATACCTTAAGTGTGTATTAAAAAACATTCGGGAAAAAAGTAGGCGGTGACCCGTCCCTTTTTAGCGTCAGTGTAGCGCCTACAATAATAGACCGATCGTCTTCAAATTCCATTAGTTCGCTTCGGTGGGTCAGTGGATTGCGACATACTTTCACAGGGTACGATTTCAAAAATCGTCCACCCGCTAAAAACTTAACTCACCCATAAACTATAAAAAAAAGTAAGAAACATGAAAATCGGTATACATTCTTTTAGTGTATGTGAAATACTTTCGGAGGAAAAGTCGGCGGTGACACGCCCTCTTTTTTAAAAGCAATGTTATGACCACAATTATAGACAGACCGTCTTTAAATTTACATATTTTGCTAATGTAGGCGAATAATTTGACATAGAATATACACGGACGCATTTCTACAAAGAGGCGTGTTACCGCCCACATCCAAATCTGTGAAATGACCAGAACTCACAAAGTATTTAAGTTAGGAACATCAAATTTATGATATTAACTACTTAAGTGTAAAGAAATAAGTTCTGGGAAAAAACTGCGCAGTGTCGTGCCCCTTTTTTATAAGCAATAAAATGAACTTAATTGTATGTGACGCGCAAAATAGAGGGACCTAAGGTTAAAAACCAGTTTTGTTCAGGAGAGCAATTTTAAAGATTAGGTCCCTTTCTATTTGCGCTTAGAATCTTCGACTTCAATTTCATAAAACGCTCATATCTCTGGGAGGGAACACTTTTGGGGCATGGGATCGGTCTCATTCGATGCTCAGATGTTGTCCATATCAAAAAACGAAAAAAATTAAAATTGATTTTTTTACCCTTAGGTCCCTTTCTCGAGTTGAAATTTACCCTATACGCGACGGCGTGCCACAAATTAATATATTTTTGTGTACGGTTTTAAAAAGAACGCTCCTTTTCGGATATTAATAAAAAAAATATATAATTTTAATGAAGAGCATCGGTTGATTTTTGGGCCCAAACTCAAATCTTAAGCTCGAAAACATCTCTTTTAAAAGTTCGTTAAATTTTTTCAACATCCTAAGGCTGAATTTTTTTCCATATTTATATATTTCCCCATCCCAATGTGCGACGTTAAATTCGGCATAAAACCTTAACCGCAAAAAAATTCGTGTTTTGACTAGCGACTAATGATCGGCCGTTTTTACCTTTGTGACGTTATTTGGGTCACATGAGCCTTAACGTGCAGCAAACTTGCCCTTTTTGAGGTATTTAGGGCGTCCCAACTAACCGTGTCCATTGTAACCATTATCCATAAAAAATTATGATTTTTTAAGCAAATACTCAACAATTTTATTTTTTCCGTTGTACCTTTGACCCCATTAAGAGAATCTTTATTTTGCCTAAGCCGATTTCGCCAATTTACAATCCCCCCAAACAGCTTATGACCATGAGCCATCATCATGCTAAATTTCAGGGTGCTAAGTTGATTCCTTTGACCTATTTCTCCAGTGATTCCTCACTGAATGTTTATCCAGTTCCGTTGTGATTTTTTGAGATACCCTACTTTGTTTTGTGCGAAAGCCAGTATCTTTCGAAGTCTTGCGGCTTCGGATGTGTTTACTACCGAGCTGCAGGATTTCCACTTTGCCTTCTTCAAAACACTCTTTCTTATAGTCATTCCAATTCATTGAAGTTTTTTGATGGCTTGGCCTTATCAACGAATTTCCTACAGCATTTCCTTACATTTACTATCTTCATCACGATCGTTGCTTGCCCCTAATTCTAGTCATTGGACATGAGGCCTGAAACGAGTCGTTAAGGGCTGTTGTAACACGCTTCACCACCTGCTCAATATCCCCCGTCATTCAGACATCAATGGCAAAATCCTGTTAAAAATTTCCCTGTACTTCCTCCAGTCTGTTTGCCTAGCCTATCCTCGCTAGCTTCTGGACATTTTACGAGCATATAAAAGTTAAATAAAAACTGATAATGTTGATGAAAGGTTAAATTCAAGCTTGATGTCAGTATTTTTTGTATATTTATTATTTTCGATATTTCGATCATCTTCAGGAATCGGGCTAACAATAAATATAAAACACGCTTTGCTGCTGAGCTGATGTCTTCTTCGTGTGACACTCAAAGATAAAAAACAAATAAGCAATGATCTGCGAAGCTATAAACATCGAACATCCAGTCAGCGATTTCTTCATATAGTTCCACGGAGACAAAGCTTGCATCGAGCATCTCTTCTCTGTTTTTCGTGACGATTTCGCCTTTGCATATTTCGACGATCAAAAAATATATGTATACTCTATGCAGGGTGCCGCACCAATTGTGCTGCCGTTTAGATCAAAACGGGCCTCATCAGACATTAACGAGCAATTTATCAAGCTGATGTCATTTTTCGGCCATTTCAATAACTTTTTGGCAAAGTTCCATTCGAGTTGGCAAATCCAGAGTGTTATCTTGCTAGTAATTTGGACTTTTTATGGAAACAAGTTTAAGTCATCATGAATTACCCGTTGCAATCACCGTCTGCTAACTGTAATTTGCTCGGATAAGTTTCGAGTCGAAGCGCTTGGATTTGCCTTGAATGACGATGCTACGGCCGCGATGGTGTCTTGAACATGACCATAGGCATCTCGGTGGTACGGTCTTTGCGCAATGCTTCCAAATTGGGCAAACATGTTTACTATTCTCATAATGGTCCATCCACTCGGGGGAGTTTCGCCAAACTGCCGCCTAAATTCACTTTGAACGGAAATGCAGGACTGCCAAACATGTTGCCGCTGCACTTTCCAAATTCTCTTTTCGGTATCCCAAGCATTCATACGAGTATTTTAATAAATCTAAATACTTATCTACCGAATAAAATAAAAACAATAAGAAGATTGCTCACACAGAATGAAAGTTATTACGTTTTGCTTTTGTAGCATGATTCGTGCGCCACCCTGTATAATCTACGATCACTATTTCAAGGTGTTGCAAACGAAACGACCAATTTAGTATACACTACAGTCATTGTCAAAGAATTGCAAGAATTGCCAGTACTTGTACAGCACGATTCAAGCGCCACCCTGTATAATCTCCGATCACTATTTCAAGGTGTCACAAACGAAACGACCAATTTAGTATACACTACAGCCGTTGTTAAAGAATTTACAAATAAAGTATACTTGGCCTTGCACTATGTGGACAATACTCGTACATTAAGCTTAAGCGTAACCCGGTGCGTATGAGTGATATTCAGAAAATAATATTACCCATACGCCCGGCAGCGCTACTGCTTGCGACGGGATAGTCGATGAACCCTTCGTTGGCCAACAAAATACCGCTAATGCAATAAACCTCGCTGCGATAATAAAACCAAAATGTCATGGAATGAAGGAAATCAAGAAAATTAAATAAAAATTTCACAATTCGCTCCTAATTTCGCCAACGCATCCACAGCGAAACCAGAGGCATGGCGAGTGGCACTACAGGCAGAGAATGATAAAAACGTAATAAAAATCAGAACAAATAAAAAAACGCGGAACGAAATGAAATTTCAACGCTTATCCACAGACAGCCAAGACATTTGTGGCAAATAACTTCGGGGCCTCCCTCCCACTCTTAATTCCTCCTTTAACGGCCAGCAATGGTTGTTCATATTTCAAAAATCGTTATCTCACTATGTGGCTTTTTCTCTTTCTCTTTAGTTCCCTCTGTCTCTCTGGGCTAAGTAAGTGTCAGTGAAGGAAAAATTAAGCTAACGTCCGCAAAAATTCGTTTTTGTGGTTAAACTTTTCACCATATTTTTCCGTAAGTTTTTCTTTTAAAATGCTTCCAAAGGCAGCGAAGGCTTTGCCATAAGTAGTAAGATAAAGGGGAAGGAAAAATAAAAGAATTGAAAAGAACATCTAACACCAGCAGAATTGTAGGATGCGTGCAAAGAGAAAACGAATTTAATTTCAATTTTGTTCGGCTACTATAAGTCTTTAAAGCTTCTTCTCCTCGCACTGGTGCTGTTAACTTGGCATCTTTTTTCACCGTTTAAAAAAAAACTGAAAATGTAATAAAAAGAAATTGAAACAGGGTTTAGAAATATTGGTATCTTTATACTCTTTAGGAACTTGGTTGGATACGAATGACAAACGAATCATTCGGACCATTGCGTTATTGAGGCAAAGTGTTCTGGTAGCAGTGGAGTGGACACAAAGCTTCATTGAGATTTCCTGATTTTACGAGTAGGAGAGTAAGTTTCTCATGTTACTATTCAAATGTAACCGTTGTCCCTTTTGTCCCTGTTAAAAGTGTAAAAGAATTTGGTAACATTTTGGTAATTATGTTTTTTATATAGGTTTAACATGTCTGCAGGGGACCTTCATTACCCATAGCCCAAGCCAAAAAACCAAAAAGACTAATTGATCTGGGATTCTGTTTTTTTAATTACCTTCCATACACAAAACTTGTTGTTTTGGACGAAATTTAAGCTACATCTTAATTGGAGACATCAGGGCCTAAATCGGAAAGGTCTTCTGAATGGGTCCTACTGGGACACGCTTTGTAACTAGTCAATCAGTGTCAATGGTGTCGAATTTGATTAAGATCAAACCTAACATGTGGCTTCTGAAGCAGTAGGGCCTCAAGCTTGGAGGCACCTTTGTATGGGGGCTGTGTAAAGTCAATTCCCGATACCGCTGTACAAATTTATATCGGCAAATAAGTAGGATCCTTAACTGGAAGATACCTTTTATAGGGCTTTATAAACTTATACTCCGACCTGATGAATGCTGTGAATTCTTTCGTTGATAACTCGCCACGGGAATCTAAAAATTCTCTCGGAACCACTGGAGTCCGAGCTTAAGTTATTACTCAAATATTATTTGGGTTGTGGGCTGGGAGGACGAGGGCTGCTAGTTATATCTCGGGTCCTGACAATACTAGCGCTGCCAGATGCAAACTAAAACATTCGTTGGAAACTTTGACATTTTTTAGCATAACTTCACTCAGAACGTTTTGTCATTTGAGGACGAATTGTTTGGTTTACAGTGTGTTGAAAAATTCATCTCAGTCAAAAAATGGAATTATCCCGTTAACATTTTCGTGAGATGATTTTTTACGATTTTCGGCATGGTTTATCGAGACAAGAGTGTTTTAATCAACTTGTTTCGACTTTTGGCGATAAAGCACCATCAAAAACCAATGTTAATCGGTGGTACCAAGAGTTTAGTCGTGGACGCCGTTCGCTCCAGCATGAATTTCGTGAAGGACGCCCAATTTTGGTAACTTTGCCAGAAACCATCGATGCTGTGCGTGAACTGATTAAGCAAGACCGACATGTGAAATACCGTGAGATTGAGGCATCTTTGGTCATAAGTATCACAAGCATCAATAAAATATTTCATGTTCATTTGGCCGTGAAAAAAACTTGTTCTCGTTGGATTCCACATAATTTGACGAATGCTTAAAATAAAGCTGGTATGGATTGGTGCAAAGAGATGTTGAAAAAGTATAACTGCGGCAGCTCAAAGGCAGTGTATAACATTGCCACAGGTGGCGAATCATGGATCTATGCATATGAACCCGAAACAAAACATCAACCGACCTTATGGGTCTTTCAAGACGAGCAAAATCCACAAAAGTTGTTCGTGGAAGAAGTACATCGAAGCAAATGATTGCGTTTCGGTATAACCAGCCTTGTTGCCACAGTGTCTTTTGTGGAACTTATGAGGTCAATTCCGAGTGGTACCATCTGTTTGCCAACAGTGTTCGAAGAAATCCATTACGACAATGCGAGCTCGCACACATTGGCTGAAACGATGAGCTATTTGACCACTCAAAATGTCGAATTGATGGGCCATCCACCGTATAGCCCTGATATGGCTTCCAACGACTTCTTGTCATTCCCTAGCATCAAAAAAAAGTGCGTGGTCAACGTTTTTCATCGCCCGAAGCAGCTGTTGAAGCGTTTAAAAATCATGTTTTGGAGGTGTCTTAATCGGAGTGGAAAAAGTGCTTCAAGAATTGGTTTGAGCGCATGCAAAAGTGTATTGATTTTAAAGTTAATTAACGATAAATTATCATGTTTTTTTTTGCCGGACCCTAAATATAAATAGCAACCCTCGTAAATTTAACTCTAACGAAACTGATACTCTTCAATAAGCGATACAAAATACCTTATTCGGTTAATTCCTCAATCGTTGGGGTAACACTTTCGAACACATAGTCAACAACACAACGTCAAGTACCTCTAAGGGGGCAACTGCTTTATATTGCTGCAAAAAGATCATTTGCCTTAAGTGGAGCATAAGTTCCAAGTTGTTCTACTGGGCTCCTGTCTGGTGGTGAAGATTCGCCAAAGCAGATTCGAACGTTTTAAAAGAACGGAAGAGACAATGATAACAGGTGCGCTTAGAACGAATCTATCTAGAGCTTTGTTAACTTTCCTTAATTGGCTTCCGCCAGACATTTGGGCACAAGAAGTGCCTGGGACTTGGCCCATGGGTGGCACGAAAATGTAAGAAATATGACCTCATCAAAATTATTTATTTTAGTCAATATGGGTTTTGCTCTTGGCTGTTGAAAACCCGAACCTATTTTTATACCCTATAGGGTACCACACTAGGGTATTATGACCTAGTCCTGATGTTTGCAACAGATAACAGAAGCAGAGAAAGTCCCCATATTAAGTATACGGATCGACTCAGAATCACTATCTGATTCCATTGAACGATGTCCGTCCGCTCGTCCGTATGTCCTATCATTATAATGAAAGTACGGGTGGCAATTATGAACCGGTTTCGTTGAGACTTGTAACCTTCTTCACGTTTGGGCCATAGAACGAACCATTATGAAATTAGTTCACATCAGCCCATATTTTGATATCATACATAGGTTTTTCCCGATTTCAAATCTTCAGCTAGCATATTACTTCCGATTTTGACCAAATTACGCACAGAGCATGACGAGTGACCAACAGCCATATCTGATGAAATTTTTCCAAATCAGTCCAAGTTTTCGAATGGTTCACACAATAAGGTCCCTACCGATTTCAGGCACTTCAGCTCTAGAAGCAACAGAATACACCCGATCACGCATAATATTTGCGCGGAACGTTATGAGCGTTTATCTATTTACTGTAGGAAAACTGGACAACATAGGTCATTAGTTTTCCATAGCCCCTATGCAAAGGTACTTTATGATGTCAGAACTTTCAGCTCTAAAATTAACGTATAACAACTGATTTCGAACATATTTCGCACAGAGCATTACAAGTGACCAATGCCCATCTCTGGTGAAATTTTTCCACATCAGTCCAAGTTTTCGAATATATCCCACACAAAGGTTCCTCCCAATTTAAAGTCCTGCAGCTCCAGAAACCACAAACCACAAAAACCGGACCACATAGGCCCATATTTCCATATAGCTTTCATACTTTACGATTTTAGAAAGTACAGTTCTAAAAACCACATATTAAAACCGATTCCGACCAAATTTTTCACAGAGCAATACGAGTGCACATATCAGCACATATCTCTGGTAAATTAGGACAATACCGATCCATGTTTTCGAATTGGTCAACCAAATGCCTACAACAGCCACATTTTACTAAGTTCGAAAAAAAAACAAGAAATAGAGGAGGGCAACAGCGACAAAGGGGAGGCGAAGCCAAAGAGTAGACCCTTAGTCAAACGTTTATAAGAAAATAGGGAGAGAAATCGAATAAGAATAAAGGTAGTAAAGAAGATACACCGAGTGAAACAAAGTATGCTGCTCATAACACAGCGCAGCAGGGCGTAGCAGTGAAAGCTGCACAGTTATCGGTATATGAGCAAAATAATACGCATCAATGTTATAACCATCAAAGGAGAAAAGAAATAGCGCTATTACGAGTATAAGTATGAGGAGAGTAAGGATCAGCTTATACGACAAAAGTTAAACAAGCTACAGAATTTAAAATGGTGTCCATAACGCACTGATGCTGGGTTTAGTAAGAAGAACTGCATGTCAGATACATATGTTGGAAGATAAGACAGAGGAGAAACTCCTGTTACGTAAAAAAGTAACGGAACATGGGCCAGTAATAAGACTAAATAAAAACAAAGGATGCTGCCCATAACGCACGGGTGCAGGGTGTATCAACAATTGCTCCATAGGTAATGAAAACAAAAACATAAGCCTCAGCGAAACAAATTCACAAAATACAAATATAATTGCGGGAATTCTACTTCAAAAAAGGACTTTTTGGTTTTTTTGGTTTAAAATGCGCGACTTATGGTCAATCAGAATTAATTGGTATTTAAAATAAATAAACTTTTGCTACCAATTCATATTTAGAGTAGTTGTGGCAAGGGTCGTAACGGCCCAAAAAATTTTTGGCGCTTTAGTAGCGTAAGAACGATTGCGGGTATTTAAAGTTTGGCCTTTCCGACCATAATAACGACGTTTTTTTCTTTTATTTGAGCTTTTTCCTTCTGGACCGCTTTCCCCCATAGGGCATCATCATGCAACATTTTAGGTTCCTAGGATGATTTGTTTGTCCAACACCAACAGACTCATGGACAAACGACAATCAATATTATACAGGGTGGAGCGCGGATTTTGCTTTTTTGCACTGCAGGCTGTGGCGACACTATTGGTCGAGGAGAGTGGTGAGTATGCGCGGCTTATAGTGCCTGACGAGAGATTTATATGCGTCTGCCTTTCTGTTGCCATCACGCGTTGTACACGTGAGGGGAGGTCATTTTGTGTTGAAGCGTATTTTTATAATGCGATCATTGCAGTGCAGCGTGCTTGTCGTTTACGATTCGCTGTTTCCCCACGCGGACGTGATCCTGGACTGCAATCAATTTTAAATTGGGTAACTTCATTGAAAACAGCAGGGCCTAAATAAGGATTGAAACACCACAAAATATCGAGAGAGTTAGAGTAGCAGTGCAGCAATGTCCGAAACGCTCTGCTCGGCCGTAACTGTGAACAACGAACGGTACTTGACTTTGATACACGATTTTTTTTAGCCGGCTCTTGAGGCAATGCAATTAGAGGATACAAAGTTCTAACAAGATGATGCCACTACACACACAGCGAGGATTACCATGAATTGTTGAAGCAAATGTTTTCTGGACGGCTTATCTCTTTGAGGAGTGATGTGAAGTGGCCGCACGCTCACCAGGCTTATCCCATGCAATTTTTTTCCTTTGGTGTTACCGGAATTCGAAGGTGTATATCAACCGTCCCAACACCTTCGAAGACCTAATTAACAACATTGAAACTAAAATTGGCAGAATACCAGTCGACATGCTTGTTAGAGTTCATGAAAACTTCAAAACACGCATGCAGCAGTGTGTGTATAGCGAGGGTCGACATTTGCCAGACACACTATTTAGAACCAAGTAATTTAAAAATTCCCTTACTGTTCAATATAAACAAAATATAAAATAAATTTATCTAAGATTCATAATTTTTTTTATTTCATACCCAAATAAGCAAATTTACCGCCTTTCACCCTGTATATACTTTATATGGATCCGAACAATAGTTCGTGGTCTTGCAAACGGAATGACATATTAGGTAAACCAACCACTCTTCGTTGGAGGGTATACAAATTCCTAATGGAAATAAAGTTCTAATGATGTTAAAAGCTCATATAATGATAATGTGTGGCGAATCTCCATGGTGCGACAGAAGTGTGCATAACTAATATGCCAGTAACACCAGGTTCAACCCCTAGTAAGAACACCTAACAATTTTCAGCAACGGGTTTCCACCTTGTAAATACCGGCCACTTTAAGATTGAGCGATTTATTTCTAAGCCATGTAAAAGCTTCACTATAAAAAAAATCATTGGAAGTTTGCAGTCGGCGTTAACCAGTAGCTCCCGGTCAGTGATTACAGGGCTTCTATATATATTTTCGGCTTAATAATGAAAATGCGAATATTTGTCATCAAAAATGGTTTTATTGTTTTTCAAGTATTCTCCACACGCAGAAAAAAAGTATGGTTGTGGTGACAATATTCGAAGAGGATCATACTATTGTTGGCTATATGGTTGTGCCACAACAATATTATGATCCTCACAACAATAGTATTATTCACACATAACCATACTATGATCCCCACAACCATAGTATGATTCACACTCAACCATACTATGATCTCCACAACCATACTATGATCATCACAACAATAGTATGATTCACACTCAACCATACTATTATCTTCACAACCATATTATGATCCTCACAACCATAGTATGTTTATCATACAACCATAGTATGATTCTCACAACCATAGTATGATTCGCACGCAACCATACTATGATCCCCACAACCATAGTATGATTCACACTCAACCATACTATGATCCTCAAAATTATTTATTAGGATTGGGTAATGTTGTTATTCAAAAATAGAGATTTTTATGAAGCAAGTTATTATAAATTGCATTACTATTAGATCATAGCCAATTTTGAGGCCACGTTTTTATTGAACATTTCATTCAAGAAACCAAAATATATATTCCAACGGTCAAAAATACTTTTAGTTGCCAGCAGAGGTGAATGCTACTTCACCATCCGTAGACACCAAGCTGTATGATTGCCGTAATCATATTTTTGTTAACGTAAATTTTAAACAACAATACTTTTGTTGCACTTACCATGTTTATATGGTTGCTACAACCATATTTTCATTTCTAAATTTGGCAAGAATACTATTGTTACATTTTAACAATAGCAATATTGTCGCAATCATACTATTGTCAAAATGAAATTCAAAAAACAATACTATGGTTGCGACGATCATGCTTTTATTGGAGAGCACATATTATTGTTGCGGTGACCATAGTGTAACCATATCTTTTCTCTGCGTGCAGCGTTATTTTTACACTTTTGTATGCCCTCAAACCAATTGTCGAAGCACTTTTTCCACTCCGATTGCGACACCTTCAAAACATTGTTTTTAAACGCCGCAGCAGCATCTTCTGGCGACGAAAATCGTTGACCACGCATTTTTTTCTTGATGTGCGGGAATAAAAAGAATTCATTGCGTGTCAAGTACTGTACGGCGGATGACCCTTGAATTCGACGTTTTGGTCGGTCGAAAATGCGCTCGTTTGAGCCGATGTGTGAGAGCTCGCATTGTCATGGTGCATAATGATTCGTCTTCTCTTGTTCGTTTTTCTACTTTCTCCAAGGACTTCAGGCAAACAAATTGCGGTGTCCCACTCAGAATTGACTGTCCTACGTGGCTCAAGCAGAACAGCCACCACATGACCAGTTTTGCCGAAGAAACAGTTGACCATTTGCGTCGAAGTGCTTCTTCCACGAACAACTTTCGTTGGATTTGGCTCGTCTTCAAAGACCCACACGGTCGATTGCTGTTTTGTTTCGGGCTCATACGCATAGATCCATGATTCTTCACCTGTGAAGATCTTATAACCGTTCTGGAGCACCGCTATCGTATGTTTTCAAAATTTCTTTGCACCAATCGACAGGAACCTTTTTTTGAGCGATTGTTAAATTGTGCGGGATCCAACGAGAACAAACCTTTTTAATGGCCAGGTGTTCATGTAATATCGAATGAATGCTGGTGGAAGAAATGCCCAAGGATGCCTCTATCCTACGGTATGTCACATGACGATCTTGCTTTATCAGTTCACGCACGGCATCAATGTTCTCTGGCACAATGGCCGTTTTTTGACGACCTTCACGACCTTCATCTTTGAGCTAGCGTCGGCCACGATTGAATTCATTAAACCAGTTTTTCATAGTGCTATAGATGTTTCATCGCCATACAAAGATTTAAGTTCATCGATACACTCTTGTCGTGATAATCCACGTTGAAAGTTTTGAAAAATTATCGCACGAAAATGTTCACGAGTTAATTCCATTTTTTTGCCAAATTGATTTTTTTAAGTCACTGTAAACAACACAAATGTTGGACGTACGTCAAAGCGTTCTGAGTACGTTTATGCTAAAAAATGTCAAACTCTCTAATGGAAATGTCAGATGGCGCCAGGCAAAACATAGTGTTGCCTAGGCCAGAAATATAGGATGATCCATCTAGAGGTATTTTTTCAGAGCAAAAAAAATATAAAAATTCAAGTCAAGTGTGGAATCTTTATTGGTTATTTGAAAGGACATTTTATGTCAATTATCTTTTGAAAATAATTACCTTCAAATGGATGCAACTGTATTATGGAAATGAGCGCTAGGTGAGAAACGGGAAGATCCGTTGTTTTCGACTAAAATTTTGTTCAGTGATGAGGTCCATTTTTGGCTCAACGGCAAAGTCAACAAACAAATTTGAAAGGACATTTTATGGCATTTATTTTATGAAGATAATTACCTTCAAATGAGTGACACTTTATTATGGAAATGAATGAGCGCTCGGTGAGAAACGGGAAGATCCGCTGTTTTCGACCAAAATTTTGTTCAGTGATGAGACCCATTTCTGGCCCAACGGCAAAGTCACTAAACAAAATTGCCGCATTTGGGCTGAAGAGCAACCAGAAGAGGTTCAAGAGGTTATACGCAGAGAAAATCACGGTTTAGTGCGGTTAATGAGCTGGTGAAATCATCGGTGCATATTTTTTTTCAAAAATGATGATTGCCGGAACGTAACCGTGAATGGTGCTCACTATCGCGCCATGATATCGATCCTTATACTACCTAAAATTAAAGCCCGTAATCTTGACGACACTTGGTTTGAACAGGACGGTGCCACTTGCCATACAGCTGGTCAAACCAAGGATCTATTGAAAGGTCATTTCGAAAAGCAGCTAATTTCACGTTTTGGACAGTTGTATTGGACGCCAAGATCGAGTGATATCACACCTTTAGACATTTTTCTTCGGGGTTACGTAAATTCCAAAGTCTATGCTGACAAACCAGCTACGATTCAAGTTTTGGAAGCCAACAGTATCCGTGTCATTAAAGCTATACCGGTCGAAATGCTCGAACGAGTCATCCAAAATTGGACCCTTAGAAAGGAAACCCTGAGGCGTAGTTGCGGCCAACATTTGAAGGAAATTATATTCAAGAAATAAATGCCATAAAATGTCCTTTCAAATTACCAATAAAGATTCCACACTTGATTTGAATTTTTATATTTTTTTGTTCTGAAAAATTGCCTCATTGCCATTGGATTACCATATATAATCTATATCGAGGACTCCCAAGTAGGATATTGGAAAGCTAACAAAATAAAAAAAAACTGGTGTACCGTAAAAGTGTACTGCGGATGACTTTAGGGTTGTTCAATGGTTCAGTAACGAACGCTTTGCCAGTGCCTAATTTCTTTCATGAAATACAAGAAAATCGCTATTCAACCAGCCGTACCAAACCGTGGTTTTCTCTGGTTATAATGACACCATAAAATGTCCTTTCAAATTACCAATAGAGATTCCACACTTGATTTGAATTTTTATATTTTTTTGTTCTGAAAAAATACTTCTAGATGTATCACCCTATATATAAAGCAACCCTCGTATTAAGTAAGTGAGAATAAGGATCGAAGACCTTTTAATTAAAGGACGCCTAAAGATATCTTTTGGAAAACATATTGACGCCAAGAAGAAAAGACTTTTTAAGAAATAATAAGACTGCTGTCCTAGTCTGTGGCTATCCTTAAAATAAACAAAAGGATACTTCTCTTTACGATTGACTTATTAAGGTCGTTGAAAAGTGCCTGAGAGTGCCCGCAAGACCCATCGGCTTCGCCATTCCTAACCACTGTGTAACCAACATAGCGTCCATGCAGAAAACAGCATGTGTACACATGAAGCTAATCAAATGGAAGCCACTAGAATACAAATCGTTTAAAAAAGAGCGAGAAGAAGAACAACGAAATTGAACCAAACATACCAATATCGAAATCAGCCCAATAGATGGGGGCATGAGTATGAGAGAAAACGTGTAGGTGGCCATTCTTAGCACATTGGTGGAACTAGCCATATCCTTTAGCCTTTATTGACATGCCTTGTAAACTTTTTCCGCCTTCCCCCTCCCCCTACCCCTATTCTTCAACATTTCCTTTAAAGGGTGTTTTGTTTCAATACGCCAATATTGAAGGTACTCACACAACCACACACTAGTGGATATGCCTTTTGCTCGCCTATAACTTTTCGTTCTCCCCCATGGCTTTGCTGGACAGACAGCCAAGTTGTTATGCCATGCAAAGGCTGGGCTTGATTTCAAAGTACTAGAAAGAAGACATCAATTTCAGCTGCTGATGAAGATGATGATGAAATGTTAAAGGCAATTACATTTTCAATTTTTCATCATAAAAATTAATTGCATCCTTCCAATGTCGCCAATATTACAGTGACATTTTAAGATATTAGAGAGCATCGATTTCTAGAATTCTTCATCAGGGTCCTAATACCCTCTTGTTCCAGAAGTACAGCATAATATCGTATAATTCTATACCGCTATTTCATCCGCTATTTCCGGACGTTCTAAAACGATGTCACTTACCTGGGCCAATAAATCAGGATCAAGTGCCGGCAGAACAGCAAAATATTTCGATCAAGACAATATTGAAACTTTCAAATTGGGTTTCTAATTGATCTAACCGAACAGCAGGTTTCGCTTTCCAAAATCGTGGAATTCGTAGAGAAACTATTGCAACTGGTATAGCATTACCAGTTTTTCTGGCTGGTCCCTGTACTGGTAGATTAGCTTGTCCTTTTGGCATTTTATTTATTGATTTTCAATTCTTTCCTAAAAACTATTAAAAATGTTTCGCAAACGCGGGTGAAAGTCGAGGGTCACCAAATTAAAAGAGAAATAAATAGAAAAAGTCTCCTTTCCTTTAAATCACTTAAAAATCTAAAAAAATATCATTTTTGATAATTAGAACTTTTTGGTTTCAAATCAACTTTGATTGATTTTGTTTACTTTTTGAAACAAGTTGAAGTTGATAAAGTAGTACGAGTAATGCTACAATTTAATATTGAGAGATTTAAAGCAGTTGAAATTCTTACTACCTTTTTGGCCTGATTGTTTATGTTGGGTTCATGCTGCAGTTAATGACTTTTTAAGAAGTTAGAGAGTCAATTGAGGGGGTTAAATGTAAGGGACAGAACTATGACTTATTTAAAGTCTCTTCTTCCTTCTAGAAAAGTAAGAGCTTCAATTGGATTTTGAATTTAAGATGGGGCTACACTATAATATAGAGTGATCCATCTAGAGGAATTTTTTCAGAACAAAAAAACAACATAAAAATTCAAATCAAGTGTTGAAAATTTATTGTTCATTCAAAATTACATTTTATGGCATTTATTTTTTGAATATAATTTCCTTCAAATGTAGGCCGCAACTACGCCTCAGGGTGTCCATTCTGAGAATCCAATTTTTGATGACTTGTTCGAGCATTTCGACCGGCATAACGTTAATGATAAGCGTAATGTTGGTTTCCATAATCTGGGACGTAGCTGGTTTGCCCGCATAGACTTTGGACTTTACGTAGCCCCCATAGAAAAAAAAGTCTAAAGATATCACACGATCTAGGCGCCTAACTCATCGGTCCAAAACGTTAAATAAGCTGCCCTTCGAAATGACCTCTCAATAGATCCATCGTTTGAGCAGCTGCACGACAAGTGGCACTGTCCTGTTGAACCAAATGTCGTCAAGATTACAGACTTCAATTTCAGGTAGTATAAAGGTCGATATCATGGCGCGATAGCGAGCAATATTAACGGTAACGTTCCGGCCATTATAATTTTTGAAAATTTTTCCAAGCCGCACCAAACCGTGTTTCCTCTAGGTATGGTGACACCTTTTGAACCTCTTCTGGGTGCTCTTCTGCATAAAAAACTCATCGCTCCAAAACGTTAAATAAGCTGCTCTTCGAAATGACCTCTTAATAGATCCATTGTTTGAGCAGCTGTACGACAAGTGGCACTGTCCTCTTAAATCCAAATGTCCTCAAGATTACGGGGTTCAATTTTAGGTAGCAAAAAGTCCGATAATATGGCGCGATAGCGAGCACCATTAAAGGTAACGATCCGGCCATTTTCATTTTTGAAAAATTTTCCAAGCCGCACCAAACCGTATGATGGCACCTCTTGAACCTCTTCTGGGTGCTCTTCTGCATAAAAAACTCATCGGTGCAAAACATTAAATAAGCTGCTCTTCGAAATGACCTCTCAATTGATCCATTGTTTGAGCAGCTGTACGACAAGTGGCACCGTCCTGTTGAAACCAAGTGTCGTCAAGATTACGGGCTTCAATTTTAGGTAGCAAAAAGTCCGATATCTTGGCGCGTCAGCGAACACCATTCAAGGTAACGTTCCGGCAATTATCATTTTTGAAAAATTTTCCAAGCCGCACCAAACCGTGCTTTTTTCTAGGTATAATGGCACCTCTTGAACCTCTTCTGGGTGCTCTTCTGCATACAAAACCTTTGGTAGAAAACAGCGGATCTTAGCATGCTAAGGGTATGTGTAATCCCAATTTAGTCCATTTTGATTTCTCCGAGCTTCGATCCAGTTTGTCGCTCGAATTCCCCCTTTTAGTGACAAGCTCAAAGACGCAGTCACCAGGCATCTGTGAAAGTTCTTTAAGAAAATGGGTAAGCTTCGTCCGATTCAATTAGAATAACTCGCTAAACTCATTGAGCCATGTCCGTTTGCCCATCTATTAGTAAAAGATGGTCAAACGAACCGATTTTAATAAAACTTGGCACATTCTTGAAGTTTGGACTAAGGGCGAACCGTATTAAAATTGATGCATATCACAAAGATTTTTTTTAGAACCTACAACTCTAAAAAGCCATATATTACTTCCAATTTGGACCAAATTTCACACAGGGCACTACGAGCGACCAACAACCATCTCTGGTGAAATTTGGTCAAATTAGTCCATGTCATGATGAAATGCCAAACAATACTGAAAAGGAATAAAAATAAAGTTGAACACAAATCACGCTTTTTCGTAAAACGTCGACTTACCGACTTTGGTTTTTTGAAAAGTCGATTAGTCTAAAATCACTTATAGAACCCTAGCATTTAGAATTATTCAATTGACTATTACGTCCAAAACCTACCAAAACCAAATTGGGCAAACCAAAAAGAAATCTAAAATTAAAAACCCATTCGATCAAATTTGGTCAGAAAAGCCCGAAACGGCAACACTGGTGGCATACGAAAATTTAAATTTTCTTTTGCAAAAAATTTAATTTTTTTTTTGCAAAATTTGAAACATCTTCAATGCCAGGACGAACTTAATTAAAAATAATAGCACCTATCCATTGTTCGTAGTGAAAATTGTGGTTTTGAGTTGAATATTTTCCTGTACAATTTTATTTATCTTTCGTTTGGACAATGAAACTTGTACATTAAGTTTCCGCAGGATTTAAACAAAGTGGTAGTGGACAATTTTGTCGATTTGCAAAAAAACTTGCATGGAAACATGTTTAAATCAAAACTTTTTCGTAAAGTTTTAAAGTTATCGCCAAAGCGACCACTACTTTGTTTAATAAGCTAGTACCACTAGAACACGCCTATTGTTAACCTCCTATCAAGCGATGCGTCGGTCAGTGGCAGACTATGCTGCGGCAGCTTGGACAACGCATTTGTGTGAAAGGCAGCGGAGGAACATTCGGACTTGCCAGAAAGCGCGCTGCTCTGAGAACAAGGTCATGGTGTTTCCTTATGTCTTTGAAAGACCGACTAAACTACATTTTGGTGATGTTGCGTCGGCGCACTAGCAGAATGTGCTAGAGTATTACAGAAGGGATTATCAAAATGAACTCCTGACGGATAGGCATCTCCCACCTAGGAAGTAATTAAGAGCGATCTTATGAGAGAGGTCCAGCGTGAAATACGTCATTCATTTTTAAGTATTTGTAAGATACTAAATTTTATTCAGACAATATGTGATTACATCAAATGTTGTAAATATTTCAAGTCATCTAGTAAAACCTCCAGCAGACATTACAATTTAAAGCGGAGGCCAAATAAACAATACAAAATATCCAATTCAATTTTTGATAGCATATGAACATCCCATAGGCTGATATTCATCCTAGGTACACGAATAGTGTCACATTTCTTGAGTGTGCGGGGGCTGCTCTTATCACAGGCCATTATCACCATGTGGAATCGCATGATCGTGTGCGAGCGTACAAATACTATCTAATGTATACAGTAAACAATTTTATGGACTGCACTTAAAAATTAAGCTGGTCAGAGCAGCAGTCACTCCGACACAATCGCAGAAACCGTTAGCAACTTTAGAGTGATTGCCGCGCTAGGAGATCACTCGCTAGAGATAGCGCGAGTGGAGGACAGGTCACCCGGAGAAACTAGGGTGGTTTTTGTATTATACTTACTTGAGTCCCACAACATCTCATTAAGCAACACGGGGGAACTTGTCTCACATCAGTGAGCTGTGCACGAATCAATTCTCATACTCACTGACCGGGACCTACAGTTCAACTCCGGCTCCAAACGGCTAATGCATATTATTAAAAATGTTTTTACTAGGCTTAGAGCTAAATCTCTTGCTCCTAAAGTCGCCAGCATTTACGAGGTGGAAACCTGTAGCAGAAAAACCGGAACATGTTCCTATTCGGGGTTTAACCTGGGTTATTTGGCATGATAGTCGTGCACACTTCCATCACACCACGGCGACTCACTAGTTGGCAATATAGGAGAGCTATGATAAATTCTAATAATACTGAACCATACTGAGTCACACACAGAAAAAAAATTTGTTGGAAATCGGTTGTAACTACAATGATTCGGTTGCGAGATTAATTTCGGTTGCAATTACCATATGTTTATAATCGTAATGGATGATGGTAGCTGAACCACCATAATATGATCATGGTGTGTACTCACAACTAATTAAACGGTCATACAAATAAAAAGGAAAACATTTTGCTGTTGCCACTAATTATTAGTGACGGCAACTTAAACTTTATCATAACCAAATGAGGGCTGTTTAATGGTATTTCTTAAAAAATAAAATATTTTGATTATTTCTGACTCAAAGCCGACTGATAAACCATTTTTTTAGTAAAAATTTTCCTACGTCTTTTCCACTTTTTCCTAGTCATAAGCCCTTCAAGTATTTCTATTGTGTAAGAAAATATTTCTCTTGCCTCTCAGTAAAATTTTATTTTTTTTTCGTTGAACAAGAGTGGTATGCGTATTTTTAAAACCAAAAATATTCTTCTAAAGGTTCGGATACTTTGTATGCTGCTCCCATACTACAGTTCCAACAACAGAAAATTACAGAGCACCAACTAACATTCGGTTGTACTTATGGAAAGCTTGAGGTTTATGTAACCTCAGTTAATCGGTTGGCAAAAAAATCGGCCCTGCTGCTCTAGAAGTCACAAATAAAGTCTACACGATTCAAAAAATATTCAAATTCCTGCCCCTCTATAAGCCAAATATTACATTCGATCTTGCTTAAATTTGGTAATGTACATTATTGGCGGTTTGTAAACTACCTTGTTGCAATTGGACCATATCAGTCGATTACAAAGGACTCCCGAACTGAGACACAACAGGCAATTTTTAAAATTCGATCTTGTGAAAAATGATAATATTGCTTGATGTGCGACCTATAACCCTAGTAAAATGTGACAATACCGATCCATGTTTTCATATACCTATACATAGCTCCCACATTTAAGGACCTCCAGCTTTTGAAATCAATTTGAAGTAACGAACATAAGCAAAGCTTCTTCTTTTACCACTATAGCGAAGTGTACCATACAGTCGGCTCTGGCTGCCTGTATACTATTTTACTTGTTTAAAATGTAGCTCACTATGTGGAATGTTTTGCACAACACTTTTGGCATTTCATACTCCTTTCGCTTTTCACACTTAACTTTCATCCTTTGGATTAAAACCATGACAGCCATACTATATTCTATCCCTTCAAGTAGGGAAAATCTCAAATATAACAACTTAAGTGCTAGCGTACATAATACCCTGACCAGATACTGTGGCCAGCATAGCGGCACTTGCCACTCTTCAGAAACGGCAACAACTAATAAACATTATTATCATTTGAGATCGCATCTCTGTTGCTGCTTCAGCTCCTCGCCTGGACACCGTCAAGGATGTACGCACATAGACGTGAGTGTGCTGGTACCAGTACATTCTCCATCCATGACAGTCGCCACATTCTAGAACTCGGCATCTTTTCAAATCATAACGAGAAATAGCAAAGATAATCGTGGAACTACTAGCTGGTGGCTCCTAAATGCGATGTTCAGCATCAACAGCTCTTTGTAGTGTCGACAAGGAGAAATATTAAAAGAAAGAAAAAAAACAAATGAGGAAATCCCCAGTTTATCCTCATCAGCATTTCATCTGTGGAAGTGTTTATGGCAGCGTGGTTCTCCACCGTGTGCGGGTATGGCCATGGCGGTAGTCATCTATACGTATTAACAACTCATCGTTAGTTTCAAATAGATGAGAAGTATTTGTCGAAGATGCAGAATGGGTGAAAGAGGGTGGTATGCTAAGTTTAGTGAAATATTTTTAAACATGTTGGGAACTTGAAATTTGCTTTATGATAAGGTTAAAACATAGATTTATATGTTTTTAAAACCCCATTTATCTTTGAAAAACGTCATCGCTCATCGTTTGACATTGGTTAGTTTTTATGTCAAGTGTATAAAAACAAGTGGATAATTGTAAGTTCGGCCATGCCGAAGCTTTTATAATCACTGTCATGGATGGCGTTGTGGTATGACATTGACAATGTTAGGGGTTATGATTGTTGGTGGTGGGTCTTAGTTCTACATAACTATTATTGCCCCAATATGAACCGTTGCCCTCTTCATATTCGTGAATTTAATTGTTTTGTAAAACTCATTAGTCCATTGTTGAGGGGCCCTAGGAAAGCGTAGATTCAGTCCTTAAATTGAGACAAATCTTAAAACTTAAAGCATACTATATGTAAGATAAGTAAGAAAATTCCACTGTTTCTTAGCAACCATTTGTCGATGTTTAAAGGGGTCTCATGTTCGGCGCTCTAGGGACCTTTAACATATGGGCCACGACCTTATTTATAGTCGAATCGTAGAATAAATGTTATTTCGGATTCCTGCGAAAATTTCCGTTGTTTTTCATACCCATGGGACCATGGTTGAATAATCCCTATGGGCAACTCCGAGTGCAAAATAAGCCCAATTCTTAAATCTAGGTACATATTATGAGTTGGAAGATACTTTTACTGTAAACATGGATAAACCGGCTCGAGACTAGTTATTTACAAAATGGCGAAGTGACATTGAATTTCGTGGCTGCCTACTGTTTTTATCGCGATTTCGGGTCTATGACGACCTTCATTAGAAAGCTTAGCAGCAATTGTTGAAAGGAAAACTGAACTCTTCAAGAGTTTTTGTAAAAACCGTATCTTTTACAAAAATGAAGATGCAAGAGGTCTCGAGCCGGTTAATTCCTGTTCACTGTGTTCAAGCATAAGACCGAAATAAACAAAAGACCTAAACAGAATTTAACTGTTTTTAATACCCATATGTCTCCGAACATTACGGTTTTTGGGCCTAGTCTACAGAAAATTCAGCTAAATTGTAAAATTAATATCATATTCAGATTGCTGAAAAAGTTCCACTGTTTTTAAGTACCCATATGTGACGCGCAAAATAGAAACCAGTTTTGTTCAGGAGAGCCATTTTAAAGATTGGGTCCCTTTCTATTTGCGCTTAGAAACGACGACTTCACTTTCATAAAACGCGCATATCTCTGGGAGGGAACACTTTTGGGGCATGGGATCGGTCTCATTCGATGCTCAGATGTTGTCCACATCAAAAAAAGAAAAAAATGAAAATTGATTTTTTTACCCTTAGGTCCCTTTCTCTATGCGCTGTCACATATATAGGACAATTTCACAGTTTCTGGATACCTATATTCCTCCGAACATTAAGGGACGGTTTTTGGGCCGCAGGGCCCATAGTCCAGGTCTCCAGTTTAGCTGAGTCGTAAAATTAATGTCATACTCAGTTTCTTCATAAAATTTCACAGTTTCTCAGGATCCATATGTCTATGTCTTCGAAGGGACCAATTTTTCAAGGACTTAAATTAATTGAGGCGAAAGATATTTGGATCCATGCCGAAATTTTAATGTTTTTTTTGCCCATATGTCCATAGTTCAAGGTGGACGAATATTGGGCCCCACGGCCTATATGAACTGGTCCGAATTCCAATTTGGCACATATCTTGAATAAAGGTACAGTTTTGGATTTGCTACTGGATACCCATTAGGGGATGGTTTTAGGCCCCATGGCTAATACCAGACCCATAGATTAAGGGCTTTAATTTAGCCGAATAGCAAAATTAATGTCAGATTCTTCATATTGTTTTTGAGTACCCATATGTCTATGTTCGAAGGCACCAATTTTTTGGCGCCCAAGGGTCTATACCCCCGTAGGTAAAGACCTCAAATTTTTGCGAATCGAAAAATGAATATAATATTCTGTTTAGTGCCGAAAATTTATAATTTGTAATACCTATATGTGACGCGCAAAATAGAAAGGGACCTAAGGTTAAAAACCAGTTTTGTTCAGGAGAGCCATTTTAAAGATTAGATCCCTTTCTATTTGCGCTTAGATCGTCGGCTTCACTTTCATAAAACGCGCATATCTCTGGGAGGGAACTCATTCGATGCTCAGATGTTGTCCACATCAAAAAAAAAGTGAAAATTTGATGAAAAGTTTTGTTCAGGAGAACCATTTTAAGATTAGATCCTTTTCTATTTGCGCTTAGAATCGTCGACTTCACTTTCATAAAACGCTCATATCTCTGGGAGGGAACACTTTTGGGGCATAGGATCGGTCTCATTCGATGCTCAGATGTTGTCCACATCAAAAAAACAAAAAAAAATTAAAATTTATTTTTTTACCCTTAGGTCCCTTTCTCTATGCGCTGTCACATATGTCCATAGAAGCATACAAAGGTACTTCCCGAATTTAAAACCTACAGCTCTACAAGCCACATATTACACCCGATGCCGAACAAATTTCGCACACAGCATAACCAGTGAACAAAACATATCTCCGGAGCTATTGGTCTATATCGGTCCATGTTTTCGAATAGCTCCCGCACAGAGGTCTCTCCCGATTTGAGCTCTTGTAGCTCTGGAAGCTACAAAGTACACCCATTCATGCCCAATTTTTTATGGAACGTTATGAGCGACCATTAATTAAATGTAGTGAAACTGGATCACCTAGGTCCATATTTTCGTATAGCCCCTTAACAAAGGCCCCGCCCGATTCCAGAATCTACAGCGTTAGAAGCCACATTTAGCATCCAATTTTTATTACATTTTGCATAAAGCGTTACGAGCGACTTATGCCAAAGTTCTGTAACTTTGGACCATATTGGTCTATGCTGCCTACCGATTTGAGGTAGTGCAGCTTAAGAAGCCACAAATTACACCCAAGTTTTGCATAGTACGTTGAGAGTGATCATTAATTAGCTGTAATGAAATCACATATTTTTCTATCGAACCCACACAAAGCTCCTTTCCCATTTTAAAATCTGCAGCTTTAGAAGTTATATTTTACATCCGATTTCGTTTAAATATCGCATGGAGCGTTACGAGCGACCAAAGCCAATGTTCTGTAACATTGGACCATATTGGTCATGTTTTCGAATATCCCCCATACAAAGCTCCCTCCCGATATGAGGTTCTGCAACTTAATAAGCTTCAAGTCGTACCTCAACACGCTCAAACTTTGTATGATACGTGATGAGCAAACTATAATTAACTCTAACAAAATGAGTACGACCTTGCTCAATCTCCAGACAGAGATTCTTAGTCCGCGCAATTGTAGAGTGGTGAAGGCTATCTCATAGTCGACCGCACCCCAGTTAAGTTTTTTCCCTGATTTTTTGCCAGACTGCAGAATAAAGGAGGCCTTGGCCAAAAATCTTACGATGTACTGCGACTTGCCTACGATATCGCTTTGGTGGGCCATTTAAAATTTTAAATTTCAATCGGTTGTAAAAAAAAGTACTGATAATTGTTTTTCAAGTTTCTGCTTTTATTGGAAAGGTTAAACTTTGTCAACAATACATCAATACATTCGACTACACTCTTTCTTCCGACTCTCGTACATTGACATGCCCCCATGTAGAGGTCGTAACTACAACAACGACAAAATCTACAACAACAGCATGTGCTGCAGCGGCTGATGTTGCTTCTACTACACCCGTTAACTGCTGTTACTTGCTTTTGTTGTTGTTGTTGTTTTTGCTGTTGTAATGCTTTGGGAAATATGCTGCTCCACTGAACCATTTGTCGCCCATCCATTGCTCCACTTCACAATCTGTGAATATATGAAACGCTTCCATGTACCAGCCCTCTACCCCTTCGCACAGAAGCTATGGGAATTTGTAAACATTTATGAAAATTTGTGAAACTGCTCAAGTGTTATTTCGGACCCCTCGTTGCCCTACTCCTGGGCGGGCCAGCATTTCTGTTGTTGTTACCGGCAAAAATGCTGTGCTAGGACTGGAAGTTGTGGGTCGCAAAGGTGTTTGGTTAACCATTTACAAATATGTAGTCTTAGTTGGAAAAACTACTATAGCAATGGGGGTACAGACACACACAAACATACAAAATATTCATATATAAGGGTGGCACGAACAATATGTGCGATCTCAATAGGAGACATTTAATATAAAATCCGGAAATTTATAGACAGATGGTTAACTGTATTGTGTAATATAAGTATTTTATTTTAGTTCCAAAATGATAACTGGTGCCATCTACTGGTGTTGGTAATCCAACGAGGAGTTCCATTTTGTGATGAAAAGGCTTATATCAGAGTTCTGTGTACACATATCGATTTATCTTTTTGAGTTTAAGAGTTATATCTTGCTCAGCTCATTGTGTTGAAAGAAACTTTCTGTTCGGACTATAACGAAAGCAAAGGAAATAAATCTCCCAAATATGGATAAATCGATTCATGGAATTCTGTGCCCAAAAGGTTTGAGATGGAACTGTCGTCCAACAAGGTCAAGTATCACTAACATTCATTAACTAAAGAAGGGAAAACAGCCAACGAGAGCATTTGGACATAAAACAAGTTTTCAGACAGGCCCTACAGACCGCTCCCTAATTCACGGTATTTTTTATAACCTCACCATACTTGGTAAGAGGGTAAATGAATATCACTTGGTACGGACACAAGATGTAACGCATAGAAAAAAGGAATTTAGGTCTTACCTATGTTTTGATAAAATCCGTTTCATGGCTTTTTAAATTATTTAAGCCGTGTCACGATAACTTTCGAAAAAAGCCACCAATCTTTTTTTAACTTTGCATGTCATAACTTTTTTGTCAAAAAAAATGGTCCATATTGCCACACCTATTCTGGAATCTTCCACATAAATGTCCCTTAACGCCAAGTTTTAGTAATCACGATGTCACTAAAAAAATCAATACTTTAAAATGCAGTTATAAGGCAAACTTGGTGACAAAAACTTAGAGTCCTAGCCACGCCTTCTCTGCTACAAATGACCCACTTTCATTGCATATTAGAAACCACATCAGCTGTCGCCTAGGGCATGCAATTCGATTCAATTGCAAACGCCTTATTATTTTTCTAACGACTTTTTACGCGCGTTTGAAAAAAGTGGATGGCCCGCCCCATTCTGGTACCCCTAGTGCAAATACATCATTTCGCCCACTCTTGGTATTCGCATAATATTTTACTTACTTACATAAGTTGGCTCTACAACCCGTTGTTGGTAAAATGACCTCAAGCACTTCGGTCTTGTGCGTGTTGTCTCCAGTTTGTAATACCAAGGATTCTCACACCTTCTTCAACTTCGCCCTTCTACCGGAGCTTCGGTTATCCCTGTCTGCGCTTTCCGTTAAAGTTGTCATCCAACGCATTTATGGCTGGATATATTTTTATACCCTCCATCATAGAGCGTAGAGCGTACACTCACTTTGTCATTCCGTTTGCAACACTCCGAAATACTGGTCGGAGAACCCATAAAGTGTATATATTCTATTTTTATTTATATAAGCTTTATTTGAATTATTGAATCTGCTCCAAAGGAGCCTAACAATAAGTATACGAATCTTAAGTATAATTCAATAATGAATCCTAGTACAATTTCTTGTAATGTGGATCTCTGCTTATTGGCAGGAATTTTAATTAATTTGGTCAAAATAGTATATAACTGGTATGGATCACATGTCTGAGAATTTTAAACCTGGTTTGGCTTAAACCTGGTGATAAAGGGCCAGAGGACCCTTACAGTCATTTACAGAGTGTTCGCGATATTATGTAGAGTGAAGAACACTAGTTATGTATGTATAACGGATAACTCTAGAATAGCAGAGTGGACGACGTAATTTGGGTTTTGTAGGTTTTTCGCGTTGACTGTTTTAAGGATCACGTATGAGAGCATTTAAGCCACGTGACGTAGAATGAAGGATTCTACACAGTCTTTTTTGATTGTTCGTCCGCGATTGATATTGACTGTTTTAAAGATCACGTATAAGAGCGTTTAAGCCACGTGACGTAGAAAAGGATTCTACACAGTCTTTCGGGCGCGTGTGTTCGCGATTACTGTTACGGATGAAGATTAGAAAACACGGCGTTCGTTTCTCCGAAGTCTTAAAGATCTGGGACTGCACAATAATTGTCTAGCAAGTATGTTATCATGACGTTCGAGCTTCTCTTTGTGCTTTATATTGATTTTTTGAATTGCCTCTTTAACGAGAGGTATTTTCAAGTCTCGGTGGATATTTTCATTCCTCATATACCAAGGGGCACCGGTAATAAGCCGCAATGTCTTCGATTGGACTCTTTGGATTTTGTCGAGATTGCTCGAGCTTGCTTTGCCCCATAGCTGGGCACCGTATAACCAGATAGGTTTGATTGCACTGTTGTATAGCAGGACCTTATATTCAAGACTTAATTTTGAGTTCGCGTTTAGGAGCCAGTGAAGTTGATGGACCTTGAGTTTCAGTTGAGTTTTCTTGGCTTCGATATGACTTCTCCAGGTGAGTCGGCGATATATATATATTCTAACAAAAAAAAAAACGAAAAAACTATTCTAAATCGTCTTAAAATTCTAACGTCTGTCCGTCTGACATTTTGTGGAAAGTAAAATACAGTTTTTACATTTTAGGCGGCTTCAATTTTGCAGAAACATGTTATGACGCACAAAAATGGTTGTAATTAAAAATAGGCTAGATCGGTCAAAAGGTAAAGTTTTTTTTCTCACAGGGACTAAGTCAACCTCGTCAAAAATCATCAACCGTGAACTTGAAAAAACAATATCTCATGAACTATGAGCGACATGACGATAATATATGTTGTTAGCAGGGATCAAAACACATCCGGAAAAAAGTAGGCGTTGCCACGCCCCCCTCAACAAATCGCATTTATGACAAAAGTAATAGACCGAACCTTATAAAATTTTAACTCAGTGAAATCATGACTAGAAAATTATTCAAGATAGTAAATTTGAACAAGGGGGTGTGGCATCACCCACACAACTTTTAACGTAAAACAAGTACATCCATCGTTAAGTTTCATCGTTCTTACTATAGCAAACCGCAAAAAATAGTCCGTTTTTGGCCCTTTCCTCAGCCAAAACTTAAAAATTTAACTTTATTTAGCTCGACGACAAAATTTGCTTTAATTTGAAATCATTTATACCCATATTGTCTACTAATCGCCCGTTTTGACTATGCGGGAAGTTTTTTGGGCCACATGAACCAGAAAAGTACACCAATTATGCCCTTTTTTTGAGGTATTTATTGCATCTCAATTAACAGTATCCATTTTAACCATTGAGCGTTTACAAATAATTTTTCTTTTAAAGCAAATGCTCATAAAAGTGAACTTTTAACGAAGGCACCTTTAGTCCCTCGAAGGGAAACTTTTTTCCCTCTAGTCCCATTTCGCCCGTTTATAATCCCAAACAGTTTATGACCATTAGCCATCATCATGCAATATTTTGGGATACTAAATATTTGGGATACGGACGGAAGGAAGGACATGGCTAGATCATTTTAGTTTTTTACTACGATAAATAAAATCTGTATTTTATACGGACTCCGATTAATATTTCAAGGTGTTGCAAACGGAATGACAAATTTGGTATACCAGGCACTCATCGGTGGAGGGTATAAAGACAATATCTAATGAACTATAAGAGATATGACGTTGCTATTTCAATATATATTATATTATGATGGATCGAAACACATCCTGGAGAAAAAGTGGGCGGTGCCAAGCGCATTTAAAAAATTGTATGTATGGTCGAAGTAGACTGACTGATTGTTATAAACTTAAAACAAGTTGACATCAACGATTTGCTAATTATTTAAACTCTCCACCATAGGATAAATAAATATAAATCTTTCTGGAAATACTTATCTGCGATCAAACATATAAGGCGTATATATTATTGATCGTCATAAAATTCTGCGACAATCTAGCCATGTCCGTCTTACTGATTATTGAAAGCACGATTTAGTCCAAAGAAAAGAGTCAAATTCTTTAAACATAACAGAAAATGACCCCAAACGGGCAAAAGGGAAAAGTTATCCTTTGAGAAAAAAAAGTGCACATCAAATTTTTAATTTTCTTAAATGTTTGCTATACAATTTAATTACATAATTTTTTTGCAGCAGATCCTTGGAAGTGATAGGCATAAATGGGCGTGGTCATCGGACCCAAGAACATTTTGGTGAAATCTTTTCACAATTCCAAATATGTTCTTATACGAGGGCGGTTCGGAAAGTTCTTAGCCTATCAACGAAAGAGAATAGTTAGTTTTTCAAAAATATTTTTATTTTTCAATATAATCTCCTGAAACTTCAATACACTTAGTCCAACGCATATCTAGCAATTCTATCCCTTGATTAAAATAGTTTTCCTCAAGGTCTTCAAAATAGTGGTTTACAACTGTAATTGCATCTTCATTTGAGGTAAAACGCTTGCCAGCAAGGATTTCTTTTAGATTTGGGAACAGGTAAAATTCACTGGGAGCTAAATCAGGAGAATAAGGTGGGTGGTCAAGCAACTCGTACTTTAATTCGTTGATTTTAGCCATTGTTAAAAAACTCTTGTGCGCTGGTGCGTTGTCTTGATGAAAAATTATTTTTTTGTGTTGTAAGCCAGTACGTTTTTCTCGAATTTGTACATTTAATTGATCTTAAAGGTTGCAATAGTACTCTGAATTTATTGATTTACCCTTTTGCAGATAGTCAATCAATAAAATACCTTTGAAGTCTCCGTTGCCACAACCTTACCAGCCGATTGAATTGTTTTTGCCTTCTTTGGGGCACTTCCTCCAGCTTCAGTCCATTGTTTGGATTGTTCTTTTGTCTCTGGAGTATAGTGGTGGATCCATGTCCTTATCAACAGTTATGAAACGACGCTTAAAATCCATTTTATTTCGCTGAAAACGATCCAAACAAGCTTGAGAAATGTTCATTCTTATGCGTTTTTGGTCGACAGTTAACAAGTGCGGCACCCATCTTGCAGAAAGCTTTTTCATCTGTAGTTCTTCATGCAAAATTAAATGGACTCGATCATGCACTTTGGCTACAATTTCTGTTGTTGTTGCTGTTTTTGGACGTCCACTACGTGGTTCATCTTCAATGCTTGTACGACCACGTTTAAATTCAGCAACCCAATTTTTTACTTATGAAGGAGCACTTTCACCTAACACATTCACCATATCATTATGAATTTCTTGTCCCGATATACCTTTTTTATGTAAATATTTAATGACACCACGCATTTCTAATTTTTCCATTGTAAAAAAATTGCGGATGCGTCTTTTGTGAACACCTGTTTCTATATGAAGGAGTTGCCAGATCGAAACAAAATTTAACATGTGTTCATAGCAGAGATGGAAGTTTCCAAAACACTTAACTTTTTTCTGTTTATACCGCGCTTTTTGTGATAGGCTAAGAAGTTTCCGAACCGCCCTCGTATTTAGGATTAGAAACAATTGGGAATTTGGACCATAGAGACCAATATAGGTCCCAAAATCGGACTTCTTGAACTACGGACATACGGGTATTAAAAAAGAATAAAATTTCACCACGGAGCAGAATAACACATTCATTTCACGATTCAAAGGGCGCCAAAAAATTGTTTCTTCGAACATGGATCTTTGGATACTCAGAAACAGAGGAATTTTATGAAGATTCTGAATATTGCAATAATTTTACCCGAAATGGAGGTCTATGTGCTCTAGGGTCCGAAAACCGTCTCGTAATGATCGGAGACAAATAGGTATCCAGAAACAGTGAAATTTTCTCACAAATCAAAGTATGTACCTTGAGTAAGTTTTGGGCCTATTTTGCACTCGGTTATAAATTTCAACACAAATCAGAATATCACATTAAGTTTTTGATTCGAAGATATGTGAGACTTGGACCCATGGTTGTAAGGTTCAAAGGTCCATATACGCCCAAAGGACCCAATAATTGGCCTCCTTGAACTATGGACATTTCGTAACGACTCAGAATATCAAATAAATTTGAGGCCTTCACCCATGGGGGTAAGGTCGATTGGCTGAAATGGATGCCTGTTCTATGTGCCAGAAACCCGTCCAGGTAAATGGGTGCCCAGAAACAGTAAATTTTTGTCAGAAATCAAAATATGTATCTACATTAAGAATTTTGCACTCGGACTGCTCGTAGGTGTCCTTTAACTATGGATATTTGGGGTACGGAAAAAAACAAAAATATGGTTACTCACAAACAGTGGAATTTCCTTACTAATCTCAATATGCTTTAGCTTTAATATTTGTCTAAATGTAAGCCTCGAATCTGTGGGCTTCTTAGGACCCCCTCAACAATGGGCATATTTGTTCTCGAAAATAAAAAAAACTAACGTATTTCCTTAATATTGTCAATGCCATACCATAACGCAATCCACTTGAAGAGAAGTAGAAGCTTTGACCTGGCCGATATTACGAATTGCTCACTTCTTATAGATTACGTATATTGTGTTAAAATGAGACAAAAGAGCTTGGCCCCGCCCTTACAACCCTGAACTTTGAAAGGCTATATCGGGTTAACTAAAACCGATATGACGGGGGAAGTTGGAAACCTGTCAAAGTCGAAATCCAAAGATGATAATGGACTCAAATGATATTGCTAGTGCTGCACTAGACTGGAACCCCTAAGGACATCGAAGAAGGGACCGTCCAAGAAACACCTGAATATGCTGCACAAAAAGAAATTACAATCAGTCCACATCCCCTGGAACCATGCATCTTGCGAATCTCGATGTTAGTAAGTCCCCGGGCCCGAATGGTATCTCGGCACTTATCCTATGTAAGTTCTATTCGACGCTAGCCCGTCCATTACGCAGCCTTTTCAACCTTGCTTATCGTGCAGGAGTCTTCCCAGCGTGTTGGAAGTTTACGAACGTCCAGTCGATCCCTAAAAAGGGTGAAGCCAATAATCCTGCGAATTATCGGCCCATCGCGATTTGCTCAGCGCTCTCCAAGGTAATGAAGAGCATGGTCAACCACCATATTGTGAGGTATCTGGAGTCCAACGACCTACCTAATGATCGGCAGTATGGCTTCCGCAGAAATCGCTCTACAGGAGACCTGATGACATTCTTATCGAAGCGTTGTAGTCGGTCCACCCACCACTTTGGTGAGAGTAAGGTCGTAGCTCTGGATATCTTCAAGGCTTTTGACAGAGTCTGGCACGGAGCTCTCGTATCTAAGCTGATAGCAATTGGTGTCGGTAATATTTTTGCTCGATTTATATCGAGCTTTCTTAGAGATCGCACTATAAGAGTTGTTGTAGATGGGTTCTCATCCAACAAACAAAAGTTGACCGCAGGTGTACCACAGGGCCCTGTCCTTTCTCCATCTTTATTTATTATTTTCATTGACGATTTCTTGGGTCAGACCGTGAATCCAAACTACTCTTTCGCGGATGACAGCAACCTCTGTCATTTGTATTCATTCGACCGTAGGCCGAGTCTTCAAGATATTGAGGATAAAAGGCGAATTATGGATGAGACACTTGGCCGGGATTTACTGGCCATTTCCGAATGGGGTCGAGTGAATAGAGTAGATTTTAATGCGCGTAAGACACAGTGCTGCTTGTTGTCTCACAAGCGATTCGTTGACCCATCAGTATCGTCATTATCTATCGATGGTATGGATACCGAACAATCGGATGCTCTTGATGTTCTGGACATGAAAATACAATGTGACGCTCGTTGGGCGAGGCATTTATTCGAAGTGTCGAAAGAAGCACTCAAGTGTATAGGCTTTCTAAAGCGGTGCAAGAAATATTTCACTCCTTCTGATCTCTTTGATATCCATACAACCTAAATCCGGTCAAAGATGGTGCTCCAAAATCATCCTTGGAGCTTCTTGATCGTGTCCAAAGGAGGGCGATGATGTTGATAGGTGACAGTAGGGTATCCAACTCTATTGTCTCCCTGGAGCCTCGTCGGAATGTGGGTTGTGTGTCGCTATTCTATCGTTACTTTTATGGTGTGTGTTCTTCAGACATTCGTCGTCTTATTCCTGACGTGAGGATGTTCGGCAGGGATACACGACTTTCGAGGAACTCACACCCATTTGTTATCGATTGGCCGGTTGACCGCACTATATAAGTACACTACAGATTAAATTAGTTTTTCGCCCGTTTTGTCCGTAGCTCTCTCTCTTTCCCCCTTGAACTTCCTTACTTTCCACTCAATAACGCAATACATCGCATGTAAAGGGGATAAACCCTGAGTGTTGGCCAAAAAAAAAGTGTGGTTGTTAAAAAAATCGCTTTTGAAAACGATTCTGCTCTCTGTGAGCAGGTATGGATACTGATTCTTGTTTATTACCATTTATTCAGCTATAGTACGTTCCACCCTAGTGTATATCTAAATCTTTTTGTGTGTGTCTGTGTTGGTGAAGTATTAGAAATATTCGTCGTTGGATTTTGTTGTCTCGGTTTACATTTACTAACGTTGTTGCCAGTTTCACTGATGTCTGCCGGTGATAATACTGGCGATGCTGTGATAATGTCCTTTTTTCTGCTGCTTTAGTGATTTCTGTACTCAATCGTTCGCTGAGCTTGGCTGGCGCTTTTCCTGAGAGGGGGTGAGTTTTTTTCGGCATGGATTGTTTACACCTGCTGAAAATGGATGTTGAGCTGGCAGTTTTGTTTTTGTTGCTCTACTTTTTTGTAAAGGGTCATATCTAGAGATTAATGGAGGCATAATGAGCAGCGATGACTCGGGGAGTTGTTTTGTAGTTTTCACTTAGAGAGAAAGGGGGGGGCGAGAGTAAAAAATATAAATAAAAAGTGTTTTTGTATAATCTTTATATAAGTGTTTCGTGGATAGGATCTTAAAGACGACAAAATGGTGTTATATTAAAAGGGTGAAAAGGCCTAAGGGCGTTGAAGCATTTCCTGTGCGGAGACTGCTTAATAATTCAGTGAAAACTTGAGCATCTATTGAGTTTTCCAATTATGTTCTTTTGCACTTAGCATCCGTTTAAAAGGTGACTTTTTCGTTCGAAGTTGTAGGTTACAGCGGTTCGTTTGTAAAACGAATGGGGTTGATAATTTGGCTTAGCCGAAATAAATAAGAATAAAATCGAGTACAGAATACAAAGGCTAAGGATTTAAATTTCGAAGCAAGGACTTTTATAAAAATTGTCTAATTATACTTCTATTTTACTTAAGATTTGAAAATTGGTGAGATCGGACTGCTTTTAGCCTTTAAAAAAATTCTTCGCGAAGAGCTTATCATTTATATGATGACAGGGGAAAATTATTTTTCAACAGTCCATGCCCTGGGAAAGTTTGATATTGATCCAGTTTTAATCGCCGACATCACTTACATAATATGGACTATGCGGCTGCTTTCGGTATGTGAGACCAGGCTCAATGGAGCCACTGCATTGTTGTCTCTATAGATTCCTGTAGAAATAATCATGTCGATTATGCACGCCGACGGATTTGCTTCGGATCGGATTGACTCGAACCGCACTCGACTCACTTTGTTAGGAAAATGGTATTAGGTAATCCGTCGGATGACTACATTACCAACGTGAAGCCGATGTTACATTACAGCTGCGAAATTGACATTTATAAACAAATAAAAAACAAAAGTAATAAAGAAAGTGCGCTGAAATTGTCATAAATTTTAAAAGAAATAAAATATTACAATTATAAAAATTTGCAATGAATTGGTCAATTGGATTTTTTATAAATTGTGAAGAAAAAGACAGGTACGGAACAGGGCCGTAAGTGTTTTTAAGCTAGCTGATGTAGCTGGGCCTTCCACCTCTTCGGTTGCCTGTTCCACCTCAACATCAACATTCATTGATTCCACCGCCCTTGAGGTTGAAGGAATGTCATCGCGAGTTCTTACAGTAAAAGCGTCTTCATTTCTCTCACGCCCTGGCAATCCAAAACTCGCCACCTTTGGTATGCCATCGACAATGGTGTTCATGGATGTGATGGCAACCACTTCTTCCTCCAAACTGGACAAAAACATCTGGGTGTTTTGACCACCTCCATTGCTGTTCTGCTCTCTCTTGTTGTGGGTGAGCTTCTTCTTAATGCCGGACTTGTAGTCTGACCACACCTAAACATAAAGTAACTTTCATCGAATGTTGAACCAGAAGAAACTTTGATATACGTACCTTCTTCCACTCAGCGACGCTCTTACATGGCGGTCCTAAATTATTCAGCTCTGCCGCCAAGGAGTCCCAAAATTGTAAAACAGCATCTGGAGATTGTTTGGTCATGTTGGTGGCAATGTCAGGGTGCTTCTTCATATTCTCTACCATAGTAGTGAACTGAGAGCGGTTTGTCGTACGCTGTCTATAAAAAACAAATAATTTAACCCGTTTACATACACATTTTATTTTTTCTCATCTTACCTCTTAGCTTCCATTAGAAAATAAATTAAATCAAATTAAATAAAGAAAAACACAACCAAAAACTAACATGTCCGCACCAAATCATCGATGATTTTCTTTCGGATATTTTTGTGTGCGAAGTGAGTCGCATTCGGAATACATAATTGCCATTTTTCCGCAACTGCATTACCATCGGCTTATATAATACCAAAATACGAAACTGCGGAAAAAATCCGATCCAATGCCATCCGTCGGCGTGCATAATCGACACGAATAAAAGGTCTCGATCCAGAATAAAAACTGCTCAAGTCATAATAATGATAAAAGACCAAGTAAAGACCAAACAGAACAAATAATATATCCCTGGAATTTTAAGTCTGGACCTGTCGATTTGTGCGGCATAAATATATCATTAGAGATTTCCATTTGTATCATTTTAGAAATGCATACCAATATTTGGGCCCACAGTCTGATATTTGATGTTTTGATGGAATTTTCGGGCATCCATTTTATTCCTGTATATCTCAATCTTCTTATTCTTACACTCAGTAAGAGGGATTTTCATTGCGTTGGCTTTGTTCGGTGGAATACTCTACTGCCGACTGGTTCTCGTTACTTAAAAATCTGGTTTAATTACATTTGTTGCTGGGGGTCTGAAGATAGCGACGTAGCGTTCAACAAAACTGCAGGCACCTCTGCTTGCAAGTAAAAGTTTTTTTCGACTGCCTTTTAAATAACTTTCTGGCTTCTTCGGAAAAAATGTTCAATGAGAAATGTATATCAAATCTGACTATGAACTTATTGTACTGTTATTTTAAATAGTTTGCCTTATAAAAAATATATTGGTGAATAACAATATAACACAATCCTAATAATAAAATGAGATAAAGGTGGTTGAATTTTAAGGGCCGATGTTGATTTTGAATAAAACACAAATTACGAGGGCGACCGCAAAACTAACTGGCCTGACACATTTTCGGTTTTACTAGCAACTTTTTTTGTTTGTTTTTTTAAAACAATCTTTTATAAGCCATCTGTCAAAATTTCCGAAATATTTAATGAATATTTTCTTTGTTACAGGTGATTGAAGTAAACAAGTTTTATAATTTTTGAAAAATGAAAAATAAAGAGTTTCGTGCGGTCATTAAACACTTTTATATGAAAGGTTATACGCCACAATTAATCAAAGATGCATTGGATTCTGTTCATGGTGATAATGCACCATCATACTTCACCGTGAAATCCTGGGTTCAACAATTTAAAATGGGTCGTTCAAGTACGGAAGATGAACAACGCTCTGGAAGACCAAAAACTGCTACTACTATTGAAAACATTAGAAAAATATTTAATGAAGTGACTAAAGATAGACGAATAAAGCTCAGAGAACTTGCTGATATTGTTAAAATACACGAAAAATAAGTTTGGAGTATTTTACATGATGAACTCCACATGAAAAAGCTATCCGCAAGATGGGTGCCGCGTTTGTTGACTTTGCTCCAAAAAATTGTCCGTTGAACCAATTCCGAGGAGCTTTTAGCGATTTATCAGCGTAATACAATAGAGTTCTAGCGCCGATTCATAACTACATCCCAGAATGCAAAGAACAGTCAAAACAATTGATAGAAGCTGGTAAAAGTGGTCCCAAAAAGGGGAAAACTGTTAAGTCAGCAGGAAAAGTAATGGCCACAGTATTTTGGGATGCAAGGGATATACTATTTATTGATTATCTTGAGAAAGTAAAAACTAAAAATAGTGAATATTACGAGGGCGGTTCGGAAAGTTCTTAGCCTATCAATGAAAGAGAATAGTTAGTTTTTCAAAAATATTTTTATTTTTCAATATAATCTCCTGAAACTTCAATACACTTAGTCCAACGCTTATCTAGCAATTCTATCCTTTGATTAAAATAGTTTTCCTCAAGGTCTTCAAAATAGTGGTTTACAACTGTAATTGCATCTTCATTTGAGGTAAAACGCTTGTCAGTAAGGAATTTTTTTAGATTTGGGAACAGGTAAAATTCACTGGGAGCTGAATCAGGAGAATAAGATGGGTGGTCAAGCAACTCGTACTTTAATTCGTTGATTTTAGCCATTGTTAAAACACTCTTGTGCGTTGGTGCGTTGTCTT
Source organism: Hydrotaea diabolus (assembly GCA_963513945.1). Classification (NCBI taxonomy): domain Eukaryota; kingdom Metazoa; phylum Arthropoda; class Insecta; order Diptera; family Muscidae; genus Hydrotaea; species Hydrotaea diabolus. Next base: position 159,974,044 of record OY740716.1, read on the forward strand.
GATGAAAAATTATTTTTTTGTGTTGTAAGCCAGGACGTTTTTCTCGAATTTGTACATTTAATTGATCTAAAAGGTTGCAATAGTACTCTGAATTTATTGTTTTACCCTTTTGCAGATAGTCAATCAAGTCCCAAGAAACCGTTGCCATAACCTTACCAGTCTATTGAATTGTTTTTGTCTTCTTTGGGGCACTTCCTCCAGCTTCAGTCCATTGTTTGGATTGTTCTATTGTCTCTGGAGTATAGTGGTGGATCCATGTCTCATCAACAGTTATGAAACGACGCTTAAAATCCATTTTATTTCGCTGAAAACGATCCAAACAAGCTTGAGAAATGTTCATTCTTATGCGTTTTTGGTCGACTGTTAACAAGTGCGGCCCCCATCTTGCAGAGAGCTTTTTCATCTGTAGTTCTTCATGCAAAATTAAATGGACTCGATCATTTGAGATGCCCATGATATTAGCTATTTCACGCACTTTTATTCGTCGATCATTTAATACCATATCATGCACTTTGGCTACAATTTCTGTTGTTGTTGCTGTTTTTGGACGTCCACTACGTGGTTCATCTTCAATGCTTGTACGACCACGTTTAAATTCAGCAACCCAATTTTTTACTGTTGCATATGAAGGAGCACTTTCACCTAACACATTCACCATATCATTATGAATTTCTTGTCCCGATAAACCTCTTTTATGTAAATATTTAATGACACCACGCATTTCTAATTTTTCCATTGTAAAAAAATCGCGGATGCGTCTTTTGTGAACACTTGTTTCTATATGAAAGAGTAGCCAGATCGAAACAAAATTTAACATGTGTTCATAGCAGAGATGGAAGTTTCCAAAACACTTAACTTTTTTCTGTTTATACCGCGCTTTTTGTGCTAGGCTAAGAAGTTTCCGAACCGCCCTCGTATTGTGCATTATTGGATCGGTTGAGTGAAGAAATCAGGATAAAACGACCGCATTTAGAAAAAAAAGTTCTTTTTCATCAAGATAATGCTCCTTCACACACTGCATTTTTAACTCAACAAAAACTGGCCGAATTACGATTTGAAATTGCTCCGCATCCACCATATAGTCCAGATTAAGCTCCTTCTGTTTATTTCGTGTTTCCAAATTTAAAAAATTTCTCGGTGGCAAAAATTTTTCGCCCAATAGCGAGGTTATTGCTGAAACTAAGGCATATTTTGAAGGTCTTGAAAAATCTTATTTTTCGGATGGAATTAAAAAACTTGAATAACGTTTGATGAAGTGTATTGAGTTGGAAGGAGATTATGTTGAAAAATAAATAATAATATTTTGGAATAACGGTTCTTTTTATGTTAGGCCAGTTACTTTTGCGGTCGCCCTTGTATTTAGACAATTATTGTCATTTCTTTCTTATTCTATTATGATAATATTTGTATGGTTCAATTATGTATGGAACAAAATATCGGCCAAACGGCCGCCGCGACCTCGGCGGCATACCTGCATCCGATGGTCCGAATCTTCGATGACGCTGAGGCATAATAGAGTTTTTATGCCGTTAATGTGCTAAATTATCTCATCCTTTAGCTTTCTTTCAAATAACCCAAAAAAAAAGAATTTCAACGATGTCAAATCACTTCCAATTCGGGCCATTAAAAGTTCGTTATCATCCACGATAGCGAACACCATTCACAGTAACTGCCTGACCGGCCTCATTTTGGAAAAAATACGGCCCAATGATGGCAATTCTGCTTATTGACGAATTCACTGAGGTGAAAATGTGACTCATCACTGAAGATGATTTTCTTCGAAAAATGATCATCCACTGTTGTCATTTCTTGCCATCATTCTGACAATTGACGACGTTTGGAATGGTCAAGAGGCTTCAGTTATTGAGTCAATTGCAGAATGCAGAATTGTACCTTGTAAGCGTGTAAATGTAAGTCAACGACGAGCGTGAGAGGTGCAATTGTTGGGCACGGCTCTATGAAATAAAGCCCCAAGAAATAAGGCCCCAAACTGAAAATGAAATAAAGACCCATAAATGGGACCTTATTTCGGTATGAAACTAAGCCCCAACTCCTACAATGAAATAAAATCCTAAAAAGATGAAAAGAGGCCCCAAACGTAAAATGAAACAACACCCCATTTCATTTTTTTTTTATAATGAACTGAGGCCCCCTTTTCTGAAAATAAATATAGTTTTATACGAGGGCTGTTCGGAAACTTCTTTGCCTTGCACAAAAAGCGCGGTATAAACAGAAAAAAGTTAAGTGTTTTGGAAACTTCCATATCTGCTATGAACACATGTTAAATTTTGTTTCGATCTGGCAAGTCCTTCATATAGAAACAGGTGTTCACAAAAGACGCGTCCGCGATTTTTTTACAATGGAAAAATTAGAAATGCGTGGTGTCATTAAATATTTACATAAAAAAGGTTTATTGGAACAAGAAATTCAAAATGATATGGTGAATGTGTTAGGTGAAAGTGCTCCTTCATATGCAACAGTAAAAATTTGGGTTGCTGAATTTAAACGTGGTCGTACAAGCATTGAAGATGGACCACGTAGTGGACGTCCAAAAACAGCAACAACAACAGAAATTGTAGCCAAGGTGCATGATATGGTATTAAATGATCGACGAATAAAAGTGCGTGAAATAGCTAATATCATGGGCATCTCAAATGATCAAGTCCATTAAATTTTGCATGAAGAACTACAGATGAAAAAGCTTTCTGCAAGATGGGTGCCGCACTTGTTAACAGTCGACCAAAAACGCATAAGAATGAACATTTCTCGAGCTTGTTTGGATCGTTTTCAGCGAAATAAAATGGATTTTAAGCGTCGTTTCATAACTGTTGATGAGACATGGATCCACCACTATACTCCAGAGACAAAAGAACAATCCAAACAATGGACTGAAGCTGGAGGAAGTGCCCCAAAGAAGTCAAAAACAATTCAATCGGCTGGTAAGGTTATGGCAACGGTTTTTTGGGACTTCAAAGGTATTTTATTGATTGACTATCTGCAAAAGGGTAAAACAATAAATTCAGAGTACTATTGCAACCTTTTAGATCAATTAAATATACAAATTCGAGAGAAACGTCCTGGCTTACAACACAAAAAAATAATTTTTCATCAAGACAACGCACCAGCGCACAAGAGTGTTTTAACAATGGCTAAAATCAACGAATTAAAGTACGAGTTGCTTGACCACCCACCTTATTCTCCTGATTTAGCTCCCAGTGACTTTTACCTGTTCCCAAATCAAAAAAAAATCTTTGCTGGCAAGCGTTTTACCTCAAATTAAGATGCAATTACAGTTGAAGACCTTGAGGAAAACTATTTTAATCAAGGGATAGAATTGCTAGATAAGCGTTGGACTAAGTGTATTGAAGTGACTGAATATAATTGGAATTTCAATTTTAAAAATTCGTGCGAATTTCTTTGCAGTACGAGCTGTACGAGAATGCACTGGTGTTTTCACATCTCCAACAGACCCGGTTTGGTCAAATTTTTGCACGATTTTTTCGATTGTACGCACATTTGGACGATTAAATTGACCGAAAAAAAAATCACGAACGCCAATTTTCATAATAAACCTGAATAACTTTAACGCGTTGCTCGCTTGTGTATCTTTCCATGGTTCAAATTGAGTTAGTCTATAATTGAGAAATATCAAATGAAATGCAGAAAAGAACTTGAAGTTTAGGTGTGGTTCACATTCAACATCGACCCTTAAAATTCAAACACCCTTTATGACAATCCTGAACAATTTTTATACTTTCACCCTACTGGGACAGAGAGTCCTTATCATTAGGAACAGAATTAAAGAGTACCGCATTAAAAAAAAGATTTAAAACATTTGAGTATGTTTCGACCAAATCCTTTTCATGACTTTTAAAGCCATTTGAGCCATGTCCGCCTGTGCGGGTTTTTCGCACGATAAATCGCTAAAGAAGCTAGCAAATTTTGCATGTTATAATATTTTTCCGAAACTAGTGGTAACTCCCACACAAATGTACCACTTTTGATATTCTTGTAATATTTTCAACTGGTGTTTTCACATCTCCTACAGACCCGGTTTTCTAGGATTTCACCAGGATTTCTAGCCGCTTAAAAGAAACATTGTTTCGTTGGCTGTGTGGCAAGTAGCACCATCCTGTTGGAACCTTTTATCGTCCAGGTCCATATCCCCAATTTCTGGTTACAAGAAATCCATTATGATCTCGCGATGGCGATAATTATTCACGGAAACTGCCCGACCGAACTTAGTTTGGTGCCCGACCGAACTCATTTTGATTTGAGCGCCCATTTTCGTAAAAGGCTTCAACAACCTTTACGTGCTGATCAATTGTGTAAAAAAACTTGACGTTGTGGTGTGAATCACAGTAATCACCTTTTCACCATCATCCTTTAGTATGCGTAAGGGAGATCATACTATGTTTGTAGGGACCATAAGTTGATTGCGTGTGAATCAAACTGTACTGGTATGTAAAAGTATATGTGACGCGCAAAATAGAAAGTGACCTAAGGTTATAAACCAGTTTTGTTCAGGAGAGCCATTTTAAAGATTAGGTCCCTTTCTATTTGCGCATAGAATCGTCGACTTCACTTTCATAAAACGCGCATATCTCTGGGAGAGAACACTTTTGGGGCATGGGATCGGTCTAATTCGATGCTCAGATGTTGTCCACATCAAAAAAAAAGTGAAAAGTTTGGTTCAGGAGAGCCATTTTAAAGATTAGGTCCCTTTCTATTTGCGCTTATAATCGTCGACTTCACTTTCATAAAACGCGCATATCTCTGGGAGGGAATACTTTTAAGGCATGGGATCGGTCTCATTTGATGCTCCGATGGTGTCCACATCAAGAAAAGAAAAATTGATTTTTTTTTACCCTTAGGTCCCTTTCTCTATACGCTGTCACACATGGTATATGGTCGTGAGAGTGATATGATTTTGGGGATAATACGTAGAATGGTTGATAGTAAGTATAGTCTTGTGCAGCAAACATAATCCCAACAATAGTATGATGCTCTTAGAATATTGTTACCCCAACTATACTACATAGAAGGTTATGTGTGAATCATATAATTGTTGTGAGGATCATAGTTTGGTTGTATTTGAATCATACTATTGTTGTGAGGATCATAATATTAATAGAATTATCCTCTTCGAATATTGTCCCTCCAACCATAATTTTTTTTCTGCGTGCGCTTGGTGTGTCCATGTTTAAATTTGCTTAGGGTCCGTCACACAAATTTAGTCGAACTGCAAATATAATCACATTTATATTGCCTTCGTGAGAAAATGTTATACCAGGGGAACGCTATAGAGCCATGATTAATGACTTTTTCGTGCCTGAATTGGAGGATGTTGTTGTGAACAACCTTTGGTTCCAACAAGACGGCGCTACATGCCATACAGCCAATAAAAAAAATCAATTTATTGAGGAAACTTTTCGTGAGCACATTATCTCGTGTCGTGGGCTTGTGGCGTGTCCTCCAATATCGTGCGATTTGACACCGCTGGGCTATTTTTTGTGGGGTTATGTGAAATTGCTTGTTTACGCAAATAAGCCCGACATTATTGACGCCTTTAAAGAGAATATTCGACGCGTTATTACTGACATACGGCCCCAACTGCTGCATAAAATTGTCGAAAATAAGGCCTCTCGGCTGAAATTTATTCTAGCCAGCCGCGGCAGCCGCTTGTGCGATTCATTTTTGAAACATAATGGCAAACCCTAATCTTTATAAGAATGCTAAATTCTTGGCCAAACGAGCGTTGCTATATATATTATATATATATATACACTATGTGTTGCATGGCGCCATCTGACATTTCCATTGGAAAGTTTGACATTTTTAGCATAAACGTACACAGAACGTTTTGACGTACGACCATCATTTGTGTTTCTTACACACGCAGAATAAAAGTATGGTTGGGATAGCAAAATTCGCAGAGCATCATACTATTGTTGGGTATATGGTTGTGGCGCAACAATATTATGCTCATCACAACAATAGTATGGTTCACACACAACCATACTATGATCCCCACAACAATATTATGGTCCTCACAGCAATAGAATTATTCACACACTTTATTATACGTTTACTAAGTCATCATATCCTGTAGTGTAGGGTTGAATTGAATGTACCATTATTTGGTCTGTAACTTGAGACTTTCCAAATAGAAAGCTCGAACTATCCCATCTTTTGATGCATACAACAACCGACACCTTGTAATTGACTTACACTTTAAAAAAGTGTTAAATTATGTTATCAATCCACTTGGAATGTCGCGAAATAAAATACTGAAAATATTTGTAAGCTCCCCCCATTCCACACGTTTGCCACTAGAGGAGATCTTTTCGAGGGTCTATTATGGAACGTACACAAAACATCTCAGCAAGCTGTGCACAATATAATTTTTATACTCACTGACCGGTACCTACTATTTAATACCGGCTCTGTAGGGTTAACAACATTTTTGCGAAGCCTTTACTTGGCTTAGTGATAAACCGCTTACTCGTAACGTTGCCATAATTTATGTGGTGGAATTTACCTCCAACAAACCTCATCTCATTAATTTCATACTTCCTTTTCTCGAGCAACTGTAGCCCAGTGTGAGCACAACAGTGTTCCAAGTTTCAATGACACCACAATCGCTTCAAAATCAAGTTTGTCCTAATTGGTGGCATTAAAATCACAATGAGACCATCATCAAAAAACGACAAGCACAAATGACTTGGAATTTTACGCTTTTAAAGTCATTTTGTGGAATTTAACGACCTTTTCTGTGCATTAACGCTTCACAGGTGGCGACAAAGTGTTGTCGTTGTGGGCGTTCTTGGGCACCCTGGTGTCACAGTTAACACCACGTCCTGTTGCAACACCGCGTCCCTTTCTAAGGGATATGGTAGGATAGACGCTTAAATTCTCCCATCTATGGGATATGGTAAGAGCCATGGTGTCATAGTTAACACCACGTCCTGTTGCAACACCCTATCCCTATCTAAGGGATATGGTGGGATAGACGTTTGTTTGGATTCTCCTATCTATGGGATACGGTAAGAAATAATATTCGATGCGTACGGGCTTAGGGCATATTTTGTTGAATGATAATTCAAGCATAACACCGTCTGAAATATATTTAATCCGATATCATCATATAAGATGGAAATATTGAAAAAGACACTCTGAATAAAAGAACAACGACTTGAAAAGACAAACAACTTTAATGGAGAGGGTGGGGTAGACAACAAATAACAATTTGTGCTGTACTACACAGATGGGCGGACGTATGGACAGACAAGGAAGCCGAGATCCCTTAAGAAAAAGAGCCGGAGCACAGAAAGAGGGCTACAGAACAAATAACAATTTGTGATGTGCTACACAGGCTGATGGAGGGACCATCGGACGGAAATGCGTAGACCATAAACAACTTGTTACTTTAAGGACGAAAGGGACATTCAAGATAGAAAGACAAAGAAAAAAAACGATAAAACAGCTCAGTCCTGATATACTCGCATAGACCGAGGACATTTCACTAAACACACTCGCACTCACAAAATATAGTCACCTCGTAAAAATATGATTTAGCATAAAATGAGATTATCAAAGGAGCAGCTACACGCTGTAGACGAAGAAATCTAAAAAAAAAAACAAAAGCAAAAAGATGAACCTCAAGAACACGAAGGTCTTGTGCCCAGCACCATATCACTCCACCCATCTTGCGTTCCTATTCTATCCTCGCCACCCACCCCCTCGCTGACAATGGCTCATTTCCCATGTCGTTTACTTGTGTGTGTGTTGCCAACACCCTCTGCTAGCGCCAGGATAAAAGGAAACGTTCATAAATTGTACAGGAAGTCATTTAGTCAATAACTTTCGAAAAACGAACCAACACTAGCCTCGGGAACGCCTGATGGTGGCATAGCGGGGTGTTGGGAATTATGACGACGACGACAGTCCTTGGCAGGAAATTCCTTGTTATAGTCGTAAGGTTCAACACGTACAAATAAAGTGAATTTGTTTGCTATTTAGGGATATGAATTTGAATAGGCAGACAACATATCACACTTTCGGCCATATTCAAATGGAGCGACTTTACTTATATAAAATGGCAAAGATGGAATTGGGAAGCTGTAATAGGGTGTACTGTATTGAGGCCATTTATGGCAACAACGAGTCCACTGATGGGAATTGGCTGGAGGAGTCTTAGACTTGTGGGATCTTAAAAAATCCTATTCCCTATCTCCATTCAGCTTTCTTTACGAGAGTTAATCGAAGTGTCAGTCCTATTAGACCAAGGGACTGTTAGCTCAACGTAGCACTAGGAGCCAATTTCAAGAGCTGCAGCACCTGAAATCGAAAGAAAATTTTGAGTGGAAGCTATTCCAAAAACACGGACTGATATGATTCAACATCACCAAAGATAAATGTTGGTTGCTTTGTGCAAAATTATATCAAAATCGGATGTAATATGTGGCTTTTGGTTCTAATGTCACCGTAAGTTTTGATATCGGTAGAGTGCCAAAAAAATGAGGTTATATTTGAAATTATCGAAAATTTCATAGTTTTGGTACCCATTGGGTATGTCTATGTTCAAATTGGCTTAGGGGCCCTAACAAATTTCGTTGAACTGCAAATGTAATTCTATTTTTGTCTTCGTGAGTAAATGTTAAACTCATAGTTATTTTAAGGCCATATGTCAATGTACGAGGGCGGTTCGGAAAGTTCTTAGCCTATCAATGAAAGAGAATAGTTAGTTTTTCAAAAATATTTTAATTTTTCAATAAAATCTCCTGAAACTTCAATACTCTTAGTCCAACGCTTATCTAGCAATTCTATCCCTTGATTAAAATAGTTTTCCTCAAGGTCTTCAAAATAGTGGTTTACAACTGTAATTGCATCTTCATTTGAGGTAAAGGAATTTTTTTTAGATTTGGGAACAGGTAAAAGTCACTGGGAGCTAAATCAGGAGAATAAGGTGGGTGGTCAAGCAACTCGTACTTTAATTCGTTGATTTTAGCCATTGTTAAAACACTCTTGTGCGCTGGTGCGTTGTCTTGATGAAAAATTATTTTTTTGTCTTGTAAGCCAGGACGTTTTTCTCGAATTTGTACATTTAATTGATTTAAAAGGTTGCAATAGTACTCTGAATTTATTGTTTTACCCTTTTGCAGATAGTCAATCAATAAAATACCTTTGAAGTCCCAAAAAAAACCGTTGCCATAACCTTACCAGCCGATTGAATTGTTTTTGCCTTCTTTGGGGCACTTCCTCCAGCTTCAGTCCATTGTTTGGATTGTTCTTTTGTCGCTATGAAACGACGCTTAAAATCCATTTTATTTCGCTGAAAACGATCCAAACAAGCTTGAGAAATGTTCATTCTTATGCGTTTTTGGTCGACTGTTAACAAGTGCGGCACCCATCTTGCAGTAAGCTTTTTCATCTGTAGTTCTTCATGCAAAATTAAATGGACTCGATCATTTGAGATGCCCATGATATTAGCTATTTCACGCACTTTTAGTCGTCGATCATTTAATACCATATAATGCACTTTGGCTACTTCTGTTGTTGTTGCTGTTTTTGGACGTCCACTACGTGGTTCATCTTCAATGCTTGTACGGCCACGTTTAAATTCAGCAACCCAATTTTTTACTATTGCATATGAAGGAGCACTTTCACCTAACACAATCATCATATCATTATGAATTTCTTGACCCGGTAAACCTTTTTTATGTAAATATTTGATGACACCACGCATTTCTAATTTTTCCATTGTAAAAAAATAGCGGATGCGTCTTTTGTGAACACCTGTTTCTATATGAAGGAGTTGCCAGATCGAAACAAAATTTAACCTGTGTTCATAGCAGAGATGTAAGTTTCCAAAACACTTAACTTTTTTCTGTTTATACCGCGCTTTTTGTGCTAGGCTAAGAAGTTTCCGAACCGCCGTAAAGGGGGCTTTTTAGACGTTTGGTTTTCAAACTGGCCACACTTTTTTGGGAGCTGGTCTATTTGACAGCTGTCCCTTAATTTATGCTCAGTTTGAATTGTCATTTCATACTGAATAGACTTACTTCGGAACAACGTTTGCAATTCGTGGTGAATGGGCCCAAAACAAGATGGTCACCGAACCGAATTTTTACAAGAACATTTTGTTTAGCGATGAAGCTCACTTTTGGTTCAATGGGTATGTTAATAACCAAAATTGTCGCATTTGGATAAATGAAAATCCATTGTAAAGACGCCGTTACATCCACAAACAGTCACTGTTTGGTGTGCTCTATGGACCGATTTAATCATTAATCCATATATGTTAAAAAATGAAACCGGTTATAATGTTACAGTCAAAGGGGAACGCTATAGAGCCATGATTAATGACTTTTTCGTGCCTGAATTGGAGGATGTTGTTGTGAACAACCTTTGGTTCCAACAAGACGGCGCTACATGCCATACAGCCAACAAAAAAAAATCAATTTATTGAGGAAACTTTTCGTGAGCGCATTATCTCGTGTCGTGGGCTTGTGGCGTGTCCTCCAAGATCGTGCGATTTAACACCGATGGGCTATTTTTGGTGGGGTTGTGTGAAATCGCATGTCTACGCAAATAAGCCCGACATTATTGACGCCTTTAAAGAGAATATTCGACGAGTTATAACTGGCATACGGCCCCAACTGCTGCATAATGTTGTCGAAAATTGGGTCTCTCGGCTGAAATCTATTCGAGCCAGCCGCGGCAGCCACTTGTGCGATATAATTTTTAAAATATGTGACGCGCAAAATAGAAAGGGACCTAAGGTTAAAAACCAGTTTTGTTCAGGAGAGCCCTTTTAAAGATTAGGTCCCTTTCTATTTGCGCTTAGAATCGTCGAATTCACTTTCATAAAACGCGCATATCTCTGGGAGGGAACACTTTTGGGGCATGGGATCGGTCTCATTCAATGCTCAGATGTAGTCCACATCAAAAAAAAGTGAAAAGTTGATGAAAAGTTTTGTTCGGGAGAGCCATTTTAAAGATTAGGTCCCTTTCTATTTGCGCTTAGAATCGTCGATTTCACTTTTATAAAACGCGCATATCTCTGGAAGGGAAAACTTTTAAAGCATGGGATCGGTCTCATTCGATGCTCAGATGTTATCCACATCAAAAAAAAGAAAAAAAAATGAAAATTGATTTTTTTTTACCCTTAGGTCCCTTTCTCTATGCTCTGTCACATATAATGGCAAACCCTTATCTTTATAAGAATGCTAAATTCTTGGCCACACGAGCGTTGCTATATATATTTCTGGCCTAGGCAACACTAAGTGTTGCCTGCCGCCATCTGACATTTCCATTGGAAAGTTTGACATTTTTTAGCATAAACGTACTCATAACGTTTTGACGTTTTGTGTTGTTTACAGTGACTTGAAAAATCAACTTGGCAAAAAAATGGAATTAACTCGTGAACATTTTCATGCGATCATTTTTCACAACTTTCGACTTGGATTATCACCACAAGAGTGCATCGATGAACTTTAATTTTTCTATGGCGATGAAGCACCATCCTATAGCACTGTGAAAAACTGGTTTAATGAATTCAATCGTGGCCGACGCTCGCTCAAAGACGAAGGTCGTCCAAAAACGGCCGTTGTGCCAGAGAACATTTATGCCGTGCGTGAACTAATAATGCAACATCGTCATGTGACATACCGTGAGATAGAGGCATCCTTGAGCAGTTATTCCACCAGCATACATTCGATATAGCATGAACACCTGGCCGTAAAAAAGGTTTGCTCTCGTTGGATCCCGCTCAATTTGACAATCGTTTAAAAAAAGCTCGTGTTGATTGGGGCAAAGAAATTTCGAAAAAAAATACGATAGTGGTGCTTCTAAAGACGTTTATAAGACCGTCACAGGTGACGAATCATGGATCTATGCGTATGAGCCCGCAACAAAACAGCGATCGACCGTGTGAGTCTTCGAAGACGAGCCAAATCCAATGAAAGTTGTTCGTGGAAGAAGTACTTCGATGCAAATGGTCGCCTGTTTCTTCAGCAAAACTGGTCATGTGACGACTGTTTCGCTTGAGCAATGTAGGACGGTCAATTCTGAGTGATACACCAGAATTCACCGTCCTACACAATTCGTTTGCCTAAAGTCTTCGGAGAAATTTGAATAACGAACAAGAGAAGACGAATCATTGTGTACCATGACAATGGGAGCTTTCACACATCAGCTCAAATCAGGGCCTTTTATACTGGCTAAAACGTCGAATTTATGGGTCATCCGCCGTACAGCCTTGACTTGGCACCCAATGACTCTTAATATTCCCTAGCATCTAGAAAAAATGCGTGGTCAACGATTTTCGTCGCCAGACGATGCTGTTGAAGCGTTCAAAAACCATGTTTTGAAGGTGTCTCAATCGGAGTGGAAAAAGTGCTTCGACAATTGGTTTGAGCGCATGCAAAAGTGTATAAATCATGCTGGAGAATACTTTGAAAATCATAAAACCATTTTTGATGATAAATATTCGCATTTTCATTATTTGGCCAGAAATAAATATAGCAGCCCTCGTAAAAACGTCGCTGAGTTCGGCCAGGCCAAACCTCGGTGTGGAATCTTCATAGGCTAAAGTAGTCCGCTCCGCATGTACGCCAGGCCACACCCCCAAATTGCAAAAAAATTGACCCGCAGGGAAGCCGTAAGGTATTTCTCCGCGGAGACTGGTAAGCAATAACTCGCTACGACAGTGATACTACGGGCCTCAATCCCTAAGTAAGGTTATATACAATTTGCCCAGCCCGAACTTTATTTGTCCACTTGTCGTAACGGCAAATGCATTACATTTTGACCATCTTTTTCTTCTTTTATTCGTACTTGGAGGTGTGTCATAACCTACATAACCAACCCACCTCCCCCACGGTCTTGATTTCAAATTCTTCAATGCTTCATACAACAACGGTTTGTTGATTTTTATGATTTCCGGGAAACAAGGAAATGCATACACAAGTGGCTCTACTCTGTCTGTTTGAATGAATGGACAGACGGACGTAGCTCAACTCATATGCGTATATCTGCCATCTGGTTGGTATGTCAGTACGAGTATTCTTATCGAAGTTGTTCGATTTTGCTATACAAGTTTTCCCCAAAACAGGAATATTCTTGTCATAGCGACACACACATACAGCAACAGGCATGTATTTGGCTATACATAGACTCAAACATGCATATGGATAAGTACATATGCCCCATAGGTATCTTTAGACCGAGTATGCGGGCTTCCCGAATACTTCGATTTGAAGCTCACGCATATTTACAAGCACCATCCCAACATGCCAGCAGAGTAATAAATACACATAAACATCAATACTGTCAATACTGCGTGTGTGTGTGTGCCAATATTTATGTTAATAGTACGTGTGTGTGTGAATGTCAGTGTATCTGGTGTTGTGTGTTCCAAAACGAGTCGTTTTTGAGAATGAAACTTTCAATACGCAGTGAACACAGAATGTGTAGATTTTAACATTCGCCCTCTTATCTTGTCTGCTCACTCCCCGCGAAAGAGGCTACGTGGGCCGGGTCCTCGTATATTATCCACTTTTATGTGCCACGGAAAATTCTCAACCCCTAAGGCACCAATGCCCAAAAAGTTTATGCTTTTATTTATTGGGTGTTAGTTTTAACGTTCTTTCGTATACGCTCTATCATAGGATGGAGCGTTCTCGCATTGTCATTCCCTTAATTGTTATTCCCTTTGCAAGGCTTGATAATATTGCTCAGAGACTCTGCAGGATTTTCTGCAAAACGGATCACTTAAGAGATTTTGTTTACATTTTTTAAGGTTTACGTCAGTTCATGATGCTGCGTAAACGAACAATGCGCCGCCTCTGACGTTTTCATAATTTAAAGAAGCCATTGTTTTTACTTGCCTTTTAATAGAGTTAAGATATTTTGACACGAAAAAATGCTATTATTATCCATAAGGATTTATAAAAATAATTTTTAATTTTTTTTTTGCAAACAAAATTACAATTTCTTTTTTTTAACTATTGCCTCACTCGATTTCTTATTATATTTTTTCCCCCCAAATTACCTCAATATGTTTTTGAGTTATGTTGAAGCAACAAAAATGTATGTGTTTAAGCATAAATACAGATTTATAAAAGAATATAAGGGTGGAACGCGGTAATTTCCATATTTGGGAATGAAATAAAAAATTATGAACCTTAGAAAAATTTATTTTATATCTTAATTATATTGAACAGTAAAGGAATTTTCAAATTACATAATTTTAAATATTGTATCTGGCAAATGTCGACCTTCGCTTTCCACACACAGCTGCATACATTTTCTTAGGTTTTCATGAACTCTAACAAGCATGTCGACTGGTATTTTGCCAATTTCAGCCTCAATATTGTTAATTAGGTCTTCCAAGGTTTAGGATGGTTTAAATACACCTTTAACTTCAGGTAACCAAAGGAAAAATCGCATGGTGCTAAGTCTGGTGAGCGTGCCGGCCAGTTCACATCACCCCTCAAAGAGATAAGCCGTTCAGGGAACATTTACCTCAAACAATTCATGGTAACCCTCGCTGTGCAGTGGCACCATCCTGTTGGAACCATGTATCCTATAATTGCATTGCCTCAAGAGCCGGCTGAAAAAAAGTCTGGAAATTCCAGTGATTGCTTCCGAGCAGAGCGTTTCGGAGATTGCAGTACTGCTGCTCTTACTCTCTCGATGTTTTGTGGTGTTGTAATCCTTCTCCCAGGTCCCCTTTGTACACATGACACATTTCCTGCTGTTCTCAAGTTACCCAATTTACAATTGAATGCCGTCCAGGAACACGTCCACATGGGGAACAGCGAATCGTGAACGAAAAGCACGCTGCACTGCATTGATCGAGTGCGCATTTGAAAAATACGTTTCAACACAAAATGACCTCTCCTCACGGGTCCAATGCATGATGGCAACTGAAAAGCAGACGAATACGAATCTCCCGCCAGCCACTATAAGCCATGCACTCTCTCCACTCTCTTTGACCAACAGTGCCACCACAGCCTGTAGTGCAAAAAGCAAATTACCAAATAAGCAAATTACCGCGTTCCACCCTGTACAATATGAAATGGTAAAATTTGACAAGGGGGAGTGGCACCGCCCACACAACCCTGAACATAAAAAACTATATCTCGTGAACTAATGACGATATGACGATATTTTAAAACCCTGAACATAAAAAACTATATCTCGTGAACTAATGAAGATATGACGATATTTTAAACACATTTTGTTGGCATGGATCGAAATACATTCCAGTGACAAAGTGGGTCATGTGACGTTTATATAAAACATCGTAGTTATGGTCAAAGTAATGGTAATTCAAGAGAGGTATAGTTCAAACAGTGCCAGAGATATCTACCCGCCCTTGGAAACTCTACGTTTCGCCCTCGTCCACTTACAATGCAGATACATTTAGGGTACATTTAATACCTTCAAGATAAACTTTTTTCCATCTTGGCCAATTCCGTCCATTTAAAATCACAAATAGCTTATGTTATAGTCATACTTTTTGAGCGGTTCTTCAGTATAGCACGCTTTTAGAGTACGAAAATGAAAATTACCGCTGACAAATCTTTAAATCATAAATAGAGTGAGTATTTATCACAGAGGTGCGGATGTAATATGAAGGTCAATGACGTCAACATTTCAGTTACCACTGTTACCCCCAAAAACCAAGCGGTTACATTGGAAAGCCTTTGCCGAGCCTTTGCACATGCAACAGCTATCTGCCATAAGTAGGAACAAGGCCATCAAGTCACGCGTCGACAGTACATGCGGAGCTGACAGAGAAACCTCTTACAAAGCGCTAGGAACGTTAGTGGGTGAAAATTCGGATCTGCCAGACTGCCGTTTTAAAAAACACCACCTAGCTGTCTCCTCATTTTTGCTGAAGACCATCTACATGAGGAGACGAAGGTCCTTACAGTGAGCAGGGTCAATTTCTTGTTGCTTGTGTGTCTTCGCGTTAGTCATTCCCACCACTTTTTTGTGGCCACGAGGGTATCGCCTAGGCACATGAGGTATGAACTTCATGATTTAGAGAGATAAAGAGGTCCAGAGTAGACGGCGCTACCTTGACTGAAGTGCGTTGTACCTGCTTAGTTGAAATCAATTCGTATTGGGCTCGAATTGATGGACAAATTCCTGACATTTGTCCCGCTTGCCATCAGGGACTCAATGACGTGCAACCCCAAAATTTTCGGCCCACGCCCTCTCAGCTGAGGCCCAGATGTTTTTGGACGCATCCAGTTTCATGTCCATGTTCCATGTCGCTTTTCTTTCTGATGGTGAAACCGGACTATATTAGCCCATATTTTCGTATATATATTTCGAGGTCCTGCAGCTCTAAAGGCTACAAAGTAATATCGATCATGCTTAAATTTAGCATGGTACGTTACGGGCGTACAGTAGTTTCACCTGGTTAAACCGGACTATATTGGTTTATATATTCGTATAGCCCCCCCATACAAATGTTCTTTTTAAATTTAAGAACCCAAATCTGGGATACGATTCCGAATGTTTCCCATGAAGCATTGTGAACGGCCACCTTTGGCTAAATTGGACCATATCGGTTCATGTTTTCGAATATCGGCCATACAAAGGTTGCTTCCGATTCCAGTTCCTACCGCTCTAAAATCATCATTTGTTAGGTTTCTAGGGGTATTTCATTGTCGGTCACGCCCAAATTTATCCCTTAATTACGTGTTTTGATTTGACTGAGAGTGGGGCTCGAAACCATGACACGCCAAGACAAGTGCCCAATAGAAAATGTAAGCACTGAAATTAATACTAATATTTGAAGATTTGGCTGAGGTTAAAGTTCGTGTCATGAGGACTAAATGTATGATACAGGGTGGAGCGCGATTATTTGCTTTTTTGCACTGCAGGCTGTTGGTCAAAGAGAGAGTGGAGAGTGTGGCGGCTTATAGTGGCTGGCGGGAGAATTGTATTCGTCTGCGTTTCAGTTTCCATCATGCATTGGACACGTGAGAAGAGGTCATTTTGTGTTGAAGCGTATTTTTCAACTGTGCACTCGATCATTGCAGTGCAGCGTGCTTTCCGTTTACGATTCGCTGTTCCCCCACGAGGACGTGTTCCTGTACGGCAAACAATTGTAAATTGAGTAACTTCATTGAGAACAGCAGGGAATGTGTCATGTGACGAGGGGGACCTGGAGAAGGATTACAGCACCACAAAACATTAAGAGAGTTAGAGCAGCAGTACTGCAAGCTCCGAAACGCGCTGCTCGAAAGCAAACACTTGCTTTTGGCATTTCGGAACGGTACTTAACTTAGTATGATACAGGATTTTTTTCAGCCGGCTCTTTAGGCAATGCAATTAGAGGATACATGGTTCCAACAGGATGGTGCCACTGCACACACAGCGAGGGTTGCCTTGAATTGTTTGAGGCAAATGTTTCCTGAACGGCTTATCTCTTTGAGGGATAATGTGAACTAGCCGGCACGCTCATCAGACTTAGCACCATGCGATTTTTTCCTTTGGGGTTACCTGAAGTTGAAGGTGTATATCAGTCGTACTAACACCTTGAAAGACCTAATTAACAATATTGAGTCTTAAATTGGCAGAATACCAGCCGACATGCTTGTTAGAGTTCATGAAATCTTCAGAAAGTGTATGCAGCAGTGTGTGGAAGGTCAACATTTGCCAGATACACTATTTAAAAATCCCTAGCTGTTGAATATAATTAAAATATAAAATAAATTTTTCTTTGGTTCATGATTTTTTTATTTCATTCCCAAATAAGCAAATTACCGCGCTGCACCCTGTAGTTCTCATTTCTCCCATCTATAGTATAGGGTATATAAGTTTCGACCTGGCGGAGCTTAACTACATTGTTACATGGTACGTCTCGATTTTGATGTACGTTCATATTTTCATAGCCTCATTCCCTCAAAACGAGATTAGTGTCTGCGGTTTCCTTCAGAGATTGTGTCCATTGTTGTCAATTTTTATTATCGTCATATAATTATTGACGATGCCAGGCAATATTTCTCTTTGTGATATAAACCTAGAGATAGTTAGGTGTACATTAGACTGGGTCAAATCATAAGTATGAAAAGGAAATCGCATTTTCGCCATTTAACTTGAGAAAATAAACTTTTCCAAAATATAAGTATTTGATAACCTTAAAATACCGTTAAGGAAAAGACGGAGAACTTCAATCATGCCAGTGGGCTGTGGACGTTGTAATGTGGACTCGCTGACGGGGAGCTAATACGAGTATTTAAGCATGGCTTATAGATTCATTTCTTAGTCGTAACGTCGTCGGCAGATAAGAGGTGAAAATATGCCGCTGAAAATTGTCTGTATCCGGATTTGAACCTGGGTTTGATTGTGTCATTGTCCTCTTGCTAACCCTCACACCTACGGCGGCCCATACAAAATATATATATATATATATATATATTCTTTTGCTAGGTACACACTAGGAAACATTGGAAAGCAACATGTTGCATCAAATGCTTTGTTTGTTCACCAAACATGTGGCAACACAGCTACACACAACGGTTGCTTCAATATGGCTGTATTGCTGCAACGGTAGCCTCAAATGTATATAAGGTGTCCCAAGAAGAACACAATTTTTAAATCTGGCAACATTCGAAGTGTCATTGTTTGACATTTGAACAATTGTTTTTGTTTGTTAGTAGAAGGTACGAGGTTAGTAAAAATGGAGCGCTACACGAATGAAAAACGCATTCTCATTGTGAAATTGTTTTACCAAAATGGTGAAAGTTTTGCGGCTACAGTTCGCAAATTGCGATCACTTTGGGGTCACAATAATGCTCCAAAAGAGTCAACTGTAAAGAGATTAATGGATAAATTTGCCGAAACTGGGTCTGTTAGTGATGTAAAGACAACAACGCGCCATCGACCAGGTCGATCGACCGAAAATGTCGCAGCTGTACGTGATGATGTCGCTCAAACTCCATCCACCTCAATTCGACACCGAGCTCAGCAAATTGGTGTCTCCAAATCCACTTTGCAACGAATTTTGACGAAAGATTTGCATCTTCATGCATACAAAATTCAATTGACTCAGGAACTGAAGCCAGCTGACCATGGACAGCGAAGGGAGTTCGTTAATTGGGTATTGGAGAGACAACATGAAAAGGCTGATTTTGCCGATAAAATCATCTTCAGTGACGAGGCCCATTTTCATCTTGATGGCTTCGTCAATAGGCAGAATTGTCGCATTTGGGGTGCGGAAAATCCTCGAGTGATTCACGAGAAGCAAATGCATCCTCAACGTGTCACTGTGTGGTGTGGTTTTTGGGCTGGAGGAATCATTGGACCTTTTTTTTATGAAAATGAGGCAGGTCAAGCGCAAACAGTCAATGGTGTTTGGTATCGTGAAATGATAACCAGTTTTTTCTTGCCTAGAATTGAAGAAATGAATGTGGAGGGCATGTGGTTCCAACAAGACGGCGCCACATGTCATACAGCCAGAGAAACAATTCAATTGCTGCATTAGTCATTTAAAAATTGCGCTCTTCTTGGGACACCCTTTATAAGTAGCATTAAAATTTTAATTGAAGATACTGTCCCATAGTTACCGTCTCTACCTTAGCCGTATGACTTACAATTGGCTGAAGTTTTGAGTAACCTTAACCCCTGGTTAAGACTTTCAGAGATCAACTTAAAAAAATATTGCCTACTACGTCGGTTAAGTAGCCTCCAAAGACGTTGCAACTCCATTTAAAGCAAGTCAAAATAAATATTCCTTTGGCCATTTGTATTTATGTTCGTGAGCCACTCTAATGTATACATTTATTCATATGTACATGTCACCATAGATATGTCTGTAATATTTGTTCTTTTACAATCTGATAATGCGACTACCGCCGTGTTCGTCACCGAATGCCGAGATTATATGGGGAACAATGGGGAATTTTATGCTTGTGTGCGTTTTATTTTACCGAATTGATCGAAATGTTTCGATAACTTTGATTACTTTGGTGGCTATTCGCAGTACAACAGAATTACATATTTCTGCCTTTTTACACTGAAATAAAAATATAATGGTAAGGAACCTGCTTCATTAAGGCTTTTGTGGGGTGGTCTCTATAAAGAAAGGTGGGGCTTTTAATTAATAAATTCGAAACTATCGAACGGATGTGAAAAAATGTATAAAGATCTCGAAGACAGCTATATTTGCTTTAAGTTGAGCAATCATTTGACTATATTGATAGTTACCCATTTTCATCATAGACCACATGATTTAAAACATCCAGCAATTTTGCACTGGTTTTAAGAATTAGGTGATTTGTAAAGCAAATACCTAACAAAGCCTACTTTTATCCGAGGCACCTTTAGTCTTAAAGGATAAAGTTTCTTTCCCCTTAGGCCAATCTCGCTTAATTACAATTACAAACAGGGTATACCCATAAGTCATTATCATGCAATGTTTCAGGGTCCTAGGTTAATTTGTAGGCTGCTGTCATGCCTAGTCGTAGGCCAATACTATAATGAGTGATCCATCGAGAAGTATTTTTTCAGAACAAAAAAAGTATAAAAATTTAAATCAAGTGTGGAATCTTTATTGGTTATTTGACAGGACATTTTATGGCATTTATTTTTTGAATATAATTTCCTTCAAATATTGGCCGCAACTACGCCACAGGGTTTCCATTCTGAGGGTCCAATGTATGGCTTTAATGACACGCGTAATGTTGGCTTCCAAAACCTGAATCGTAGCTGGTTTGTCAGCATAGACTTTAAACTTTACGTAACCCCAAAGAAAATTGTCTAAAGGTGTGATATCACTCGATCTAGGCGTCCACTAACCTGTCCAAAACGTGAAATTAGCTGCTTTTCGAAATGACCTCTCAATAGATCCATTGTTTGAGCAGCTGTATGGCAAGTGGCACCTTCCTGTTGAAACCAAGTGTCGTCAACATTAAGGGCTTCAATTTCAGGTAGCATATCATGGCGCGATAGCGACCACCATTCACAGTTACGTTCCGGCCTTCATCATTTTTGAAAAAATATGCACCGATGATTCCAACAACTTATAAACCGCACCGTGGTTTTGTCTGGGTATAATGGCACCTATTGATCCTCTTCTTGTTGATCTTCAGCCCAAATGCGGCAATTTTGTTTATTGACTTTGCCGTTGTGCCAGAAATGGGCCTCATCACTGAACAAAATTTTGGTCGAAAACAGCGGATCTTCCTGTTTCTCACCGAACGCTCATTTCCATAATACAGTTGCCAACATTTGAAGGAAATTATTTTCAAAAAATAAATGCCATAACATGTCCTTTCACATAACCAATAAAGATTCCACACTTGATTTGAATTTTTATATTTTTTTTTTGTGTTCTGAAAAATCAGATCTAGATGGATCACGCTATATATACACATCCGATCAAGTCCCGAGCTATTGCAAACCGCATTATAAATATAGTATATCATCCACCCTTCTGTGAACTGTATGAAGCTTATATACCCTCCATCATGGATTCCGGTCCAATATAACAAATTTGTCAAGGGGACTTGGTGCCGGCCTTTCCGTACTAACTTCATGTCCTCATTTACCAACTACTTCTGTCATATCGGCGTAAGTTAAGCAGATATAGCCTTTCAAAGTTCAGGGTCATCTGTAAGGGACTTCGCCTTTTTCCAATTTTAACACAATGTAGTCTGTAACAAATCAAACAAATTGTAAGAAGGGCGTGGGCGCTTATGAGATACCCTACACTACTCTGTTATCGGAATTAGGTGTAATATGTGTCTTTAAGAGCTGTTTGTTCTGAAATCGAGAAGGACTATTGTATGGTTCTATACGAAAATAAGGACCTATGTGGTCCACTTTCACAACACTTAATGAAAAATAGCTCAAAACGCATAATGCAAAATTTGGGCATGAACGAGTGAAATTTCGGGAGGATCTGCTTAAAAACCTGGACCGATGTGGACAAATTTCAGCTGAGTTGGGTGTTGGTCACTCGAAATGCTCTGACCCCGAGAGGGGAGTGACCAGTCACCATTAGTGTCCAAACCAAAAAACATTTTTGTGTACAAACCCCACAGTCGGTTTCCTAAAAACAGCTAAAACCCATATGTCGGTTTACCCGGTTTTTAGCTGTCAGGTAGTTTTATGTAACACAAAAAAAATTTCAAAACCCCAAAATGGCGGATTTCTGAAAACCCCGAACTTAGAACAATCGAGACGGTTTCAATTTTAAGAATTTTCTTTTAATTTAAAATTATATCTTGTCACAACTTGCCACCTTCAGGGTCTACACTGGAATGAAAAAAAAAATTTCTAGTATCATGTCACACAGTGCCAATTCAGATCTGGTGCAAAGCTTTAGCGAATTAATCTTTGTCTGGGATTGGTTAAATTGGTTGAAATTATGTTTTAAGTGGCCGTTGGCTTACTTAGGCCATAAAGGCCCATGGTGTTATCACTTGTTGGGACACCCCTTCATAGTAACCAACCAGTGCGGACCATCAGTCAGGGATAACTATCGTACAACTTGTCCCTATAGGCTTCTTCGTAATACCTTCTAATACTTGTCTACAAGAAGGAAGGTGGTCCATTTTGCCCAGAACTTTTTGGTGACGGGTCTCTTAGAGCCACTTACCCGAAATTTGAAGACGTATTATCGCAAGATCAATTAAGTTCATAATATAAAAATCTATAGGAGTCATATTTGGTATAGTTTTCTAAGCCTGTTCAGAGTTTGTGAATCTGGCACTACTTATGCCGATTTAGGAGATGCGTTTCGTTTTTTTAAAGCTATGAAGTAGCATTTTTTTAAAGTCTACTTTGGACGCATAGAAAGTTATTGGACACTCGAATAAAGATATCGGGTTATTTCTGGTATTGATCATGTGGATCTGCTACCTGGAGGCCAACATCTTTGGGCCTTTTCTGTCGTACTATTGATAAGATCCTTCCACGTCATGATACGTGTATATTCGACCTTTTCAGATATGGTAATGTTTCTATCCTGGAAGTGTTATCAATGAAAGCTGGTACCTTCTGCTTTCTTCTGGACAAACATATTTTTATTTTATACCGTTGTACATTTTGTCTTCAACGTTGTGCCGATTTATATGGAAGTTTGAGTGCTTTTTGTGCCCTTTTGTACAGGGTGGAACGCGATAATTTGCTTTTTTGCACTGTAGACTGTGGCGGCACTGTTGGTCGAATAGAGTGAAGAGTATGCGTGGCTGAGGGAAATTTGTGTTCGTCTGCCTTTTAGTTGCCATCATGCATTGGGCACGTGAGGAGAGGTCATTTTGTGTTTAGGCGTATTTTTAAAATGCGCACTCGATCATTGCAGTGCAGCGTGCTTTTCGTTAACGATTCGATGTTTCCCCACGCGGACTTGTTCTTGAACGGCCATCAATTGTAAATTGGGTAACTTCACTGAGAACAGCAGGGAATGTGCCATGTACGAAGGGGACCTGAGAGAAGGATTACACCTCCACAAAACATCGAGAGAGTTACAGCAGCAGTACCGCAATCTCCGAAACGCGCTGCTCGAAAGCAATCACTTGCTCTTGGCATTTCCAGACGTTTTTTCAGCCGGCTCTTGAGGCAATGCGATTAAAGGATACATGGTTCCAACAGGATGGTGCCACTGCACGCACAGCGAGGGTACATTGAATTGTTTAAGGCAAATGTTTCCTGGACGGCTTATCTCTTTGCGGGGTGATGTGAACTGGCCGGCACGCTCACCAGACTTAGACCCATGCGATTTTTCTTTGGGGTTACCTGAAGTCGAAGGTGCATATCAATAATTAACAATATTGAGGCTGAAAATGGCAGAATACCAGTCGACATGCCTGTTAGAGTTCATGAAAACTTCAGAAAACGTATGCAGCAGTGTGTGGATAGGGAAGGTCGATATTTGCCAGGTACATTTTTTCAAACCATGTAGTTTAAAAATTCCCTTACTGTTCAATATAATAAAAATAAAAAATAAATATTTCTAAAGTTTATAATTTTTTTATTTCATTCCCAAATAAGCAGGCTTTCCTATCCATCCTGTATAGGAAAGCCTGCCCCCAAGAAGTAACGTAACGACGTCTTGATTTGAATCCTTCGTCGGTGAGTGTCATGGATCGTGGTGACCTGTAGGAGTGACGAGATAAGGCTCTCCTAAGAGCTGTCATGACCGACCCTGCCTATGATGATAAATTGAATTTCTAATGGATGCAGACTTAAGACAGGACACACAATTCGCCACGCAGTTGTCCCCTGCACTCCTTTATGGACAGAGGCGATGTCTTTTACATATCTTTCTTTTCATTGGCGTACGAGTGTATTATGGTGTTAGACTAGTTGGGCTGTAAGTAGGCCATACAGTAACTATTTTTTTCTTGACCCTTTTTTTGATATCTTGTCCCATTAGCAAAATCGATTGTCGCAAACAAAAAATTTAAGATATCAGTACTTTTTAATTATACAATTTCTGAAATCTGTTGTATCAGAAAAGTGATTCACAAGTTTTTGTTGTTTTCGTTTAACGAGGACACTTAACGCTTCAATAAGTTCGCTACACGCAATTGCTAAATCTTAAATATTTTCTCGGCATGATTAACCCTCGTAGCATTTAGTCATTATTATCAAATCAGAAAATGACACTTAGTCATTTCTTTTGGATGACGACTGATAGCAGAGGCGGCAGAGTTAAAAGGCCTAAACCAAAATACTAAATGGCAGATTAAAGTTATAACTCAAATTACGATGAAAGAAAAATCATAGTTGTCGTAATCATAAAATGCCACATTTTATCTCTGCAAAAGCATGTGAGGCTTTTGAAATGTATTTTTAAAAAGAAAACTAATTAAACAAAGCGCTCTGCTGTTCGTACTCACAATATGAGTATTATTTTATTTAAGGCCCTTGTAGGTGAATAGCGTTTTTATGTTATTCCAAAACAGGCCGATAGAATGAATGATACATCAGCCTTTGTCCGACTAATAATTATAATCTACACCACTTTGTGGAACAGGGTATTCTAAGCAGTGTTGCCATACGGCTACAAAAAAGTGCAAAATAGTCAAATAAGAGGCGCAAAAAGGAACTAAACATAAAATAATATTTTTCTGCATTTTTTATAATTTTTTGTTGTTGTAATTTTTGGAATATACGATATTAAAATTTCTTGGCAAAAAAAGAAGCTGAATTCAAAAAAGGTGCCAAAATTTTAAGTATGAGTATATGTGACAGCGCATAGAGAAAGGGACCTAAGGGTAAAAAAATCAATTTTCATTTGTTTTCTTTTTTTGATGTGGACAACATCTGGGCATTGAATGAGACTGATCCCATGCGCCAAGAGTGTTCCCTCCCAGAGATATGCGCGTTTTATGAAAGTGAAGTCGACGATTCTAAGCGCGAATAGAAAGGGACCTAATCTTTAAAATGGCTCTCCTGAACAAAACTGGTTTTTAACCTGAGGTCCCTTTCTATTTTGCGCGTCACATATAGTCTTTGCAGTTGCATCTACTTTTGCATTTACTAAATAAAAATGTATCGCAAGGAGCATTTTATTTTAAAAATATTTTCAAACTGTACCAGAAAAAGTGCTTTTTAAATCCAAAAGTGCCAGAAAGGCACCAGTTTGTAAAAAAGTACCGAGGTCAAAAGAAAATGTGCGAAAAAACTCCAAAAGTGCCGTTCTAGCAACTCTGATTGTAAGTAAGTCAACCTTCAAGCGTACCGATCGTCTCAGAATCACGAGCTGATTCAATACCATCTAAAGCCTCCAATCAAACTTCAGTCTGCAGGCTAGCTTGTCCGATCTTAATGAAATTTGGCATAAGAACTTTATTTTGATCATGGACGGATTCTATTAAAATTAAAGAAAATGTGATTTGATTTACCTCCCATACATACGTTGCACCGTTTTGATTTAAATGAAATCTCCTAAAGGGTTCTTTGCATATGAGGTCCCAGAAAAGGGCGTGACAATTATTTATGTCTCACACTTGTTAGATGAAATAAACATATTACAGAACAACAAATTAAAGCAAAATTCAAGCATTTTGGATAAATTGAGGTCGATAGGGTGGAAGGTACAAGTGAGATTGTGGCTAAGGCTGCAATTCTTTTGTCAGCTTGTGCAATTTAAAGACGATTTTCTTATTACTAATTTTTAGCTGAATTGCACGAATAGTGGGCGGAATGGTGTATTTGATTGGGAAAAACCAGAATGGGGGTGTCAACAACTCTTAAAAGCCGGTTTAAAAATATTTTGCAATTCCCAATTAATTCTAATCTGCACTAAAACAGGGTCAGTCATATTTTGCAATTCCCAATTAATTCTAATCTGCACTGAATCAGGGTCAGTTGAGTGAGAGCAGTGCCAGCTTCGGGCTGCGTCCCGTAGCCAGGAATCCAATTATTTGTAAACAAGTTTACCGTATAACTCTGTTCTTAAGTTTTGATTTTGACTTATACAACGGTTGCTATTTATATTTTGGGTCCGACAATAAAAACACAATAATTTATCATTGGAATTGGTTTTATTGTTTTTCAAAATATTCTTCTTTAAGATCAATACACCTTTGCATGCGCACAAACCGATTTTCGAAGCACTTTTGCCACTTCGCTTGTGACAACTCCAAAACATGATTTTTGAACGATTCAACAGCATCTTCTGGCGGCGAAAATCGTTGACCACGCACATTTCTTTGATGCTAGGGAATAAGAAGAAGTCATTGGGTGCTAAATCAAAGCTGTACCGTGGAAGGCCCATCGATTCGACATCTTGAGTGGTCCAATAGCTCATCGTTTCAGATGAAGTGTGAGAGCTCGCATTGTCGTGATGCAAAATGATCCGTCTTCTCTTATTATCTTTCCTCATTTATTTGAACACTGTTGGCAAACAGATGGTTGTATACCACTCAGAATTGCCCGTCCTACGTTCCACTGAAGGCACTGTGGCAACATGGCCGGTTGTACCGAAAAAAAAACGCAATCATTTGCTTCGATGTACTTCTACCACGAACAACTTTTGTTGGATTTGACTCGCCTTGAAAGACCCAGACATTCGATTGCTTTGTTTCGGGTTCATATGCATAGATCCATGATTCGTCACCTGTGACAATATAATACACTGCCTTAGAGCTACGGGGTTATACTTTTTCAACATCTCTTTGCACCAATCCATACGAGTCTCTTTTGAGCATTCGTCAAGTTAATGTGGAATCCAACGAGAACAATTTTTTTTCCAACGAGAACAATGTCAAAGTTTCCAATGGAAGTTACAGTTTGCATCTAATTAGGAACACTAGTACTGTCAGGACCCGAAATTAAATAGCAACCCTAGTATCGTGCAAATGGTATTAGAGACATTACAAGAAAAAATGAGCCAAATGTTGCATATGCATTGGAGGGGGCAGTGCCATACCACAAAGGGGCGTGTCAACCACTTTTTTATATGCGAGTACAAACTCGGTTTCAAAATATTAATTAGTTAATTTAATTTTTCGCGCTAGGTGACAAGGTTCTAATCTAAACTAAAACTAGGCTAGGAGTCAATTTTTTCACAAAGTTTTTCTTTTAGCTTCATTCTAAAGGGTGGCCCAAATGAGACCTAGTGATGTTAAACACGTATAACTCATTTTTTAAATGATTTATTTTTATATATTAAACACATTTTATGGAAATTTAACGTGACTATGTGTGAAATATGACATCAGACAAATAACCACCGTTTTGCTCGATACAGCATTGACATCTGAGCATCGAATGAGACCGATCCCAGTGTTCCCTCCCAGAGATATGCGCGTTTTATGAAAGTGTTGGTACACCAAAGATACACGTATTTAAATCTTTAAAATGGCTCTCCTGAACAAAACTGGTTTTTACCCTTAGGTCCCTTTCTATTATGCGCGTCACATATAGTCTTAGTACAAAGAGCTCTCTTGATTTTAAATACAACCGCTCTAGAACATCCATTTTAATTCCGATTTCAATCAAATTTGTTATGGAATATAATGATTGACAAATAATCAACCTTGGACTAATTTAAGTGATATAAGGAAATTTTGTTTTATAGGGTGGTCCATTAAAATTATAAATTTGAATCTGCTGTAAAAAAGTACTGATAATTTTTCCAAATTTCTGGCTCGTATTGGAAGGTTTGAACGTTTTTATTTAATAATGGGACACAATCCGATTCGTTTTTGCATTGTCTAATGGGCTAAAGATAATAAAGTATAAAGTTCGACAGGAAGAAGAATTTTAACGAAAAATCGCTTCATTTGCAGATGAAGCTCATTTGTATCTTGGTGACTATGTCAATATGCAAAATTGCCGCAAATAGGGTTCAGAGAACTCACATGTGACTATTGAGAAGCCAATGCAGCGACCACGAGTCACTGTTTGCTATGAATTTTGGGCTTGCGGTATCATATTTCATCGCGAATGCGCAAGGAGCCGCAATTACCGTCAACGGCGAGCGTTACCGTGCCATTTTCAGCGAATCTCTATTTCCAAAAATTCAAGGGAATGACGCTCGGCTACTAGGGACTAGCCGCATATTCGTCTACCGATGCATAAGACTGTTTGAGGATACTGGAGATGTAAAAGACCGCCACTGATCGGTCCGCCCAGGCTCTGTTCGAACACCGCATGTCATCAAAGCCGTTGAATCAAGAATTCATAGAAATCCGCTCCGAAAACAGAAAATCATGGCCCGGGAGATGAATATCAAGCAAAAGTCCATGAGTCGAATCATTGAAAAAGACTTGGGACTTGGGGCTTTCAAACGACGTACCGGGCATTTATTGACTGCAGCTTTATAAAAAAAAAATAGGATTGAAAAATGCAAACGTCTTTTGGTGAAGCACGCTGAACGCACCAACCGTAGCTTTAGTTTTCTACCCATTCCCATGTTCGCTCTCAAACCCTGGAAGAAAGGATGGTCGGAATGCCGCCTTGTTCGGTGACAGAAGAGTGGCAGATCCGAAGCAGTGTGGCCGATCTCCTTGCTTTCCCCAGTAGCAACTACGCTTGAGGCACTGCTTCTCCAATACCTTCCTTGTGCTGATCTTCAGCATGGGCTCCCCAAGGAGCACAATAACTTTACACGCCATCACCACTCATATAAGTCGAGGCTTTAATCAAAACAAACCAAACGACAGGACGGTCCTGGTGCCTCTTGACTATATAAACTCCTTCGACACGGTGAATCATGTCACTCTGTTCGAGGGCATTTGCTGAAACGCCTCTTCCGGTTTCAAAAAGACAGGGCCACATGTCACACAGCCAACCCAAGCATCGATATTTTACGCACTGTTTTTAAAAATTGAATAATCAGAAGAAATGGTGAGCTGTGATTTGAGCCCTTTGGATAATTTTCTGTGGGTAGCCATTAAGGATAAATTTTGCGCAAAGTATCCAGAGACAATTCAAGCTTTCAAACATGAAATCAAATTTGCCATTGAAGAGATTTGACCCAAAACAATCGAAAATGTACTAAAAAGATGGGTTGGTCGGATCAGGTACAGCCGACTCAGTTAAGATAGTCATATGAATAATATTGCGTTCCATTATTAAATGACAAAGTTGCACCTTTGCAATACAACCACAAATTTGAAAAAGTCATTTGTACTTTTTCTTGCAGCCGATTCAAATTTAAAATGTTAAATCGCCCACCCTATATTTAACTCTATGTTGTGTTTTTGGTTTGATTTTTATTGTTCCCAATATTAAGATTGACTTCGTCAGTCTGCTTCAGACAGCGCATCTTAGTTACAGCGCTAATTTTTACGCCTGTCAGCCGGCGAATCGGCGGCAATCTAGTTTAGTTTTGAATCTCAAAAATAGAATAGAGTTTTCATTAGAATAATTACGAAGGTCTCTCGTCCACACTACTTTTATCAAGATAAAAACAACACTGTTCTGCTGACATAAATTAACGTTTTATATCGGGTTATTAAGTTTCAGCGTAGCATTTTACAATTTATTTGCAGTGCTAATTCTTTATTTGCAGTCATGCATACTTAAGCACTTAAATAAACTTGCAAAGTTGAATTATTAAATAAATAAGAAGCATAATAAACATTTTTACAGCAACTACTCGTATAACTCATTATTGGTCAAAAACATCAAGTCGGTCGTGGCCGACTATGAAATATCTCTGCCTCTGTCTGATTTGTCTGTGTGATTTATCGAGTGGATGAATTTATGGAGGCCATATAAAAAGTTGGACTAAAATGTCGAACTTCGGTAGGATAATGAGTTACAAATCGCTCATAACTCACGTTGCTTAATTCAAGCACAACCGGAAGTAATTTGTATTTTCAAAACCTCAAATCGGCAGAGACCTTTATTGTAAAACATAAACCGCTATGGACTAGTTTAACAAGTGATGATATTGGTCGCTCATAGCGTACCATGCAAATGAATTTCAGCATGATCGAAATTAATATGTGTCATTTTGAGCGTCTGCATTGCAAATCGGTAAGGACTTTTGTGTGAAGGCTTTTCGAAAACATAACTCGATTTCACCTGGATTATTTATTGGATTAGACCGTTGGAGACGAGCTGAAAAGGTGCATGTTTCAGTAAGATTTCACTTTTTGAAAGACCGAACGCATGCTTAATCATTGGAACCTCAGCGTATTATGCCCGAATCAGAAAATTTGAAACTAGGTCGTTTGCGCCGACGCACAGTGGACGAAATGACCAATTTAACGCTATTAAATAAATATCTTGAAAACTAATGGAGCATGCCTTAAATTTGCCACGAATACTTAGTATTGTGTTGTATTAGTATTGTTGTTTAATGGAACTGAAAATGGTCAATATCGGTTTATGTATTGATAGAGTTATTATTGTACTGAGAAGGGACATAAATACTGTTACACACGTTTTATGCTGTAAAATAAAAAGTACTGAATGTTTTTGGAACAAATATTTTTTAATATATTTATTGATGTATATTGTAAACAAAAAGAATCTACTTATTCGAAATGTCCCCCTTTTGCCATTACATACGCCCTAAGTCGCACTGGCCAATCGTCAATAGCTGCACGAACCTCGTCCATTGGGAAATTGGCCACAGCTCGAACCAAAGCAGTCTTAAGAGATCTAATGTTAGGGTATCTTTTGTGACAAACCTTGTCCTCTTAAACCGACCACAATTTGTAATCCAATGGGTTCAAATCTTCAGAGGAAATGAAAGCCGGCAAATTGTTTCCAAACACGGCCTGGGACGTTTTAACCTTATGGGCCGGCGCAGAATCATGCTGGAAAGTCCTTGGCTGGTTTTGGAACAGGGAATTGTTAAGAAGCTTCCAAAATGGTTTCTTGGTAAATTTTGGCCGATGTTTTGACTCCTTGTTCGCAGAGATGAAGGTCAGTGACCCCATCGTACGAGACACCCCACCAAACCATGACTGAAACTGGGTGATGACACTTTTCCACCCTTCTGCTTTTTAAATTTTTCCTGAACGGTAAAAATGTTTTTCATCGGTGAACAAAATTTTTCTGTGCAAGTTATCAGCGTGCTTCACCAAAAGCCGTTTTCATTATTCAATCCTATTTTTTTTAAAACTGCAGTCCGGTAATGTCCGGTACGTTGTTTGAAAGCCCCAAGTCCCAGGTCTTTTTGAATGATTCGACTCATGGAGTTTTGCGTGATATTCATCTCATCTCACGGACCATGATTTTCTGTTTTCGGAGCGGATTTCTGTGAATTCTTGATTAAACGGCTTTGATGGCATGCGATGTTCGAACAGAGCTTGGGCGGCCCGAGCGGTGGCGGTTTTTGCATCTCCAGTTTCCTCAAACAGTTTTATGCATCGGTAGACGAACATGCGGATAATCCCTAGTGGCCAAAGCGTTTTGAAAATATCGTTTTTTTCATTTCACACTTGAAAAGCGCTATTACAGCGATACGGTTCTCATTATCTGACCACTCCATGATGAAAGTTGAAACAATTTTAAAATCCCGTTACAGATTAACGCTATTGAGGTTAGCTTTCAAAACCCATATGACATTAACGGGGTATGTTCAGTTCTACTATTGAAATGGGTGTGTTCAATGTTGTAACAGTATTTATGTCCCAACTAAGTACATAAATTAATATAATTGAGTGGTTCTTAAAATTCAAAATGCGTTAGATACGAGGGCGACCGCAAAAGTAACTGGCCTAACATAAAAAGAACCGTTTTTTTGGAATTATTATTATTTATTTTTCAACATAATCTCCTTCCAACTCAATACACCTCATCAAACGTTTTTCAAGTTTTTTAATTCCATCCGAAAAATAAGATTTTCAAGACCTTCAATATATGCCTTAGTTTCAGCAATAACCTCGCTATCGGACGAAAATTTTTTGCCACCGAGAATTTTTTTTAAATTTGGAAACAAGAAATAATCAGAAGGAGCTAAATCTGGACTATATGATGGATGCGGAGCAATTACAAATCGTAATTCGGCCAGTTTTTGTTGAGTTAAAAATGCAGTGTGTGAAGGAGCATTATCTTGATGAAAAATAACTTTTTTTTGTAAATGCGGTCGTTTTATCTTGATTTCTTCACTCAACCGATCCAATAATGCACAATAATATTCACTATTTATAGTTTTTCCTTTCTCAAGATAATCAATAAATATTATATCCCTTGCATCCCAAAATACTGTGGCTATTACTTGCTGACTTAACAGTTTTCGCCTTCTTGGGACCACTTTTACCAGCTTCTATCCATTGTTTTGACTGTTCTTTGCATTCTGGGATGTAGTGATGGATCCATGTTTCTTCAACAGTTATGAATCGGCGCAAGAACTCTATTGGATTACGCTGATAAATCGCTTAAAGCTCCTCGGAATTGGTCCAACGGACGATTTTTTGGGGCAAAGTCAACAAACGCGGCACCCAATAGCTTTTTCATGTGGAGTTCATCATGTAAAAAACTCCAAACTTGTTTTTCGTGTATTTTAACAATATCAGCAAGTTCTCTGAGCTTTATTCGTCTATCTTTAATCACTTCATTAAATATTTTTCTAATGTTTTCAATAGTAGTAGCAGTTTTCGGTCTTCCAGAGCGATGTTCATCTTCCGTACTTGAACCCAGGATTTCTCGGTGGAGTATGATGGTGCATTATCACCATGAACAGAATCAATTCATCTTTGATTAATTGTGGCGTATAACCTTTCATATAAAAGTGTTTAATTACCGCACGAATTTCTTTTTTCCATTTTTCAAAAATTATAAAACTTGTTTACTTCAATCACCTGTAACAAAGGAAATAATCATTAAATATTTCGGAAATTTTGACAGATGGCTTATAAAAGATTGCTTTTAAAAAACAAAAAAAAGTTGCTAGTAAAACCAAAAATGTGCCAGGCCGGTTAGTTTTGCGGTCGCCCTCACTCACGTTATTGTTAACAAACTTTCTGGAAAAGTTGCTAGAAAAACATACATTTGCAGCACCCCATCCCGCTCCATAAGTAGTAGTTGAATTGTCGCGAAATTTCAGATATACGAGGGCGGTTCTTAGCCTATCAATGAAAGAGAATTGTTAGTTTTTCAAAAATATTTTTATTTTTCAATATAATCTCCTGAAACTTCAATACACTCAGTCCAATGCTTATCTAGCAATTCTATCCCTTGATTAAAATAGTTTTCCTCAAGGTCTTCCAAATAGTGGTTTACATCTGTAATTGCATCTTCATTTGAGGTAAAACGCTCGCCAGCAAGGAATTTTTTTTCGATTTGGGAACAGGTTAAAGTCACTGGGAGCTAAATCAGGAAAATAAGGTGGGTGGTCAGGCAACTCGTACTTTAATTCGTTGATTTTAGCCATTGTTAAAACACTCTTGTGCGCTGGTGCGTTGTCTTGATGAAAAATTATTTTTTTGTATTGTAAGCCAGGACGTTTGTCTCGAATTTGTACATTTCATTGATCTAAAAGGTTGCAATAGTACTCTGAATTTATTGTTTTACCCTTTTGCAGATAGTCAATCAATAAAATACCTTTGAAGTCCCAAAAAACCGTTGCCATAACCTTACCAGCCGATTGAATTGTTTTTGCCTTCTTTGGGGCACTTCCTCCAGCTTCAGTCCATTGTTTGGATTGTTCTTTTGTCTCTGGAGTATAGTGGTGGATCCATGTCTCATCAACAGTTATGAAACGATGCTTAAAATCCATTTTATTTCGCTGAAAACGATCCAAACCAGCTTGAGAAATGTTCATTCTTATGTGTTTTTGGTCGACTGTTAACAAGTCCGGTACCCATCTTGCAGAAAGCTTTTTCATCTGTAGTTCTTCATGCAAAATTAAATAGACTCGATCATTTGAGATGCCCATGATATTAGCTATTTTATGCACTTTTATTCGTCGATCATTTAATACCATATCATGCACTTTGGCTACAATTTCTGTTGTTGTTGCTGTTTTTGGACGTCCACTACGTGGTTCATCTTCAATGCTTGTACGACCACGTTTAAATTCAGCAACCCATTTTTTACTGTTGCATATGAAGGAGCACTCGCACCTAACACATTCACCATATCATTATGAATTTCTTGTCCCGATAAACCTTTTTTATGTAAATATTTAATTTACATTTCTAATTTTTCCATTGTAAAAACATCGCGGGTGCGTCTTTTGTGAACACCTGTTTTTTATATGAAGGAGTTGCCAGATCGAAACAAAATTTAACATGTGTAGCAGAGATGGAAGTATTCAAAACACTTAACTTTTTTCTGTTTATACCGCGCTTTTTGTGCTAGGCTAAGAAGTTTCCGAACCGCCCTCGTATAATTTCAATATGTCAAATAAATCGTAAATCTGCGATTTATATTACAAAACAAATGGAAAATTTTGATTTCTATGTGGCTTTAAGTGTACAAAAAAGAAATTATTAAAGAAATTATCTGATTCAGAACTATCAGTCGATGAATCTGGAGACTGCAGATTACACTGTGCGTAATTTTTTGTCGTGGAAACACGGACCTCACTACATGATTAAAGACCGAAAAAGGACCAGTGTCTCCCAGTTTTGCCCATAGTCATGGGCTGCAAAGATTTGAATTTTGTGAACCGAACTTGGCATGTAAAACCATCGATATTCAGCTTTATAAAGACTGACACTTATTATCAACATTAGCTCGCTGCACGAAGATTTCGTTATTGTTAAAGAAACTTTTGAGTTTTATAAATTACAGAATTAATAACGTAAGTCTTTACAGCCAAAAACTTTTTAGAGGCAACCGCTTTATTCTGCCATAATAAAAATAGTGTTGATTTGGGAACTGATATTGTACCTAAAAAAACGTTATATATCGAAAACTAGCAGAAGATTGTACCAACTACACTTTCACATAGTACCCAAAAAAACAAACAAAATAAAACACAGAGGTTGGGTAAAATATATTTTGAAAAACTTTCCTAACTCTGAAATTTTGACACAGCAAAAAGCACGGGACACTCAATTTCTCAGGAACATTTTGAGATATCTAGTATAGGTGTTGTGTAGTTGTCCTATTTAGATGACATTCCCATTTTGTAAAACGCTAACACACGGACAATTTGAATTCACATAGATCGGATCTACCTACTGATTTTTGCTTACTTATTTTAAAATCGCTTTGACAGAAATATCCAAACTGTCGTTGGGACTTTTATAGGCGATAAGGGGAATATTCTTCATTCATCATGGAAACACACCAGTCAGTGTATGACCACTTGACAACTCGATTATTTTATTTCATACCAAACGAAGTCTTAGACGAAATTATCAAAGACGTCAATGGCACTGTTGAAAGGCACGATAACTATGACAAAATGTCAAGAAGACAAAAACAGCACTCACTAACTATTGAAACAAAAGTCAGAGCATTAAGGTAAATGATGTCATTGCGGCTAGAATCTAATCGGGCAAAAAAAGAAAAAAAAGTACAAGAGCTACTCACAACGTCATAAAATTAACGATAGCCAAATAAAGAAATGACAGTTATTAAACTCTGACAGAATAAACGACGCACTCGTGTGCTTAGCCCAAAGCAAAGAATACTTTCTGCGAACACACACTGAGTGAATTTTTGTATCCTCATCCTAGTGGATAAGCGAGGGCATAGCATTTGCTATGGAGTGTACAAAACCGAAAACCGGCATTCCGGTTTTTATGTCCAAACCCCACAGTCGGTCGGTTTTGGGGAAAAAATAGCTTAAGCCCGACATGTCGGTTGACCCGGTTTTTTGTTGCCGGGTTTTCTGGTTTTCGGTTTTTTGCTTGTTATACGTTAAAGCAAAAAAAAAAGAAATCATAATATTCAAGTACGTAATACGTAACTACCAAAACTGCTATACCCAACTTTAAGTGTACCGCTCGACTCATAAACACCAGTTGATTCGATTTATCGACATGTGTCTGTTCGTCCATCAGCCATCCATCTGAAGCTTGTTTTCAAACTACAGGTTGCAATTGTTATCAGTTCTACATGAAACTTGGCAGAATTAAGTTTTCTAGGCAACGGCTGTTGATTTTTATGAAAATCGGTAAAAATGTATATATATGTAGCTCCAACGCATATGTTCAACCGATTTTATGTCTTTACCTCTAGAAGCCACTTAGTACATCTAAAATAAATAAAATTTGGCACAGTTCATTACGATCGATCAGTAATCAGCTGAGATAAAAAAAGGTCATTCTGGTCCACGCTTTAATATAGTCCCAGTGCAAAAATATCACATACAACCGCTGTAGAACATCCATATATAGGGTAATCCATCTAGAGGTATTTTTTCAGAACAAAAAAAATACAAAAATTCAAATCAAGTGTGGAAGTTTTGTTGGTAATTTGAAAGTAAATTTTATGGCATTTATTTTTTGAATATACTTAGTAGGGACATAAATACTGTTACAACATTGAACACACCCATTTCAATAGTAGAACTGAACATACCCCGTTAATGTCATATGGGTTTTGAAAGCTAACCTCAAAAGCGTTAGTCAGTAACGGGATTTTAAAATTGTTTCAACTTTCATCATGGAGTGGTCAGATAATGAGAACCGTATCGCTGTAATAGCACTTTTCAAGTGTGAGATAAAAAAAGGCGATATTTTCAAAACGCTCCGGCCACTAGGGATTAGCCGCATGTTCGTCTACCGATGCTTAAAACTGTTTGAGGAGACTGGAGATGTAAAAGACCGCCACTGGTCGGGCCGCCCCCGCTCTGTTCGAACACCGCATTTCAACAAAGCCGTTAAATCAAGAATTCACAGAAATCCGCTCCAAAAACAGAAAATCATGGGCCGTGAGATGAATATCACGCGAAAGTCCACGAGTCGCATTAAAAAAAGATTTGAGACTTTCAAACGACGCAGCTTTAAAGAAAAAATAGGATTGAAAAATGCAAACGTCTTTTGGTGAAGCACGCTGATAACTTGCACAGAAAAATTTTGTTCACCGATGAAAAACATTTTTACCGTTCAGGAAAAATTTAAAAAGCAGAATGATAGAGTGTATGCGCGGTCATCTAAGAAAGCATCTGAACTGATCCCAAGGGTGGAAAAGGGTCATCACCCGGCTTCAGTCATGGTTTGGTGGGGTGTCTCTTACGATGGGGTCACTGACCTCCAATTCTGCGAACAAGGAGTCAAAACATCGGCCAATGTTTACCAAGAAACCGTTCTGGAAGCTGTTGTGTAGCCTCATAACAATTCCCTGTTCCAAAACCAGCCATGGACTTTCCAGCAGGATTCTGCGCCGGCCCATAAGGCTAAAACTTCCCAGGCCTGGCTTCGAAACAATTTGCTCTGAAGAATTGCCCTCAGGCAGTCCAGATTTGAACCCATTGGATTACAAATTGTGGACGGTTTTAGAGGACAAGGTTTGTCACAAAAGATACCCCAACATTGGATCTCTTAAGACTGCTTTGGTTCGAGTTGTGGCCAATTTTCCAATGGACAAGGTTCGTGCAGCTATTTACGATTAGCCAGTGCGACTTAAGGCGTGTGTCAAGGCAAAAGGCGGAAATTTCGAATAAGTAGATTCTTTTTTGGTACAATATACACCAATAAATATATTAAAAAATATTTGGTTCAAAAACATTCAGTACTTTTTATTTTACAGCATAAAACGTGTGTAACAGTATTTATGTCCCTACTACACGCAGAAAAAAAGTATGGTTGGGATGACAATATTCGAAGAGGATCATACTATTGTTGGGTATATGGTTGTGGCACAACAATATTATGATCCTCACATTAATAGTATGATTCACACATAACCATACTATGATCTTCACAGCAATAGTATGATTCACACTCAACCATACTATGATCCTCACAACAATAGTATGATTCACACTCAACCATACTATTATCTCCACAACCATAAGTTGATCCTCACAACCATACAATGTTTCTCATACTAGCATAGTATGATGCTCACAACCATAATATGATTAGCACACAGCCATACTATGATCCCCACAACCATAGTATGATTCAAACTCAACCATACTATGATGCCAAAATTATTTATTAGGATTGGGTGATGTTATTCAAAAACAGAGATTTTTATCAAGCAAGCTATTTTAAATCTCATTACACTTAGTTTCATAACCAGATTTGAGGCCATTTTTTTATTGAACACTTCATTCAAGACACAAAAATATATATTCCAAGGGCAGTCGAAAATACTTGTAGTTGCCACTAGAGGAGAATGCTTCGTCACCATCCGTAGACGCCAAGTACCGAATGTGATTAAACCATGATCAATGGCTATATACTTTAGTGCAGGCCGATGATTAAACCATGATCAATGGCTATATACTTTAGTGCAGGCCGATTTTAAATAAACGAGAACCAGTCGGAAGTAGGGTATTTCATCGAACAAGTAAACACAATAAAAATCCCTCGAACTGCCTTCCGATCGTATCGTGAGTATGTGTTTTTTGGTATATCAAAAAAAAACATACGTACACACATGCAATAAAACCAGTTTTGTTATGTTCATAGTCGCAACCATACGGTATGATTAACGTGATCATATTATTGTTAACGTAAATTTTAAATAACAATACTTTTGTTGCACTAACCATGTTTATATGGTTGCTACAACCATATTTTCATTTCTAAATTTGGCAATAATACTATTGTTACATTTCAACAATATTAATATTGCCGCAATCGTACTTTTGTCAAAATAAAATTCAAAAAACAATACTATGGTTGCAATGATCATGCTTTTATTGTAGAGAACATATTATTGTTGCGGTGACCATATAAAGGGTGTCCCAAGAAGAGCGCAATTTTTAAATGACTGATGCAGCAATTGAATTGTTTCTCTGGCTGTATGACATGTGGCGCCGTCTTGTTGGAACCACATGCCCTCCACATTCATTTCTTCAATTCTAGGCAAGAAAAAACTGGTTATCATTTCACGATACCAAACACCATTGACTGTTTGCGCTTGACCTGCCTCATTTTCATAAAAAAAAGGTCCAATGATTCCTCCAGCCCAAAAACCACACCACACAGTGACACGTTGAGGATGCATTTGCTTCTCGTGAATCACTCGAGGATTTTCCGCACCCCAAATGCGACAATTCTGCCTATTGACGAAGCCATCAAGATGAAAATGGGCCTCGTCACTGAAGATGATTTTATCGGCAAAATCAGCCTTTTCATGTTGTCTCTCCAATACCCAATTAACGAACTCCCTTCGCTGTCCATGGTCAGCTGGCTTCAGTTCCTGAGTCAATTGAATTTTGTATGCATGAAGATGCAAATCTTTCGTCAAAATTCGCTGCAAAGTGGATTTGGAGACACCAATTTGCTGAGCTCGGTGTCGAATTGAGGTGGATGGAGTTTGAGCGACATCATCACGTACAGCTGCGACATTTTCGGTCGATCGACCTGGTCGATGGCGCGTTGTTGTCTTTACATCACTAACAGACCCAGTTTCGGCAAATTTATCCATTAATCTCTTTACAGTTGACTCTTTTGGAGCATTATTGTGACCCCAAATTGATCGCAATTTGCGAACTGTAGCCGCAAAACTTTCACCATTTTGGTAAAACAATTTCACAATGAGAATGCGTTGTTCATTCGTGTAGCGCTCCATTTTTACTAACCTCGTACCTTCTACTAACAAACAATAACAATTGTTCAAATGTCAAACAATGACACTTCGAATGTTGCCAGATTTAAAAATTGCGTTCTTCTTGGGACACCCTTTAGTAACCATATTTTTTCTCTGCGTGTAAGTAGTAACCGATATCGATTAAACTTGCTAAAAGTTATTCTTGTCTTCTTAAAAATTTTAATTATTTAAAACAATCGGAGATCAATCGCAAATTGTATATAGTTTTCGGTAAACAAAATTATTTCCATATTTTTGTCCACTAAAGTGAAGTTATTGCACTAGCGACTTTCTGAGCAAGTGGCCACTAAAACACGGCCATTGTTGCTACCCAAGCTAATGTATGCGTTCGGCGCACGTACTCAAAAATACTTTTACTAAGCGTGTAAATGTGAATGCCTGTAAAATAAAATCATATTGATGTCACAGAAAATTAATTATAGCTTTGTGAGCTCGCACTTAAAATAACATTTAATTTTATTTTTTTGTTAATAATTTTATTACAAAGTTTCCGAAGTGAATTTCCCATGCCAACCTCAACCATTTCAATCAAACCATGCCCAAAGCCACTCACACAGACATGCACACAACTTGACATTTATCGTCGCTACGATTGCTTTCGTCATGAAAGTGCGATAATTCAATTTTCGTGTATTTCATTTCAATGACGTCAAGATATTTATGAGTACTTCGGCTAGTGTTTTTTGTTTCGATAACTTTACAACATCAACAATAGAATAAAATAATTTGATAAAACCGGATTTTTTAATTTAACAAACAATGGCTTTAATTTATTGATCAGAAGAGTCGTGCCCCTGGGATTCATAGGTGCGACCCTAATCTAGCATAACTACTAAAATAAACCCATTATTGGATTCATAACGACAGTTCCATTAATTTCAGTATCCATAAAACCATATTTCATCAAGATTTTATGTTATATGAGGCTGTTTGATCTTAAGATTTAAAATGGGTTGTACATATGTGCGAGGGTTATCTACGAGGGTAATCTAACCGATTTTCTTCAATTTTAATAAGTCTGCGAAACTTATTTAAGATTGATTGCAAAATGTGGCTTCCAGGGCTAAATAGAGAATGCACGCAGAGAAAAAACATGGTTACTACATGGTCACGGTAATAATAATATGTTCTGTACAACAAAAGTATGTTCGTCGCAACCATAGCATTGTTAACTGAATTTATTTTTGACAATAGTATAATTGCTGCAATATTAATATTGTTGAAATGTAATAATAGTATTACTGCCAAATTTAAAAATGAAAATATGGTTATAGCAACAATATAAATATGGTTAGTGCGACAAAAGTATTGTGTTTGCGTTTTATGTTAACAATAATATGATTACGGTAATCATACTGTATGATTGTAATTTTTCTTCATTTGAATATGCTTTTTAGAACAAATGTTATTGGTACGGATCTAATGCAAAAATAGTACTTTTTTAAAGAAATTAAAATTTTTTTAAACATGCTGATTTGGCTTTGTTTATCTGAAATATTTTTAAAAAATGCTTCCGTTTATTTAAACTTATTTTTTCTACTGTGAAATAAATCACGCCTATTATTTTGAATTTAATGTATTTTTGAATAATTTTCATAATTCAAATCTATTGTTGACACTTAAACCAATTTTAATAAATAATATTGGGGGTCAAATCTATTGTCGACAACTCAAACAAATTCTATTAAATAATATTGGGGATCATAGTTTAATTGTGTGTGATCATACTATGGTTGTAGGGATCATAACATGGTTGCGTGTGAATCATACTATGGTTGTGAGGACCATACTATGGTTGTATATGAAACATACTATGGTTGTGAGGATCATACTATGGTTGTGGAGATCATAGTATGGTCGAGTGTGAATCATACTATGGTTGTGGGGATCATAGTATGGTTATGTGTGAATCATACTATTGTTGTGAGGATCATAGTATGGTTGTATTTGAATCATACTATTGTTGTGAGGACCATAATATTGTTGTAGCACAACCATATACCCAACAATAGTATTATCCTCTTCGAATATTGTCATCACAACCATACTTTTTTTCTGCGTGTGGCGCATAACAACCGCTGTGGCTTGAATGTTTAATAACTTTCAAATCAAACTGCATTTCGTGTACTTCAAGATAATCGACCAGGTTTGTCCACAATGGATTCTTTAACAAGCAGAATTTCCGCATTTGGACAAATAAGAATCCACAAGTGATTGTTGAAAAGCCGATGCTTTCACAAAGCGGTTTATGAGCAGGCGGCGTCATCGGGTCTTACTAGTACGAAAATGAGGTCGGCCAAGCAAGTACCGTGAGTGGTGTTCGTTATCGCGAGACGATAACGGACTTCTAGTGTCCAGAAATTGAGGCCATGGACCTAGACGATATGTGGTTCCAACCGGATGGTGCCACACAGCCAACGAAACAATGGCTCTTTTGCGCGAGAAATTCAATGGCCGTGTTATCTTACGTCGCACACGCAGAAAAAAAGTATGGTTGTGGTGACAATATTCGAAGAGGATAATACTATTGTTGGGTATATGGTTGTGGTACAACAATATTATGATCCTCACAACATTAAAATATGATTTAAATACAGCCATACTATGATCCTCACACCAATAATATAATTCACATATAACCATACTATGATCCCCACAACGATAGTTTGATTCACACTCAACCATACTATGATCTCCATAACCATAGTATGATCCTCACAACCATAGTATGTTTCATATACAACCATAGTATGATCCTCACAACCATAGTATGATTCAAATGCAACCATATTATGGTCCCTACAACCATAGCATGATCACAGACAATTATACTATGATAATATAATTTATTGGAAATTGTTTAAGTTGTCGACAATAGACTTGATCCCCAATATTTTTTATTGGAATTGGTTTAAGTTGGCAACAATAGATTTGAATTTTAAAAATTATTCAAAAATACATTAAATTCAAAATAAAAGGAGTGATTTATTTCACGGTAGAAAAAATAAGTTTAAATAAACGTAAGCATTTTTATTAAAAATATTTCAGTTAAAAAAAGCTTAAAAAATTTTAATTTCAATAAGAAAGTACTATTATTGCACTAGACCCGTACCAATAACATTTGTTCATAAAAGCATATTGAAATGACGAAAACTTACAATCATACAGTATGATTGCCGTAATCATATTATTGTTAACATAAAACGCAAAACAATACTTTTATCGCACCAACCCTATTAATATTGTTGCTATAACCATATATTCACTTTTAAATTTCGCAGTAATACTATTGTTACATTTCAACAATATTAATATTGCAGCAGTTATACTATTGTCAAAAATAAATTCAGTTAACAATGCTATGGTTGCGACGAACATACTTTTATTGCGGAATACATATTATTATCGCCGTGACCATGTAGTTTCTCTGCGTGCACTGTGGGATGAGAATAAAAATGGAGATAATTCAGCCGTTTTTAAACTTAGTTTGATGAACTGAAGAAGAGGTGTTGAGCTTAAGTTTTGAGTTTGTGTTCCTCACGATATGCAGGGGGGGGGGGGGGGTACAGAGCACCCCAGTTGGGCACCGCATGTTTATACTTATACATTTTAGTGCGCATGTAACTTTTGTATTTGTGAACCGATTACAA
Source organism: Hydrotaea diabolus (assembly GCA_963513945.1). Classification (NCBI taxonomy): domain Eukaryota; kingdom Metazoa; phylum Arthropoda; class Insecta; order Diptera; family Muscidae; genus Hydrotaea; species Hydrotaea diabolus. The sequence continues at coordinate 160,017,825 of OY740716.1, forward strand.
TGATTTTTTCCCTACAGAATCTACTATTTTCTAAAATATGTGACGCGCAAAATAGAAAGGGACCTAAGGTTGAAAACCAGTTTTGTTCAGGAGAGCCATTTTAAAGATTTAAATACGTGTATCTTTGGTGTACCATCACTTTCATAAAACGCGCATATCTCTGGGAGGGAACACTTTTGGGGCATGGTCTCATTCGATGCTTAGATGTTGTCCACATCAAAAAAAAAAAGTGAAAAGTTGATGAAAAATTTTGTTCAGGAGAGCCATTTTAAAGATTAGGTCCCTTTCTATTTGCGCTTAGAATCGTCGACTTCACTTTCATAAAACGCGCATATCTCTGGGAGGGAACACTTTTGGGGCATGGGATCGGTCTCATTCGATGCTCAGATGTTGTCCACATCAAAAAAAGAAGAAAAAAAATGAAAATTGATTTTTTAACCTTAGGTCCCTTTCTCTATGCGCTGTCACATATACGTTTTTAAAATTAAAAAAAATATTTAACCTACCTTGGTGTAGTATTTTAGTAATAACAGACTCATTTAATTTTATTTTGTTTAAAAAAAAAAACAAAAATTGCGTTATAAAGAAAAATTCCTAGGATACGAGGGCTGCTATACATATTACTGGCCTAATAATGAAAGAGCGAATATTTATCATCAAAAATGGTTTTATTGTTTTTCAAAGTATTCTACAGCATGATTTATACACTTTTGCATGCGCTCAAACCAATTGTCGAAACACTTTTTCCACTCCGATTGTTAGTTAGTTTATATGTTCATCTTTATTTCATAATATTTGTTGTACAGATGTAAATTGTCTTAAGTACTAAGAGGTTAGATAGTTTATATCTTTTCTGCTTTATTATATAATTATGATTTTTTATAATTAAATTAAGGAAAATTTAAAGAACAAAAACCTTCGTTCAACAGACAAAAAGAAATTCCACTCCGATTGAGACACCACCAAAACATGGTTTTTGAACGCTTCAACAGCGTCTTCTAGCAACGAAAATCGTTGACCGCGCATTTTTTTCTTGATGTGCGGGAATAAAAAGAAGTCATTGGGTGACAAGTCAGGGCAGTACGGCTGATGACTTATAAATCAATTCGATGTTTTGGCCGGTCAAAAAGGCGCTGGTTTGAGCCAATGTATGAGAGCTCGCATTGTCATTCTCCAAAGACTTCAGGCAAACAAATTGTGGTGTTGCACTCAGACTTGACCGTCCTACTTTGCTCAAGCGAAACAGTCGCCACATGAGCAGTTTTGCCGAAGAAACAGGCGACCATTTGCTTCGAAGTGCTTCTTCCACGAACAACATTCGTTGGGTTTGGCTCATCTTCAAAGACCCACACAGTCGATTGCTGTTTTGTTTCGTGCTCATACGCATAAATACATGATTCGTCACCTGTGACGATCTTATAAACGACTTTTGAAGCACCGCGATCGTATTTTTTTTTAAATTTCTTTGAACCAATCGACACGAGTCTTTTTTTTGAGCGATTGTCACAATGTGCGGGGTCCAACGAAAAAAATCATTTTTTAAGGGGTTATGCAATATCGAATGTATGCTGGTGGAAGAAATGCCCAAGGATGCCTCTATCTCATGGCATGTCACATGACGATCTTTCATTATCAGTTCACGCACGGCATCAATGTTTTCTGGCACAAGGGTCGTTTTTGGACGACCTTTGTGACCCACATCGAAACTTGTGAAAAATGGTCGCACGAAAATGTTCACGGGTTAATTCCTTTTTTTGCCAAATTGATTTTTTTCAAGTCTCTGTAAACAACACAAATGATGGTCGTACGTCAAAACATTCTTAGTACGTTTATGCTAAGAAATGTCAAACTTTCCAGTGGAAATGTCAGATGGCGCCAAGCAACACTTAGTGTTACCTAGGCTGAAAATACATAAAACAAGCCTCGTATTTGGTACACAGGATATGATTTTGTCAACGAAAAAACTCAAATAGCCCCACTGTGCGACGTGGCGATGTTAATTAGCCGCCACGATCGTGTGATTTGACACCGTTGGACTTCATTCTTTGGGGATATTCTAAAGAAAAAGTGTACGTGAAAAAGCCAAGAACAATTCAAGAGCTAAAAGCTAAGATAAATCGGCACATTAACGACATTGAACTTCCATTATGTGTCATTGAAAATATGGACCTTCGGTTAGAGTAATACCATTGTTCAAACTGTCGGCGGCGACGTTCCTCCGATTTGCGCCGACACAGGTTTCTACTAATTTTTGGTATTAACAATCATTTTGTTACTAAACGAGTATTTCTGAGAACCTACAATTTAAACTTCATTGACTCCTTTATGATGTAATTTTTAGACGTGTGCTTTTCAATCTGGCCAAACTTTTTTCCGAGTTAGTCCTTTTGACAGCTGTCACTTGATTTATGCTCATATTGGCTTGCTATTTCATAATGAATAGACATACTCAGGAACAACGTTTACAAATCGTGGTGAATGGGTCCAAAACGAGATGACCACCGATCCTGATTTTTACAAGAACGATTTGTTCAGCGATGAAGCTCACTTTCTGTTGAATGGGTACGTTAATAACCAAAATTGTGGCATTTGGAGTAATGAAAAACCAACCACAAGCCATTGTCGAGACGCCGTTACATCCTCTAAAAGTCACTTTGTGGTGTGCTCTCTGGGCAGAGGGAATCATTGGTCCTCATTTCTTAGAAAATGAAGCCGGCCATAATGTTACAGTCAAAGGGGAACGCTATAGAGCCATGATTTATGACTTTTTCGTGGCTGAATTGGAGGATGTTGATATGGACGACCTTTGGTTCCAACAAGATAGCACTACATGCCATACACCCAACGAAACAATCAATTTATTGAAGGAAACTTTTCTTCTGCTTTGGTCAGCCGAATTTATATTTATTACCATTTGGCGACTACCAGAGAAAGTATTCTCGTCTAACTGAATTTTCATAGCTCAGATCGGCTGTCATATGACTGTGTGTACATTTGTATGTCTAGTTTTAAAGCGATGCGAAATCCACCCTAATGTACACTGAACAAACGAAATGTCAAGAAAATATTTAAATCAAAAATACCGGGAAAAATATTTCAAGACATTTTGTGCTTTGTACTAGGCAAAAACTACAAAAAAAAACATTCAAAAAAAGAAAAAAATAACGTGAACAGCAAAAGGAAAAAAGCCACTAAAGCAAAAAACATAAAACTCGCACATACGAGTATAATCGCAATCATGTGTATAACGCTTTATTTCGGATTAGAAATAAACGATTTGTCAATACGCCGCAAGGGAGAAACGTCCCAGCCGAGAACGTGGCAACGCAACGAGGGAATTTTGTACGCTCATTGCCCCAGGGCGAATATCAGGCAACGCTAAATACGCGTCACTGCCCAGATTGGGCAACTACGAAGTCAACTAGAGGAAGGAAGGGACGACGGTCATATGTCGGTGAGTGAGTGTCTACAAAAAAAAAAACACAAAACCAAAATGACAAAAATTCGAGGAATTCACAAAAGTCTCTAGCACACTGTGGTGGCATAATTGATGGCCAAGGGAAATGACGATGATGATGTTGTGTCCATATTTTGATGCCTCCAACCGAACAAGGTGTGACGGCGTGTTGACGCAATTTAACGCACCGCATGTACCGGCCTCATCGCAGTGTTAGCGACAATAGTGCCCCAGGGATAAAAATCGCCAGATAAGAGTGAAAAGAGTTTTTAAAGGTTTTTAAATGTTTTGCCTTATCTCAGAGCGTCACATTGAAGCCCTACCCCGCCCCCCCCCCCCCCACTCTTGTCACGAATCAACTAGTTGGCCCATAAATTAAACTGCAACTAACGCAAATCGTTTCGATATACACGCCTCTGGCAAACGTCCGTTTATCAAACGTCAAACGATGGTCAGTCAGTCAATTGTAGTCATCGACGATGTTGAGTGCTTGCTGGTGGAGCGGCCTAATCAATTCTTGTTTTTTGTTTTTATCGACAGCGAGACGACTCTTCGCTCAGCCGGAATGAAAACAAACCACCGGCAATCACACATACGCAGGCCATGGGAGTGGGCTAGGGGAACTTGTAGTCGCGGACATCGCCAGCGCCAACACCTCCGGCACTAGAGCACCAGCGCTAGAGCGATCAATAGACGCTCTCTCGTCTAACATGTGCGCTCACAAAGATTAATCATGACAAGTCCCTTGTACTCTACAGCAGGCAGTTATGCTACTTGGCTGGGTATTTTAGCATACTTTTGGGGCAAACATATGTAACCTATAACTGTATAAAAAGCTCCAGATGTCTGTCCGTCCATCCGTCTGCTAAAGCTTGTAATCAACATGAAAAAAGTATGGTTGGAAAAACAATATTCGTAGAGCATCATACTATTGTTGGGCATATGGTTGTGGCACAACAATATTATGATCCTCACAACTATAGGAGGATTCACACACAACCATACATTGATCCCCACAACCATATTATGAGTCACAACCAACCATACTATTATCCCCTAAAACATATTATGATCCTCACAACCATATTATCTTTCACAAACAACCATAGTATGATCCCTACAGCCATATTATGAATCGCATTCAACCACTTTATAATCCCCACAATCATGTTATGATCCTCACAACAATAGGATGATACAGACACAACCATACTTTGATCCCCACAACCATATTATAATTCTCACAATAATAATGTGATTCTCAGACAAGCATACTATATTCTCTTCAACTATATTTGGATACTCACCCAACCATACGTTTATCGCCACAACCATATTGAATTATGGTTATTATTTTTTAAGCTTTTCGAGAGTTAACACCTCCGAAATTTTCAGTTTTACTATCAAACGGTGTGTGATATGTAAGGACGGTGTGCGATGTCCTTTGTGCTTAAGTAATTTCATTTCATATGATTTGGCTGCATAAGAGGACTTAGCTCATAGCCGTGGTCATTAGGCCTAGGGTCCCAAATACCGGCCCCTTATGTTTGGGGACATAGTTTCCAGAAACAACGAAATTTTCTCAGAAATGCAAGTAAAGGGCGGTCCAACTAAAACGCACGATGTTAATTGTAAGTAAAACAAAATGTTTTCAGAGAAAAATCTTAATATTTCGTATTACGATCAAAGGATCTGTGCCAATTATGTGTGAAAAAAAACTATCGGCTAAATGCTCGCCACGGTTTCGGTGGCATACCTCTATCCGATGGTCTATATTTTTAATGACTCAAACATAATGAAGGTTAAATGTCATTAATTTGCCGAATTATCTCATCCTTTATCTCTTGAATTGTTTTAAGCTTTTTGATGTACCCTTTTTTAAATATTCCCAAAGAATGAAGTCCAATGGTGTCAAATAACCTGAACGTGGCGGCCAATTAACATCGCCGCGACGTAAGATAATACGGCCATTGAATTTCTCTCGCAAAACATCCATTGTTTCCTTAGCTGTGTGACAAGTGGCACCATCCTAATAAAACCACATGTCGTCCAGGTCCATATCCTTAATTTTTGGCCACAAGAAGTTCATTATCATTTTGCGATAGCGAACACCATTTACGGTAACTGCTTGGCCGACCTAATTTTCGAAGAAGTTCGGCCCGATGGCGCCGCCATAAACATTTACTCTTTGTGGCTGCATCAACGGCTTTTCAACAGTCAGTCGTGGATTCTGATTTGCCCAAATGCGGCAACACTGCTTGTTAACGAATCCAATGTGGAGCATTTGGTAGATTATGCGGACCAATGAAATCACGAAATGCATTTTGATTTGAACGCCCATTTTCGTAAAAGGCTTTAACAGTCTTAACGCGCTGCTCAATTGTGTACCCCTCCATTGCTCAATTTGCCAAACACTGAAATAAAGAAATGTCGAATTAAGTTGGGTAAAAAACTTGACATTAACTTGCGACTCACAATTAACATCGTGCGTTTTAGCTGGAGCACCCTTTATATAACTATCTTGTCGTTGTTGTTGTAGCGGCATATAGTGTCGAAGTGACAGCCCTTGGCCGAAGAATTCCTTTTCGGGTCTTTCCGGTGCATAGAATCGGCAGTCGTGAGATCGATGTTACTATCTTAAGGATTTTTACCACTTGGGGTGCCGTATCGACCCACATGGACCCATCAATCGGTTCCCTTTTTAGCTATTAACATATGGATATTAAAAAACATTAAAGTTTCGCCACAAATCCAAATATATAAATTTTGATACATTGATTCGTTTAATTCTAAGGTCTTGACAAATATCGTAGGTCTACCGCCCCAAGGGCTGCGGAACATAGGTAGTTTTAAACAGGGCATAGTTTGAAGTTTTGCCAAAATTCCGTTATCCACGGGCCCTAGGGGCCTAAAAAATTGACTCTTTAATCATATGGGTGGGTATCCAAAAACAATGAAATGTAATTACTAATCGGAATATAATTTGGTTAAATTTGAGGTTTAATGCATGGACCACTTTCCGGAGCTGAGGATCTGCCGCTTAAAAGCCACAAATTTAATTGTAATCGTATTGTGCTCAAATTTAGCATAGTGCGTTATAAACAACTTAGAATCATTCCTTTTGAAGCTCCTGGACCATCTTTTGATATAATCCTTATACAAATGCCCTGTTTGAGTTGATGTCAGCTACTAAACAGAATACATTTTAAATGTATTCTAAGTCAAGCTACTCCTAGTACAATTTAACCATATAGGTCTATGTTTCCATTAAGTTCCAAGAAAATATGTCATTCCTGCTCTTAAAGTCACATATTACTTATGAACTTGCTCAAACTCCAGGCAGAGGCGTGGGATCTTTTTAATAACAGAGTGTAGTCAATCCCTCCAAACTAAAGCTTTTCATGTTCTAAAGTTTTCATTCAATTTGAAACACCCAGACGTGTGATTTTCAAGAAGAAATAAAACGCATATAATTTAATGTTATGACCAAGAATTTGGATTTATTCAGATGATAAGGGCTTGCCATTATGTTTTAACAATTATTTCGGGCAAGTGGCGGCCGCACCTTGCTCGAATAAATTCTTGCCGAGGAGCCCAATTCTCGACCACTTTATGAGCATTTGGGGCCGTATGTCAGTAAAAACGAGTCGAATGTTCTTTTCGAAGGCTTCAATAGTGTCGCTTATCTGCGTAGACATGCGACTTCACATAACCCCTCACAAAAACGGTCCAGCGGTGTTTAATCGCACGATCTTGGAGGCCACGCCACAGGCCTACGACGGAAGATAATACACTCACCAAAAGTTTCCTTCAATAAATTGATTGTTTCGTTGGCTGGTCTTGTTGGAACCAAAGGTCGTACACATCAACATCCTCCAACTCAGGCATGAAGAAGTCATTAATCATGGCTCTATAGCGTTCCCCAGACTGTAACATGATGGCCGGTTTCATTTTTGAAGAAATGTGGACCAATGATTCCCTCTGCCCATAGAGCACACCAAACAGTGACTTTTTGCGGATGTAACGGCGTCTGAACAATGGCTCTCGGATTTTCATTACTCCAAATGCGACAATTTTGGTTATCAACCTAAAGTGAGATTCATCTCGTTTTGGGCCCATTTGCAAACGTTGTTCAGGAGTAAGTCTGTTCATTATGAAATGGCAAACCAAACTGAGCACAAATCAAGTCACATCTGTCAAAAAGATCGAAAACCGAATGTCTAAAAAACCCCTGTTAGTTGAATGACGATGGCGACGACGAACGTGTTAACGTCGACGATGACACCAAATCCAGAGACCCACTGCGAAGTACGTTGATACAACACGAGGCAACAAAGTCCGTTTCTCTGTACTCCTGTAGGTGGTTCAGACCTGAACAGCTTCGTTCGTGCAACGACTACACCTTACCGACGTTGCACGATAATGTATTCGGTTCTGATAAACCGAGCAGATCCAAGGTCTAGCGTTTTCCTCGATCCCTTCTGGGACCAGTAATATTCGAAGCAGGCATTCCGGGATGTGCTGCTCCCACGACGAAAAAAAGGACAAGCAAAAAACCCATATTGTTGAGTAGACTGCTCCGGGGCGAAGAGGGCTTGATTCGGGTCAATTCGTTATACAACCGGCAGACGGATTGCCAATGACGTTGTCTCTTTTTGCTCTAATATCTTTAAATTCGAAAAAAGTCTAGAATTAATAAACACGAAACATTGACTTTTACAAATTGTTCCACCAAAAGTATTTTAGTCGAAAGTCCTTGCCCTTTCCTAAGTTATTATGGGATCGCATATTTCACTCGTTTTTTTGGCAGAAATTTCTTCCACTCTAATAGTATTTAAAGCCATATCCTCCATTCCTGTCGATTTTGGTCAAGAGAACTGTCCGCTTGGTAGCTCAAACTCAGTCCCCAAATTAAATAATTAATTATTTTAACTATTCAATAACACTGTTCTGCAGCAAAATCCTTCTTTGGGCGAAACCAACTGATCCTTATGTACAATGATCTACTGAATCTGAATCGAATGTCCGTCTTGGCTAGTTTTCGAGATATCGTGTTAATTTCTTACGAGATATCGTGTAAATTTCTTATCAATTAATATTACTCATTTTTGAGTGAATCGGAAAAGAAATGCTAAAGTTTTAGTCAGAAAAATTATAATTTTCACGATATCTCGAAAAGTAAACGTGATGGGCCAAAACGGACATTGAACTCGGATTGAGGAGATCATTTTACACAAGGAGCAGTTGGTTTGCTCTAAGTAATTTTTTGCAGAACAGTGTTATTTAATAAATAAATGATTACAACTTTTTTACTTGTAAAGGTTTCGGACATTCGGAATGACTAACTGAGTATACCGGTTCTCTTTAGGGTGGCGTTCATAGATATTCTTGGGCTCTCCTACAACCTTCACTCGAGCACACACACAAAACAGTGCCGCCGTCCGTTCATCAGCGTATCGCTCGTAGCGTGTGCGAGTTCGTGTGTGTGTTTGTTGTGTATGTCCGATGGTTCTGTGCTTCCATCCATTCATACCGCGACTTGTACTAAAATTTGATGTCGCTGAATTCAGTTGGTATTCTGTAAAGCAGTTGCGCGGTTCATCCTCCCCAATTGCCCCACCAGAGTGTCGAAGCATAGTGCGCGTATTTATTTTCATAGCCCTGTGGACTCCAAAGCGTAGGCCGTTCTAAGTAAAGGGTCTTAATATTTTGTCGAGCCCTAAAGAGAAGTATAGTCTTTAGAGAAAAAAATTTAAAAAAAAAATTACCGTAAATATTGAAAATCCAAATCTTAACGATTTCTAGTCCGGCCCGGTTTTAGCCAAAAATATCTTTAAGAGAACGAAAGAAAAAAAAAAATATTACATTTTTAATTCAAAATTTGTGTGAGCGGCAAGTATTCGTAGTACCGCGCGCGTCTGTGTGCAAGTGCTTCATCGTATCGTAGTATTTTTTTTTGTATCTCGTGGATACATTTGTATCTTCTTCGGTCTGTGGCGGTATTTGATGAACAAGAAAGTGTTTTTCTTTTATGCTGCTGTTTATGAATCTGTGTTAACATATTTAATTTATTATTAGAAGAAAAAAAGTAGAAAAAAAATAAATAGAAAAAAATGAATGAAAAATTATTCCTCATTGTGTGTGCGACCGCTCGCACAGCATAGGCCGATTAATGAAAACAGTCCACAAGAATCATCATTATTTTCTGTAATAATCATAAATTTATTTATAACAACAACAATCCAAATAATTCTTTATATCCACACACATAAAATTCGAACGAAATTAAAAACGGATATGAAATCCGTAGTGATTATTTGATGTGATTATGCGAGTGTTTTTTTTTTGCTGTTTTATTTGTTTTTGTTTATATCTTCTTTATTTTGTTGTTCTTTTTTTTAAGCAGACAGAGAAAAACACGTTCGGAAGTCATTAATAAATACCTAATAATCGTCATCACCAACGACAACAACAACAACAACAATAAACAAACAAAACAATCCCAGTCGTTTATGATTTAATATCAAACAAACTCAAGAAATATTTATAGCGGTCGGTCAACGTGTTTTTCCAAATCTATTTCTCTGAACGGTGAGTATATTTTGTCTACCGAATGTCTCTTATACCACCACGTAGCATGTATGGCGGGGTTAGCCTCTCTTATACTTACATACGACATTCTAGTCAAATCTAATGTGTATCTAAATTTTACCAGCGGCAGACTGTAAAGTTAATCTGGTTTATTTTTCTCACGCTAGTCTGCTTCCCACATATTTTTCCATATGTTTCGTGTCATTCATTCGCGTTATGCGGGTTAATTTGCCCGGCAAAAGGGGCTTAGCAGAGTAACAGAGACAGATGGTCATCAGTGACGTCGTTTAATATCTTCTGCACAATGGGTTAGGATTCATTAAAAAACTTTAATGGTATGTTAAAACTTAAAGAGTAGTAGCAGTAACCCGGTGCGCTTCCCTACCCCCACAAACATGCTTTTAAAGCAATAAATAGAAGTAATATATTTGTATATTTACTTACTTAATTTCCGTAAGATCCCATTAAGGAACAAGGGGAAACTTCTCTTAAAACAGAGTGCTGTGCACTATATATAAGTAATGTCACTGATTGGGACCTACTGTTAAAAGCCGGCTCCGACGGCTAATGCATTTGATGGAAAAGTTTTTTATTGGCTCACTCGTAAAGTCGCCGGCATTTCCGAGGTGGAAAGCCGCCGCTAAAAAATTGTTAGATGTTCTTAACCGGACTTGAACCTAGGTTTCTTGACATGATAGTCGTGCACACTCCCATCACATCACAGCGCACAGTGGTCGATTTGAAATATTTAGGCGGCCAAAAATATTTTTGGACGTTAATGGCTTCGAAAGACTGTATTTTAAATAACTATCTATTTATTTTAAAAAATAAATAAGAAAAACATATATTTTATAATAAAAACACATTTTATTCTCATAAATCATAAATAAATAAAAATGCATTAAATTGTCTTATTAAAAGATGTTTCTATCTCGACTTCTTCGTGCTCAATACTTGATTGTGTGTGAGGCTCGGCAGGTTCTAATAGTTCTATTAATTCACTGGAAAAAATCTTGTGTGAAGTTTTCTTTAACGATCTTTCACTACTTACGAGTGGGTCTGAAGTAAGAAGCAATCTTTGATAAATATCACGGTTGCATTCTTCCCTTGAAAATTTTCTTGAAAAATTCTGTCTGTATGACCGAAAATGTTTATTTCGTGCTTCTGCAGCCTCTCCGACAATTGGCCGATTGGCAACAGTGCATTATCTATGATGGTCGCCCCATGTAATAGTAATTTATGCATTGTTGGAGTCATGGGATGCCAGTCGTATAATTCCACATACATACATTTGCGCGGTGTTGAAGGCATATTCTTTGAATTTTGTTGTATTTATTTTGTGTCCACTTGAAATCGCCTCTAATAAGATTTTTAATCTATGTATTAATTCGTGGTTAATGCCTGTTATGTCCGCCGCTAATTCTGTGTTTTCAAAAAATCTCCTACTCGTATTGTCATCATTGGTATTACCAAAATTGGCTTTAGGCATGTCCACCAACAGCCCAGTTTCTAAGCGGAATCTTTCTTGGATTCCTTTTTTCCTTTCTTCTTCTAATGCTTTCTCTTCCTGGGTCCTTTTTTCTTTCCATATTTCTTCACGGGCAATTTATATGCCAAATGCAGAATGCTTTCAAAAATACGTATTTTTGCGTGCAATACCGAAATTCCAAACTCAAGAGCATCGGGACTTATCTCGTTCTTTTTGCTTAAATTATTGAAATCTTTGGAAGTGGCGCCACATATATAGCATCGGCTAGTTGAGGTCGTGTTGGTTACAGCATTGCAAACTTTGCCATCAACCATGGTCATTTTTAAAATGTGATTATAAGCAAATTCTTTTCCATCAATATTTACTTTTGTAGGAGTGAGGTTCTTAATTTCATTTTGCACATAACTTATTTACTCTTTTGTTACATCTGTAGTTTCTTTCACATACCGAAATCTGATGGGGCGGCAAAATCGTGGTGATGATGGTGTTGGGTTTTGCCACAACACTTTATTGTTTTCTTTACCACAAATAATTTGAAGTGGGACAAAAGAACTCAAAAATATACTAGCATCGGATTCGGCGTCTTCCGAGAATTTTTGTTTGTACCGTGCTTGTTGTGACCCGTCACACCCCCATTTATAAATGATCGTTAATGACTTTCTTTCAATTTCGTTAAGGGTTGATAACACTTCTTCCAGGTAGATTGATAACCGTTGAATAGTATGATCCATTAGGCATTGTAAATTAATTTCTGCGCAGGTAGCCGTTACTCGCAATGCCGTCTTTGGTGGGTAGCATTCTTGTTTTGCATTCAACAAAAGGTCGTAACAAGGGTAATGCTTTGGAGGAGCAAAGGAGCAATTGTTTCATTGGTCTTGGAATAAGCTTTTCTATATTTACTACTGGTGAATTTCCTATTTCTTTGAGCACTTTTAAGGCATTTCTTTTTCCCTTCGTTTGCAATATGACTTGTGCGGCATGTATAATCATTTCATCATGAACATTTGATCGAATTTCCTCAGTTTTTCTTCTCTTGCTTCGTTCACTCGAATCCGAAAATGATTTGCTCGGACGACCTGGTTGATTAAGCGAATGCACTGGTATTTCAAAAGTGCCTTCCAGCCACTTCTGGTTGTTTTTCATAAAAACTTCTTCAACTCTATGAGCTTTTAGCCATCTCTGTTTAAATTCGTGTTTGATGTAGGAAAATTTATGCTTAAGGCTCTTTTTTTTCCACAGTGTCTCCGCAGGACAATAGCAAGTGGTTTTCTAAAAACTCCAATTTCTCATCCATACTTGGTAAATTTTGTAGTTGCATTTGCTCAAACAAACATTTACGGGTCACTATTTTCACCCCCGACGAACTAGGTATCTCCATAGCTAAAAAAAACATAAAATACAAAAATGGTTTTTTAAATTTTTTTTAACAAAATACTTTGAACTGCCGTCTTTAAGGAATAAGCGAGATTCTGCGGCTCTTGTTTTTTTATATAACGTATTCAATAAACAAAAAAATATGATCCGGACGAATCCTGATCCATAACAAAATTGCTTTTGAAATTAAAAAAATTAAATTTTTTATGTGAAAAAGAGGGTATGTTCAACTACCGAAAAATATAACGAAAGTTAAAAATAAAAGTTAAAACTATCATTTATTTAATAGAAGCTTACTTGAGCTATGGGAATCACTTTTACTTTCACTTCACTACACAACTTAAAATAAACTTACATACGTATTGCGAAATTTGATATAATTTGGGCACCCAAATAGAAATACGTATCGAGTCAACGATCAAATTGCGTCTAACTGCACGGAAGCGGTGACGTATGGTTGTTGAAAAAAAGGGTGCGAGGTAATTCGCGGAAGTGTTTACTATACGTAGACGTCAATATTTTGTGCCTACTACGTATTTAAGATTTTGACTTTTGGCCGCCTAATTACTCAATATCTACCTATGTGCAGCGGCTCATTTGTCTTCTCATTAATTAAATCATACTGAAGTAATATTTCTATCTGATATGAAGTAATACAACTTCATACTCCCAAAACATGAAAATGCGTGTTAAGTACCTACATGTATATTAAGTACAAAACAAATTTGTCGCCGCAACCGGATTTTGCTCTGCTCTTGGATGATGGTTGCTCTAGGACGGAACTTAAAGAGACAAAGTATCGGTAACTCAAACTAAAAATGATTATTGCAACTGAATTTGTACATGTAATAGTTGTTCCTGTAATAGTTGCTATTAAGTACTCCTGAATTTGGTTGACAATGCCACGAACATTTGTTAACTGGACCAACTGCTGGTTACAAATTATGTATTCGGTAAATCTGGATAATCTATAAGTTTTTATACAATTGAACAGGATAACCGGCTCGAGTCCTCCTGCACTCAGAGAAAAACTATGGTTACTATAGGGTTGCTAAAATATGGTTGCTATATATAATTCACGGGGTAAAAATGCACATGTACAGGGTGCGGCAAAGGGGTTTAAAACAATCATAACTTACTTAATTTTTAATTTAAATTTATTTTTCTAACGAAATAAAAAAATATTATATCTGTAGATTTTTTTAAATTTATGTGTGAAAGATTTCGTCACGTAAGTGACCACCATTTTCAGCCGCCCAAAGTTAAGCTCTTTCAAGAGCATTTTCCATGACACGAATCAGAGTATCTGGCTGCAACGCTCTTATTCCAGCCCCAATATTCTCCGTTAGCTGTTCAAGGGTTCCGTGTTTATTGATATACACCCTCTCTTTTAAATATCCCCAAAGGAAAAAATTAGGTGCTGTTAAATCCCGCTAATGGGCAGGCCAATTGAATGCTGATTTTTTTGGAAATTATACGTTTGCCAAAAATCTCCCTTAGGAGGTGCATAGTGGTTGGAGCAGAGTGTGCAGTGGCCCCATCTTGTTGGAACCACATCCCTGGATTGTCAGAAAGAGCTGGCCTTAAACAATTTTGGAGTATATCTCAACATCGCTCGCCATTTACACTAACAGCATTGCCATTGTTATCTTCAAAGAGTAATGGTCCAATCATTCTTTTGGACGTTATTGTACATTTAATTGGATGTAATTGTCGCTGATGAAGCACCCTTGGATTCTCAGTACCCCAATATTCTGCAGTTCTGTTTGCTTAAAAAAACCATTTAAGTGGAAATTGACTTCATCGCTCATTATCAGATAATGAATGAATTCATTATATTCTCTGGCCAATTCTTGGAAGCGAAGTACATAAATTATTCGTTTTTGGGGATCTCCAGACATTAAGTGTTGCACTAACTGCACCTTGTATGGAAAAAGATGTAAATTTCTCCTTAATATTCTGCGTAAACACCTGTCAGAGATTTTCAGCTGAGCAGAACGCCTTCGAGTCGATGTTTCAGGATTCTGTTCAATAATCTCCTGAACGCGTTGAATACCTCCTACATTAATTACAGAACGTGGTCTTCCGCTTCGTGGATGATCCCTCACTGAGCCTTGTTCCCGAAATCGCATCACTAAGCATCGAAACATTGATTCGGAGGGTGAATTCCGCACATTAAAATGACGACGATAGGCTCGTTGAGTTTGAATTATCTATCGATGATGTTCAAAATAAAATTCTATGATTTTGTCTCGTTGGATAACGTTGTAACTTTACATCCCAGATTTATTTTACAAGTCCTAAAAAGAAAAAGGGGAAAAAATAACATTAGAAAAGTTATTAATTTTTCAAACCCCTTCGCGACTTTGCCGCACTCTGTACATAAGCCCTAAATTCCGCTAGACCCAATAACCCAAGAGATTGAAATCCGTCATCTAAAAATGGTTGTAATGCTCCTGATGATAAAAAAATTGAAAAATAAACTTAATTTTATTGTTTTTTCATGAAAATAATGAAAATAATTGATTAATGTATGAAGTTTAAAATATATGGAAAAAAAACCTTAAGACAATGAACTTAGGGGCCGAAAATCGGCTACACAAAATCTGTAAAATGTCCTTACGAATTCTTGCATCTCTACAAATGATGTCTTGTATTCTTCACTCAATTTTGATCAATATTATCAATTAGTTTTTCCTTTTTTTCGAAATGGATATTTAGAAAACGCATTCAGAGTGTTGCCAGGGTATTTTATAGTCGTTTTACCCGCCCCTTACTTATATTACATAGTTACCTGTGACATTGTCCTTAACTGACGAACATTAAATTGGCATATGTTCCAATTAGACTGCAATATTTTAAATGAAAACATTCGTTTTTTACATTTTCCACTAATGTAAATGGATATTTATAAAATCACATTCACCATCTGAACTTATCTGAGATCTGCTGTGTTGGCCGCTTTTGATATTATGTCATTTGATTTTAATGTCAGTCTAATCAACAACGACACGAATATAAGCCTATAATTTGTGAACGTTTTACTTCAATTAGTTAAGCTAAATAAAAACATATAGATACACATACATATGTATGCATATACCTATGTATGTACAATTTATATGTAGGGTAATCCATACACGTGTTTGTACTATCGGAGGTTTTTATCTTTTGGTAAATGCAAACAATTGGAAAATGACACGATTTCCAACATCCCGGTTTCTACACTTGTCGATAGCGCTACGAGGGCGATATGTTTAGTGTGGGTATGAATATATAAAACAGACAATGTATGTTCTTATAATGTAACACCCTAGCGAAAGTCGCGGAAGATGTGTTTTGAAAAAAAAAGAAAATATTTTATACTTACAGCCTTAGTTACGATGTCGAATGATAACATTCGCACGCTTTCTAAGCGTCAAACAGCTGATTTTGTAGCCACTAACAAGCATCAGAACGACAAATCGAAAGGAAGCGAGTGCGTGAAATATGACGTAAGCATTTCAATACAAAATGCGTTTTTTCTTTCGTTTGATAACAGAAACACTTAAAAACGCATATAAGAGGGCGTTTTTTTTAGACGTGTGATTTTCAATCTGGCCACACTTTTCCGCATTTGGTCTTTTTGACAGCTGTCACTTGGTTTATGCTCAGTTCTCGGACTGCCATTGCGTAATGAATAGGGAAGCGTTTTTTTTAGACGTGTGATTTTCAATCTGGCCACACTTTTTACGCATTTGGTCTTTTTGACAGCTGTCACTTGGTTTATGCTCAGTTCTCGATCTGCCATTTCGTAATGAATAGACTTACTCCGGAACAACGTCTGCAAATCGTGGTGAATGGAACCAAAACGAGATGGTCATCGATCCTGATTTTTACAAGAAAATTTGAAACAACGATGAAGCTCACTTTTTGTTGAATGCACGCAGAGAAAAGATATGGTTACTATATGGTCACGGCAACAATAGTATGTTCGCTGCAGTAAAAGTATGGTCGTCGCAACCATAGTATTGTTTTTTGAATTTCATTTTGACAATAGTATGATTGCGGCAATATTAATATTTTTAAAATGTAACAATAGTAATGTTGCCAAATTTAAAAATGAAAATATGGTTGTAGCAACAATATAAATATGGTTAGTAGGAAAAAAGTATTGTTTTCATGGGTTTTATGTTAACAATAATATGATTACGGCAATCGTACAGCCAAAATCGTAATTTTTTTAATGTGACAATGTTATTTTTAAGAATCTTACGCAATAATAGTAATAATAATTAAATATTTTCAACAAAAACTACGGATTAGTATAACTAAAATATTATTACTCCTATTATTACACACTTATTTAATAAAACTCTTTATTGTTGAATTACAACGTAATCCAGTCTTTACAAAAAATTTTGGGGATCATAGTATGGTTCATACTATGGTTGTGAGGACCATAATATGGCTGTGGGGATCATAGTATAGTTGAATGTGAATAATAATATGGTTGTGGGGATCATAGTATGGTTGAATGTGAATAATAATATGGTTGTGGGGATCATAGTATGGTTGTGTATGAATAATTCTATTGTTGTGAGTACCGTACTATTGTTATGAGGATCATAGTATGGTTGTGTGTGAACCATACTATTGTTGTGATGATCATAATATTGTTGTGCCACAACCATATAACCAACAATAGTATTGTGCTCTTTGAATATTGTTACCCCAACCATACTTTTTTTCTGCGTGTGGGTACCTTAAAAACCAAAATTGTCGTATTTGGTGTAACAAAAATCCATAAGCCATTATTGAGACTCCATTACTTCCTCAAGTCACTGTTTGGTGTGCTCTATGGGCAGAGGGAATCATTGGTCCACATTCCTTTAAAAATGAAGACGGCCCTAATGTTACAGTCGATGGGGAGCGCTATAGAGCCATGATCAATGACTTTTTTCGTGCTGAATTGGAGGGTTGATGTGGATGACCTCTGATTCCAACAAGACTGCGGGACAACCCATACACCCAACGAAACAATCAATTTATTGAAGGAAACTTTTGGTGAGCCCATTATCTCGCGTCGTGGTCCTGTGGCGTGGCCTCCAAGGTCGTGCGATTTAACACCGCTGAAATATTTATTTTGGACTTATGTGAAGTCTCTTGTATACGCAGATAAGCCTGACACGATTGATTTCTTGAAAGATAATGTTCGGCGCGTTATTGCTGGCATACGGCCAGAAATGCTGCAAAACGACGTCGATAATTTGGCCTCTCGGCTGTAATTTATTCGAACCAGCAGCCACTTGCCCGTAATCATTTTTAAAACATAATGGCAAACCTTTGTCTGTCTAATAAAGCTAATTTCTTGACCATAACATTTAATTATAAGTATATGTGACAGCGCATAGAGAAAGGGACCTAGGGGCAAAAAAATAAATTTTCATTTGTTTTCTTTTTTTTAAGTGGACAACATCTGAGCATCGAACGAGACCGATTCCATGCCCCAAAAGTGTTCCCTCCCAGAGAAATGCGCGTTTTATGAAAGTGAATTCGACGATTCTAAGCGCAAATAGAAAGGGACCTAATCTTTAAAATGGCTTTCCTAAACAAAAGTTTTCATCAACTTTTCACTTTTTTTTTTTGGTGTGGACAAAATCTGAGCATCGAATGAGACCGATCCCATGCCCCAAAAGTGTTCCCTCCCAGAGAAATGCGCGTTTTATGAAAGTGAAGTCGACGATTGTAAGCGCAAATAAGAAGGGACCTAATCTTTAAAATGGCTCTCCTGAACAAAACTGGTTTTTAACCTTAGGTCCCTTTCTATTTTGCGCGTCAAATATGCGTTTTAATTTTTCTTAAAAACCACACGCCTGAAAAAACACCCTTTATTATAAATTATAAAGTTCGCAATATCAGAAAATTGTATGCACTTATTGTGCATTCCACATTATGTGCATTCTTATCTGCACTCAAACAGTGACATTGGTGAGGGAGGTATCAAGAAAGGGGCGTGGCTACGAATCCAAAAATTGTCCACCAAGTTAACCTATTAACTCTGTTCTCATTGGTTGGTTTAGATCGTAAGAATAGCATTAAAAACATTTCAGGTACACGAAAAGTAGGCGAAATGGTGGTACCAGAATGGAGAGTGTCAACGACGATTTGCATATGCAAGTACGAGTACAAAGCGGTTATTTAAATGTAAGTACGAGGGCGACCGCAAAAGTAACTGGCCCAACATAAAAAGAACCGTTTTTTTGGAATTATTATTTATTTTTCAACATAATCTCCTTCCAACTCAATACACTTCATCAAACGTTTTTCAAGTTTATTAATTCCATCCGAAAAATAAGATTTTTCAAGACCTTCCAAATATTCCTCAGTTTCAGCCATAACCTCGCTATTGGACGAAAATTGTTTGCCACCGAAAATTTTTTTTAAATTTGGAAACAAGAAATAATCAGAAGGAGCTAAATCAGGACTTTGTTGAGTTAAAAATGCAGTATGTGAAGGAGCATTATCTTGATGAAAAAGAACTTTTTTTCTAAATGCGGTCGTTTTATCTTGATTTCTTCACTCAACCGATCCAATAATGCACAATAATATTCACTATTTATAGTTTTTCCTTTCTCAAGATAATCAATAAATATTATACCCCTTGCATCCCAAAATACTGTGGCCATTACTTTTCCTGCTGACTTAACAGTTTTCGCCTTCTTGGGACCACTTTTACCAGCTTCTATCCATTGTTTTGACTGTTTTTTGCATTCTGGGATGTAGTGATGGATCCATGTTTCATCAACCGTTATGAATCGGCGCAAGAACTCTATTGGATTACGCTGATAAATCGCTAAAAGCTTCTCGGAATTGGTCCAACGGACGATTTTTTGGGGCAAAGTCAACAAACGCGGCACCCTACTTGCGGATAGCTTTTTCATGTGGAGTTCATCATGTTAAATACTCCAAACTTGTTTTTCGTGTATTTTAACAATATCAGCAAGTTCTCTGAGCTTTATTCGTCTATCTTTAGTCACTTCATTAAATATTTTTCTAATGTTTTCAATAGGTCTTCGGTCTTCCATAGCGTTGTTCATCTTCCGTACTTGAACGAGCCATTTTAAATTGTTGAACCCAGGATTTCACGGTGGAGTATGATGGTGCATTATCACCATGAACATAATCCAATTCATCTTTGATTAATTGTGGCGTATAACCTTTCATATAAAAGTGTTTAATTACCGCACGAAACTCTTTATTTTTCATTTTTCAAAAATTATAAAACTTCTTTACTTCAATCACCTGTAACAAAGAAAATAATCATTTAATATTTCGGAAATTTTGACAGATAGCTTATAAAAGATTGCTTTTAAAAAACAAAAAAAAAGTTGCTAGTAAAACAGAAAATGTGCCAGGCCAGTTAGTTTTGCGGTCGCCCTCGTAGAAGACAAGTTTTTTACAAAAAGGCCAATTGTTAAAAACCGTGACGAACTTTCTCAGAAAACTTTGTTCTCATACTTTTATTGGGAACCTGGTCTTAGAGAGTTCAGTTTTTCTTTCAACATCTGTGTAAAAAACTTTTTTTTCTTTTAAAATGTAAATGCAGCAGGTCGGTTAAATCATATTCAAGGTGTTAAACCAAAAGACCGAAATAAACAAACGAGCTAAACACACGAGGAAATTTTGAAGTATTTTTATAGAACCATTTCTAGCACTGTTTTATATGCAAATTGACAAGCAATCTGTGCTCTAAACAGCCTTTCGAAAACTGCATGTCATATGGGCCGCGACATTTTTAAGTATTTTCATGACCACCTCTTTTAGATCTTTGTAACTTACCGAACTACCCTCGTATGCACTAAGGCTTATATGGTATCCCTTAAATAACGTAAACGTATTTTTCGCGTATTTACACTTTTAAAGACATAAAATGTAAATGTTTATGCTCTTGAGCTCGTAAAAAACGTTCATTAAACATTTAAATGCGCTTCCATAAACAACAAAAAGTGTTTCGTTCGGTTTCGTTCTTCAGTTTGTTTGAACTTGACGAGATGAAAAAATGTTTCAATGCTAAGACTTTTGGGCGGTGGCAGCGAATAAATTTATGGCATTAGAAATTATCACATCATCACACCAGCTTATTTGGGATGGATTTTAACTCTAACGTCTGTTTAACGTAATAATTTCTGGAATAGGGCATTTTTAAGTATGTATATAAAAAGAGGCAAGACGTTTCGGATATATCAAGAGATCATTCTAGAGGTTTTTTCAACTCACAAGTAATCCCGGAAAAAACCCTATTGAGAAAATACCTCTAGATTGATGACCCTTTATTTTTTGGTCCTAGGCACAAAGTTCTCGGAGCGACTGTAGTGAAAAGGTTAAAGTAGAACGGGGCCACGTTTAAGATACCCTACATTACTCTCTTGTTTCGCGCCTTTTGGTTTAAGCAAGGTCGTACGTAAGATTTAACTTCTAATGCGGAACGGATATATTTCGTTGGGGCTATGTGAAAACGTAGACCGATATGGCATAATTTTACCAGGCGTAGTTATTGATTGCAATAAACATTTTATGCTTCACTCTTAGTGTTGCCAAAACTTTTTTTTATATAAGCTTTATTTGAATTATAGAATCTTCTCCAAAGGAGCCTAACAATAAGTATACGAATCTTAAGTATAATTCAATAATGAATCCTAGTACAATTTCTTGTAATGTGGATCTCTGCTTATTGGCAGGAATTTTAATTAATTTGGTCAAAATAGTATATAACTGGTATGGATCACATGTCTGAGAATTTTAAACCTGGTTTGGCTTAAACCTGGTGATAAAGGGCCAGAGGACCCTTACAGTCATTTACAGAGTGTTCGCGATATTATGTAGAGTGAAGAACACTAGTTATGTATGTATAAAGGCCTAATTAGTCTTGACGGTTGACGGTGGACGGTTGATTCTGCAACCTGCAGAAGTCTACCGTCGTCAACCGTCAAACTGTAGTTATCTCCCTCTAACACATGCAAAATGCAACCCTCAGCTGAAATAGCTGATTGCCTACCGTCAACCGTCAAGACTAAATGGACCTTAACGGATAACTCTAGAATAGCAGAGTGGACGACGTAATTTAGGTTATGTAGGTTTTTCGTGTTGACTGTTTTAAGGATCACGTATGAGAGCATTTAAGCCACGTGACGTAGAAAAAAGAATTCTACACAGTCCTTCGGGCGCGTGTGTTCGCGATTACTGTTATGGATGAAGCACAAGTGCAGATTAGAAAACACGGCGTTCGTTTCTCCGAAGTCTTAAAGAGCTTGGACTGCACAATAATTGTCTAGCAAGTATGTTATCATGACGTTCGAGCTTCTCTTTGTGCTTTATATTGATTTTTTGAATTGCCTCTTTGACGAAAGGTATTTTCAAGTCTCGCTGGATGTTTTCATTCCTCATATACCAAGGGGCACCGGTAATAAGCCGCAATGTCTTCGATTGGACTCTTTGGATTTTGTCGAGATTGCTCGAGCTTGCTTTGCCCCATAGCTGGGCACCGTATAACCAGATAGGTTTGATTGCACTCCTGTATAGCAGGACCTTATATTCAAGGCGTTTTTTTTTAAATAACCAACACTCAGGGGATGCCCCCTATACATGCGGTGCATTGCGTTGGCGAGTGGAAATTAATGAATCGCAGGGGGGAAAGAGGGAGTAATGTTTGTTGACGCTTGCCTTGAACTTCTGGATGTCGCAATAAGTGGGAAATACATTTGCCAGAAGTCGATTCCACATACGGACTGTACGAGCGAAAAACGAATTTGATCTGTAGTGTATGGTGCGGTCAACTGGCCAATCGATAACAAACTGGTGTGAATTCCTAGAAAGTCGCGTATCCCTGCCGAACATCCTCACGTCAGGAATAAGGCGACGGATGTCTGATGAACACACACCATGAAAGTAACGATAGAACAGCGTCACGCAACCCACATTCCGACGATGCTCAAGGGAAACAGTAGAGTTGGACACCCTACTGTCACCTATCAGCACCATCGCTCTCCTTTGAACACGGTCAAGTAGCTCCATGGATGATTTTGAAGAACCTGCCCATATATGGGAGTTGTATTCCATCTCTGGCCTGATGTAAGTTGTATAGATATTGAAAAGATCAGAAGGAGTGAAATATTTCTTGCACCGCTTTAAAAAGCCTATGCACTTAAGTGCTTCTTTCGACACTTCGAATACATGTCTCGCCCAACGAGCGTCCCATTGTATTTTCATGCCCAGAACATCGAGAGCTTCTGATTGTTCAATATCCGTACCATCGATAGAAATTGACGATATTGTTGGGTCAGCGAATCGCTTGTGAGACAACAAGCAGCACAGGTGGATTCCAAGGTATGTTACATGATCAGATTGGGAAAAAGGGATATTGTTTCGTTTCAATGTCGGACAAGTGCTAAAATTCAGTGTAAAAGTTACGTGCGTGCATTTAGCCTCATTGACTTTTATTCTCCAGTCAGAGAGCCAAGATTCTACTCGTCTGAGATGTACACCTAGATTCATAGATGCAATATCCTGCTTTTTATGTGTGGCCATTATAGCGGTATCATCGGCAAAAGCGGATGTTAGCACGTTTGGGCTGGTAGGGATATCTGCGGTAAACAGAAGGTAAAGGATAGGCCCCATGACGCTTCTCTGGGGAACACCTGCTAGTATTTCGCGTTCATCGGTGACGTGTTGTCCACATTTGACTCTGAATCTGCGGTTTTCTAAGTAAGACTCAAGAATTCGATGCGTATTTGCCGGTAAGTATTTGCAAATTTTGTAGGTCAAGCCAAAGTGCCAGACTTTGTCAAATGCTTGAGCAACATCCAGGAATACGGCGCGGCAATATTATCGCCGTTCAAATGATTTTTTAATTGCTTGGGTCAGACGGTTTACTTGTTCGATAGTGCTGTAACCTTCGCGGAATCCAACTGATGGTCTGGTATTATGTTATTTGACACGAGGAACGGTTTTATTTTCGATAAAAGAACTTTTTCAAATAGTTTTGATAAGCAGGGAAGCAAACTGATCGGCCTGTACGAGGAAGGTATTGATTTGTCCTTTCCTGGCTTTAAAATTTGAATCAGAGAAATTTTCCACACTTTAGGAAACTAACCATGTCTCAAAATAGAGTTAAATAATTTTGCCAGGAACTTCACAGTAATATAGGGAAGCTCCAAGATAAGTTTGGGCGCGATAAGATCATATCCAGGTGCTTTACCTGGATTCACGGTTTCTTTAATGACATTCAGAACTTCATTTGCGTTAGTAAACAATGGAATTACGGCAGACATTTTATCATCAGGTGGAAGGAGGTCGCTACTTGCAGGATTTGGGCGAAATACCTGGTTTGCAAAAACATTGGCTTGCCAAATCTTGGTGACGCGAAAAAGCAAAATTTTTTCAATAAAAAAACCAAGAAAAAACGTTAAAAAACAAAATAACTAGAAAATCACTTATTATACCCTACACCACTATGTGGACCAGGGTATTATAAGCATGGGTCAAATTTAAATAAATACAAAAAACAGATTCTTATTCTTATTGAATTTAAGAATAAGAGAGGGAGAAACGACAGAAACCAGCTATACTACGCCTGCGTTCAGCCTATGATCGTTAAATGAGAACCCATCTGCTACAACTCATGCACGTAGCGAAATAAATCGAACAAAGGTTTTACAATACCAAAAGCGTTGAGAACCGCGCAAGACTCTGCCTAAGGCCTTGGAATTATCCAGAGTCACGACCTTACACTCACCACAAAAGTGGTTAGACAAACTTCAACGCTCTGACAAAAGCGCCAATCGGTCTCCCGTAGATCGATTATGAAAGTTATGTACTGTCGATCACTTTGTAGGTCGTTGGTTGCTAAATACCCCACAACATGGGGATTCACCATACTCTCAATTACCTTGAAAGAAAATCGGAGGAAATCGCAATTTGCCGATAATTCGGGGAATTATTGGCTCCACGGTTTTTTTGGGGATAGGCTGCACGTTTGCAACCTTCCAACTCGCTAGAAAGGCTTGTGCATGCTCGTAGTAAGGAAGGTTGAAAAGGGTCAATAATGAACTTTTGGCAAGTGACGAAATACCATCCGGGCCAAAAAACTTACACGCAGAAAAAAAGTATGGTTGGGGTAACAATAATCGAAGAGCATCATACTATTGTTAGTTATATGGTTGTGGCACAACAATATTATGATCATCACAACAATAGTATGGTTCACACACAACCATACTATGATCCCCATAACAATATTATGGTCCTCATAACAATAGAATTATTCACACACAACCATACTATGATCCCCATAACAATATTATGGTCCTCATAACAATAGAATTATTCACACACAACCATACTATGATACCCACAACCATATTATTATTCACATTCAACCATAATATGATCCCCATAACCATATTATGATCCTCATAACCATAGTATGTTTAACGTACAACCATAGTATAATTCTCACAACCATAATATGACTTACACACAATCATACTATGATCCCCAAAATTTTTTGTAAAGATTGGGTTAAGTTGTTATTAACCAATAGAGAATTTTATTAAGTAAGTTATGTAAAAATAGGAGTGATTTATTAAACAGTAAAAAAAATTATTTAATTAAAATATTTCAGTTATACTAATTCGTAGTTTGTTTCCAAAAATATAATTATTTTAACTATTATTGCGTAAGATTCCTAAAAAAACATTCTCAAACTAAAAAAAAAAACAATTTTGCCGTTATGATTGCCGTAATCATGTTATTGTTAACATAAAACCCATGAAAACAAAACTTTTGTTCCACCAACCATATTTATATTGTTGCTACAACCATATATTCATTATTGAATTTGGCAATAATACTATTGTTACCTTTCAACAATATTAATATTGCCGCAATCATACTATTGTCAAATTAAAATTCAAAAAACAATACTATGGTTGCGACGGCCACACTTTTATGGCAGATAACATACTACTGTTGCCGTGACCATATAGTAACCATATCTTTTCTCTGCGTGTATATACATCGAGAACTCTTTTAGCTCTACGAATTCGTACATAATTAAGGCATGGAACTAGATACGTTTTGGAAATTCTTCCATTTTCCGGCAAGGAAGAATTCCCACACGCAGAGAACAGATTCGTTGCTACAACCGATTTTCTTTTTGCCAACCGAATGATTAAGTACACGCAGAAAAAAACATGGTTACTACATGGTCACGGCAATAATAACATGTTCTCCGCAATAAAAGTATGTTCGTCGCAATCATAGCATTGTTAACTGAATTTATTTTTGACAATATTATTACTTCTGCAATATTTATATTGTTGAAATGTAACAATAGTATTATTGCCACATTTAAAAATGAAACTATGGTTGTAGCAACAATATAAATATGATTGGTGCTACAAAAGTATTGTGTTTTGCGTTTTATGTTAACAATTATATGATAACGGCAATCATACTGTATGATTGTAATTTTTCTTCATTTAAAAATGCTTTTAAGAACAAATGTTATTGGTACGAATCTAATGCAATAATAGTACTTTTTTATCGAAATTAAAATTTTTTAAACAAGCTGCTTTGGCTTTGTTTAAGAAATATTTTTTATAAAAACGCTTACGTTCACAGTAAAAAAATAAGTTAAAATAAACTTATTTTTTTTACTGTGAAGTTTTATTTTGAATTTAATGTATTTTTAAATTATTTTCATAATTCAAATCTATTGTTGACAACTTAAACCAATTCTAATAAATTAAATTGAGGATCATAGTATAATTATGTATGATTATACTATGGTTGTAGGGATCATAACATGGTTTGGTGTGAATCACACTATGGTTGTGAGGACCATACTATGGTTGTATATGAAAAATACTATGGTTGTGAGGATCATACTATGGTTGTGGAGATCATAGTATGGTTGAGTGTGAATCATATTATGGTTGTGGGGATCATGGTATGGTTATGTGTGAATCATACTATTATTGTGAGGATCATAGTATGGTTGTATTTGAATCATAATATTGTTGTACCACAACCATACACCCAACAATAGTATTATCCTCTTCGAATATTGTCACCACAACCATACTTTTTTTCTGCGTGTATGAACTTTTCTGAGTAGACGTTACTCGCAAAGAAACGTGCACTGTACATGGGTATTTGTCGCTCCTAAAGCTCTGCAGGTTCTGAAATCGCGAAGAACCTTTGTAGGGGGGCCATATAAGAACATAGACCCATATGGTCCAGTTTCACCAGAGTTTATCATATGGACATTTGGTCGAAGTTGGCTTCTAAAGCTGCAGGTTCTGAAATCGGAAAAAGCTTGTTGCGTGATATATAAACATGGACCGATATGATCCAACTTAAATAGCATTTGCCATTGGTTCAAATCTGAGCAAAGCAAAAATTAAATCGAAAATAGTTTATAATTGCGATCTGTACTTTTATTGCAACCATGGATGGACAAACGGATGGACGAAAAATCACTCTATGGCATGAGAAAGTGATTCTGAATCGGCCAGTATACATAACATGAGATCGACCTCCTTTCGTTAAAGGTGCTACAAGCATCTGCATTTTTTTTTAAGACCAACACTCAGGGTGTGTCCCCTATATATGCAGTGCATTGCATCGGTCAAGGGAAGATAGGTTAGGGTATTGAAGGAAAGAGGGAGTAATGTTTATGGACATTTAATTTGAACCTGTTCATATCGTACGTGGCAGGAAACACCTCTGCGGGAAGTCTGTTCCACATACGGACAACGCGGCTGAAGAACGAATTCTCCCTGTAATGCGTCGTGCGATCAGTAGGCCAAACAATAACTAATGCGAACTTCTAGACAAGCGGGTGTTACGGGCGAAAACTCTGACCTTCGGGATGAGATCACCTATCTCAGAAGAGCACATCCCATTAAAGTACCTGTAAAAGAGTGATACGCAACCAACACTCCGCCAATGCTCGAGTAAATAACAGAGTTGGCCACCCTGCTATCTCCAACAAGCCTCAGCGCCCTCCCTTGCACCTGGTCGAGAAACTCCAAAGAAGACCTTGAAGCACCCGCCCAGATGTGGGAGTCATACTCCATTTTTGGCCGAATGTATGTGATGTAGATGTTGAGGAGGTCGGAGGAAGTGAAGTATTTCTTGCACCGCTTTAAAAAACCCAGGCACTTGAATGCTTCTTTCGACACTTCAAAAATGTATTTGTTCCAGCGAACATCACACTGAATTTTCATGCCCAGAACATCAAGAGCATCCGACTCCTTGACAACAGTCCCATTCATCAGTATTGCCGACGATGTTAAGCCCGTCGATCGTTTATGGCTCAACAGGCAGCATGGGGTTTTGCTAGCATTGAACTCGACCCTATTTGCAAAACCCCACTCTGAGACCCACTCTGAGGTCATTGAGAAATATGAGAAACAGAGAGGGAGAGAGAACAGAGCCTTGCCGAACCCCTGCATTTAAAGCATACTCATCGGAAGAGACCCCGTCTATAACATCACTGATAAAACTCGATATGAATCGAGAAAAATCAGTACCGACTCCAAAAGCAATTAGCTTTGATAGGAATGCGCCGTGCCACACTCTATCGTACGCCTTGGAAATATCCAGAGCCACCACCTTACTTTCACCAAGTCGGTGAATTGATCGACTCCACTGCTCCGAAAGGAACGCCATCAGGTCTCCCGTAGATCGGTTTCTACGGAAGCCATACTGTCGATCGTTGAGAAGGCCATTTGACTCTAAATAATTTACAAAATTGTGATTAACCTACTCTCCATCACCTTCGAGAGTGCAGAGCACACTGCAATTGGGCGGTAGTTTTCAGGGTTACTACCCTCACCCTTTTTTGGGATCGGTGTTAAATTGGCAATCTTCCAACGCGAGGGGAAGACTCCCGCATGGTACGAGAGGTTGAAAAGATTGCGCAATGGACGAGCTAGCGTCGATGAACACTAATTTAGGACAAGTGCTGAGCTTCCATCCGGCCCCGGGGATTTATTTACGTTGACTTCCGCAAGAACCCTGTGAACTCCTCGAGTTCGAAAAAATATCCGAAGCATAGACGAAGATACATTTTCTATCACGGGAAGTGGTTGGCTGCTATCTGGCAAGGATGAATTCCTTGCAAAAATGCCAGCCAAGAGATTAGCCTTGCCAACCGGGTCAGTGAACAACTGGTCGTCCTTAATGAGGGTTGGGATCGAAGATGGTTTATCCCGTATCCTTTTAACAAACGACCAGAAGCTCTTGCTTCCCCTGGGAGAGGAGAGAACTTTGGCACGTAGACGTTGTTCGTGCAGATGTTTTTCCCGTCTAAGTGTCCTGGCACATGCAGCCCTTTCCTGCTTGCGTAGCATATCAGTAGTGGCGTTTTTGTCCTGACGCCAGTTTCTGAAAGCTTCCTCTCTGGATCTGACAGCCTGTCGACATGTCTGGTTAAACCAACCCTTATGTCTTGGCTTAACCGATATACTCTTTTTTAGGAATGAAGAGCTTCATTCCAAAAGGAATAAGATTTACTACCATGTCTGCAGCAGCATCGATATTGTTATTGAGAAGACAGAGTTTCCCATTGAAATGCTGGAAGAAACTGTTGAGATCATCCCAATTTGCCTTTTCATAGTCGAAAATTGACCGCTTTGTGGGCGCCAAATTTGACTTCCCATATACATCGACATGAGCTTTAAAATAACTATAAAATAATAAATATAGTTACATATGCGACAGCGCATAGAGAAAGGGACCTAAGGGTAACAAAATCAATTTTCATTTTTTTTTCTTTTTTCGATGTGGACAAAACCTGAGCATCGAATGAGACCGATCTCATGTCCCAAAAGTGTTCCCTCCCAGAGATATGCGCGTTTTATGAAAGTGAAGTCGACGATTCTAAGCGCAAATAGAAAGGGACCTAATCTTTAAAATGGCTCTCCTGAACAAAACTTTTAATCAACTTTTCACTTTTTTTTTTGATGTGGACAACATCTGAGCATCGAATGAGACCGATCACATGCCTAAAAGTGTTCCTCCCAGAGATATGCGCGTTTTATGAAAGTGAAGTCTACGATTCTAAGCGCAAATAGAAAGGGACCTAATTTTTAAAATGACTCTCCTGAACAACACTGGTTTTTAACCTTTGGCCCCTTTCTATTTTGCGCGTCACATATATATAAAAATAATATTATTTTTTTCCGGCCTCCTCATTTATAAAATGATTTTTAAAATCTTGGAAAAATTAGAGCTGTTCCAGGGCACTAATACTTTATTTATGATTCAGAAAATAATTTAAATTCTTAGGCAAAAGGCTTAAACCGTAATGTCAGCTTATAAAGGTTCTTAACTTTAAAAAAAAGCGACTATTGGTTTAAAAAAAACCGTGTTTTGCCCAAAAAGTCCGAAGGCACAGTCCATCTAAATCTTTTGAAGTAATTCGCCTTCTTCGTCTGCGTAATGTGAAACCTATGACAAACCCTGCTAAGACAACTCTTAATATAAAGCAAATAGGAGAACTGGTTAACAAGAGCCAAACCACGGTTGTCCAAGTCTCTCCATGTGAGAGTGTCAAACCTGACATTTGTCTCACTTCTTTATTTACATTTCAAATCGCTGTTTAATCACAAGGAGGCTACATAAGACCCAGGAGTCTTAACTATATTGTAAACTATTAAAGCCTGAATTCCCAAGTCATTTAAGGTGGCGAAGAATATGCTGATGCTAGAATATACTTTACTCCACTTTACTTTTTTTTAACTGTTGTCATGAATCGCTCCTTCCCTCCCTGCCCATTACCCTCGTGCAATTTAGCTACATTTCTTATCATCACAAAGAAGGGGCAAATTGCAAATCAAACATAATCCCCCCACATCTTAGCAGGGATTGTCATAAGTTTCACATTACGCAGACGACGAAGGCGAATTTGTCACTTTTGACACTTTAGAGACTGAGGGCGGCAAAGCTGCCGACTTACACATTTGTTGTTGTTCTTTTGCACATTAACATTTGTTGTAATACGTATTACCCTAAGGATTTGTTGCTCTTGTTTTCCTCTGTCCGTCCGTCCGTCTAGCTGACAAAGAACCCAAACGGATCATATCGTAAATACTTCTTTATAATAAATAATATTCTAAGACTACATGTGCTCTCATTTTTTTATCCACCAAGTTTAGGTACATTTAAATATGTGCATATGTACATTAGACCGGATCGATTTTTTTCATACCATAAATAAAGACTTTACTGTATGGTTGGTTCTCTGGCAACAGCTCGCAAATTTATTCTGAGACCCGTTAAGGAATATATTTTTCGCATCGTCATTAAATTTCCATCCGTCCGTCAGTTGAATGCACTTTAACGATCGAACGAAATAAGCAAGCAAGGATACCAAATTTTGCACGATAAATGCTTATACTCAAAAGCTATTTGGAATTGTATATGGGCGAAATATGTCTAGAAATTACAGCAGAGTCCCTCTAAAGGATCAAGAGTAACTTCGAAAAAGTAGCTAGCTGCCAAAGCGAAAGTTGCTTGCAACCAAGTCTGTCTACAGGCTTTAGGGTACAACGTTCACAAGGATATATGGGATTGTCTTATGACCTTACCTTGTGCTGTATTTTTGTACCATATAGAGAGCTTGAAATGTCGTTCACCGTGCTTAAGGAGTGAAACTCTATTGCTCTCTTCGGCGACAAAGCTACTCCTATTTGGTAATGTAGTGATTAGACCGCTACACCTTTGGGTACTCCTTTGTGCCTACTCGCATTGAGTGGGGCCTCACTTCCTACCGAGAAATGACTTGACACATGTAGTGTAGTGACGCCACCGGTACACTTTTGGGCAATCCTTTGACCTTGCTTGAAAGTCATATAAACTGCAGTATGCAAAATTGGAGCAAGCTCAAACTCCAAAAAAAGCTTCAGCGGTCACATCGGAAATAGAACCGTACTTCGAATGATGTCGTCCAATTTCGCTAGGATGACTTATAGGCATCTTATGCCGCAGTATGCTAAACTTGAGCAGGTTCAGATTTTGTGACTTCTGGAGCGGCAGGACTTCACATTGAGATGAATTTGCGCTTATCGTCCAAAAACGGCTGTTGTGTCAGAGAACATTGATGCCGTGCGTGAACTGATAATGCTAGATCGTCATGTGACATAGCGTGAGATAGAGGCATTCTTGGGCATTTTTTCACCAGCATAATTCGATATTGCAGGAACACCTGGCCGTAAAAAGGTTTGTTCTCGTTGGATCCCGCACAATTTGACAATCGCTCAAAAAAGGGCTCGTGTCGATTGGTGCAAAGAAATTTTGAAAAAATAAGATCGCGGTGCTTCAAAAGACGTTTATAAGATCGTCACAGGTGACGAATCATGGATCTATTCGTATGAGAACGAGACAAAACAGCAATCGACCGTGTGGGTCTTCGAAGACGAGCCAAATGCAACGAAAGTTGTTCGTGGAAGAAACACTTCGAACAAATGGTCGCCTGTTTCTTCGGCCAAAATGGTCATGTGGCGACTGTTCCGCTCGAGCAACGTAGGAGGTCAATTCTGAGTGGTACACCATAATTTTTTGCCTAAAGTCTTGGGAGAAATTCAAAAAAACAAACAAGAGAAGACGAATCATTGTGCAACATGACAATGCGAGCTCTCACACATTGGCGCAAACCAGCGCTTTTTTGACCGGCCAAAACGTCGTATGGATGGGTCATCCGCCGTACAGCCCTGACTTGGCATCCAATGACTTCTTTTTATTCCCGAACATCGCGAAAAAAATGCGTGGTCAACGCGTTCGTCGCCAGAAGATGCTGTTGAAGCGTTCAAAAACCATGTTTTGGAGGTGGCTTAATCGGGGTGGAAAAAGTGCTTCGTCAATTGGTTTGAGCGCATGCAAAAGTGTACAAATCATGCTGGAGAATACCTTGAAAAACAATAAAACCATTTTTGATAATAAATATTTGCATTTGCATTATCAGGCCAGTAATATATAGCAGCCCTCGTATTACCGACCGTCGAGATGTTGCTTCATTTGTTTTGCTTAAGGAAAATTCAAAGTTTTTGAGTTAATACCCTTTTGCTAAACAAGTGTGATAGGTGGATCTTTTATTTAAAAATTCACGGATGCTATAGTTCCACTAAAGAAATTCAGTTCATCCAACTAACATTCGGTTGAACTGATGGCATGCTCAAAGTACATGCAACCCTAGTCACTCGGTTGACAAATAAATTCGGTTGTGGCAACCGAATATGATACAATAATCTGTTGTGTGTGCGCAAATTTTATTTCTACCGACCCATCCTAATGTAGGCAGCATACTTGTAATCTTTTCTATGCTTATAAATATTTACACATACATTTTGGGCTTACACACTTGAATACTCG
Source organism: Hydrotaea diabolus (assembly GCA_963513945.1). Lineage (NCBI taxonomy): Eukaryota > Metazoa > Arthropoda > Insecta > Diptera > Muscidae > Hydrotaea > Hydrotaea diabolus. Next base: position 160,051,154 of record OY740716.1, read on the forward strand.
CACAGATATACGAGGCGATTTTCTAAATCTTGTTGCAAATAAAATTTTGAAATTTTCAATATTTCTTCTCGTGTGGTGACACTTGCTTTTGCCTATGCAAATACTTGCTCGCTATGAGTTTTTTTTTTCTTCAACGCATAATTGTCTGTGACGTTTTGTGGCGAGCCAACAACAAAAAGATAACCAAGCCACGGAGAAGTTGGGTATGGGGGCTCGAGGGGTTCAAAATGCAAGAAATGCGCAAAAAGTAGCAACAAAATGAAATGTCGAATTTTTATGTTTTTTTAAATGGATTTAAATGGGCGGCGGGGGCATTAAACGCCGAGCAATTTACTATTTTTATCTGTATCCACACATATTAAAATGGGAGATAAAACCGACATTGTATGCTGCACGTAGCCACCGGCAGCCAAACGACCCACACCGCTAACCATGTGTCCGGATTACCGGGTACATCACCGCGCTGGCTGTTAATGATTTAAGAAGGGATCTTTAAAAAAAAATCAAAAAAATAAAACAGTTTGCTCTGCACGTAGTTTGTATAAACAATAAAAATGCTTCGTTGATAGCTTTGAATTTAAGATTTTGAGTTTTTTTTTTATAACAAGCAGTTGATTTTTGGTGAGCGCACAGGGTGGGTTACTTCGTTGTTGACAGCTCTTAGAATAACTAGAAAATTCAGTTACATTTACGTATAGTTGAAATTTTAGAACTTATGTCTGTGTTGGGATATCTGTTTTTCTACAGACTGCCATAATGAAAATAAAATTTTGCAAAAAAAATAGGGTAAAACGGATTACACACACAGAAAAAAAAATTAGTTGGCAATCGGCTCGTTCGACAAAAATTCTGATCTGTTGCTTTTACACATTGAACAGGGGTTAAACCGGGTCAAGACCTCTTGCTTCTATATTTAAATAGAAGACAAGTTTTTTAACAAAATGAAAAAGTGACATTGATTTTCGTGGCTGCGCACTGCTTTTATCATGATTTCGGGTCTGTGACAACCCTCTTCAGAAAGCCTTGCTGCAATTGTTGAAAGTAAAACCGAACTCTATAAGGCCAGGCTCTCCCCAAACGAATGAGAACTACTGTTGCAACAGACCGAAATAAAACAAACGAGCTAAACATTATTCTTAACATTAAACAGAATGTAAGGCTCGTAGTCACATGTAGAAAAAAAGTCTGGTTGGGGTAACAATATTCGATGAGCATCATACTATTGTTGGATATATGGTTGTGGTACAGCAGTATTATAATTCTTGCAACAATAGTAAGATTCAAATACAACCATACAACCTATGATCCTCACTACCATACTAAAATCCTCACAAAAAAAGTATGATTCATAAATAACCATACTATGATTCCCAAAACCATATAATGATCCTCACAACCATAATATGCACATCACATGCAACCATATTATGATCCTCACAACCATAGTAAGTTTTACATACAACCATACTAGTATGATCCACACAACCATAGTAACCATAGTATTATAATTCTCGCAACAATAGTAAGATTCAAATACAACCATACAACCTATGATCCTCACTACCATACTATAATCCTCACAAAAAAAGTATGATTCATAAATAACCATACTATGATTCCCAAAACCATATAATGATCCTCACAACCATAATATGCACATCACATGCAACCATATTATGATCCTCACAACCATAGTAAGTTTTACATACAACCATACTAGTATGATCCACACAACCATAGTACGATTCACACGCAACCTTGTTATGATACCTACAACCATAGTATGATTACACACAATTTTAGTATGATCCCCAATATTTTTTATTAGAATTAGGTTATGTTTTCAACAGTAGATTTGAATTATGAAAATTATTTTAAAAGACATTAAATTCGAAATAATAGGAGTGTTTTATTTAAAAATAAAAAAATCAGTTTAACGTCAGCGTTTTATAAAAAACATTTCAGTTAAACAAAGCCAATGCATTTAGTTCGAAAAATTTTAATTTCCATATAAAAAGTACTATTATTGCCTTCGATCCGTAACAATAACATTGTTCTAAAAACCATATTTCAATGAAGAAAAATTACAATAAGACTGATTGAGATTGTCGTAATCATATTATTGTTAACATAAATTCTAACAAGCCATACTTTTGTCGCATCAACCATATTTATATTGTTGCTACAACCTTATTTTCATTTTAAAATTTGGCAATAATACTATTGTTACATTTCAACAATATTAATATTGCAGCAATCAAACTATTGTCAAAATTAAATTCAGTAAACAATACTATGGTTGCGACCAACATGCAAAGAACATATTTTTATTGCCGTGTCCATATAGGAACCATGTTTTTTCTCTGCGTACATGTGTCCTAAAAATCCACTGGAACAAAAGAATCGAAAATAGGGACTATGCATATGATAAGTGTTAGTGAACTTCACTAGAGAATCATTGGTGCAGCATACATATTATTCGGCCGGCCCTTAGTTAAATCCCATCACTATTGTTAAATTTTTAAACCTCATTTTAACCTATTAAAGTGCATCACGGTGGATTCTAAACACTACCTCTTCACTTTTACGGGATTTTATTTGTAGAAATATATTTCTGCACCTAATAAATACCATTCATTTTGTGCAAGACCGTCACAACTCAAAATTGGGCTATTATTCAGTTATATTGATGGAGTACTCGGAGTACTTCAAAAATATTGAGGTAATCACGAACTTGTTCTCTGAGTGTATCTTTCCAGAGTGTTCATTTGGCCTCCATTTTAATGTTCCTTTTCATATGAGCTGCTACTCATGAGTCTTTTTTACACCACCAAAATGCAGGGTATCATACTGTCGGCCACTTTTTACTTTCTTTATTTGTGAACTGTTGCATCTGAAATTGTACATTTGCGAAGTGCATTCCGTTGTGTTTTTACAATCGTATTTTTCCATTGATTTCAATATTTTTCCATTTCAGCAATAAAATTCATTGATTTTATAGACACAAACCATTTCGCTGCGAATGCAACGAAACTCAACAAGAGCTGAGCAAATTCGTTTATTTTGTCTGAGAGCATTTCTGGTGCCTGCATTACGCTTTTGAATGCAACAATAACAAAAATTGTTAATGGAGTTACCGGAAAAGCAAACACGGCAAAAAAAAAGAGCTGGAAAATGTAAACACATATCGCTCAGTGCAGGCAGCAGAGACGCATTCCAAAAAAATCGGTATCCGAATATTTATGGATCTCTTATGAGTATCAATACTTTCAGGTGTTGCAAACGGAATAACAATTTTTGTATAAACTTCATCCTTTGGTGGAGGTTATTAAAGTAGCACATAACTAATATTTCTACATTAATTCAGGACACAAACCGACCTTAACGGCTTTGATCAAAGCCACTCAGAGATGGCGCTAATGTAAGGCAACATATGTGACGCGCAAAATAGAAAGGGACCTAAGGTTTAAAACCAGTTTTGTCCAGGAGAGCCATTTTAAAGATTAGGTACCTTTCTATTTGCGCTTAGAATCGTCGACTTCACTTTCATAAAATGCGCATATCTCTGGGAGGGAACACTTTTGGGGCATGGGATCGGTCTCATTCGATGCTCAGATGTTGTCCACATCAAACAAAAAAAAGTGAAAATTGATTTTTTTTTACCCTTAGGTCCCTTTCTCTATGCGCTGTCACATATATAATTCATGCTGGAGAAAACTTTGAAAAACAGTAAAACCATTTTTGATGATAAATATTCGAAATTTCATTATAAGACCACATATATATAAAGCAGCCCTCGTAGCCATGTCCATCCATAAACTTTGATGATTAAAGTACTGATGGCATTTATGACTTAATCTAATTTCTCACAAGTACTTTCTTTGAAAAAAAATACATATTTGGAGCAAATAAATCCACTTCAATGCATAAAAAATCAAATTTTCTTTCAAATAAAAGCATTTATTTTCAAAGAAATTAGTTGAAGTTTCTTAAAAGCGCTTAAATTCTTTAAAGTTCTTTACCAAAGAGAAAAACCTTAGCTCTCGCCAGAGGCCGCCTCCATCTGCGTAGACATGGAGGGGCGACCTACACTCGTTATGCTCCCATTGACTATTCAAGAATGCCAACTAATGTCATTATGGCAAAATCATTCAAAAGAAACTAAATAAAAGCACTGAAGACACTCATTCTGCATCTGATGTGTGCCATAGAGGAGGGCGAGGAAAACTTCAAAGAAATTTGAAAGCATATCTTGAAAACTCAACGACGCATTGCGCTGCGAAACATAGACGGAAAGAAGTTGAAGAACACGAAGGAATTTTTCTTTTCGCTTTTTTCCCTTTTTATACATATATTCCTCTTCACTTATGTTGTGTTTTTGTCGTTATTTATGCTTTAATTTCCATTTGAAATAACACACAAAATATGACGAGAACATTTTCGATTGAATAAAAATAAACGCCAAACTAAATATCTTGCATTAGGCCAAACGACAGGCAGACGGACAAAGGGACGGACAGACAACAAGTAGACAAATATCCAAGTAAATATACGCAATCATAAATAGCTTTATATATACATACATAAATGTGTAGATGAAAATACCTACTCGTATACTGTGGATAATTTGAATACGGCTAGGGATTTTATAAAGTTGTAAAATTGCAATGTAATCATGTTTTGTATTTTATCAGTGACAATCCCTGAAGATGATTGACGAGGTCAATCGAAATATTGGGATAAATAAAAATTAAACAACACATAGAACAACTTGTTGAAATAAATGACCTCAAGCCGTAAAATAATTTTATAAAATAAATTTGAAAACATGAGGAGAAAACAGGAATTTTTTATACACTTCGCCATGGACAGTGTTTAAAAATGGACTGTGATTATTAGAGGGTCCAAACCACAGCTTTCAGAACATATTAGAAACATAAAAAATCCTCAAGTTCAGCTAGGCCGAACCTTACGGACCTTCCACCGTAAAAGCGTTGCTGAAGTGGTTCATATACGAGTAGTTTTTGGGCTCTATTATTTTTATCTCAGTGAATTCTTGAAAATTAATCCATATTTGGGTTTGTAGTAAAACCGGCTTAAATTTGAGTATCCATAAGCACATATTTACCGGTGGTCCCTTCTTTAAAACTTTTTCTTTATTAATCTCATGAAAACTTCAAAAAAATCCATATGTGACAGCGCATAGAGAAAGGGACCAAAGGGTAAAAAAATCAATTTTTCTTTTTTTCTTTTTTTGATGTGGACAACATCAGAGCATGCCCCAAAAGTGTTCCCTCCCAGAGATATGCGCGTTTTATGAAAGTGAGGGCAAATAGAAATTTGAAATATCCATATTGACTTATAAACGCCCATTTTGGCCTTACTTACATCCCAATAAGGAACAAGGGAATACTTCCCTCCTCTTTCCGGTTTTTTGGGCCACATTAAGCGACACATCCAGCGTCTATGCCCTTTCTTGGAGGCATTAAGTGCGTTCCAAATAAGAGTGAACATTGAAACCATTGTTCGTCCTCAATTAGGAATTTGAAAGACCTTAAGAAGAAAATATTTCCCCCTATGTTGCGTACGTCCATTAACAATTCCAAACAGCTTATGACCATATCTCTGTCTTCAATCAAAAATTCAGGATCCTAAGTTTCTTCGTATGGTCACTATCGTGACAAACAGACATGGCCAGGTTCTTAAAGAAATTTACAACTACCAATAACACCCATAAATACTTTATAGGGTCGTCGATCAAGGTTTCGAGATGTGAGTAAAGATCAATTCCATTTAACTTTCAGAAACTTTCAAAATTCGCGGTCTCCAGTGGGTTAAAAATCATAAATTCGAATTTAAAAATATTTGACGAGACATAAGTGTGAGCATAGTGAAGTTAAATTCTAATTTAAATTCTCCTGAGCAAAACCGTTGTCTATCTCGAACTCTAAAGCGCCCAAACTGAGAAGCAATAATGAAGCGGATGATCGGATGGTCTTTGTGAAAAATTTGCCTCAGCCTGGAGTAAGAAATGTTTCGAAATCAAAGATCGATTAGTAGTCGACGTTTTAAGACTGAATCGCATAATCTCGGCTACAGCAGCCACATTATTCTCATGGCGTATTTAATAAGAAATCTTTCTCTAAAACATTCCTAAAATCGTTTCATACGCCAACGCCGGAACCCAGGTTTTGCCAAATAAAAGCACAGGAGGTATAACCGTGTTGTAGAGTGTTATTTATCCCGAGAGGGCTTTATTGTTTATATAAATCCCAACGATCCACCACGATTTTAAATCCTACAGCATTAGAAGTTAAATATTACATCCAAATCCAACCAAATTTCACATGGATTATTTAAAGCGATCCACACCCATCTCTGTATGTAGGTGGTAGGGCCAAGCTTAGGCTACTACGGGTACCAGCCGGTGGCCGATAGCTGAACGCCCTGCAGAAATGCGAATAACCAAACAAACAAACAGTCCCCGACCAGGAGCGGCAAGAACGGAGGACGTGCCATAAAAAGGCACATGTGCCCAAGGACGATTGGAACTTTCTTAGGTCCCTCAACATTCCGTTAAGGAACAAGGGGGAACTTCTCTTAAATCAGTGAGTTGTGCACGATTCATTTCTTATACTCACTGGCCGGCACCTAGTGTTTAACGCCGGCTCCGAACGTCTCATTGAGTCGCCGACATTTACGAGGTGGAATCCCGCCGCTGAAAAAATGTTCAATGTTCATACCCGGGGTTAAACCTGGCTTAACTAGCATGATCCATATGCACATACTTATCGGTGGTCCCAATCCATTGAACATTAATATTATTTTTTATATGGACGTGGTACATCCCCACTTTTTAACCAAAAAGTTTTTCTTTTGATGCCAATGTCGTATGTATGTCAAATAAATTGGTCATAGTTCCAGGGATATGATCCTGCACAATTCAGAGTTGTGTAATGCCACGTCCTCTTGAGCAATCACTTTGTAATGTGCCCTACAAATAAAACCTGATATTGGTGATATACAGGGTGATCCAACTAGATGTATTTTTTCAGAACAAAAAAAATATAAAAATTCACATCAAGTGTGGCATTTATTTTTTGAATATAATTTCCTTCAACTGTTGGCCGCAACTACGCCTCAGGGTTTCCATGCTGAGGGTTCAATTTAGGATGACTCGTTCTAGTATTTCGACCGGTATGGCTTTAATGACGCGCGTAATGTTGGCTTCCAAAACCTGAATCGTAGCTGGTTTGTCAGCATAGACTTTGGACTTTACGTAACCCCAAAGCAAAATGTCTAAAGGTGTGATATCACTCGATCTAGGCGGCCAACTCACCTTTCCCAAACGTGAAATTAGCTACCTCTCAATAGATCCATTGTTTGAGCAGCCGTATGACAAGTGGCACAGTTCTGTTGAAACCAAGTGTCGTCAAGATTACGGGCTTCAATTTCAGGTATCATAAAGATCGAGCGAGCACCATTCACGGTTACGTTCCGACCATCATCAGTTTTGAAAAAATATTCACCGATGATTCCACCAACTTATAAACTGCACCAAACCGTGGTTTTCTCTGGTTATAATGGCACCTCTTCAACCTCTTCTTATTGCTCTTCAGCCCAAATGCGGCAATTTTGTTTATTGACTTTGCCGTTAAGCCAGAAATGGGCCTCATCACTGAACAAAAATTTGGTCAAAAACAGCGGATCTTCCCGTTTCTCTCCGAACGCTCATTTCCATAATACAGTTGCCATCATTTGAAGGTAATTATTTTAAAAAAATAAATGCCATAAAATGTCCTATCAAATTACCAAAAAAAATTCCACACTTGATTTGAATTTTTAGATTTTTTTTTATTCTGAAATATACCTCTAGATGGATCAACCTATATAAGCAAACACCTCCAAATATAGATGCTACAAATCTAGTGCTTTTTCCAGCGGTTGACTTAGTCCTTGTTATAGGAAAAAGTTTACCTCTCAACTGAACTGGCCGATTACACTAGCCAACAGTCGTTTTGTTATTTGGTTCTAGCATAATTTTTCTCATTGATTTTGACCTACTAAACACGAAAATGAGTTTTAAAAATTTTTCTGTCGATTGGTTTTCGAGATACAAATTTTTGAACTTTTTTTTTTAAATTTTTGGAGGTACACTTACAATTTTGAGCATATCTTTCGTCTTCTTTGACCTTTTTGATACTACTACTACTCAAATTAAAGAAAATTGAGCCGTCTACAACTTACATAACAAAATCTGACAATAAATGGCGGACTTATAATTTTTTTGGTAAAAGACCGACGATACGAATCGCTTAGGATTGCCGTTTCTACACGCGCCGTGTAACGAATTTTGTTTTCTCTGTGTAAGCTGTGCAAATAATGAAAATCAAAATATCGTGAAATAGCGGAATTTCGGAAAAACCAAAATTGCTGTTAGCATCGTGTTTTATATTTTATATGAATTTTTATATGGTTTTTTCTGCCACATTTTTACTAAAAAAAACGCCGTTTTTTAACCTTTTTAAGCCGCCAACATCAAAACTACTTACCCGATTTGAAAATCTGAGAATGAGTTGTAGACGGCTCAATTTTCTTTAATTTGAGTAGTAGTAGGATCAAATAGGTCAAAGAAGACGAAAGATATGCTCAAAATTGTAAGTGTACCTCCAAAAATTTAAAAAAAAAGTTCAAAAATTTGTATCTCGAAAACCAATCGACAGAAAAATTTTTAAAACTCATTTTCGTGTTTAGTAGGTCAAAATCAATGGGAAAAAGTATGCGAGAAACAAATAACAGAGAAAATTTTGTTATTTGTGACCTAGTGTTATCAGTAACATCAACACATAATCGTATCTCTGCAAAGTTTCAGCCAACCAAACAGTCTAACGACGTCAAATCGCAGATTGACATCCGGAGACGGTTAATAACACGATTAGAGAACTTGTTGCGCAAAAGAGGTACTCGATGAGAAAACTGAATAAGTCATTCGCACCAGCAAGGCATCACAGACAAGGCTAGGGAGCCTAAAATGCTCTTCCCGATTTTACAGCCTGCATCTTTAGCCACATATATCCGATTTGGACAAAATTTCGCCACAGAGAATTAAGAGAGATCAGCTCCCATCTCTACAAAGATTAGATCATACTAGTCCATGTATAGTCCCCGATTTGAGGTTCTGCCTCTCTAAAGGTCACTAATAAAATCCGATAGTACTCAAATTTCGCTTGGTGTATTTTAAGCTAACACATATTAAGACTGCTTAAACTGAATTATTTCTGTCCATGTTTCAGAATAGCCTCAACTAAGAGGCTATTCCCGCTCGATCAGGGTCCTGTCGCCCCAGAAACCACAACTTACACAAGATTGTGACCAAATTTCATGGAATGCAGCGCATACAACCAAACCCTGGGCAAATTATCCATCATCGGGCCATATTTTCGAATAGCATTAACACAAAGGTCCCTTCCGAGTTGAAGTTTAGCCACTTATAACCATTCCTACGGAAGCTCTGCCAATTTGGTCCATCCTTTGATATACAAATAAACTTTCCATTCGATCTTACTCAAATGAGCAAGTTCAGTGAGATCTGTAACTACAACTGATAAATCCAATCTAGCTCAAAATAAGAATGGTGCTTTTTTTGACCTATACTTATAAATATCTATTAGCTGTCATTATTTTTGGACTCATAATAATGCAAAAGGTAATGAGATATCATTACCTAGTAAACAAACAGTAATGAGCTTAAGTTTGTCTGTTTGAATATTATGTGTTAACGTTTTCCGCATGCAAAGTTGCGGGTATATGAAGGTAGATGTCATTATGGGTTTTGTTTTGCCTGTTCCGTAGTCACGGGATCATGTGTTGTCAAAGTAAGGACACATCATTACCATTTGCCTTATTATGACTCCAAAAATAATGAATGCTTAAAGATGAAACATGTACAATTTATGACAAAGGCAGAAACCCTAAGCATAAGAAAATTTATTCAAATCATCTTTTAAGAAGTAAAATAGTCCAGTATTCAGAAGATTCCACTCCTCTAGCAGGAGTTTAGCAGGTAATGAGATTACATTATCTAGTAAACAAAAGGTAATGATGTGCAATTTTTCTGTGTTTTTCGCATGCATGTTGTGGGTGTATAATGACAGATGTCATCATGAGTATTATTTTCCTTGGTCACTGGATCATGGGTGGGTCGGTCCACTACTTCAAAGACTGGCAGTGCTCATATATTCTATACTGGCCTCTGTATGAACTTACTCGAATGTATGTGGGACTGTCGTTGTTTATAAAATAACCAGACCGATTTGTTTCCTTGGCAAAAACTGTTCACTTCGTTGTTTCTGTCTGTGGTGGCTCTGACTAGTTGAGTTCAGGTCTTTCTTTTCGTTTTTTTTTGGTCTTTTCCGTTTTTTGTTTATTTGTGAGGAAGACACTCACATGCTTCCACACATCTGAACAAATAGTCATACATATGGGGACTACTACAGTGGGTGGGGTGTATCGTTTGTCTGGGTGTATAGGAACAAGTTCGTTGAATACTAAAAATTAATGCTACATACAAATATTTGTTAAAACAAAATGATGTTTAGTATAGATTTTTCTTTTTTATGTTGCCTTTTTTTGTTTGGGGTTTTGTTTTTTGCTTTGTTTTGGTGGCGGCGTTGTTTTTGTGGTTATTTTCAATTTATTTTAGTATAAACATTTTTTCCATGCGTGGTGGTGTCCGGCAATAACTCGAATTTTTGCTCAAAGGACTTTTTGGGTCTTGCTTTATATATGTGACAGCGCATAGAGAAAGGGACCTAAGGGTAAAAAAAAAACAATTTTCACTTTTTTTTGATGTGGTCAACATCTGAGCATCGAATGAGACCGATCCCATGCCCCAAAAGTGTTCCCTCCCAGAGATATGCGCGTTTTATGAAAGTGATGGTACACCAAAGATACACGTATTTAAATCTTTAAAATGGCTCTCCTGAACATTGTACAAGCGGCTTAAATTAGGAATGGTGTATTACGAAACATCTTTAACCAACCTTACTAAACTAAGACCATTACGGTCCTATAAAGAACCTCCGATTTTATGCCGACCAAAAAATAGATACCCATTATCTTCAATTTTTGTTTGACCAGTACTCAAATGTTATTAAAGCATAAAGGTCCTTGTCTTGTTATAGCCACTTTAAAACGGTAGTTCCCGATTTTAGGTGCACCCACTCAACAAATTTTATTGTTCTTACCATCTGACTCAAATTCAGTATCGTGCATTATGGGTGGTCCATAAACCATTCTGTGTAAGGGATCTATAAACTAGCCACTTTCTTCAGCAAGCCGTGTTCGCTATCGCGAGATGATAACGGACTCAATGTGGCCAGAAATGGATGATATGAACCTGGACAATATGTGGTTCCAACAGGAGGGTGCCACTTTTCACACAGCCAACGAAACAATGGTTCTTTTGCGCCCAAAATTCAATGGCCGTGTTATCTTATGTCGTAGCGATGTTAATTGGCCGCCACAATCATGTGATTTGACCCCGTTGGACTTCTTTCTTTTGGGATATTTAAAAAAAAATGTGTATGTCAATAAGCCAAGAACAACTCAAGAGCTAAAGGATAATATAATTCGACACATTAACGACACTGAACCCCCATTGGGTCTGAGAGTCATTGAAAATATGTATGACATATACTTTATATAGGTACGGGCGGTTCGGAAAGTTCTTAGCCTATCAATGAAAGAGAATAGTTAGTTTTTCAAAAATATTTTTATTTTTCAATATAATCTCCTGAAACTTCAATACACTTAGTCCCACGCTTATCTAGCAATTCTATCTCTTGATTAAAATATTTTTCCTCAAGGTCTTCAAAATAGTGGTTTACAACTGTAATTGCATCTTCATTTGAGGTAAAACGCTTGCCAGCAAGGATTTTTTTCAGATTTGGGAACAGGTAAAAGTCACTGGGAGCTAAATGAGGAGAATAAGGTGGGTAGTCAAGCAACTCGTACTTTAATTCGTTGATTTTAGCCATTGTTAAAACACTCTTGTGCGCTGGTGCGTTGTCTTGATGAAAAATTATTTTTTTTTGTGTTGTAAGCCAGGACGTTTTTCTCGAATTTGTACATTTAATTGATCTAAAAGGTTGCAATAGTACTCTGAATTTATTGTTTTACCCTTTTGCAGACAGTCAATCAATAAAATACCTTTGAAGTCCAAAAAACCGTTGGCATAACCTTACCAGCCGATTGAATTGTTTTTGCCTTCTTTGGGGCACTTCCTCCAGCTTCAGTCCATTGTTTGGACTGTTCTTTTGTCTCTGGAGTATAGTGGTGGATCCATGTCTCATCAACAGTTATGAAACGACGCTTTAAATCCATTTTATTTCGCTGAAAACGATCCAAACAAGCTCGAGAAATGTTCATTCTTATGCGTTTTTGGTCGACTGTTAACAAGTGCGGCACCCATCTTGCAGAAAGCTTTTTCATCTGTAGTTCTTCATGCAAAATTAAATGGACTCGATCATTTGAGATGCCCATGATATTAGCTATTTCACGCACTTTTATTCGTCGATCATTTAATACCATATTATGCACTTTAGCTACAATTTCTGTTGTTGTTGCTGTTTTTGAACGTCCACTACGTGGTTCATCTTCAATGCTTGTACGACCACGTTTGAATTCAGCAACCCATTTTTTTACTGTTGCATATGAAGGGGCACTTCACCTTACACATTCACCATATCATTATGCATTTCTTTTCCCGATAAACCTCTTTTATGTAAATATTTAATGACACCACGCATTTCTAATGTTTCCATTGTAAAAAAATCGCGGATGCGTCTTTTGTGAACACCTGTTTCTATATGAAGGAGATGCCAGACACAAAAAAAATTTAACATGTGATGCAGAGATAACATAAGCAGATATGGAAGTTTCCAGAACACTTAACTTTTTTCTGTTTATACCGCGCTTTTTGTGCTAGGCTAAGAAGTTTCCGAACCGCCCTCTATGCCATTAAATCCGTGGCGAGCTGTTGGCCGATATTTTACTTCGCACATAATTGTCATAGATCCTTTTATCATAATATTATATATTTCAGATAATTCTCTAAGAACTTCTTGTTATATTTGCAATTAACATCGTGCATTTAAGTTGGATCACCATTTAGATACAAGTTTCGTCCTGGTCGAATTTAACGCCATTTTTATTTGCTTCATTATAGTATTCTATAAATTCTTTCTACCAATATCTATGAATATAAACTAATAACTGTTTTGTTTCCTATTTCATTTTAGGTAAGTAACCAGAATAATTTGACCCTGGAGTGCCAAGGAATCCGTAAGTTTTATACTATATTTGACAGCCTAGGGTTAGGGCACAATTAGCTGGTCATAAATTTCATTCTGTTGAAATCTACATGTGAGTAATCCATCGAATTCATCATTTGTTTATAAATCATACCAGAATGAAGTTTGCAAAGTAGTTGGCCGAAGTATCTATCATTAAATCAGCCACACATAAAAACCCATTCCGTAGCTTCAAGTGGGCTTCTTATGGTATTTCGTATGGTATGTTCTTTTCAGAGCGTTGCATGTTGTCAATGTATTCAAGTAAGGAAAGTCTTAAGTCGGGCGAAATCGACTACACAATACCTACAGCACACGTTGTAGACTCCATAATGCCCTACATTTCAAATAACATTGGAATCTGACTATATATTCTGGTTTGAGTTCGGTTGGACCACAAAATCGAGGTACCAAACATGATAGTCTATATCAAATGATGGACTGATCTTGCCATTTTCTATAACGTTTTTTCTAAAATCTGATTATATTTGCGCTGTAATGACGGTTAGTCCAAATTCGGGAGTAATATTAGTATAGCTATATCAAGGTTTTGAACGGTCTGGTCTAATTTTGCCCACATTCTGAGTACAAAATACCGCCACAAACCAAGTTAAGTGTAATTCTGTAAATTCGGTAAGACCCCCACATCGGAAGGTATATTTGTACGAGGGCTATATCAGAACAGGGACCACTTTCCTGCAATCTCAAAAGCGACCGTTAAAAGCCGAAAACGAAACAAAGTGCAAAGTTTGATCGTAATCGGTTTATACAGGGTGGCGCAAAACTGCCGTTGTAGTTTGAATGTCTAATAACTTTTTTATTTATTGGTTAATTGTTATTATTATTTTTTGTTATATAAAAGTAGTATATGAATGGGGAATATTTTTGGCTTAAGTAGGAACATTATATCCCGCAAGTGGTGGCCATTTTTGTTTCCGCTATTGCCCCAATTGTGCCGAACGTCTTCTTGTTGATATTTACGGACTGTCCTGCACACTATCCACAACAAGTTGAATATTTTCATCCGTGTGGACCGTACGTGGTCTTCTGGTACATGGAAGGTGTCTTACTGTACCATGTTGTCGAAAATTTCCAACCAAGCGGTTTATTTTTGGTTCTGAAGGTCTAGTACGCACATTGCAAAACGGCGATAAGCACGCTGCGTCAAAACAAAAGACTTTTGATTTTTAAGAAATTCAACAGTGGCTGATCGCTGTTCTGTTGTGTAGTGTTCCATTTTAAATTCCTTAAGTTTGCTGTACAATATTCTTAACTAAAAATAAAAAATATAAATAAGTTTAAAATTGAACAGGGATTAAACCGGCTCAAGACCTCTTGCTTCTATATTTTAATAGAAGACAAGTTTTTAACAAAATGGCAAAGTGACATTGATTTTCGCGGCTGCACACTACTTTTATCATGATTTCGGGTCCGTGACAACCCTCTTCAGAAAGCATTGCTGCAATTGTTGAAAGTAAAACCGAACTCTATAAGGCCAGACTCTCCACAAACGAATGAGAACTACTGTTGTAAACCTTACTTTTCAAGTTTTCTTCACACAATTGCCCACGAAAATACAACTCACTCTTGCCAGCTCTAAAGAGACTCCACATCATACATATTTAAATATAGAAGAGGTCTTGAGCCGGTTTAATCCCTGTTCAATGTGTAAAAGCAACAGACCGAAATAAAACAAACGAGCTAAACATTAGTTTAAAATGTTATTAAACATTCAAACCACGAAGGTAGTTTTGCGACACCCTGCATTTGCGAACTTTACTTTGATTGCAACAATAGCTGCACAGACAGACATGTCTAAATCGACTCGGGCCTAGCAAACTTTTTTCAAACATGGTTTTTTAAACAAAACATGGTTTTTTAACGCTTCAACAGCATCTTCTGGCGGCGAATAAAAGGAAGTCATTGGGTGCCAAATCAGAGCTGTACGGCAGATGACCCATCAATTCGCCGTTTTAGCCGGTCAAAAAGGCGCTGTTTTGAGTCGATGTGTGAGAGCTCGCATTGTCGTGGTGCACAATGATTCGTCTTCTCTCGTTCGTTTTTCGAATTTCACCGAAGACTTCAGGCAAACAAATTGGGGTGTACCACTCAGTCCTACGTTGCTCAACAGTCGCCACATGACCAGTATTGCCGATGAAACAGGCGACCATTTGCTTCGAAGTGCTTCTACCATGAACAACTTTCGTTGGATTTGACTCGTCTTCGAAGACCCACACGGTCGATTGCTGTTTTGTTTCGGGCTCATATGCATAGATCGATGATTCGTCACCTGTGACGATCTTATAAACGTCTTTTGAAGCACCTCGATCGTATTTATTCAAAATTTCTTTGCACCAATCGAGACGAGCCTTTTTTTTTGAGCGATTGACAAATTGTGCGGTATCCAACGAGAACAAACCTTGTTTACGGCCAGGTGTTCATGCAATATCAAATGTATGATTTAAGTTCATCGATGCACTCTTGTCGTGATTTTTTCAAGTCACTGTAAAAAACACAAATGATGGTCGTACGTCAAAACGTTCTAAGTACATTTATGCAAAAAAAAATGTCAAACTTTCCATTGGAAATGTCAGATGGCGCCGGGCAACACTTGGTGTTGCCTAGGCCAGATATGTATATAGCAACCGTACACATTTAATGTTAAGTTAAGAATTAGAAGGAACCTCTGCGAAGAGCAAAATTAATTTTACTGTAACAAAAGCAAAATAAAAACAAACAGAAAAAATCAATGTCGCATGGAGCCGTCTCTGTGAGATACCTTACACCACGCTGTTATTTAAAAAAGTCTCGCTTTTAAAGCTAGAGAGACATGTTTTGCTGGGGCTCTAATGAAACATATGGCGATACGGTCCAATTTTACTAGAAATTGTCGTAGGTATTACTTAACGCTGTTACCCAACTTAAACGCACGATGTTAATTGTGGACAAAAAGTTTTCAGAAAATTATCTTTATATAAAATATATTTAATATCATGGAAGGAGCTTTGCCAATTATGTGTAAAACAAAATATCGGCCGTGCTGGCCACGGCGTTGGTGGCATACCTCTATCCGATGGTCCATATTTTCAATGACTCTGAGACATAATGGAGGTTCAAAGTCGTTTATGTGCCGAATTATCTTATTCTTTAGCCCTAGAATTGTTCTTGGCTTATTGAAGTACAATTTTTTTAAATAACCTTAAAGAAAAAAGTCCAACGGTGTCAAATCACAGTGTCGTGGCGACCAATTAGCATCGCCACGACGTGAGATAACATGGACAGTACATTTCTTTCACAAAAGAGCCATTGTTTCATTGGCTGTGTGGCTAGTGGCACCATCCGGTTAAAACCAAATATCGTCCAGGTTCATATCCTCAATTTCTGGACACTAAAAACTCCGTTATCATCTTGCGATGAAGAACACCATTCACAGTAACTGCTTGGCCGACCTTTTTTGCTAGGAAGTACGGACCCATAACGCTGTCAGTCCATAAACCGCACCAAACAGTCACTCTTTATGGGTGCATCGGCTATTCAACAATCAATCGTGGATTCTCATTTTCCCAGATACGGAAATTTCGCTTGACGACCAATCCACTGGGGTGAAAGTGTGCCTCGTCGCTGAAGATGATTTTTGTTGCAAAGTCACCATTCACTTCCGTCTGTTCAAGCAACAATTAGGCGTATTGACGATCCTTGAAATATTCAGTAGGCTTCAGCTCAGCTCAGTCAATGCGAAATTGTAAATTCAAATCTTTATTCAAAATTCGCATAAGCTAAGTTCGTGAGATGTTTAAATGTTGGGCACGACGACAAGTCGAGGTTGGCGGCTCTTCTGCCACACTATCGCTTACAACATCAATGTTTTTCGCACAACGAACCGGGCAAGCACTCAAACATTTCCTACAGACCCGGTTTGCTGAAATCTGCTCACAATTTTTCCAATTGAAGACACATTTGGTCATTTATGCTGATCAAAAAATCACAGAGTGCACGAAATGCATTTTGATTAAACGCCCATTTTTGTAAAAGGCTTGAACAATCTTAACGGCCTGCTAAATTATGTACCCCTTCTTGGTTGAATTTGTCAAACATTGAAACAAAGAAATGTCGAAATAAATTGGCCAAAAAACCTGAAGTTAAGGTGTTACTCACAATTAACAAAGTGCATTATGGTTGGACCACCCTTTAAAATTCTATCAACTTTGTCTTCCCTGCTCTCTCTTTTTTCAGGGAGCAAACTTCAGCCGTAGCTCCACGTTCACATTAAACAGGTGGAGCTACCCCCAACAAAGTTCGGGACTGTGTGAGTGCACCTAAGTGTGAATACCCCTTGATGTGTGTGCAAGTGTGTGTGTGCGTGTCTGCCGAACGACGAGTACATGAGTAAACTTCGCCTACTCGTACTCATACGCTGCAGTGCACCGATTCTAACTGTGTGTGTGTTAAAAGGGGAGTGATGGACGGGGTGCAAGGCTCCCCCTCGTTCGTGATACACGGTAGCAAAACTTTTTGTTGTTTGGTTAAATTCATGTTGCTGTTGCTTCAGGTTTGTGCGCAGCGCTGCGCTGCACAACCGACCGATGTGAAAGTGTTTTGATGTTGTTGTTGTTGCTGCTGCTATTGTTGCGGTGGCACACAAAAAGTTGGCGTGTGAAAAAAAGAGGGGAAAACGTACGAAAAACAAACTACAAAAAAATCATAAGAGAAATACAGAAAGCTGAAAAACTAAGAGAATTTAAGTTGCAGTTTAACAGAAATTAAAAAGAATTGTATTCATAATTGTAGATGTTAACACAATAACAACAAAGCAACAGCAACGCCAACAACACCAAGAGCCACACCAACAACAAGAGCTACAACGAAACAGCCACATTAAAAAACGATGAAAGGAAAAGTGATTGAAACAATTTCAGACATATTTATGAGGCACTTAAGTACACACGAGTACGGATGTATGTGTGTGCGTAAGTATGTACTCTCATGTACGTGTATGTGTGAGTGTTTACCCTCATTTCCATTTCCACTCGCTTGGCAGTGATGGGTGTTAGTAGGTTTGGGGTGAGGATTGAATTGGATACAAATGCCGCACGCTCCTTTGCATGAAAACTAAAATGAGCAGACACCACCACCAGACCATTCAGACAGCGAAGATCAACATCGTAGCAACACAATTGGGAAATTTTGGAAAAATGTGTGGAAATAGTAAGAGTAAATTAATATTAAACGAGAAAGGAATGTTTAAAGTTGGACTCGACCAACGAGATGACGTCCTGGGTATTGAAAACGGCCTTCAACTCTAAGATTAACAAGTAAATATGTGGCTAATTTTAGACCCGAACCTCAAATACCCTTCATCATCCCTACGATAGAAAAAAATGGATTGGTCGACCAACGTTCGAGCAAAATTTCAAATTAAACAATATTTGGATTAGAGTATCCAAAACCGAAATTGGAAGCTGACATTGCGTTTTTTATGACCAAACCCTTCAGTAGGTTTAACCGGTTATTTGCTGCCGGGTTATCCAGTTTTCGCTTTATCGGTTGTTTTATGTAAAAGCAAAAAAAAAATCAAGTACGCCTTACGTAAATATCAAAAATTTTTGAACTAGATCCACCTTTAACAGTACCGCTCGACTAGGAATCACTATATGATTTCATTTTGCGATATCTGTCAGTCCGTCTCTCAGTCCGTCGGCTGTCTTAAGTTTGTTATCTAAAGTTAGGTTTCCACGTACAGGTCGAAATTGTTGCCCGAACTTCATGAACTTTGGCAGAAGTAAGTTTTTTCGACAAAGGCTGCTGACTTTTACAAAAATCGTTTATAATTTAGAAAATGCTCCTACAGCTTCTTTAACTCTTGAAGTCACATAGTAAATACATCCAATATTGATGAAATTGGTTACATTTCATTACGATCGATCAGTAAACAGCTAGATAAAAATGGGGTATGCCAGCCACGTTTTGACATAGCCTTAGTGCAAAGATCTCTCCCGATATATCATAAAACCACTCTAGAACAGCAATTTGTATTCCGATTTAAACTAAAATTGGTATGTTATACTCGTATTTCGATATACAAACAACCTATGTCAGACTGGTTTGAGTCATAAAGGCTTTTTTTTGAAAAAGTCACCGTAAAAATTGTCTAGGGGCCAAATTGCTTCCAATATACATGGACATATGTGACAGCGCATAGAGAAAGGGACCTAAGGGTGAAAAATCAATTTTCACTTTTTTTTGATGTGGACAGCATCTGAGCATCGAATGAGACCAATCCCATACCCCAAAAGTGTTCCTTCCCAGAGATATGCGCGTTTTATGAAAGTTATGGTACACCAAAGACACACGCATTAAATCTTTTAAATGGCTCTCCTGAAGAAAACTGGTTTTTACCCTTAGGTCCCTTTCTATTTTGCGCGTCAAAATAACAATAAAAAAACTATATAAAGTAAGAGCTGCTATGTCTGGCCTTAAAATGAAAATGTGATTATTTATCATCAAAAATGGTTTTATTGTTTTTCAAAGTTTTCTTCAACATGACTTATACACTTTTGCATGAGCTCAAACCAATTATCAAAGCACTTTTTCCACTCCGATTGAGACACCTCCAAAACATGGTTTTCGAACGCTTTAACAGCATCTTCTGGCGACGAAAATCGTTGACCACGCGTTTTTTTCTTGATGATAAGGAATAAAAAGAAGTCATTGGGTGCCAAATCAGGGCTGTACGGTGGATGGCCCATCAATTCGAGATCTTGAATGGTCAAATAGCTCATCGTTTTAGCTGATGTGTAAGAGCTTGCATGGTGCACAATGATTCGTTTTCTCTGGTTCGTTTTTCGAAATTCTCCGAAGACTTCAGGCAAACAAATTGTGTTGTACCACTCAGAATGGACCGTCCCACGTTGCTCAAATGGGACAGTCGCTACATGACCAGTTGTGCCTAAGAAACAGGCGACCATTTGCTTCGAAGTATTTCTTCACGAACAACTTTCGTTGGATTTGGCTCGTCTTCGAAGACCTACACGGCCGATTGCTGTTTTGTTTTGGGCTCATGCGTATAGTTCCATGATTCGTCACCTGTGACGATCTTATAAACGACTTTTGAAGCACCCCGATCGTATTTTTTTTCAAAATTTCTTTGCACCAATCGACATGAACCTTTATTTGAGCGATTGGAAAATTGTGCGGGATCCAACGACCAGGTGTTCATGCAATATCGAGTGTATGCTGGTGGAAAAAATGCCAAAGGATGCCTCTATTTCACGGTATGTCACATGACGATCTTGCATTATCAGTTCACGCACGGCATAAATGTTCTCCTGCACAACGGCCGTTTTTGGACGATCTTCACGACTTTAGTCTTTGAGCGAGCGTCGGCCACAATTAAATTCATTAAACCAGTTTTTCACAGTTCTATAGGATGGTGCTTCATCGCCATATAAAGATTTAAGTTCATCGATACACTCTTGTCGTGATAATCCACATCGAATGTTGTGAAAAATGTTCGCACGAAAATGTTCACGAGTTAATTCCATTTTTTTGCCAAATTGATTTTTCAAGTCACTGTAAACAACAGTGACTTAAAAAAAAAACGTCAAAACTTTCTGAGTGAGTTTATGCTAAAAAATACCAAACTTTCCAATGGAACTGTCAGATGGCGCCAGACAACACTTAGTGTTGCCCAGAAGTATATATAGCAAGCCTCGTACCTCCGACCAGAATTTCGAGGTGTTTAAAACGAAATGACCAAGCCAATACACTCCATCCTATTATGGATTTTGAATCATTTGGTTCATGTTTTTCCACAGATGCTGTGCAAAGGTCCCTGGCACATTTTACTGTCGATGTTTTGTCATTGATAGATAATGGAAGTCCTGTAATCAACTTATCGTATTAGGGTGAAGACCCCACATTGGATGTGTGATATTGTTCGATTTTTGTTACGTGCACAATGGTGGATCAATCATAACGCCTGGAAAATTAAAACCATATAGACCCATATTGTTCTTGAAAAAAGGTCCTTGTCGATTTGAGGTCTTGTTGGTTCAGAAGTAACATATTTAAATGGTGTGGCGAATCATATAGTCGGCCTGACTTAACTATATGACTGTTGACTTCTTTTAATTCCATTATCTATGTCGTCTTACCATAGCAATACGGACTTATTACAATCGAACATATGAACGGTTATCAACTGACGGTAGATGGCGCTGGAAGTTTAATGGAGCTGATATATTTTATGTTACTCTAGACCAGAGATAGAAGCTGATGCTGAATTATCGGTGACGGCAGCTTAACCCATTCCTGCTAATGGGTATTTAATCGAACATATAAACGGTTTTCAACTGACGCTAGATGGCGCTAGAAGTTTAATGGAGCTGATATATTTTATGTTACTCTAAACCAAAAAATACAGTTTTCATAATTTTGAGCAAAGACATATAATTTCACACATCTAAATTAGTCGAACATTATCATTCTGATTAAGGTAATACTCGTATTTTTGCCAGTATAGCTATTGAATTTTGTCAAGAATTAGGAAGACACTTTTAGCAAAGAGACGAAATATACAACATTTAAATGTATTTTTAATAATAAAATAACCTTTAACGGCGGCTTATTCGATATTAATGGCGGCTTCATCAAGACGATTAAAATTCGTTAAATTGACGGCGGCTAAGGTTAACAAATAAGCCTATTCTGTCCATGGAGTTTTAAGTTGGCTGAAAAATAAACAACATTCAAGCTCCTATAGGGAGAATCTCCATGGAGAAATGCCAATTACCCCCTCTTTGCGTCTTTTATCCCTTGACAAAAAAGTCTCTTATGGTGCTACTTATTTAACCCCTACTGTGTACTGATATTAATTCTTTCTGTCTGTACAAATACGACAAAGAAACTTTTGCGAATTTTCATGGACACAAATGAAAAGGCAAAAATGAAACAGAAGACGAAAAAATTAAACAAAAGGAAAATCTTAACAAACCATGAAAGCGTTTAACTAAAGTGTAGATGAAAAGTTAATGAACATATTTGAAAGGGAGGGGGGGGGGGGTGAGTCTTAGGTGTAGCAATTCCATTCAAGTATTAAAATTTGTGTTAGAAGCCGATATATGTCGGTGGCGCATCTGTATTGAGATCACGTATGTTTGATATAAGGCCAAACTGTTTATAGCATTTGGTTGCCCTGATTTTGACATGAAAGGGCAGATTAGTTCGTTGTAATGTTTACCCCCACCACGCGGTATGGGTTACAAAAGTTTTCCCAAATAAAGATAGGGAGACAGCGTTTTTTTAATTAAACCCGTGTTACTCTTTTACTTAAACGAACAGGGGCTAACTCAGTGAGGATATTTTAAAGTTGTTTTTTTATTGGTAAATATGACATGACTGCTGTGAGGTAGAGATTTGTTGTTGTTAAAAGAGCAATGTATTCTGTTTTCCTGTTCGTCTATGGGGGATTAGCTTCGATATCCATTTGAACTGGATGCGTCCAAAGAAACCTAGGGGTCAGCTGAGTGGGTTTGGCCGAACAACTAAAGAGGTGCAGCACTTTATATGGTCTCTGATAGAGGGTGGGACAAGCGTCCGAAACGGTGCCATAGTTTCTCGCCCTATACGAATTGAGGCGACTGCACCATCCAGATCTCAGCTGAGTCAGAAGCACGCATGTCTGTCGATGTTCCCCTAGCAATACACTCACGCTATAGCTGCTGCGACTGCATCAGCATGAATGTCGTTCAGACCTGCCTGATAGTTTTGAGGATCTAAAGGCTCTCTCTCTCTCATACTGCTGGGCCTCTCTCTCTAGATCATGAAGATCGTACCTGATCTAAATATCTGTAGCTCACTTCAATGATAGACACCGATGCATCTACAACATCCTGTAGACAAGCCGCAATGGTTTCGCTGGACTTAGAAGCAGAAATAGGCTACAAAGAAAATAGGGCTTTCCTTACGCTTGCAGTGCTAACCCATTCTAAGCAAATACAAGCATAGTTCTTTCATAGCCAACTGATTTGCAAAATACAAACTCTTATGTACTCTATAATCACTACAACTTTATTCGTCGATCGACCAAAACCATTCCGTGAATTCATTCTTAATTTTTAAACAAAGTTACCACATTTTACAAAAAATCCAGCGTTAGAGTATATTCAACCATACGAAAAACAATTAACTCCATACAAAGAAAGTGTCTGTGACGAAAGTGTTATATACTGCCTTTGAGCTACTGCAGTTATACGAGTGCTTTTTCAACATATCTTTGCACCAATCCATACGAGCCTATTTTGAGCATTCGTCAAATTATGTGGGATCTAATGAGAAGAAATTTTTTTCACGGCCAAATGAACATGCAATAGCTTATTGATGCTTGTCGTATTAATGCTCAAGGATGCCTCAATCTCACGGTATGTCACATGTCGGTCTTGCTTAATCAGTTCACGCACAGCATCGATGGTTTCTGGCAAAGTGACCGAAGTTGGACGTCCTTCACAAAATTAATCCTGGAGCGAACGGCATCCGAGACTGAACATTTGGTACCAGCGATTAACAGTGGTTTTTGATGGTGCTTCAGCGCCAAAGGTCGAAACAAGTTGATTTAAACACTCTTTTCTCTATAACCCACGCCGAAAATTGCAAAAAAAAACCTTTGCACGAAAATGTTCACGGTATAATTCCATTTTTTGACTGAGATGAATTTTTCAACACACTGTAAACAAAACAATTCGCCCTCAAATGACAAAACGTTCTGAGTGAAGTTATGCTAAAAAAATGGCAAAGTTTCCAACAGTATTGTCAGGACCCGGAATATAAATAGCAACCCTCGCCATACAGCTGCTCAAACAATGGATCTATTGAGAGGTCATTTCGAAAAGCAGCTAATTTCACGTTTTGGACAGGTGAGTTGGCTGCCTTAATCGAGTGATATCACACACGCAGAGAAAAGATATGGTTACTATATGGTCACGGCAACAATAGTATGTTCTCTGCAGTAAAAGTATGGTCGTCGCAACCATAGTTTTATTTTTTAAATTTCATTTTGACAATAGTATGATTGCGGCAGTATTAATATTGTTGAAATGTAACAATACTATTGTTGCCAAATTTAAAAATGAAAATATGGTTGTAGCAGCAATACTAATAGGGTTGGTGAGACAAAAGTATTGTTTTCATGGGTTTTATGTTAACAATAACATGATTACGGCAATCATACCGGCAAAACCTTATTTTTTTAATATGACAATGTTATTTTACGAATTTTACGCAATAATAGTAATAATAATTAAATTTTTTCAAAAAAAATTACGGATTATAACGAGTATAACTAAAATATTTTTAATAAATTAATTTTTTTACTGTTATGTAAATCACTCCTATTATTACATAACTTACTTTATTGTTGAATAACAACGTAATCCAGTCTTTACAAAAAATTTTATGGATCATAGTATGGTTGTGCGTACGTCATACTATGGTTGTAAGGAGCATACTATGGTTGTACGTTAAACATACTATGTTTATGAGGATCATAATTTGGTTGTGGGGATCATAGTATGGTTGAATGTGAATAATAATATGGTTGTGGGGATTACAGTATGGTTGTGTGTGAATAATACTTTTGTTGTGAGGACCATAATATTATTATGGGGGTCATAGCATGGTTATGTGTGAACCATACTATTGTTGTGATGATCATAATATTGTTGTGCCACCAAAATATAAGCAACCATAGTATGGTGCTCTTCGAATATTGTTACCCCCACCATACTTTTTTTTGCGTGCACCTTTAGACATTTTTCTTTGGGGTTACGTAAAGTCCAAACTCTATGCGGACAAACCAGCTATGATTCAGGTTTAAGAAGCCAACATTACGCGTGTCATTAAAGCCATACCGGTCGAAATGCTCGAACGAGTCATCCAAAATTGGATCCTCAGAATGGAAACCTGGAGGCGTAGTTGCGGCCAACATTTGAAGGAAATTATATTCAAAAAATATATGCCATAAAATGTCCTTTCAAATTTCCAAAAAAAAGATCCCACACTTGATTTGGGGTTTTATATTTTTTTTTTGTTCTAAAAAATTTTTCTAGATGGATCACCCTATATTTAAAATAACAGAACAAATATTTTTAAATCATTAAATATATAAATTGAATGAAAAAACTTTTACTACTTCGGTCAGAAAACCGAATACATAAAGTGGTACTTTGGTACCACTTTAACAAATGCTCGTGCTAATGACAACCGAATTCAAAGAGTACTTATAGCCAATAATCTGTAACAGCAACCTATACATGCACAAATTCAGTGTAATTAGTTAGGGATACTGGTATTTTGTCTCTTCAATCAATGGTGTCAGTTCTTATTACTTTAAATTGCTGTGTACCCAATCAACATTCGGCTGTAGCGATGAAATGCATGTACATTACAGGGTTTTCCATTAGGGACATAACAATTTTATAGATTAATAAAATACAGAATATTTAAGATATAGAGTTCAAATTTATTCCAGATGTATTGAAAATGTTACATTTTATGAATGAAATTTGATTTTGGTCTTAAGACCAACACGAACCCTTGTACAGCGATCTATTCTTTGAACCCAATTTTCCACCACTCTTGCACACATTTCGACCGCATTGTTGTCTTTGAGCTCTTCTAAAGTTGCTGGCATAGACTAATGATTTGATGTGGCCCCATAAAAAGAAATCCAATGGTGTTAAATCGCATAAACGAGGTGGCCACTCGGCGGGACCATTTCTCGAGATAACACGTTCACCGAATTGCCTTTCAGTGAATCGAATGTATCTCGTGCTATGTGGACAGTCTTATGATGGTGCAATTGTAATGTCAGGTTACAAGAATGGATTGCAAATGAAAATAAAGCAAAATCATCCTCAAGCTATTTTTAACCATTGCCTGGCACACAAGTTAAATTTGGTCATTGTGGATTCCTGTTTTAATATAAAATCCAGTTCAACATTTTTTAATACTCTAGAAGCGTTGTACTCACATTTTTCAAAACCTGGAAACCATAGCGATTTGAAAAGAATCAGCAATGCTTTGCAAATAAAAAATTTGGAAATACATAGTCTGAGTACAACTAGGTGGAGCTGCAGATATGAAAATTGTAGATCGGTTATTACTAAATATATTGGTATTAAAGATGCTTTAGAGGAGGAAGCAAATGCTGTTCGAGATACAAATGACGTAGAAGCTTTAGGATTATTACACTTAATCACCAAACCAGATTTTATTGTAAACCTTCACGTATTTCATAGTACTCTCAAAGTAATAAATACCTTGAGCAAATATTTTCAAACTCAAAATTCAAGTTTAGGAGAAGCCTATGAAACGGTGATGGCAACAATTAGTACATTTAAAGATTACAGATACAAATTTAATAAAATTTGGAAAGATATTGAATATTTTGCAAGCGAAAATGAAATTTCATTAGAACCTATAAGCCGTTCAAAAAGAAAAAAATCATCCATATTGCATAAAGATTTTTTGGTAGATGCAACAGTCGGTAAAAGTACATTTATTGATTTGCCTGACAATACGACTGCATCTGAATACTGGAAAATAAACATCTACTATCCGATAATCGACAACATTACGGCAAATTTGGAGTACAGATTTGAAAGTCTTCCATTAGCTAAAGCAGTGAATTACTTTGGAAGGCTTGATTTGAAAGGAGCTTCTGAGTTCATTGAAAATTACAAAGAAATCCTTCGGATTTCCCATCCTGTCGGGTGGGACTATTATTACGGCCGAAAATTGGAGTAAGCGCTCTTTAAGTTGTGACCACCGACTTAAAATTTCGCTAGTAGTTTGTAATGATTTCCAAAAGTTGCTCGTACAGTGGCTCACATTGAAAGTCGGGCAAACTATGTCAAAAAATGTTACACCTCACAAAAAAATTGTTTTTAATGTTTTCGGAAATAGTTTTTTAAAATTAAATAAAGCATTTATTAAGGAATATAATAATGTAAAAAAAGATCTACTCCAGTGTAGTTATAACAAAATTAAAAACGAAATATTCAGAAAAACCTTAAAACTAGGCTCACAGCGAAAGTCGGGCAAACTCATAATTTTAATTTTGTATGCATTATTTAGTATTTTGTTGCATATCCTTTTTGAGTTTCGACATCTTTAAGTCTCTTTGGGATAGATTCAACCAATTTTTTACAGACATCAGGACTTATTTGGTCCCATTCTTCCTGTAATGCAGCTTTTAATTGATTTTTATTTGTGCACAGTCTATTTTGCATTCGGCGCCCAAGTTCATCCCACAAATGCTCGATTACATTCAGGTCAGGACTTTGAGCAGGGGTTTTAATGACCTTAGGACAATTATACAATAGCCAGGTTTTTACTATCAGCGATGTGTGTTTTGGGTCATTGCCTGATAAAATTTAAAATTATCGGCAATACCCAACTTGCGTGCGCTTTCCTTAACATTTGTTTTCAAAATGTCGAGATAAATGTTTTTATCCATTATACCTTCTATAAAATGAAGGTTTCCGACACCTGAAGCTGACATGCAGCCCCACACCATCACTGATAAGCCTCCGTGCTTCACTGTCTTCTTAGTGTTCTTATGACAAAATTCCTCATTCCGCTTACGCCAAACATAACGACGACCATCGGAGCCAAACAAGTTAAATTTGCTCTCATCGGTAAAAAGGACCTGTAAAATATGAAAATACTAACAGAAATATTCGACTAGCATGTGATACAAATTCTACCGTGCTCCAAAATGAAAAATCCTTCGAAATGTGCTCACGTGCGAATTCTAGCCGATCTTTCCTATTTTTCTCACTGATGCATGGCTTTTTTCGGGCTACTATGCCATTTAAATTATTTTTCCGTAGTACCCTTCGCACCGTTTCTGCATGTACTACTTTTCCAAAATTATTTTCGACGATTGTGGCAAGTTTTGGAGCGGAAATAAATGGATCCTTTTGTACTTCACGCACTATGAACTTTTCGTCTCTTGGACAGTTTCTTTTTTACTGCTACACGTTGTTTGTTGGATATTCTTTCGTCTTCCTTGTATCGTTTTATAATGTCATGGACTGTCGATTTGCTTTTGCAAACGATATTAGCAATTTCGCGCTCGGTCTTTCCTTCTAAATAATTATTAATAACAATTTTTCGTTCTTCCAATGTGGACTGTTTAATTCTACGCGACATTGTATTAAAAATTGGAGAAAATTTGGAAACCTTGTATTTTGGCGGCGGCTTGAGATCAACTAATGATTTTCCAAACCAAAAATAATGAGTGATGCTCAAATATAACGGTAAATCATGTGCCATTTTCTTAGAATTTGCTTTGCCCGACTTTCGGTGTGAGTATATTTCTTCGTTTTTTTCAAATAAGCTTTTGTAGTACAGTTACAAACAAAAGTTATAGCGATATTTCAATTTAAATTTGTTGTATACTAAGTAACTTAATAAATGTTTGAAATGAATTTGAAAAAAAAGCGAATCAACATATTTAAATTAGGTGATAACTTGTTTATAATAACTTGCCCGACTTTCGATGTGAGCCACTGTAGGTGAACTTAGCCATGATGAAAATGTTGACTTTGACTAGCGTTTTTACACTGAAAGATCATTCAAAATGTTTAAAGGTGCGTTGACATAAAAATACCAAATTTGGTGTGTCCCTATTGGAAACCCTGTTGTATACTTTATAGGGTGACAGATAAGTATTTCAAAGTGTTACAAACGGAGTTATTATCTAATATATTCACTCTCCATCCTATGGCTTAGTGTATAAAAAATGCCTATGAAGTGTTTCTCAACAATTTTTGCTCGAGTGTACCCATGCCGCCAATTCAATTAAACAACCAACGGCGAGTGGCAAACACCCAAACAAAAGAGTAACAACAAATTAGTTATTGTTGTTGTTGTTGTTTGCACATTGCCCCAAGTAGTTTGCATATGCCAGCAGCCAAGAATGCTCAATGCTCTCATTATTCGAAAATGATATTGACAATAATTCGCTGTCATAACAATACGAACTCGTTGTCGAACTCGACACAACAAACAAATCCACAACAACAATAACACTAACAATAGAGCAATTGTCTGTCGATAGTAGCACTTGTCACTTGTAGTAATTTGAAAAAAACAAAAACTGAGAGAGTGAGAAATGCGAAATAAAACAAAAGCACCAAAGTAAAACCAAAAAAAAAAGAAAACAAAAACAGGACACAAAACCACAGACCAAATGAGAACAAAAAATAAATTTCGAGTGCTGCTGTTTTTTTTTGCTTTCGGTTTCTTCTGTAAAAACATGCCGCAATAAAAACCGAATAGTGACAATAAATTCTCTGTTAAGCAAAACAACAAGAACAACAACAAAATAAATAATTATTTGTTGTTGTATGTGAGACAATTGGAAAATGAAACGACGACCACGGCGATGATGATGAAAATAACACAGCCACAGCACAGCACGGCCAAAAACAATAGAACATGTCGAAGAATGTGCAGTGCAGTGGTGGTCGTAAAAATAGCAATCGCTTGTAAGGCAGCGGCAATGGAAAAGTCTTCTGATTTGAGAGCGGTAACAATCCAAGATTTAATCGTTTAATTTTTCTGAGACTTTGGTGTAAATCAGCTCAAACTACACTTTCGATTGTAGTCATTAAATGCTAATAATCTTGCTGGAAATTCATCTTGCTGGAAATACTACAAGGAGATAACTCCAAAAAATGCTAAAGATACTATAATATTCTGTTGTAATTATAAATTGTGAAATTTGTTGTGTATCAGAACCGCCATATCTACGAGGGCGACCGCAAAAGTAACTGGCCTAACATAAAAAGAACCGTTTTTTTTGGAATTATTATTATTTATTTTTCAACATAATCTCCTTCCAACTCGATACACTTCATCAAACGTTTTTCAAGTTTTTTAATTCCATCCGAACAAAAAGATTTTTCAAGACCTTCAAAATATGCCTCAGTTTCAGCAATAACCTCGCTATGGGACGAAAATTTTTTGCCACCGAGAATTTTTTTTTAAATTTGGAAACAAGAATAATCAGAAGGAGCTAAATCTGGACTATATGGTGGATGCGGAGCAATTTCAAATCGTAATTCGGCCAGTTTTTGTTGAGTTAAAAATGCATTGTGTGAAATAACTTTTTTTTCTAAATGCGCTCGTTTTATCATGATTTCTTCACTCAACCGATCTAATAATGCACAATAATATTCACTATTTATAGTTTTTCCTTTCTCAAGATAATCAATAAATATTATACCCCTTGCATCCCAAAATACTGTGGCCATTACTTTTCCTGCTGACTTAACAGTTTTCGCCTTCTTGGGACCACTTTTACCAGCTTCTATCCATTGTTTTGACTGTTCTTTGCATTCTGGGATGTAGTGATGGATCCATGCTTCATCAACAGTTATGAATCGGCGCAAGAACTCTATTGGATTACGCTGATAAATCGCTAAAAGCTCCTCGGAATTGGTTCAACGGACGATTTTTTGGGGCAAAGTCAACAAACGCGGCACATGAAAAGCGGATAGCTTTTTCACGTGGAGTTCACCATTTAAAAAACTCCAAACTTGTTTTTCGTGTATTTTAACAATATCAGCAAGTTCTTTGAGCTTTAAACGTCTATCTTTAGTCACTTCATTAAATATTTTTCTAATGTTTTCAATAGTAGTAGCAGTTTTCGGTCTTCCAGAGCGTTGTTCATCTTCGGTACTTGAACGACCCATTTTAAATTGTTGAACCCAGTATTTCACGGTGGAGTATGATGGTGCATTATCACCAAGAACAGAATCCAATTCATCTTTGATTAATTGTGGCGTATAACCTTTTATATAAGAGTGTTTAATTACCGCACAAAACTCTTTATTTTCCATTTTTCAAAAAATATAAAACTTGTTTACTTCAATCACCTGTAACAAAGAAAATAATCATTAAATATTTGGGAAATTTTGACAGATGGCTTATAAAAGATTGCTTTTAAAAAACAAAACAAAAAAAGTTGCTAGTAAAACTGAAAATGTGCCAGGCCAGTTAGTTTTGCGGTCGCCCTCGTATATTAGCTCGCGAGATATACCTTTCAAAGGCCAGGATTTTATAGGCGGTGCCACGCCCCCTTGCCTAGAATACTCTTCAATAGTTTAGAATATTTTCCTAGTAATTAATTTCATCCTGTTGAAATTTTATAACGATCGGTCCATTACTTTTCCCAAACATAGAGAAAAAACTAGTTGGAAATCGGTTAGAACTACAAATTCGGTTGCAGTCACCAAATGTATGTAATCTTCAAAGATATTTTTGTTCGAAATACCACAAGATGATAAATATGGTCTCGACTATTGATCGGTCGTACCAATGAAATGCGAAAAAGGTATTTAGTTGCCACCATCATCATGCAAACAATCCTGAAATTTTGCATTAGCCATCATAAGGGCCATAAACTGTTTGGGACTGGAAATGTACGAAATCGGCCCAGGTGGGAAATAGTTTCCCTTTAAAGGACTCGTAAAGAGTACACTTTTTTGAGTATAGGGTGATCAATCAATTTTCTCAAAATAAAAATACAAAAATTCAAATTCAAGTGTGGAATCTTTATTGTTAATTCGAAAGAAATGAACAATACGAGTACTTATTTTTTGAAAAGAAATTCGCTTTAAATATTGGCCGCAACTACGGTGTCCACTCTAAGGTTCCAATTTTCGATGACTCGTTCGAGAATTTCGACCGAATGGCGTTAATGCCACGCGCAATGTTGGCTTCCAAAACCTGAAAGGTGTTATATCACACGATCTAGGCGGCCAACTTACCGGTCTAAAAAGAGAAATTAGCTGCTCTTCGAAATTCCCTCTCAATAGATCCATTATTTAAGCAGCTGCTGTATGGCAAGCGGCACCGTCCTGTTAAAACCAAGTATCGTCTAGGTTACGGGCTTCAATTACAGGTACTAAAAGTCCGATATCATGGCGCGATAGCGAGCTACATTCGCGGTTACCTTCCGATAATCAATATTTTTAAAAATGTAGACTGATGATTCCATCAGCCCAAAAACCGCACCAAACCGTGGTTTTCGTATTTTCTATGGGCACCCCTTGCTTTTCAGCCCAAAGACGGCAATAAAGTTTATTGGCGTTGCCGTTGAGCCAGAAATGGGCCTCATCTTGAACAAAATTTTGTTCGAAAACAGCCGATTTTCTTCGGGTTTTTAAAGAAACCAAACAGAAATTTGGAGACGTTGTTGCGGTATAAGTCTTTTAACGATAATAAAAAGAAAAAATAAAGATAAGCACAAATCACTCGTCATCTGTGTAATAACCCTATTGAAAAAAATATCTCTAGGTTAATCACCCGATAGATATTCATTTGTACAATTTGGTGATATTTTTCTGAAATTCTGTTCTTTATAAAATCTGTTATCCTTATTTCTCTTTTCCTGGGCTTCCGCTTATAGATCTCCGATTGCTACTAAATGATGCTTTATGATATCTGCTCCATGATAAATAATTTTTTGAACTGTTGTAGACATATTTCTCCATGGACATTTGGTATTAAAGGGTGGTTACATTTTAAGGGCCGATGATGAATGTGAAGCACACCTAAACGTCAAGTTTTTTTTTGCATTTTATTTGATTTTTCTAGATTTCAGACTAATTAAATTTGAACCATGGAAAGATAGATAAGCGAGCAACGCGTTAAAGTTATTCAGGCTTGGATGATCAATTTTCGAAGAAAATCATCTCCAGTGATGAGGCACATTTTCACCTCAGTGGATTCGTCAATAAGCAGAATTGCCGCATTTGGTCGAATGATAGATAATCCAAGAGTGATGGTCGAAAAAACATTGCACCCACAAAGAGCGACAGTTTGGTGAGGTTTATAGGCCGGTCAGGCAGTTACTGTGAATGGTGTTCGCTATCGTAACTTCTTATGGCCCGATTGGATGATATGGATGTGGACGATATGTGGTTTCAACAGGACGGTGCCACTTGCCACACAGCTAATGAAACGATGGCTTTATTGCGCGACAAATCAACATCGGCTCTTAAAAATTAACCACCCTTTGATATCATTCAAATAATATTTTTGCAAGTTTAAAATTTTAATCGAATTCAACAAATTTAAAAATGACACCCAATTAAAACTTTTGAATAAATAATTAATCAGATTAAAGATCCATTTTCGAAAAAAAACGTCTTTAGTGATGAGGCACATTTTCACCTCAGTCGATTCGTCAATAAGCAGAATTTTCGCATTTGGGCGAATGATAATCCAAGTGACTGTTTGGTGCGGTGCGGTTTATGGGCCGGCGGCATCATCGGGTCGTATTTTTTCCAAAATGAGGCCGGTTAGGCAGTTACTGTGACTGGTAGTCGCTATCGTGTGATAACAACGAACTTTGTATGGCCCGAATTGGAAGATATGGATGTGGACTATATGTGGTTTCAACAGTAGGGTGCCACTGGTGCCACAAATTTTATGGCCGTGTTATCTCACGTCGTGGCGATGTTAATTGGCCGCCAAGATCATGTGATTTGACACCGTTGGACTTCTTTCTTTGGGGTTATTTGAAAGAAAAGGAGCACGTCGATAAGCTAGCAACAATTCAAGAGCTTAAGGATGAGATAATTCGGGACATTAACGGCATAGAACCTCAATTATGCCTCAGCGTCATCGAAAATTTGGACCATCGCATGGAGGTTGTGATTTGGCCGATATTTTTTTCCACAAATAATTGAACCACACCAATATTATCATAATAAAAAGAAATGACAATAATATCCAAAATAATTTGTGTTTATTCAAAATCATCATCGGCCCTTAAAATTTAACCACTCTTTACATATACGGGGATTTCAGCTATCTTTAAAAAAAAAATCAGATTCAGATGAAATTTTTCAAACAATTAGACTAATCGTTAAATTAAACTGATGTGATGGGATGGATAGGAAGGATGGGTTCTGTAAAGGGTATTCGTTGATGAATACCTTTCCTCTTTGATCAGACCCCTGATATATCTAAGTAGTGTCAATTGACTCCCTCTAATGACAAAGCCTAAAGAAATTTTCAAACTTGGATCGATAGCGCTCTCCATTGACTGTAACATGACGATTGTTTTCAACGACGAAAATATACGGCCCAATCACACCTCCGGCATGAAAGCCAAACCAATTTTTGGCGGATGCAATTGTGTCTCTTAAAGCACATGTGAGCTTGTTGCTGTTCAATAACGCGTTGTTTGTTTATTGACAAAACCACTCAGCCAGAAATGAGCTTCGTAGCTGAAGATAATTTTTCGATGAAATTTTGGATTTTCTTGAAACTTTGCCAGAGACACATACTCAGAATTTCGGTAGTAATTTCTAATGATTTCCAAACGTGGCTTTACCATGATGAAAATGTTGACTTCAAAAATGTTCAGGGGTGCGTTGACCAAAAGATACAAAATTGTTATGTCCCTATTGTTGGAAAACCCTGTATTTTGAAATCATACATAGATTGTTACTGATTTCTGAACGTTTAGCTCTAAAAGCCACATTTAACATTCGATTTCGACCAACTTTCGCATAGAGTATTTCGACTGAACAACTGTCTTTTTCGATCCAAGTTTTCGATTAGCTTCCACACAAAGATCCCTTTCGATTTAAAGTCCTGCAGCTCTAGTAGCCACAAATTACACTCAATCAAGACCAAATTTAGCATGGTATGCTTTGAATGGCCATTAATTAACTGTGGTGAAACTGTAGCACATAAACGTACATATTTTCGCATAGTTGCCATTCTAAGTTCCTTGGAGGTTTCAGAACGTACAAACTTAAAAGCCATATATTACAACCAATTTTGACCAAATTCCGCACAGAGAATGAGGAGTCACTAGCACATATCTCTGGTGAAATTGAACGATATCCATGGACCATATAGGTAACACCCAAAGGTTTCATTCGATTTGAGCTTTGGCTGCTCCAGAAGCCACAAATTGCACTCGATCACGGCATCGTACGTTATACTCGTATGAGATTATTAATTAACTGCGTTGAAACAGGACGACATAGGTCCATGTTTTCGAATAGCCTTCGCACACAGGTCCCTCCTGATTTGAAGTTCTGCAGCTCTAGTAGCCACAAATGGCACCCGATCACACCCAAATTGCACATTCGTTCTGAGCGACTACGAGTATTAATAAACTGTGGTAAAACTGGTATACATACGAGGCGGTTCGGAAACTTCTTCCATCTCTGCTATGAACACATGTTAAATTTTGTTTCGATCTGGCAACTCCTTCATATAGAAACAGGTGTTCACAAAAGACACATCCGCGATTTTTTTGCAATGGAAAAATTAGAAATGCTTGGTGTCATTAAATATTTACATAAAAAAGGTTTATCGGGACAAGAAATTCATAATGATACGGTGAATGTGTTGGGCGAAAGTGCTCCTTCATATGCAACAGTAAAAAATTGTGTTGCTGAATTTAAACGTGGCCGTACAAGCATTGAAGATGAACCAAGTAGTGGACGTCCAAAAACAGCAATAACATCAGAAATTGTAGCCAAAGTGCATGATATGGTATTAAATGATCGACGAATAAAAGTGCGTGAAATAGCTAATATCATGGGCATCTCAAATGATCGAGTCCATTTAATTTTGCATGAAGAACTACAGATGAAAAAGCTTTCTGCAAGATGGGTGCCGCACTTGTTAACAGTCGACCAAAAACGCATAAGAATGAACATTTCTCGAGCTTGTTTGGATCGTTTTCAGCGAAATAAAATGGATTTTAAGCGTCGTTTCATAACTGTTGATGAGACATGGATCCACCACTATACTCCAGAGACAAAAGAACAATCCAAACAATGGACTGAAGCTGGAGGAAGTGCCCCAAAGAAGTCAAAAACAATTCAATCGGCTGGTAAGGTTATGGCAACGGTTTTTTGGGACTTCAAAGGTATTTTATTGATTGACTATCTGCAAAAGGGTAAAACAATAAATTCAGAGTACTATTGCAACCTTTTATATCAATTAAATGTACAAATTCGAGAAAAACGTCCTGGCTTACAACACAAAAAAATAATTGTTCATCAAGACAACGCACCAGCGCACAAGAGTGTTTTAACAATGGCAAAAATTAACGAATTAAAGTACGAATTGCTTGTTCACCCACCTTATTCTCGTGATTTAGCTCCCAGTGACTTTTACCTGTTCCCAAATCTAAAAAAATTCCTTGCTGGCAAGCGTTTTACCTCAAATGAAGATGCAATTACAGTTGTAAACCACTATTTTGAAGACCTTGAGGAAAACTATTTTAATCAAGGTATAGAACTGCTAGATAAGCATTGGACTAAGTGTATTGAAGTTTCAGGAGATTATATTGAAAAATAAAAATATTTTGGAAAAACTAACTATTCTCTTTCATTGATAGGCTAAGAACTTTCCGAAC
The DNA here is from genome assembly GCA_963513945.1 of Hydrotaea diabolus. Classification (NCBI taxonomy): domain Eukaryota; kingdom Metazoa; phylum Arthropoda; class Insecta; order Diptera; family Muscidae; genus Hydrotaea; species Hydrotaea diabolus. The sequence goes on from OY740716.1 coordinate 160,087,967, forward strand.
CGCCCTCGTAGGTCGACATTTTCCTTTGACTCGCACTCAAAGGTGCTTCCCGGTTTTAGAACTTGCAGCTTTAGAAGCTTAACATTTTACCCATTTACCCCGCGCAAATTGTGTATGGTACGTCTTGAGCTAGGATTAATTAACTTTAACATATTAAGTTGAACTTGATCCAGCTCCAGACAGAGAAGCATAATCATCTGAACAGCAGAGTGGTTAAGGGTATCTCATTGTCAGCCACACCCAACTTTTACTTTTTTACTTGTTTTGATTTACTTTGCTCTCTATTAATTCACTGAACATACGTTCCTCCAATTTTTTGAAAGGATATTTTCACGTGACTGATTCTGTACCGGTCAAATTTCCCGTAGGGTTGCTATTGAATAACATTGAAATTTTAAAAAAATCGGCGGTGGCAACAAATTTGACTTTAGGCTAGTAAAATTAACTTCTGAACCACTGTGCGTCGTTGAAAAAAATATCTTCTCGCTTGTAGACGGGCATGTGCTGCCTGCTGCTTTTTCACCCAACACAAGTGTAGGGGTCTAACAACAACAACCGCCAGTCTAGCAACAACAGTGACACCAGCAACAACACTTGACAAAAAATAATAGAAACATAAGAAACACGGAGACAGACAAAATGAAACATAAACAGAACAAAAACCAAAAACACACACCAAAACCGAAAAAAAGGCAACTGAGAAAACGAAAATGTTGCAAAAGCCCACCACCGCCGCAAAGAAGATGAAGCCGTTTTGTTCGTGTTCGTTGGTGGTGGGAGGCGTTGCTGGTCTGGGAGGGGGTGGTGTGCTTGCTGCCTATTGTTTTTGTAGAGAATGTGTCAGTTGGAGAATGGCTGTGTGTTGGAATGCTTAATTTTCCGCGTTTGTGAGAAACTGCTGGCACTGACCAAAATCTGGTGTGACGAAAGATTTGTGACCAAAAGACACAATTTTGAATATTTAAGGAACATACTAAAATTGAAAATAAAAGTAAATAATTAAGTACGGAAAAAGTTTATAATTAATTTTTCGAAAGAAGCAAAGTGCAACTGCCCAAAATTGAAAATTATTGGTCAAAGCGGAAGAAGGGAACACAACAAGGTGCAAAGAAAAAATCCAAAATGTTTTAAAATAGCCAAATTCACCACACCTTCAGCATATGTAGGTGAAAAAAAAGAAAAAGAACCAAAACAGAATCCGCAGTTCGTGTTGAATTCCAAGGAAAAAGTGTTTGGCTAGAAATGCTCGCCCATAAGCCCACACCTTGTGCGGTGCAGCAGCAGCAGCATTGGAACGAACGTTTTGTGAGCAAAGAGGAACAGTTTTGAATAGAAAGCAGCCGCCAAAGTGGTGAAAAACCTTCAGCCTGCCTGCCTAACTAAGAACAGACATTAGACATTTCTCTGTGTTCGTGCGGACGTTTTACTTAATCTCAATCGATATCGTGGCCGATTTGTGTTGTTTGTGTGCCCACCCCTTCAGTTGACGAAAGAAGCGCGCCGCACACGGACCGATCCGCCGCGTACAATCTGGTCAAATTCAGTTCGTTTTACGTGTTTTGCTTTTTTTTCGTCGGTTTCTTCTATCCAAAAATATTTTTCTGTGAGGCACCGTCAGCCTAGTGAATAAAACGACAGAAGACCGAAAAAAAACAAAAAAAAAAACTTCAGACGGTTAAACGGAACATGTGCTGCGCCGATCAGTGATCGTGTGTTGGAATTCCACCACTTTGACGGGGAAAAAGTGGCAACATTTTGAAAATTTCACCGTGAGTGACCGCACCGCACCGTGTCGTGCCCAACCGTATGCCCGCGTGTGTATGTCTTTTCGGCTGTCTGTCGTTAAATATTGCTCCCAACTCAGCTGCTAAGCTAAACTATTTTTAAAAATGTGTGTTAAAAATCTGTTCAGCTCAGCGAGAGTTTAAAAAGAATTTGAAAAAGCAACTAAAAAAAAAGAAAAAAAATTTTGTACCGAAAAAATGTAAAAGAAAATCACCACCACCAGAGTAAAGAAAAACTAGTGCAATGTTATGAAAACGACAAATATCATAAAGAAAAATTTAAAAGAAAAGAAAGAAAAAAAAATAATTTAAAAAAAAATATCTAAAAAAAATTATTTCAATATTACAAATATTGTGTAAAAATAAATCTCGAAAAAATTGTACACAAGAAAAAAATAAAAAAAAAATTCAAGCAAAACAACGAAAAATAAAACAAAATCCCCAAAAGTGTCATAACGGGCATCAGAAAAAAATCTCTCTCCGCTACTCTTGCTTTAGGGTTGCCCATGTTCTTTGTAGCAACAACAACAACATCGCCCAAATTATTGAACGCCACAAATTTACTGTTATTTTACGCTGAAATAGTGCCAGCATATTAACAACAAAACTAGAGAAGAATATACATATTCATTGAAGAATGCCAAACTACAAAAACAACAAACAAAAGTGACAACTTTACTTCTCCAATAGCAACAACAACGTGTCAATGTTTCGGAATCACGTAAGAATTTTTTGTGTGTGTTTTTAATACTTTTCGTAATTGTCACAACTCAAAAAAGCAAAAAAAGAAACAAAAACAAGTGGACTAACGCTTTTGTGCCGAACATTGACGAACATACAATATACAGGGGGATGAGGTTGTTAGTAGGGTTTTAAGTGTTAAAATATCAGATTGTTTTAATGTATGGCTACCCATGTTTGTGAAAACCCGATTTTTGGTTTTAATTTTCTCTCCTAACCGATAAAACCATTTAAAATAGTTATTTTAAATAGGCGTTCAGCGTTGGCGTTTTGGACTTTTCCAAACAAAATTTTTAGTTTCAAAAGTTGGTCGGATGTTTGATCCCATTTGATTTTATAAGGTTTTGGAAGTAATCATCAATCAGTCACTTGTATGTTTTTTTAGACGTGTGGTTTTCTTTCCGGCCATACTTTTTTCGAAGTTGGTCTTTTTGACAGCTGTCACTTGATTTATGCTCAGTTTGGTTTGCCATTTCGTAATGAGTAGACTTATTCCGGAACAACGTTTGCAAGTCGTGGTGAATGGGCCCAAAACTAGATGGCCACCGATACTGATTTTTACAAGAACATTTTGTTCAACGATGAAGCTTACTTTTGGTTGAATGGGTACGTTAATGACCAAACTAGTCGCATTTGGAGTAATAAAATCCCAAAAGCAATTGTTGAGACTCCGTTACGTCCTCAAGTCACTGTCTGTAGTGCTCTACGAGGGTTGCTATTGGTAATTCGGGTCCTGGCAATACTAGTGTTCCCAGATGCAAACTGGAACTTCTATTAGAAACTTTGACATTTTTTAGCATAATTTCACTCAGAACGTTTTGTCATTTGAGGGCGAATTGTTTTGTTCACAGTGAGTTGAAAATTTATCTCAGTGAAAAAATGGAATTATCCCGTCAACATTTTCGTGCGATGATTTTTTACGATTTTCGGCGTGGGTTATCGAGACAAGAGTGTTTAAATCAACTTGTTTCCTCAATGGTGAACGCAAGTGGCCGCGGCAGCCATCAGGCAAACGCTTATCTTAATAATAAAGCTAAGTTCTTGGGCATAACATTAAATTATATAAGGTGATCGATCCATCTAAAAGTATTTCTATCAAAATAAAAAAACATGTTTTTGTTTTGTTTACATTTATTTGGTCTTTTATCCTTAGTATGACTTGAACAGTTTTTAATCTGCTTTGAGACGTTTTTGTTGTTTTTGTTTGAGGCGTAGTTGCGGCCAACATTTGAAGGAAATTATATTCAAAAAATAAATGCCATAAAATGTCCCTTCAAATTACCAATAAAGATTTCACACTTGATTTGAATTTTAGTATTTTTTTTTATATTGAAAAAATACCTCTAGATGGTTCACCCTATATTATAAAAATCCACATACCACACTTGCTGAACGAAAAAAAAAATCAATTTTAAGTCAGAGACAAAAAAAGTTTGCTTAAATATTGGATGTAAATGAAGAACCCATATGGAGGGTTATGACGCCCAAAATGTGGAGAAGATGATGGATTATTTTTGGTTCGTCGGTTGGCTTAAAGTCCGTAATAAACGAAGTACTTTAATTTTAAGAAATGCCATTAAACAACCCGTTTTTGGTTATGATAAAGTTTTAGTTAGCGCCACTAATAATTGATTACAACGATATATTTTTTTGAAAACTATTGGTTGCAACAACCACCAGTAGTGGCAACTAAATACCTTTTTCGCGTTTCATTAGTATGACCGGTCAATAACACTAGCCAAAAGTAGTTTTGTTATTTGGTTCTAGCATAATTTTTCTCATTGATTTTGACCTACTAAACACGAAAATGAGTTTTAAAAATTTTTCTGTCGATTGGTTTTCGAGATACAAATTTTTGAACTTTTTTTTTTAAATTTTTGGAGGTACACTTACAATTTTGAGCATATCTTTCGTCTTCTTTGACCTATTTGATCCTACTACTTTTCAAATTAAAGAAAATTGAGCCGTCTACCAAAAAAATTATAAGTCCGCCATTTGTTGTCAGATTTTGTTAAGTAAGGGCTTATTTTCTTTGTAAAAATGCCAGCTATACGTAAAAAAAACCAAAATTGCTGTTAGCATCGTGTTTTATATTTTATATGAATTTTTATATGGTTTTTTTCTGCCACATTTTTACTAAAAAAACGGCGTTTTTTAACCTTTTTAAGCTGCCAACATCAAAACTACTTACCCGATTTGAAAATTTTCTGAGAATGAGTTGTAGACGGCTCAATTTTCTTTAATTTGAAAAGTAGTAGGATCAAATAGGTCAAAGAAGACGAAAGATATGCTCAAAATTGTAAGTGTACCTCCAAAAATTTAAAAAAAAAAGTTCAAAAATTTGTATCTCGAAAACCAATCGACAGAAAAATTTTTAAAACTCATTTTCGTGTTTAGTAGGTCAAAATCAATGGGAAAAAGTATGCTAGAAACAAATAACAGAGAAAATTTTGTTATTTGTGACCTAGTGTAATAAGTGAGTACCGTACGATGATTAAATTTATCATCTTGTGGTATTTCGAACCGAATATAAACGATTATAGACATTTGTGATTGCAAACGTAATTCTTCTTCTGCAACCGAGTCATTGTAGTTCCAACCGATTTTAATTATTTTTTTCTCTGTGTGTACATTAACAAATGGCGAAGACAAATGTATGCTTTATGTATTTACATAGAGTACAAAACAGTTGGAAGTCGGTCCGAACTACAAATATTCTGTTGATAAGCATACTTTCTGTTGCAATCACCAACATTTCATGGTATTGATGGTTTTATGGTTCGAAATACCGTTAGATGTTAGCTACAATAGTATTAAGATTATTACTGCCAACAAGTCGGTTATTACAACCGTATTCAGTTAGACTTTTAGACACAACTGGTGGTTATCACAACCAATCAAAAAAATTAATGGTGACAACAAATTAATTTCTTTGTAGTTACCACGCTATTGTAGCATATATTTTTTTTTTTTTTAAATAACCAACACTCAGGGGATGCCCCCTATACATGCGGTGCATTGCGTTGGCGAGTGGAAATTAATGGATCGGAGGGGGGAAAGAGGGAGTGATGTTTGTTGACGCTTGCCTTGAACTTCTGGATGTCGCAATTAGTGGGAAATACATTTGCCGGAAGTCGATTCCACATACGGACTGTACGAGCGAAAAACGAATTTGATCTGTAGTGTATGGTGCGGTCAACTGGCCAATCGATAACAAACGGGTGTGAATTCCTGGAAAGTCGTGTATCCCTGCCGAACATCCTAACGTCAGGAATAAGACGACGAATGTCTGAAGAACACACACCATTAAAGTAACGATAGAATAGCGACACACAACCCACATTCCGACGATGCTCAAGGGAAACAATAGAGTTGGATACCCTACTGTCACCTATCAGCACCATCGCTCACCTTTGAACACGGTCAAGTAGCTCCAAGGATGATTTTGGAGCACCTGCCCATATATGGGAGTTGTATTCCATCTTTGGCCTGATGTAAGTAAGTTGTATAGATATTGAAAAGATCAGAAGGGGTGAAATATTTCTTGCACCGCTTTAAAAAGCCTATGCACTTGAGTGCTTCTTTCGACACTTCGAATACATGCCTCGCCCAACGAGCGTCACATTGTATTTTCATGCCCAGAACATCGAGAGCTTCTGATTGTTCAATATCCGTACCATCGAGAGAAATTGACGATATTGTTGGGTCAGCGAATCGCTTGTGAGACAACAAGCAGCACTGTGTCTTACGTGCATTAAAATCTACTCTATTCACTCGACCCCATTCGGAAATGGCCAGTAGATCCCGGCCAAGTGTCTCATCCATAATTCGCCTTTTGTCGTCAATATCTTGAAGGCTCGGCCTGCGGTCGAATGAATATGAATGACAGAGGTTACTATCATCTGCGAAAGAGTAGATTGAATTCACGGTCTGACCCAATAGATCGTCAATGAAAATAAGAAATAAACAGGGAGAAAGGACAGAGCCATGTGGTACACCTGCGGTCGGCCTATGTGTGTTGGATGAGAACCCACCTACAACAACTCTAATAGTGCGATCTCTAAGAAAGCTCGATATAAACCGAGCAAACGTATTACCGAAACCAATATTACACTATACAACAACATTTCGGACTATCTCGGGGAGTAAATGATTTAATTTCAAATGAAATGAAATGAGAAATATCAAATGAAATGCAGAAAAAAAAGTTGAGGTTGAAGTGTGGTTCATATTCAACATCGGCCCTTAAAATTTAACCACCCTTTAGTTAAGTACTGGGTTTTCAAATATTGATAAAAATTTCGTATCTTTATGTCAACACACCCTCAAACATTTTTATTGATCTTTCAGTGTCAAAACGTTAGTCGAAGTCAACATTTTTTCATCACAGTAAAGTTCATTTACGAGCAACGTTTGGAAATCATTAAAAATTAATACCGAAATTTTTAGTCGGTGGCTCCGGCAAAGTTTCACGAATATCCAGAATTTCATCGAAAAATCATCTTCAAGTTACAGCTTGCGTTTGGCAAGACTAGAATTGCCAGGACCCAAAATATAAATAACAACCCTCGTACACTCCATTTTTTGGTGAAGGGTATAGAAATTCAAAAGAGACGAACAATATTATCCATTCTTAGCAAAATCATTTTGTTGGAAGAAAATTTGAAATATATGCTTCGTTAATTAAGCAAACGCGAAAAAGTAGACCAATTGGTTCTGAAATTTAACAATCTTTCTTTTAATAGAAGTACTAAAACATGCTGTAATATTTACTGCAACTTACAGTACAAAAACTTAAATATGGTTATACTAATGGAATAGTTGTAGTACACCTAACCACAAGTATTCAGTTAGCTAATAAAAATCGTTTGTGAAAACGATTCTGTTCTCAGTGTGTCAATATCAGTGTAAACGTTCAAATAATTACGAGCAACTAACTGATATTCTAAATAAAAAACCATAAAATTTATATAATTATTGCACAAATTCGACACAGTACGTGTCTGCTCATATTAACAAAAAAAAAACAAAAAACAAAATAAATCGAGTAAATTTGCATTGAAATGAATTTTTATTTCTCAACGCGAAACAGAAACCGAATAAAACCTTGTCTTTGCAAATTAATTTTCTTTTGCGTATAAATCATGTCAGACAATAATTCTTAAGTTTCCTAATTTATGCATGTGTGTGTGTATGTGTGATAAATTGTAAACAAAGTATGGCGCAAATAGGAATTCAAAAACCGTACCCTATAGTCGGTGGCACTTAGAATCCAAAACTATGGTCTTTTCGAACGGTGTTTCTTATTACCTGCTAGAAAAAAAAATTCAGATAGTTCTGACAACATAGCTACCGTAAGCCCCATAGGCTGCAACAGCCAAATTATATTTCGAAAGACACACAGAATAGAAAGACAACCTTTAAATTTCAACCAAAAAATTCATATGTGAATTTTATCGGCACTCAATTAAAAATTTCGTAAATAACTTAAACTATTTATCAGATATTGCAATGATATTTAATAAATAGAAACAACACAAAAAAAATCATAAAATTCATTCATATAGTGTGTGTGTGTCCGTGTATGTGTTTTAGTATGTCTGTAGTGCGAGGGATTTACAGTGTGTTCGGTGTAAAACTCTACTGTTGACATTTCTCGTTAAATGCGGAACTGGTTGCCCTTAAGTGTAGAAGTATAGCACCTTACTACTTGGTAGGGGCATAAATGCTGTTACACACGTTTTATGCTGTAAAATAAAAAGAACTGAATGTTTTTGGACCAAATATTTTTTAATATATTAATTGAAGTTTATTGTATCCAAAATGAATCTACTTTTTCGAAATGTCCGCCTTTTGCCTTAACACACGCCTAAAGTCGCACTGGCCAATCGTCAATAGCTGCCCGAACCTCGTCCATTGGAAAATTGGCCACAGCTCGAACCAAAGCAGTCCTAAGAGTTCCAATGTTGGGGTATCTTTTGTGACAAACCTTGTCCTCTAAAATCGTCCACAATTTGTAATCCAATGGGTTCAAATCTGGACTGCCTGAGGGCCATTCTTCAGAGGAAATGAACGCTGGCAAATTGTTTCGAAGCCAGGCCTGGGATGTGTTAGCCTTATGGGCCGGCACAGAATCGTGCTGGAAAGTCCATGACAGGGAATTGTTAAGAGGCTTCACAACAGCTTCCAAACAGCTTGACTCCTTGTTCGCAGAAATGCAGGTCAGTGACCCCATCGTAAGAGACACCCCACCAAACACTGACTGAAGCTGGGTGATGACCCTTTTCCACCCTTGGGATCAGTTCAGATGCTTCCTTAGATGACCGCGCATACACTCTATCATTTTGCTTGTTATATTTTTAAACGGTAAAAGGTTTTTCATCGGTGAACATAATTTTTCTGTGCAAGTTATCAGCGTGCTTTACCAAAGACGTTTGCATTTTTCAATCCTATTTTTTTACAGCTGCCGTCAATAAATGTCCGGTACTTTGTTTGAAAGCCCCAAGTCTTTTTTAATGATTCGACTTATGGACTTTTGCGTGATATTCATTTCATGAGCCATGATTTTCTGTTTTCGGAGAGGATTTCTGTGACTTCTTGATTTAACGGCTTTGATGACATGCGGTGTTCGAACAGAGCGGGGCCGCCCACGACACCGTTGGCGGTCTTTTACATCTCCAGTCTCCTTAAATAGTTTTATGCATCGGTAGACGAACATGCGGCTAATCCCTAGTGGCCGGAGCGTTTTGAAAATATCGCTTTTTTCATTTCACAACTGAAAAGCGCTATTACAGCGATACGGTTCTCATTATCTGACCACTCCATGATGAAAGTTGAAACAATTTTAAAATCCCGTTACAGACTAACGCTATTGAGGTTGGCTTTCAAAACCCATATGACTTCAACGGGGTATGTTCAGTTCTACTGTTGAAATGGGTGTGTTCAATGTTGTAACAGTATTTATGGCCCTACTAAGTATAGTTACAGCATATTCGTTGCTTGTGGTCTTATTATGGTAAAGTGTCTCTTAACAAAATTGTAGTCACCCATGCTTATAACTAAAAGTTTATCCGACTGATCCTTAAAACAATTTTGCAACTTTTTTTTGTTTGAATCATTTCATAACGAAAATATATTTGATAAACGACATGCAATTTTTTTTGTAAATATGTGAATTTCTTTGTTGATTTAAATCGGAAATATTTGCAATAAACAACGTACAAATATTTTAGTTACTATGTGAACATTTTTATCACAGGATTCCTATTTAATTCTTTGTTTGTCTATTTGATTTTTTTAATTGAACCGAAAACATTTTTTCTGTTCACTTGTGCAATAAAGTTGTACTGTTGCCGCTGAACAATTTTTTTCCGACCAAAATATTTGTAAAAACCGAAATAGTTAAGTCATTTAATAACAAAAAGTGTCAATGCTGTTCGTGTCTAAAGGAACAGTCCAGAAGTATAACAGCCGTATTCATAAAAATTTAAAACAGCTTAACAAACGATTGTTAAGCTTAAAGTATGAAAACTGTATTCATAAACGATTATTAGCTTAATAGGCGTTTTGTAAACCATTATTAAATGAGTGCATTTTAATATTCCTTCGACCCTGCTTTAACAGTGTTTTAAGTGACGTTTGCACACATATTTTTTAATTTTTCGAATACAACGAAGAAAAATATATTTTTCAAATATACGATCAGAATGGATACGTTAATTTTTTTTGCGTTTGCAATCGTCTTTTTTCCATTTTCATTTATAAAAACTTCTTTATGGAAAAAACACAACACAAAAAAGGTAAAATTGTAAAAAGTTCACTAGTGATGTGTAAACAATCAAAATAAGAAAAATATTATTCGTTATTCGAATACGTTTTTTAATCAGTAATACATAATTGATCTCAATTCGTCTTTTATAAAGGGTGTCCTAAAAAGAGCGCAATTTTTAAATTTTAAATAAAACACAGATATTTAAGAAAAAATCGTGAAACTTTATTATATCGTAAAGTAGACAGAATGAGGTTATGTATGAAACAATATATCGTGCAGATGGCCGCCGCGGCTTTGATGAAATTTTCAATGACCGTTTTGCATGAATGCTGCGGTATTTCATTAATGCAGCGTCCAATTTCGTCTTTTAAGGCTTGAGTCGTCGTCGGCTTATTCGCGTAAACCATCGACTTCAAAAAACCCCAAAGAAAAAAATCTAATGGTGTTAAATCGCACGATCTAGACGGCCAATTCTGATCTCCATAATACGACCGGGAAATGACTGATGCAGCAATTGAATTGTTTCTCTGGCTGTATGACATGTGGCACCGTCTTGTTGGAACCACATGCCCTCCACATTCATTTCTTCAATTCTAGGCAAGAAAAAACTGGTTATCATTTCACGATACCAAACACCATTGACTGTTTGCGCTTGACCTGCCTCATTTTCATAAAAAAGGTCCAATGATTCCTCCAGTCCAAAAACCACACCACACAGTGACACGTTGAGGATGCATTTGCTTCTCGTGAATCACTCGAGGATTTTCCGCACCCAAATGCGAAAATTCTGCCTATTGACGAAGCCATCAAGATGAAAATGGGCCTCGTCACTGAAGATGATTTTATCGGCAAAATCAGCATTTTCATTTTGTCTCTCTAATACCCAATTAACGAACTTCCTTTCGAGTAGCGCTCCATTTTTACTAACCTCGTACCTTCTACTAACAAACAGTAACAATTGTTCAAATGTCAAACAATGACACTTCGAATGTTGCCAGATTTAAAAATTATAAACATGATTTTGTTTTTATTATTTTACAAGTAAGCATATATATATTTTTTTTTATTAAATCAGTTCTTAGTAAAATAACCAATACAAAAAATATATAGATTCGACTACTCACATAATTGATAACAGTATTACTGCATCATAAATGACAAGTCAAAACGACCGTGTTGCCAGCATTGAATCGACAAATTGATTAAATTGTATATTAGTTAAAGTAGTGTTTATGAATACGTTTTCCTAACAATCGTTTGTTAGGCAAAAAGTGTTTGTTAACTAATATGTACTTTAAATCCCAATTAAGATTTTTTTATGAATACGGCTGTAAGTCTTCAAAAAAAAAAAAAAAAAAAAAAAAGTAGTAAAACAAATTTTTTGTAGCCATTTTAGTACTTTACCTTGATAACTATCGAGCATAGGCCTCATTCGAAGCTATCTACTAAAAAGGCGCCAACATATTATTTTTCTAAAATGTTTTGTCCAGTATCAAGACATGCTTTAAATAGGCCATTTTTGTTAACATATGACATAACTGTTGCAGTTTTACTATTTATGTATTTCTTTTATATTTTTTATGTTAACTGACATCATTGTACTTGTAACATAAGGTCATATCAATAATTCCGTGACTTTTCGAATAAAACACAATTATTTTGGCCAAAAAAAAAATATTTTTCAACATAATCTCCTTTTAGCTCAATACACTAAGTCCAACGTTTCTCCAATTTTTGTATTCCTTCCAAAAAATAGGATTATTCGAGGTCCATAAAATAGGCATATGTTTGATCAATAATTTCATCGTTGGAGCGGAATCTCTTTCCACGGAGCCATTTCTTTAGGTTTGGAAATAGAAAATAGTCACTGGGGGCTAAATCCGGAGAACATGGCGGATGAGGTACCAATTCGCGGTTCATCTTCAATGCTTGTACGGCCACGTTTAAATTCAGCAACCCAATTTTTTACTGTTGAATATGAAGGAGCACTTTCACCTAACACATTCACCATATCATCATTATGAATTTCTTGTCCCGATAAACCTTTTTTATTTAAATATTTAATGACACCACGCATTTCTAATTTTTCCATTGTAAAAAAATCGCGGATGCGTCTTTTGTGAACACCTGTTTCCATATGAAGGAGTTGCCAGATCGAAACAAAATTTAACATGTGTTCATAGCAGAGATGGAACACTTAACTTTTTTCTGTTTATACCGAGCTTTTTGTGCTAGACTAAGAAGTTTCCGAACCGCCCTCGTATGAGGTACCAATTCATGCAATTTTAACATTGAGACTTCACACGTGTCCACTCGTGGCCATATGGGGTCGTATTGTTTTTAAATCCTTGTTCAATCGGTTCAATAAGTTGGTATAATATTTGCCGTTAATTGTTTTTACCCTCAACCCTATAATTGAAGGTATGAAAAGCTACTGCCTCCGAAATTTGTTATAAATCTGGCTTACTCGTAAAGTCGCCGGCATTTAGGAGGTGAAAACCCGCCGCTGAAAAATTGTTAGATGTTTTCAGCTGGGGTTGAAACTGGGTTTACTGGCATGATATTCCATCACACCACGGCGGCCTCCGAACTGTCTGCGATTGTAGCCATTTTTTACAGGCCTTTTACATTCGAAATATTGCTGGCACTGCGATTCAAAGGGGCGCTGAAAAATGGCTTATGACTCAGACTAATTCTAAGCCTAGGTTTATTGTGTGATTGTCGTACATACTACTCATTGCAGCACGTTCGGCTACTAAGTGTTTTGGAATCATTTAATAAACTTTGATTACAACGATATGCCGGAAGACGGACGAAAAGGACAGCGCCCTTTCAAATCAGATAGATTTGCATTACGTCATAATATCCTGTACCGCAGTGTGGTTTAGGGTATTTAAACAGGTGGATAATTTGGCAACAGCTTTAATACAATCCATCACAGATGATAAAGACAATGTGGAAAAAATTGTTGTTGGTGGTGGGTCCATGTTTAAGGGGACGTCATTTTCAGGACCCTATGTACAATTGGCCGAAGCTTAAGGAACTCCAATCAAGCCAATTTGTAAAATAAATGTCATATTCATACGAGTATTTATTCGTGGGGAAATTTGATTACTTTTAAGTAACCACGTATCCATTGGTAAAGGGAGACAAATTGAGGTGCTCAGAGTCCGAATTTTAGACAATCCTCAGAAGTTTGTGCATATTCAGATTAGTAAGGAAATTTAACTCAGTATTTCTATGTTAATGTTCAAAAAGACAAATTTTGCGTCGCCCTAGATACCTTTGACCCATGGGTCTAGGCATCAAACGTTAAAAAAATTATATTTGTATTCTATACAAATCAGAGGTTTTTTAAAAAATTAAACTTTCCTCTGAATAACAAATTTTATAAAATAAAAAAATTTAATTAAACTGTAAATAAAAAAACAATGTTCTAGATGAAAAGTTGTAAAAAACAACTAAAACTCTGTAAAATATTGTGTAACTAGATTAAGAAACTGATTTTAACAAAATAAATAAAAAAAAATGTATTCTATATGATAGGGTAGAGAGCGAAGAAAACATTTCAGACCCTACAAATGTTTTGATCAAATCCGTTTCATGACTTAACAAGTCATTTGAGCCATGTCTGTCTGTGCTGCTAGTATTAAATATAAAATAAAATTGTTATTGATACATTGTGGAAATGTCCAAAAAATATGTGGTCCTGAGTTTTTTTTTTTAATCATCAAGGGGGAGCTTTCCTTCTCTTTTACCTGATTTGGCACATTTTCAATATCAACCGACTATAACACATATGTCTTTTAATTTAGAAGACTTTAGCTCTTTTCGTTTTCAGACAAATACATATTCGAGATGTTACTACCCAGTAAACCCAATTTGCCGACCATGTCTGATATCAGACAATTATGAACAATATCTGAACTCTATCGAGAATTCTTACCGAAATCTTTACGAATTCTGTTCGATTTGTCTAAGGATTTTTTTTCAGAGAAGTAGTTCAGAATTTTTGTCAAACCTCTCATATGTTTTTCGTTACGTACTCGGTAAGAAATTGGAACATTTTGTCGATTGTGGTACAGAATTCTGCCCGAATTCTGAACGTTTGGTTTGCTGGGCAACGAAATGACAATGTAACTTCATAATGAAGAAAATAAAAAGAATAATGTTATCCGTGCTGCAGAAAATCGGTTTAAGTTCCTATATCCACCGTTGAACTATCAACGAAGACCGGGTTTGCATCGGAAGAGTTGTTCGTCATCATATGTGACAGCGCATAGAGAAAGGGACCTAAGGGTAAAAAAAATCTATTTCACTTTTTTTTGATGTGGACAACATCTGAGCTTCGAATGAGACCGATCCCATGCCCCAAAAGTGTTCCCTCCCAGAGATATGCGCGTTTTATGAAAGTGAAGACGACGATTCTACACCAAAGATACACGTATTTAAATCTTTAAAATGGCTCTCCTGAACTGGTTTTTACCCTTAGGGTCCTTTCTATTTTGCGCGTCACATATGCTGAGAGTATTGAATAACACCATGTAACACAATTTCGGACTTTCTCTGGGTAATTCATTTTCCAATGGAATCTCCAAGAAATTAAGGTGAGTGTTGTAAATCGCTAAAAAGACATGATCTTGGTAGGTCTCAGTTATTTTTTATGGACCGAGGAAGTTTTTTTTTTGCAATACAATACCCCATGAGTCAAACAATTGTATATTTTCCTTCATTTAATTGAATTTTCATGATTTTATGATAAGCTGTCCTAAGTGAAATCGTATGATGATAATTTTCGTAAACCATTTTTACATCCTATTTCTAAGATTGGCATGTCTTTCTCGCTCTTCGTTCGAGAAAAGTGAAATAGACTCTTTTGAGTATTTTAGTATTCTGCAAAGAGGTCACCAAAGGCTAAAAGTTCACATCTCTAATTTTAGCATGTCCCTTTGGTCCTGTTTTCAAAGAAATTCTGTAAATACGGGTGAAAATACTAGTTTATGGGTTAAAGTCCTTTACTCTTTACCAGCACCGCAAAGCCTCGTAGATGTTGATGTTCCCGCCAATTGGCAGTGCATTGTGCTGAAACGCTTGATCAATGCATGCTCTCTATTGTATCTCAACGAAACGATGAACGATTTTCATTAATCCGTGTCTGATGTAAGAAATTGCCTCGAAGCATTTGTTTCAGTGTCTATAGACGCAAACCAGCAGATATCTACTGATGCAGAAAATATATCAAATATTATAAGGAGATTAAAGAATAAGAAATCGCCAGGGATCGACGTCATCAGGAATATATGCTTGAAGGCCTTACCTAAAAGCGGCATAAAATACTTGACTGTTCTCATAAACTCCTGTCTAAAATTTGGATATTTTCCACACGAATTCAAGGAATCGAAAGTAATCCCAATCAAAAAACCCAAGAAACCTAGTCACTGTCCGTCTTCATACAGGCCAATCAGTTTGCTTTCTTCCGTTAGTAAAATACTAGAGAAAGTCATAAAGGAGAAACTATCACAGTTCATGGAAGACAATGGGACATTGCCTTCACAGCAATTCGGCTTTCGAAAAGAGCACAGCACAATTCATCCGTTAGTGAGGATTAGAAATATAGTTAATTCTAATTGCAACGTACAGAAATCCACCGGTATGGTACTTTTAGATGTAAAGGCTGCGTTTGATTCTGTGTGGCACGATGGCCTTATATACAAAATGGTTATCCTCAATATCCCGCCTGCTCTAATTAAAATCATTCAGAGCTTTTTAGATGCACGGACCTTTAGAGTATACATCAACTCTGTTTGCTCTACAGCTACACCCGTGGCTGCTGGTTGCCCCCAGGGGTCATGTCTGTCCCCTGTGTTATATAATCTATACACATCAGATTTCCCAGTACTAGAAAACTGTGTAACGTCCATTTTTGCAGATGATACTGCAATACTTAGCTCCGAAATCTTGGCTTTGGAAAATATTAGTGGACGGTGAAAAATGTCAAGCAATATACTTCACCAGGAAGCGTAAAGAATGTTTTATTCCACAGAACAACATCATAATTAATAATAAAGAAGTACACTGGGAGCAAAAGGTCAAATACTTAGGAATTATACTGGACCCCAAAATGAAATTCAAGGATCACATTCCTTATGTCATCCATGAGATAAATATCCTAACCAAATCACTATACCCATTCATTAATCGAAAATCCTGTCTCAGTATAAGTAATAAGATGCTAATTTTGAAAACCATATTTCACTCAACTCTATATTATGGGGCTCCGTTATGGGCAAACAGAGCCAAATGTCACTTGAATAAACTGCAAGTTGCACAAAATAAGATACTAAAATTAATTTATAATCTACCCTTCTTCTATTCTACCAGACGACTTCACGAACTGGCTAATGTAGAACTAGTTGTAGAAAGGATAGTTAAACTTTTACAAAACTTTGATATGAGATGTATAACATCTATTTACCACCATATCAATGAATTATCTCATTCATAATTAGTTTAAGTAGTTTTAAGTTTTAATTAATTCATATAGGTTTTTTGTAAATTTTTGCCTCCTTGTATTATATTACATTTAATTTACTAAATTTTCAAAATTGTAAATAATTATAAGGAAGAAGAAGAGATACCTCTTAAACTCTAAGTTGTATATAATATGTTTGTACATAACCTATCGTATATTATTGAAACAATAAATTGAATTGAATTGATTTTCATTAAAAATTGTATCTCGTAAAAATAATTTTTCTTTTCAATTGAAATATTCAAATATTTCAACAAAAAAATTATTAGGAACCCTTTGATAAAAAAAATCACATATTAACTTAAATATTCCTAGGATATTTATCAAAAATATTTCCGATTTTAAGCAATAAACAAATTTACCAATTTTTCAAAAAAATTGTATGCCGTTTTTTGAAAATATTTTCGTTATGAGGTAATGAGAAAGTTCAAGTATTTGCAAAAAAAGTTGTGGAAAACATTTTATTATGAGGCGATGATAAAGAATATATTAACAAAAAATATTTTCAATGATGGTCTTCATTGTACCAATGACCTTGTTCATTGCATCAAAGAATTCGCTCAATGCACCAAGAACCATTTTATGGCAGCAACGAACTTGGTTCATGTAAGAAACGGTTCGGTTAATTAATGATTCATTGCATCAATGAAAATATTCATTGCTCCAATTAACCTTTTTATAGTACCAATGTAACTGGGCTTTGTATCAATGAAGCCGTTAATTGCTTTGATAAATCTTTTTGTAGCATTGTCAAAGACTCATCGACGCAATTTTTTTTCTGCAGCACTATGATTCCTATTTTCCTTGCCATTGCCAGAACAATCATTGAAGGGCAAAGTGTCATCAATGAATTATGGACACCGCCTGTAGGGTGTCTGGTTGACAACGATACTTCAATGTCTATAAGCATTTTTGTAATTAGACCAAAAATAACATAAACAGCAATTAGAGACAGAGCAAATAGCGTAAATTGAAATGTACCGACACACACAAACTCATTCACACACACATACTCAAAACGAGTAATTCCACAGTAGGTGTGCGGCGCGATTCCGACGATGGCGGCGGCGTTTGTTGCATGTGGGATGGGTAGGCAGGATGTTATGGCGCTATGATGACTCTGTCGGCATATCATTATGCTGTAATGCTGCAATGGCGTTCGCTGTGTCGGGTCGTTATGCTGTAGGCTAATGTCAAAGGTTACCATAATTCTTTCGGCTGCTGATTTCGGTTCGCTTTTCACTGTTGCCGTCGTTACACAAGCGCTGTCTGTCCGGCTTTCCAGGCGATTACCACGACAGAAAGCAACAAAAAAAACAGAAATAAATTGCAAATGAATAGAAGAGGCATAATCAGGTTATGCTTGCGATTGTGAAAAATTAAAATGTTAAATGTTAGAATTTCAATCCGTGGAGGTGGGCATACACACACACATAAACATTAATAAATTGTTAAGACAGTCTAATCCAACGAATCCCAGTGTAGCCAGGTTTGAAGTGAAAGACACGCCGTTCTCTAAAGGGGCTAGCACAGAAAAACATTAACCATACTAATTTCTGACTGTCGAAATACTGGTCGGAAACTTAAAAAAAAAAATATATATATATATATATGTGACGCGCAAAATAGAAAGGAACCTAAGGTTAAAAACCAGGTTTGTTCAGGAGGTCCCTTTCTATTTGCGCTTAGAATCGTCGATTTCACTTTCATAAAACGCGCATATCTCTGGGAGGGAACACTTTTGGGGCATGGGATCGGTCTCATTCGATGCTCAGATGTTGTCCACATCAAAAAAAGAAAAAAAATGAAAATTGATTTTTTACCCTTACGTCCCTTTCTCCATGCGCTGTCACATAGCGTTTTAATTTTCTTAAAAACCACACGTCTGAAAAAAACACCCTTTTTATAAATTATAAAGTTCGCAATATCAAAAAATTGTATGCTCTAGGTGACACGTTATGTGCATTCTAATCTGCACTCAAACAGTGTCATTGTTGTGTGAGGTATCAAGAAAGGGGCGTGGCAAGGAATCCAAATATTTTCCACCAAGCTAAGCTATTAACTCTGTTCTCATTGATCGATTTTGGGTTAGATCGTAAGAATAGCATTAAAGACATTTCAGGAATACGAAAAGTAGGCGAAATGGTGGTACCAGAATGGAGAGGGTCAATCCCGATTTGCATATGCAAGTACGAGTACAAAGCGGTTATTTAAATGTAAGTACGAGGGCGACCGCAAAAGTAACTGGCCTAACATAAAAAGAACCGTTTTTTGCAATTATTATTATTTATTTTTCAACATAATCTCCTTCCAACTCAATACACTTCATCAAACGTTTTTCAAGTTTTTTAATTCCATACGAAAAATAAGATTTTTCAAGACCTTCAAAATATGCCTCAGTTTCAGCAATAACCTCGCTATTGGACGAACATTTTTTGCCACCGAGAAATTTTTATTAAATTTGGAAACAAGAAATAATCAGAAGGAGCTAAATCTGGACTTTGTTGAGTTAAAAATGCAGTATGTGAAGGAGCATTATCTTGATGAAAAAGAACTGTTTTTTCTAAATGCGGTCGTTTTATCTTGATTTCTTCACTCAACCGATCCAATAATGCACAACAATATTCACTATTTATAGTTTTTCCTTTCTCAATATAATCAATAAATATTATACCCCTTGCATCCCAAAATACTGTGGCCATTACTTTTCCTGCTGACTTAACAGTTTTCGCCTTCTTGGGACCACTTTTAGCAGCTTCTATCCATTGTTTTGACTGTTCTTTGCATTCTGGGATGTAGTGATGGATCCATGTTTCATCAACAGTTATGAATCGGCGCAAGAACTCTATCGCTGATAAATCGCTAAAAGCTCCTCGGAATTGGTCCAACAGACGATTTTTTGGGGCAAAGTCAACAAACGCGGCACATATCTTGCGGATAGCTTTTTCATGTGGAGTTCATCGTGTAAAATACTCCAAACTTGTTTTTCGTGTATTTTAACAATATCAGCAAGTTCTCTGAGCTTTATTCGTCTATCTTTAGTCACTTCATTAAATATTTTTCTAATGTTTTCAATAGTAGCAGCAGTTTTCGGTCTTCCAGAGCGTTGTTCATCTTCCGTACTTGAACGACCCATTTGAAATTGTTGAACCCAGGATTTCACGGTGGAGTATGATGGTGCATTCTCACCATGAACAGAATCCAATTCATCTTTGATTAATTGTGGCGTATAACCTTTCATATAAAAATGTTTAATTACCGCACGAAACTCTTTATTTTCCATTTTTCAAAAATTATAAAACTTGTTTACTTCAATCACCTGTAACAAAGAAAATTATCATTAAATATTTCGGAAATTTTGACAGATGGCTTATAAAAGATTGCTGTTAAAAAACAACAAAAAAGTTGCTAGTAAAACAGAAAATGTGCCAGGCCAGTTAGTTTTGCGGTCGCCCTCGTATAATGTCTATAATAATTAACCACTTCTAATTTTTTCCAAAATGGATTCAAGAGTTTCTAAAATAAAGTGGTTTTCTTTAAAGATTTTTGAATGTTTGCCGAAAATTTATTACAGATTGTATTGAAACGTATAGATTATCTAGAAATACGATGATACAACTAGCTACTGGCAAATTTACAAAAGATTTTATCACTGAAAGTTACTAATTTTTTAAACATAAATTAATCAAATCAAAAACTTGGGATATACAAGGGTTGCTATTTATATTTCAGGTCCTGGCAATACTAGTTTTCCCAGATGCAAACTGGAACTTCTATTGGAAACTTTGACATTTTTTAGCATAACTTCAATCAGAACGTTTTGTCATTTGAGTTCGAATTGTTTTGTTTACAGAGTGTTGAAAAATTCATCTCAGTCAAAAAATGGAATTATCCCTTGAACATTTTCGTGCGATGATTTTTACGATTTTCGGCGTGGGTTATCGATACAAGAGTGTTTATATCATCTTGTTTCGACTTTTGGCGATGAAGCACCATCAAAAACCTTTGTTAATCGCTGTTACCAAGAGTTCAGTCTCGGACGCCGTTAGCTGCGGGATGAATTTCGTGAAGGACGTCCAACTGCGGTTACTTTGCCAGAAACCATCGATGCTGTGCGTGAACTGATTAAGCAAGACCGACATGTGACATACCGTGAGATTGAGGCATCCTTGGGCGTAAGTATGACAAGCATCAATAAGATATTGCATGATCATTTTGCCGTGAAAAAAATTTATTCTCGTTAGATCCTACATAATTTGACGAATGCTCAAAAAAAGGCTCACATGGATTGGTACAAAGAGATGTTGCAAAAGTATAACTGCGGCAGCTCAAAGGCAGTGTAAAACATTGTCACAGGTGACGAATCATGGAGCTACGCATATGAACTCGACCCGTTATGGGTCTAGACGAGCCAAATCCAACGAAAGTTCTTCGTGGAAGAAGTGCATCTAAGCAAATGATTGCGTTTTTTTCGGTATACCAGCCCAGGTTGCCACAGTGCCTTTAGTGGAACGTAGGACGGTCAATTCTGAGTGGTATACAACCATCTGTTTGCCAACAGTGTGCGAAGAAATGAGGAAAGATAATAAGAGAAGACGCATCATTTTGCATCGCGACAATGCGAGCTCTCACACAGCCAGCTGAAACGATGACCACTCAAGATGTCGAATTGATAAGCCATTCAACGTACAGCCCTAATTTGACTTCTTCTTATTCCCTAGCATCAAGAAAAAATGCGTGGTCAACGTTTTTCATCGCTCGAAGCAGATGTTGAAGCGTTCAAAAATCATATTTTGGAGGTGTCACAATCGGAGTGGAAAAAGTGCTTCAAAAGTTGGTTTGTTCACATGTAAAAGTCTATTCATCTTAATGGAGAATATTTTGAAAAACAACAAAACCATTTCCAATGATAAATTATTGCAATACTCGTATGTGTAATCAAACGAAGCAGTTTTATTGAATATGAGGCATTTTACTGCTTCAAATCAATTAAGATTGGAAAGGAATTTCGAGCTGTAGCTCCCATACAAATTTAAATGTTATGCTGAGTCTTTCGTTATAATAAAGGTATGGTTTTGCTCCTTCAAAATTAGGATTCGGAACCGAGTTCAAAGAGTACTTAGAACCAACAATCAGTAAAAACAACCAATACATGTAAAAATTCAGTCCTAATAGTCTATTGGTTTTAAGCTGTGCACTCTACATTTTCGGTTTGCACACGAATAATGACCATTTGTCATTAAACCTAGTTCGCACTGTACCATTATCGTGCTCCTTTAACACGGTGGTCTACTCTATTTAAAGCAACATCAGCATTGTTAGGGCAAAGGAGGAAAATAGGTCGCGGCAACCAAAAAATCAGCCATAGCGAAAAATGCCAACGTCATCGGGTGGGTTAACATCATCAGCACCACAACCAGCGGCAGCAATAGGAAAACGAGAGTCATCAACGACATCATCTAAACCATCAACAAGAGCAACAAGACCACAGTGTCCGCCAGTCCGTCCGTCCGTCCGTCGTCCGTTAGTTCATCACCATCATTCCAGATTTAAGAAGACTCAACAGCGCGAAAAACGTTTATGATGTCATCTCTCCTGCAAACACTTAACATATTTTGTAGTTCTCACGTCTCCATCATTACCCCGCACCACCCCCTGGCAAGTCGCAGTGCAAGCGTGACTAGTGAGTAGCGACAGTCGCTCTTAGTCGAATCTTAACCGTAGTTGGTTTTTGCTGTTGTTGTGTTGAATATTTTTTGATGACTCTGTCTCTCTGGCATTGTTGTGTGTGTGTGTGTTTCGGAGGTTGACATTTGACGCCATTGTTTTGTTTGATATTTCTAGCACTTGTTCGCTTGTCGGTTGTCTGGTACCCCCCGTTCCTGCCTCTCCGCCGTTTACCACGGCTTTGTTTTTTTCTTTGTCGTCTGTGCCAGTCGCTGTCGTCTGTTGTTTCATTGCTCACGGCTTACGTTCGCCCGCTTGCCGCCGCTCTCCTTCTCCATGGCTGATGTCGTGGGCGAGGGTGACGTAGAGAAGTGCCGTGAAATCATAAAAATAGTTGGTGGCTGTCGTCGCTGTGATATGTTAATTAAATTTGATCGGTCATAAAATCGTACTCGCCATAGCCGTTGGCTGTTTTAAACCCTACACTCGAGGGTGGATGGTATATTAAATTTGTCATTCCATTGTCAGCGCCACGAAATATTAGTCAAAGGCCCTATAAAGTGTGTAAATTCTTGATCGTCGACGATCTACACGCAGAAAAAAAGTATGGTTGTGGTGACAATATTCCAAGAGGATAATACTATTGTTGGGATTATGATCTTTACAACCATACTATGATGCACACTTAACCATACTATGATCTCCACAACCATATTATGATCCTCACAACCATAGTATGTTTCACATACAATCGTAGTATGATTCTCACACAACCATGTTATGATCCCTGCAACCATAGTATGATCACACAAAATTATACTAGGAACCCCAATATTATTTATTAGAATTGGATTAAGTTAAAAAAATTGTTACACTTCAACAATAATAATATTGCGTCAATCATACTATTGTCAAAATTAAATTCAGTGAACAATGCTGTTGTTACGACGAACATACTTTTATTGCGGAGAACATATTATTATTGCCGTGACCATATAGTAACCATGTTTTTTCTCTGCGTGTAGTCATGTGCGTGCATTTGTCTGTTGCAAGCACGATAGCGGTGAAACGAAAGAAGCTAGGATCCTGAATTTTTGCATGTTGATGGCTTATGGCTTTAAGCTGATATGGATTGTAAAAGGGCGAAATCTACCCAGGGAGAAAAAAAATTCCCTTTAAGGGACTAAAGGTACCTCGAAGAAAAGTAGACTTTTTTTGTTGACGGACAATGGTACATATATGGTCTAAACCTAAGGGTGGATGGTATATTAAATTTGTCATTGCGTTTGCAACTATACAAAAAATTGAACGGAGACCCTATATATTCTTCGTAAAATTCTAATATGATCTGGCCATGTCCGTCCGTCCTTGTGTCCGTTAAAGGCACGATTGCAGTCAAACGAATGAAGCTAGGATCCAGAAATTTTGCATGATGTTAGCTTATGTTCATAAGCCGAGGATTGTAAATGACCTGAATTGGCCTAGGGAGAGAACAGTTTCCCTTTAAGAGACTAAACGTACGTCGATGAATAGTACACTTTTTTTGTTGACGGACAATGGTTTAAATGGTTTAAATAGTGGGGACTCAGTGAATACCCCTAAAGAGGAGATATTTGCTGAGTTTTATGGCTCAAGTGGCCTAAAAACCGTACCTCAGGATCAAAGCGGGCGAATTATAGTTAACATGGACCTTTGTGTACTCAAAGTAAAAAAAAATCGGTCGAATTATATTTAATATGGACATATATGTACTCAAAGTAAATTAAATTTTCCTACGAATCCATATATAAATGGGCGAAATCGGCCCAGGGAGAAAGAAGTTTCCCTTTAAGGGATTAAAGGCACTCTTAGCTCGATAAAAATGTTCACATTTGTGAGTATTTGCTAAGCAAATAATTTTTTTTTTGAACGGACAATGGTTAAAATCGGAACTGTTAGTTGAAACGTATTAAGTACCTCGTAAGAGGGGACTTTTTGGCTTATGTAGCCCAAAAAACGTACCACATAGTCGTAAAACGGACGAATTTTAGTCAATGTGGACATATGTACTTATATACTTAAATAACAAAAATTTTGCTACTTATTCAAATATTGAGTACTTTTGATGTTTTGGCTGAGATTAGGAACGGTCGCAAAAGGTCCCAAAAAACGTACCAAAAGGGCCCAAAGAACGTTCAATTTTTGTTAGCTTTTGTAGCTTGGGAATGGTAGAGGGTATAAAAGGTTCCGCCTGGCCGAACTTCACTACATTTTTATAAGATTTCCCCGTTCTGTTCACCCGCCCAGCATAGGCCGGTCCGGGCCCACGATCGAGAATATTCTTTATAATTTTGTGTTTTCTACGCTCCATCATAGGCTTGAGGGCATACTAACTATTCTATTCAGTCTGCAATACCTTGATATGCCGATCGGAGACCCCATAAAATATATATGTATATTCTGAATCTGAGATGATCTTGCCATGTCCGCCTCTTTGTAAAAAGCAAACCATAAGTCGAATTTTTGAAGCTTGGTGGCTGAAATGACAATTGTTGATGGCCTAGGACGGTATTGCAAATGGACCAGATTGGACAAGAGGTAACAACTTTCTCCTCACAAGGACTAGGTCAACCTTCCTAAACAATCCAAAACTTAAAGACACAACCGAATTCGAGGTATGAGGCTGATATTTGGAACATATGATACTGGCATGGATTTAAACACATCCCGGAGGAAAAGTGGGCGGTGCCAATTCCCTTTGAAAAGTCGTATTTATGGTTAAACTAATGGACCGATCGTTATAAAATTTCATCAGGTTAAAACAAACGGGTTGTGTTATTAATCTAGACTATGTTATGGTAAAATTGAATAAGGGGCGTGGCACGGTCCACTCAACCCTAAGCTTAAAAAGACTATATATCATGAACTTATAGAGATATCACGATAATATTTGAAACATATGATTCAGTCATAAATCGAAACACTTTCTAGAGGAATAGTCGGCCCCCGTCTTCAAATAGTCTCTTTTACGGCCAAAATCAATGATCGATTAATTTTTATTTTAACGAAAAGAAATCAAAGATTTGGAAATAAGTATAGACTCATGAACTGTTAGAGATATGAGTCTATACTAATTATATGGCAAAATGACTAGTATATGGTAAAATTGGATAAGTGGGCGTGGCACCGCCCACATAATCCTGAATCTATCTCATGAACTATTTAAGATATGACGATGATATTTGGAACGTATCGTGCCCTAAGCGCGAAAAAGACGTAAGCGCCAATAGGAAAATTTTACCGGAGAGGGTTTCTTTATTTTTGTCTTATTCATCTGGAGGATTCCGATACAATTGAATTTGCTTTATCTTTGTAAACATTTATAATATATTTATTATATTTAAGAATAAAGAGCGATGTAAAGTTTCCTTTCGAATTTCATTAAAAAGCGAGCTTCGAAAATATGGCGCTTAAGTCTTATTCGCGTTAAGAACAGTATTTAATGCTGGAGGGCCGTGCCACGACCCTTTTAAAAAATCGTATTTTTGGTCAAAGTAAGAGACCGATCGTTATAAAATTTTACCGGGATGAAACCAACGACTAGGCAATTATTCTAGACTATGTTATGGTAAAATTGTATAAGGGAGCGTGGTCCTACCTATACAACCCTGAACTTTAAAGGCTATACCTCATGCACTATCACCGATATGACGATCTAAGTTACTATATACCCCGAAAAAGACATAAGCGCCACTCGCTTTTTAATGAATCCGATAGAAATTTTGTACAACGCTCTTAAGCTTTAATACTAAAAATTAAATATTAATTCATACTTTAAAAGAGCAAAATTAATTTTATCGCAGTTATCCGGATGAATTAGACAATACCCAAAAAAAACCCTCTCCTGTAAAGTTTACTTTTTGGCGCTTACGTCTTTTATGGTTAGGGCTCGATATGTTGTTGGTATAAAAAGAAGCACACCCTAATAGAAAATAGGCCGGTGACACGTCTCCATGACAACATTTTGCATATTCACGCAGAGAAAAGCCATGGTTACACTATGGTCACCGCAACAATAATATGTTCTCTCCAATAAAAGCATGTTCGTCGCAACCATAGTATTGTTTTTTGAATTTAATTTTTACAATAGTATGATTGCGACAATATTTCTATTGTTGAAATGTAACAATAGCATTATTGCCAAATTTAGAAATGAAAATATGGTTGTAGCAACCATATAAACATGATTGGTGCAACAAAAGTATTGTTGTTTAAAATTTACGTTAACAAAAATATGATTACGGCAATCATACAGTATGGTTGTGACTATGAACATAACAAAACAGGTTTTGTAGAGCATACATGTATATGTGTGCGTATGTTTTTTGATATACAAAAAAACACATACACACGATACAGTGAATGGTTGCTGTCCATTAAAAAAAACAACAACAATCGAAAGGTAGTTCCAGGGATTTTTATTGTGTTTACTTTGTTCGGTGAAATACTCTAATAACGACTGGTTCTCGTTTATTTAAAATCTGCCTGCACTTAAGTATATAGCCATTGATCATGGTTTAATCACATTCGTTACTTGGTGTCTACGGATGGTGAAGTAGCATTCACCTCTGCTGGCAACTAAAAGTATTTTTGACCGTTGGAATATATATTTTTGTTTCTTGAATGAAATGTTTAATAAAAACATGGCTTCAATTCTGGCTATGAACTAATAGTAATGCAATTTAATTTAATAAAAACAATTTGATAAAAACCTCTATTTTTGAATAACAACAATAACCAATCCTAATAAATAATTTTGGGGATCATAGTATGGTTGAGTGTGAATCATACTATGGTTGTGGGGATCATAATATGGCTGCGTGTGAATCATACTATGGTTGTGAGGATCATACTATGGTTGTATGAGAAACATACTATGGTTGTGAGGATCATACTATGGTTGTGGGGATCATAGTATGGTTATGTGGGAATCATACTATGGTTGTGGGGATCATAGTATGGTTATGTGTGAATCATACTATTGTTGTGAGGATCATAATATTGTTGTGTCACAACCATATACCCAACAGTAGTAAGATCCTCTTCGAATATTGTCATCCCAACCATACTTTTTTTCTGCGTGTTGGACCCTAATCCCTGATGGAGGGTATATAAGCTTCGGCTCTGCCGAACTTAATTTGTTCACTTTTTTTGTTTAGCCTGGAATTTTATTATTTAACGAAGCCGACGGTACATTGCGCGGGCAAAATAAAGTTAATTCAATTAAAATTGTGTAAAAATGCATATTATTTTTTTGCTTTGCTCTTGGCACGCTCAAATGTGATCTTACACTCGGCGTAAAATGTGTGTCATCTGCACTCATATCTAAGGGGCGGCCAGCCGCACAACCTTTAAACGAGCCGCCCGACAAACTATCTCAAATAGTTGGCCATAAACTTTATGGTTTTAGGACACATATGCTAAATATTTGTTTCGTTAAAAGGCATACTAAATGTAATCAATGAATTTATTAATTGTGCGTATAAATCATTTTGCCAGTGGCAGTAATGTGACGACGTCACAGCATCTCTTGTAGAAGGGAAAGGTCAGCTACCGAGTTCCAGGCGGTGATGACCAGAAACTATGGATGTTTATTCATAATTAAACATTAAATATGTTTTCTTTATATCTCTTAATAAGAATATATTATATACATTAATTAAATTAATAATATTTTAACTTATTTTAAGTTAATGTCTGTTAATGACATGAGTTCGATGATCTGAACAAAGTCAACAATCGTGGCGACATTGTCTGCCAGGATTCTTTTCATCTTCTCCGTAGTTAATATACGTACAGATATGGCTGCTAACAACTTACCCGGCAAAGACTTGCTAATGTCATCTAATTACTTTTTGCATTACATGGTAATGATTGCACTATACTGCAAAAATTAACTTTATAGCCCTTCTTTAGACATAACCAAATTACCCTTATGTAAATGATCTCTTTTTATCCGAATCAATTGAAAATCGGCAATATTAATTGGTAAGAAATGTGTCTTTCACAGAAATCATAATTTATAAAAATCGTAGTAAAATTGAGGAATTAACAGCCAAAAGAAATTAAAATTAAGTTTTTTTCTTGAAAATTTTTGTTTTCAACCGCAATTTTTAAGTGAATTGGCTACGAACGGCCGAAATTTTACGCAAATTAATGAAAAAAGTCAGAAAAATGTCATGTTCACGATATCTCGCGAACTATACGTGATGGCGCAATTCTGATTCAGGAAATCATTTTACATAAGTATCAGTCGGTTTTGTTCGAAGGAGAATTTGTTGTCCAACAGTGTTTATTTATTCATTTCCATCAGCATTATTTGGAAACATTAAATAATGACTTTTATAAGTACGAGGGCTGCTATATATATATATTTTTGGCCTAATAATAAAAATGCGAATATTTATCATAAAATGGTTTTATTGTTTTCAAAGTATTCTCCAGCATGATTTATACACTTTTGCATGCGCTCGAACCAATTGTCGAAGCACTGTTTCCACTCCGATTGAGACACCATGGTTTTTAAACGCTTCAACAGCATCTTCTGGCGACGAAAATCATTGACCACGCATTTGTTCTTGATGTGCGGGAATAAAACGAAGTCGTTGGGTGCCAAGTCAGGGCTGTACGGATAACCCATCAATTCGACGTTTTGGCCGGTCAAAAAGGCGCTGGTTTGAGCCGATGTGTGAGTGCTCGCATTTTCACGGTGTACAATGATTCGTCTTCTCTTGTTTGTTTTTCGAATTTCTCCGATGACTCTAGGCAAACAAATTGTGGTGTACCACTCAGAATAGAGCGTCCTACGTTGCTCAAGCGGAACAGTTACCACAGGACCAGTTTTGCCGAAGAAACAGTCGACCATTTGCTTCGAAGTGCTTCTTCCACGAACCACTTTCGTTGGATTTGGCTCGTCTTCGAAGACCCACACGGTCGATTGCTGTTTTGTTTCGGGCTCATACGCATAGATCCATGATTCGTCACCTGTGACGATCTTATAATAGTCTTTTGAAGCACCGCGATCTTATTTTTTCAAAACTTCTGTCAAATTTTTGTCAATTTGTGCGGGATCCAACGAGAACAAACCTTTTTTGCGGTGGAAGAAATGCCCAAGGATGCCTCTATCTAATGGTATGTCACATGACGATCTTGCATTATCCGTTCACTCACGGCATCAATGTTCTCTGGCACAACGGCCGTTTTTGGACGACCCTCACGACCTTCGTCTTTGAGCGAGCATCGGCCACAATTGAATTCATTAAACCAGTTTCTCACAGTGCTATCGGATGGTGTTTCATTGCCATATAAAGATTTCATCAATGCACTCTTGTCGTGATAATCGAAAGTTGTGAAAAAAATCACACGAAAAAGTTCACGAGTTAATTCCATTTTTGCCAAATTGATTTTTTCAAGTCACTGCAAACAACACAAATGATGGTCGTACGTCAAAACGTTCTGAGTACGTTTGTGCAAAAAAAGTCAAACTTTCCAATGGAAATGTCAGATGGCGCCAGGCAACACTTAGCATTGCCTAGGCCAGAAATATATATATAGCAACTCTCGTAGTTTGACTTAAAGCCGGCACGGCGTCGCAGCTGCTTGTTTATTTTAGTTCAATTTGTTGCCTAAGGAGCGGCTTGTCACAGCTCATAGTTTTAAGCCGATTTTATCGGCCAAGTTTATAGCCTTCTTCGTCTGCGGTATCCGTCTACCTACGCAGGACATTTGGATCTTTTACAAGGAATCCTTGGAACCTGCAGGGAACACATTTTAGAAGCACATTAGAAGTAGCAAGTAAAAACACACATTAGAAGAAGCAAGTTAAAACGACGTTTTATTTGGCCAGGCCAAAAAATTAATCACTCCAAAGTGCCTGCGCTACTAAAGCACCAAACAAAACGTCCTTTTGTGCCCTTTCGGACCCCGCCTCCATCCCTAGTCGCAGCCAAAACTTCAAAACTACTCTATATTTTAATTGGTAGCGAAATTTGCATTTTTTTGAGTACCCATATTTGAGTCCATATTGACTATTGATCGACGTTTCTTGGGCTACATAAGCCAAAACGTCCAGCAACTGTGCTCTTTTTTGAGTTGTTTGGTACGTTCCAACTAACAGTACCCCTTTTGACCATTGTCAGCTAACAAACAATTATGCTTTCTTAATCAAACGTTTATTGGTAAACGTGTACTTTTTCGCAAGGTACCTTTAGTCCTTTTAAAGGGACTCTTTTTTGCCCTGGGCCGATATCGCCCTCTAACAATCTCAAATCGACTTTTTGTTGCAAAAATGAAAAAGTCGTGATCGACTTTTGCGTCTGATTTTTATGGAATAATCGATTTTGCGTTCGAAAATGGGATTTTTCGACTTTTTGCTACCAACTGAACGAATATTTTTGCGCTACACCATTCTGTGGCGCTACACCATTTTATAACTTAGTTTTCTGGAAACAATGTGAGCTAGACCCATCTTAAGTATACTGATCGCCTCAGAATCACAAGCCCATTTGCCTATCAGTCCGTCCGTTCGTCTGCTGTCCATCTAAAACTTGTTATCCAATAATAGGTCTCAGAACCACTAGCTGATTTGATTAACAATGTCTGTCTTTTCGACAATCCGTCCGTCTGCTGTAGAACTTGAGCTTGTAATTAAACTACAGGTCGCAATTGTTGTTCATGAAATTGAGCAGAAGTATGTTTTTTTTTTAAACCAAGGAAGGACGCTTTGGAATTTAAATTGGAATTTAGAAATTCATTCTTCCACGCATATGTTAAGCCGTTTCTATGTTTTAAGCTCTAGAAGCCACACATTATAAGTACATTCAATCCTGAAGAAATTTGGCACAAGTAAGTTTATGGACCAAGGATTTACTTTATTGAAATTGAAGGAAATCGCTTCAGATTTAGACATAGCTTCCACACATATGTACGAGTACGTTCAACCGATTTTATGTCTTAAGCTCTAGAAGGTTTATGAAAATCATTAAAATCATGAGAAAGAAATAAAAACACATACGAGGGTTGCTTTTTCTTTTCGGGTTCGGCAATAAAAACACTATAATTTATCATTGGAAATGGTTATATTATTTTTCAAAATATTCTCCTTTAATATCAATACACTTTTGCATGCTTACAATCCAATTTTCGGAGCAATTTTTCCACTTCGATTGAGACACCTTCAAAACATGATTTTTGATCGCTTCAACAGCTGCTTCGGGCGATGAAAAATACGATGACCACGCATTTTTTCTTGATGCTAGAGAATAAGAAGAAATCATTGGGGATGCCAAATCAAGGCTTTACGGTGGATGGCCCATCAATTCGACATCTTGAGTGGTCAAATAGCTTATCGTTTTGTGCTGATGTGTGAGTGCTCGCATTGTCGTGATGCAAAATGATCCGTCTTTTCTTTCCTTATTTCTTCAAACACAGTCGGCAAACAGATGGTTGTAAACCACTCAGAATTGACCGTCCCACGTTCGACTAAAGGCACTATGGCAACATGGCCAGTGATACCGAAACGCAATCATTTGCTTCGATGTACTTCTTCCACGAACAACTTTTGTTGGATAAGGCTCGTCTTGAAAGACCCATACGGTCGATTGCTGTTTTGTTTCGGGTTCATATGCATAGATCTATGATTCGTCGATTGCTGTTTTGTTTCGGGTTCATATGGATAGATCCATGATTCGTCACCTGTGACAATGTTATACACTGCCTTTAAGCTACCGCAGTTATACTTTTTCAACATCTCTTGGCACCAATCCATACGAGCCTTTTTTTTGAGCCTTCGTCAAATTATGTGGGATCCAACGAGAACAAATTTTTTTCACGGCCAAATGAACATGCAATATCTTATTGATGATTGTCATACTAACGCCCAAGGATGCCTCAATCTCATGGTCTGTCACATGCCGGTCTTGCTT
This sequence comes from Hydrotaea diabolus, assembly GCA_963513945.1. Classification (NCBI taxonomy): domain Eukaryota; kingdom Metazoa; phylum Arthropoda; class Insecta; order Diptera; family Muscidae; genus Hydrotaea; species Hydrotaea diabolus. Next base: position 160,120,424 of record OY740716.1, read on the forward strand.
TATCAGTTCACGCCCAGCATCGATGGTTTCTGGCAAAGCGACCGAAGTTGGACGTCCTTCACGAAATTCATCCTGGAGCGAACGGCTTCCAGCGATTAATAGTGGTTTTTGACGGTGCTTCATCGCCAAAAGTCAAAACAAGTTGATTTAAACACTCTTGTCTCGATAACCCACGCCGAATATCGTGAAAAATCATCGCACGAAAATGTTCACGGGATAATTCCTTTTCTTGATTGAGATGAATTTTTCAACACACTGTAAACAAAACAATTCGCCTTCAAATGACAAAACGTTCTGAGTGGAGGTTATGCTAAAAAATATCAAAGTTTCCAATGAAACTTTCAATTTGCATCTGGGAATACTAGTTTTGTCGGGACCCGAAATATAAATAGCAACCCTCGTATAATTTAATGTTATGGCCAAGAATTTAGCTTTATTATATAGATAAGGGTTTGCCATTATATTTTAAAAAATGATTTCGGCCAAGTGGCTGTTGCTGCTGGCTCGAACAGATTTCAGCTGGGAAACCCAATTTTCGACCACTTTTTGAAGCATTTGGAGCTGTATGTCAGCAATAACGCGCCGAAAGTTCTCTTACAAGGCGTCAATCGTGTCGGGCTTTTCTACGTAGACAGGCGACATCACATTACCCCACAAAAAACAGTCCAGCGGTGTTAAATCGCAGGATCTTGCAGGCCACACCACAGGCCCACGACGCGAGATAATGCGCTCAGTTTGAGATTCCATCAATTTATTGATTGTTTCGTTGGCTGTATGGCAGGTAGCGCCTTCTTGTTGAAGCCAAAGGTCGTTCACATCAACATCGTTCAATTAAGGCACGAAAAAGTCAATAATCTCTATAGCGTTCCCTATTGGCTGTAACATTATGACCGGCTTTATTTTGAAGAAATATGGATCAATGATTCCCTCTGCCCATAGGGCACACCAAACAGTGACTTTTTGAGGATGTAACGGCGTCTCAACAATGGCTTTTTGTTTTTTATTACTCCGAATGCGAAAATTTTGGTTATAAACTTGCCCATTCAACCTGAAGAGAGCTTCATCGCTGAACAACATTTTTTTTTAAAAATCAGTATCGGTAGTCATCTCGTTTTGGGCCCATTTACCACACTTTGCAAACGTTGTTCCGGAGTACGTCTATTTTTATTATGAAATGGCAAACTAAACTGAGCATAAATCAAGTGACTGCGGTCAAAAAGATCAACTCCGAAAAATGTGTGGCCAGATTAAAAACTACACGTCTAAAGAAACACCCTTTACAAGCATTTACATGTCTTGAAGATAAATCTCACACTAGCAAAATCGCCGACATTTACGAGGTGGGAGACACTGCCCCTGGTAATTTTGCAATAATAAATTAAGTAGTGATGCACTTTAATTACTTCCCAGCCGCTGGCTGAAAATCAACAATGATTTACTGTCTCAGAAAAACTCAGCCAAAAGGGGCAAAGGGAAACAAAGGGAAAGGGACATTTATGCCTTTTGCCTTAATCGAAAAATGACTTTTCTTTTGACTGAACTAACCGAGAATTAATTATGGGGCGGTCGCCCCATAACACCACGGACCAAAAGCAAGAAAAGGCTATAGCAAAACAAAAAAAAAAAATATGAAGACAATCGCGTCATTATTCCGCTTTCATGGCATTTTCGTTTCTGTGGCCGTTGTTTTTGCTGCCAAGAACGAAAAAATATCGTATAATAACAGCGAGAAATTACATAAAAATCTTAATTCTGCCTTTGCCAAGATTTAATAACAAAAGACAAGAATAAGTTGCCAAAAATAAATAAATATCATCTATTCGTACCGAGGGAGAGGCGGACAGACCGAACCGCCAGTCCGTCGGACAGAATATGTATTCGTACCGTAGATGTATGTACGAGTATAAGTATGTACGAACATACCGATATAGAGACCAGGGAAATTTACACATTCTTTTGCTAAATGCCATGAAAGTAATTATAATGGTGGCCATAGCGACGATGATGATCACCACTGGCCTTAAGTCATCACCATCAGCGGTTTCAATTGCCACAAACGGCTGTGACTACAACCACCGCCACAATGGCATGGCATACCCCCTCGTTGATGGATGAAAACGAAAATGGCCCATTTTTGTGGCTGTCATCATCCACAAATCCTTTCATAATCGAAGTTACCCGTTAAGGTTTCTTTTACTCTCTTAGGGGATTTGTGATTTTGACTACTCTAAATAATGGCCTTAATTATGGGCCTTAATAGTGGCAGTTTTCTGTTAACAGTGAATTATGGGCTTGTAAATCGCTCTAAATTATGTACAATTGCCATGCCAAGTCATTTTATTGGGTGAGTAATGGCATATATTTAAACATTTGATTGAATGTGAGTTGTTCTTTTCCTTTGAATGCTTTTGTCAAGATTATCCGGTTGTTTAATTTTCTCCAAATTGTTTTGGATTTCCCTGCTATGGTGGCCTTGGAGCGAAAATTCTATTGGGCTTAATCGACTATAAATTCTTGTATACTTCATCGAGACTATAACTCATGTTTTGACTACAAATTCGAAGGTAGTTCGGTGATATCTGAAATTAATATTTTGCCATTTCCTTTACATTCATTTCAAGGGCCACACTTGAGAACGAGCATTTTTGTTATACTAAAAATTTGCAAAAATGACGATTGATGATTTTTGGCCTAAGCCTCCCAAATACTTTGACGATTTTCTTAAAAACTACAAGTATGAGAAAAAAGTACAATCAAATAAAAAATTTTCTGTTTTACTAGCAACTTTTTTTTGTTTTTTAAAAGCAATCTTTTATAAGCCATCTGTCAAAATTTCCAAAATATTTAATGATTATTTTCTTTGTTATAGGTGATTGAAGTAAACAAGTTTTATAATTTTTGAAAAATGGAAAATAAAGAGTTTCGTGCGGTAATTAAACACTTTTATATGAAAGGTTATACGCCACAACTAATCAAAGATGAATTGGATTCTGTTCATGGTGATAATGCACCATCAAACTCCACCGTGAAATCCTGGCTTCAACAATTTAAAATGGGTCGTTCAAGTACGGAAGATGAACAACGCTCTGGAAGACCGAAAACTGCTACTACTATTGAAAACATTAGAAAAATATTTAATGAAGTGACTAAAGATAGACGAATACAGCTCAGAGAACTTGCTGATATTGTTAAAATACACGAAAAACAAGTTTGGAGAATTTACATGATGAACTCTACATAAAAAAGCTATCCGCAAGATGGGTGCCGCGTTTGTTGACTTTGCCCCAAAAAATCGCCCGTTGGACCAATTCCGAGGAGCTTTTAGCGATTTATCAGCGTAATTCAATAGAGTTCTTGCGCCGATTCATAACTGTTGATGAAACATGGATCCATCACTACATCCTAGAATGCAAAGAACATTCAAAACAATGGATAGAAGCTGGTAAAAGTGGTCCCAAGAAGGCGAAAACTGTTAAGTCAGCAGGAAAAGTAATGGTCACAGTATTTTGGGATGCAAGGGGTATAATATTTATTGATTATCTTGAGAAAGGGAATAGTGAATATTATTGTGCATTATTGGATCGGTTGAGTGAAGAAATCAAGATAAAACAACCGCATTTAAAAAAAAAGTTCTTTTTCATCAAGATAATGCTCCTTCACACACTGCATTTTTAACTCAACAAAAACTGGCCGAATTACGATTTGAAATTGCTCCGCATCCACCATATAGTCCAGATTTAGCTCCTTCTGATTATTTCTTGTTTCCAAATTTAAACAAATGTTTGTCCAATAGCGAGGTTATTGCTGAAACTGAGGCATATTTTGAAGGTCTCGAAAAATCTTATTTTTCGGATGGAATTTAAAACCTTGAAAAACGTTTGATGAAGTGTATTGAGTTGAAAGGAGATTATGTTGAAAAATAAATAATAATAATTCCAAAAAATGGTTCTTTTTATGTTAGGCCAGTTCCGTTTGCGGTCGCCCTCGTATACTTAAAAGAAATTGTGTTAATTTAGAATTAAATTTTAAATTTATAATAGTGATGCGCATTACGAATTTCTGATAACTAACACTGGGTTCAAAAACGCAACAGATACTAGGGCACATCAATAATTCCGTTACTTTTCTAGCTTCCCTCGTAGTTATATGAAATGCAACACTGCCCCCATCATGCTTCATCTGTTAATAGACGACTGTCAAGCTTTGAGAGAGTTGCGTCATTTAGTTTGTGCTTAACAGCTGTTTAAAACATACAACCTTGTGGATTTTGCTAAAAGAAAGGAAAAAAAGTGAATTTCGAGTGCTCATTAAACATTATTTTTTGCGGAAAATACCGGCAATCAAATCTAAGAAAAGCCTGACTCTGCACCATCGATTTCAATGGTAAAAAAAAGTTTGACGTTCGCTGTGGTCGCACAAATGACGCTGAACGTTCTGGACGGCCAATTGAGGTCAATACACCCGGAAATGCCGAAAAAGTCCACGATATGGTATTGGCCGATCGAAGAGTAAAACTGCGTGAGATTGTTGATTTCATATGGCGATGTGGTTTCGATTTTACATGATCAGTTTGGTTTAAGAAAGGTGTCTGCAAGACGGGTGCCGCGTTTGCTCTCAATTGACCGTAAACGCAACCGTGTGAAAACTTCAAAGGATTGTTTGGAGTTGTTTAACCGCAATTCGAATGAGTTTTTGCGGCGTTTTTGTAAGTGTGGATGAAAAACGACATGTATACATGACAACACTCCGGAGACCAAGCAGCAGTCTTAAATATGGGTTTCTCCGGGGTGACCCGGCTACGAAGAAGGCCAAGGTGACTTTGTCGGCCAATAAGGTGATGACAAGAGTTTTTTTTTGGGATTTACGCGATTGCGCATCGATTACCTTCAAAAGGGGATAAACAATAACCGACGAATATTATGCCAAATTATGGCACTGATTTAACGAGGATTTGAAAAAAAGTACGACCCCATAAGGCCAAGAAAAAAGGTTTTTTTTCCTCAAGATAATGCACGGATGCACACGTGTGCAGTCTCAATGGTAAAATTGCATGAATTGGGTTACGAATCGGTACCTCATCCGACATATTCTCCGAATTTACTCCAGTGACTATTTTCTATTTCCAAACCTAAAGAAATGGCATGGTGATAGGAGTTATAGCTCCAACGATGAATTTATTGATCAAACAAATGCCTAAATAATGGTCCTTAAAAATCCTATTTAAATAAAAGAACATTTTGCTGAAAAATAATTTTTTTTTCAAAAAAAAAAACGTGCTTTTTTTTTCGAAAAGTCACGGTATTATTGAAATGCCCTCGTATAATCGGGTCATATATATTAAAGCTTCGAAAGAAATACCACATAAAACTTAATTAATGCATGATTTAGGGTGATGAAAGTACTGAGAATTTTGACTAGGCCTATCCTTAAGTAAAAGCTATTTACCCCGGCTTAAGTCCTTTAAAATTGCAAACAGTTTTTAAAGGTTGAACTCGTTGTAAAATACTGATATCTCACCACGGATTTCACTGTCCTCTTTATACGCTCTACCGAAGTTTGCATGGTGTATTCAATTTTTCATTCCGTTGGCAACAGCACAAAATATTTATCGGAGATCCCATAAAGAATATACTTAGTTGGGACATAAATACTGTTACAACATTGAACACACCCATTTCAAAAAAAAATATTTATCGGAGATCCCATAAAGAATATACTTAGTTGGGACATAAATACTGTTACAACATTGAACACATCCATTTCAATAGTAGAACTGAACGTACCCCGTTAATGTCATACGGGTTTTGAAAGCTTACCTCAATGACGATAGTCTGTAACGGGATTTTAAAATTGTTTCAACTTTCATCATGGAGTGGTCAGATAATGAGAACCGTATCGCTGTAATAGCGCTTTTCAAGTGTGAAATGAAAAAAGCGATATTTTCAAAACACTCCGGCCACTAGGGATTAACTGCATGTTCGTCTACTCCAAAATTGATCCCCAAAATTATTTATTAGGATTGGGTTATTTTTCAACAAAAGATATTTTTATTTACTAATTTTTCATAGTCAGATTGGAGACAATGTTTCCATTGAACATTTATTTAAAGAAGCCAAAAGTTATAAGCAGTCGAAAATACTCGTACTTTTAGATGCAAAAAGAGGTGACTGCAATTGAGATAAAGCTCTTCACTCTCCTCAGACCCCAAGCAACGAATGTAATTAAACCATGATCCATGGCTGTATACTAAAGTGCAGGCATATTCTAAATTAATGAAAGTCTGTTAACAGAAGAGAATGGACAACTACCATGCACTGATTTCTATCGTTGGTCTATAAAAACCATACGGTAGATTGTCATATTATTGTTAACATTAAACCCAAACAACAATAGTTTTGTCGCACCAACCATGTTTATATAGTTGCTACAATGATGTTTTCATTTCTAAATTTGGCAATAATACTATTGTTACATTTCAACAATTTTATTATTGGTTTAATCGTAGTATTGTCAAAATTAAATTCACAGAACATTGCAGAGAACACATTATGGTTGCTGTGCCCATATAGTAACCATATATTTTCTCTACATGTGCTTACGGGGGTTGCTATTTATGTTTCTGGTCCAGCAATAAAAGCACAATTATTTGTCATTGGAAATGGTTTTATTGTTTGTCAAAATATTCTGCTTTAAGATCAATACACTTTTGCATGTGCACAAACTAATTTTCGAAGCACTTTTTCCACTCCGATAGAGACACCTTCAAAACATGATTTTTGAACGCTTCAACAGCTGCTTCGGACGATGAAAAACGTTAAGAAGAAGTCATTGGGTGCCAAATCAGGGCTGTACGGTGGATGGTCCATCAATTCGACATCTTAAGTGGTCAAAAAGCACATCGTTTTAGCTGATGTGTGAGAGCTCGCATTGTAGTGATGCAAACTGATCCGTCTTCTCTTATTATCTTTCCTTATTTCTTCGAACACTGTTGGCATACAGATGGTTGTATACCACTCAGAAATGACCGTCCTACGTTCCACTAAATGCACTGTGGCAACATGGCCGGTTATACCGAAAAAAAACGCAATCATTTGATTCGATGTATAAGTACTTCTTCCACGAAGATTTTTTTTTGCATTTGCAGTGTATAACCTGTAACAGTGTTATACACTGCCTTTGAGCTTGAACCTTTTCAAAAAAATTTTGCACCAATCCATACGAGCCTTTTTTGAGTATTCGTCAAATTATGTGGGTTCCAACGAGAACAAATTTTTTTCACAGCCACATGAACATGCAATATCTTATTGATGCTTGTCATACTAATACCCTCAATCTCATGGTATGTCTCATGTCGTTCTTGCTTATTTAGTTCACGCACAGCATCGATGGTTCTGGCACAGTACAGTACAGTTGGACGTCCTTCACGAAATTCATCCTGGAGCGAACGGCGTCCAACACTGAACTCTTGGTGGCAGCGATTAACAGTGGGTTTTGATGGTACTTCATAGCCAAAAGTAAAACAAGTTGATTTAAATACTTTTGTCTCGATAACCCACGCCGAATATCGTAAAAAATTGTTGCACGAAAATGTTCACTGGATAATTCCATTTTTTACAGAGATGAATATTTCAACACACTGTAAACAAAACAATTCTGAGTGAAGTTATGCTAAAAAATGTCAGAGTTTCCAATGGAAGTTCCAGTTTGCATCTGGCATCACCAGTATTGTCAGGACCCGAAATATAAATTGCAACCCTCGTATTCCTCGCAAGAGGAAAACCGATCGATCGACGTCCCCATAAATTCAACATCACCCAAGCTTACATTTATAAACCCCATTATACTCGTAAGGTAGACCGCTCGTCACACATTTCACTGGTTATTGTACACCGCCTTAAGTTCTTCAGATAAACCTATAAACATATCGATCGATTTAAAACCGCAGTGGGTGCTGATTAGTACACACAAATAAATAATCAGTTGGAAATCGGTTCGTGTTACAAAAATGCTGTTGTAAAAATACACTTTCTGTTGCAAACACCAACATGTCATTGTATTGATGGATACATGGTTCCTATCACCAACAAATGGTCGCTATCATAATATTACAGTTCTCGCAACCAATTAATCGATTACACTAACCGAAATTAGTTAAACTATTGGTTGATACAGCAACCAATTATATAATATATGGTTCTTGCATTGATAACTTATACCAACAATCATTAAGAACAAGTAATACTCGTATATGTACAAATTATGTTTCAATAATCATCTTAATGAGTTAGGATTACCGATATTTTGTCTCTTGATCCGATAACGTCAGTTTCCTCTACCGAAAATTTCCGTGTACCCAACCAATATTCGGTTGTAATGATGTAATACATAGAGAGATCATGCAACCACCAACATTTGGTTGGCAAAAACTGAAATTTTGGCATCAAATCGGTTCTCTGTGTGTACGTTAAATGTTCCTCTTCATGGAACTATTGCAAGTCCACAATTTACATCAAGATGCCTGTAGCAGCGAACATCTAAGTTAAAATCCCCGTAGGATTGGGAACTTTTCTCAAACCTCGTTTGAATTCTCGATGATTTGCTTTAGCCCGTATGTGCTATTAGTTGACCTACATTCCTATCCTGTATACAGTGGAACTTCCATAACGCACACTTCCATTAGTCGAATTATTTTTAAGTAGAACCACATCTAGTGGCAGTAGTACAAAGGAGGCAAATTCCCAGAAGTTCTGCTTCTTTAACTCGAACTTCGGGATAATGGTGGTTTGCGTTATGGAAGTTTCACTGTATAAAATCTTTACGGAAAGTCTTACAATAGTTTTACCCGCAGGTGAAAATTTCCACCCCTTTGAGACGTAAAATTCAAATTTTTCTAAAAACAGCAAATCTTCTTCAATATTTTTGAAAACAAAAAAAAAGTTGGCGATATTTTTAGAATACCCGCTAGCAGACAAAACACATGATCGCACGTTGGTCCTCACACTTCGTCCGCCGCCGCTGCCTTTGCCATTCGCTACGAATAAACAACACACAAAGTGATGATGTAGAAGAAAATGCGATGAAAATGTTTCACAGCCAGAATCGAAAGAACCGAGAAAAGCAAAAATGTTCCTTCAGACAGCTGTTATGATTGACTGACAAATTCTGTGTGTGTGTGTATGTAAAGAGGCGGATGGGGGTGCTGGGATCGACAAGTGGATGTGATGTGTGTCCCGTGGTCTACACAAAGATCACTTGTAAAAGCTGGCAAGACATTTCTTTTGACTTTTTTGTGGCGATGTTGATTTCTCTTTCGATTTACTGTCATCTTTGGCCGCCACACAAAGGTACTCGTACAACAGTTGTTGGTCAAACAAGTCAGCTGGCATATGGCGAAGAATAGTCGCCAAGTCGTGAAGATGCTAGAGAAAAGAAGACGCTACAGTAATCTTCTACGATACTATGGTGCAGTTATGTATCGTCAACACATAGTTCAAAATGTAAGCATAACACAAATAATGCGCATGATGAATTGAATTATTCTTCATTTGAGGAAAGTCTAATTTTAATACATATTTTTTTCAACGAGCAAGGTAGGACTTACTAAAATACTGCCGAATTTTAAGTATTGACCGAATTATATGTTCATCGGTTTTTAAAACCTTAAGCGCTAGAAGCCGCATATCACATCCAATCTAGATGACGCTACAGTAATCTCTAACGATATTATGGTGCAAATATATTAAATACAAATTTCAAAAATTAAGCAAGAAAAAAAATAATACAGATGATTTGATTTAGTCTCCATTTGAGCGAAGTATAATTTTCTGAAAGTTTTTTTTTAAAGAGCAATGCAAATTCAAATTTATTTTAATTCTACCGAATTTTGGGTATTGACTGAACTTGGAATACTATTACCATTGTTTTTTTTTAATTTGTAACTTTTAACATTGGAGGTATAGACAAATTTTCTCACGAAACAAAAAAAAACAATGACTCACATCAACTGTATAAAGGAAATCGTTTTAAAGGCCATTTAATATGATTAAACAAAAGGAGGAAATAATGTACGCCTTTAGTAAATACAATCCTCTATACTCTTACAAAGTTTTGGGAAAGCCCCTAACGACTGAGGGCTTAGCCAGAATCAATGTCATTGATATTATTCAGTAATAACAATTATATAGAATTGAGTAATTAAAAACCTAAAGTAGTTTCTTAATTCCCAACACTTCAAAGTATACGTTACAAAATAAATGACTAAGAAATGTTAAATAGTTTTAAAATGACACGACTTCCAATTCAAAAGTTGGTAAATTTTAAAAAAGGAACAAAATATAATTGGATGTAATTGTGAGAAAAGGTTAGGCTAAAATGAAAAGATCGCTCCAGGATTTGTGCAGTTTGACCAATGAGATAAAGTGCTTAGTGCTGTCCACAAACATCTTAAGATTGCTTCGATTCCTCTGAGGAATCGGCCTGATAGCGAATATTTATCATCAAAAATGGTTTTTATTATTTTTCAAAGTATTCTCCAGCATGATTTATACACTTTTGCATGCGGACAAACCAATTCTCGAAACACTTTTTCCACTCCGATTGAGACACCTCCAAAACATGGTTTTTGAACGCTGACGACGCATTTTTTTCTTGATGTGAAACTTGGTTTGCACCGATGTGTGAGTGCTCGCATTGACATGGTGCACAATGATTCGGCTTCTCTTGTTCCTTTTTCGAATTTCTCCGAAGACTTCAGTCAAACAAGAACAGTCGCCACATGACCAGTTTTGCGGAAGAAACAGGCGAACATTTGCTGCGAAGTGCTTCTTCCACGAACAACTTTTATTGGATTTGGCTCGTATTCGAAGACCCACACGGTCGATTGCTGTTTTGTTACGGGCTCATACGCATAGATCCATGATTCGTCACCTGTGGCGATTTTATAAACGCCTTTTGAAGCACAGCGATCATATTTTTTCAAAGTTTCTTTGCACCAATCGCCACGAGCCTTTTTTTAACGATTGTCAAATTGTCGGGATCCAACGAGAACAAACCAGTCTTACGGCCAGGTGTTCGTGCAATATCAGATCTATGCTGGTGGAAGAAATGGCTCTATCATATGACATGACGATCTTGCATTATGAGTTCACGCACGGCATCAATGTTCTCTGGCACAACGGCTGTTTTTGGACGACCTTCACGACCTTCGTCTTTGAGCGAACGTCGGCCACGATTGAATTCATTAAACCACTTTTTCACATTGCTATAGGATGGTGCTTCGGCGCCGTACAAAGATTTAATTTCATCGATGCACTCTTGTCGAGATAATTCACTCTTGTCGAAAACTGTGAAAAATGGTCGCACGAAAATGTTCGCGAGTTAATTCCATTTTTTTTCCAAATTGATTTTTTCAAGTCACTGCAAACAACACAAATGATGGTCGTACGTCAAAACGTTCTGAGTACGTTTATGCTAAAAAATGTCTATCTTTCCAATGGAAATGTCAGATGGCGACAGGCAACACTTAGTGTTGCCCATACCAGAAATATATATAGCAACCCTCCTATTGCTTCATGCCAGAAACTATTTCACCTTAGAGTTAATGGTAGTGTATGTGACAGAGGAATTGCATCATAGTTTTGATCCGCTCTGCACATATATATTCATGGTCACTCCTTCAATACGAAGAAAATGAACGTCTTTAATAAGGTCTATAAGAACGCCTAGGACTTTACTTAGCTCCAATTTATTTAGATATTCCAACCCAAAATTTATTCCACGCGAGGGGGTTTAAAGTCGTAATATTGTAAAAACTGGCCTATGACACAGAATGTGTTTCGTTGTTTCGATATCCTGCTCATATTGTGTGCCTCTAACTTATTCAATTCCGTATGTAGAGATGCTTTCTTTAATTTCTAAGAATGCTAGGGGCAGTGGCAGATAAAGTGTTCCATCTTCTTGATGCCTTCTTTAAATGCTTTGCATCTTTTCTTATTCCCATGTCCAACATAAAATCGATGTGTTCAATTCGTTATTGCGTACTTGATAGTTAATTTAACAGATCTTAGGTTTGTATTGGTATAAATCCACCCGCAGGGCATTTCAATTCCATTCTTGTGAATGCTGGTTCTTGACCTCGCCATGTCCTTGCACCTCATCATGTCCATTCGTTCAAAGCAAAATGATTTTATATATCTTCAGTGTTGCATGCCCGGATCGAAAGCCGACGATTCCATTTAGCTCAGGCTCGTTGTTGTAAAAGGACCCCTTGACTCTTATTAAAACATCCAGCCAACCAACGTCCCAACGGAATTAAGGATCTGCCGCTCAAGAAGCCACGTACTAAATCCGATATCTTACCATGTTCAAATTGGACCATCTCTGTCCACGTTTTAAAATTCGACCAAGCCTTACTAAACTGACAAAAGCGATCAACTGTGACCAGGTTTACTACATAAGTTCAGCTTTAATCTATGGTCTAAAAGTTCTTGCCTTCAGTATTGCAATGCCATGGCCAGCCACTGTGATATGCAGCAGCTGTCAATTTCCGCTTTTCACTTAATTGGCGTTCGGAAGTTCAGAAGCACGGCTGACAGGGCCCTAGTGGTCATTTTCTACTCAGGGTTACCCTCACTAACGTATTAAAGATCGCTGCATTACGATCGAGAAGACGAAGGTGTTATTGCATGCTTCGGTTTTCAATACAGAACCCTGTCTAGGAATTTCCTACATATTTGATGCCTTATTTATTTCTAATTAAGAATCTATTTACCCAACTAACTAAGACAGTAAAGTTGACAGAAATCTCTGTCAATAAAGCTCTCAAAGATCTTATGCTTTCTTCTGGTAACCTGATGCGCAGACAATCAATGCCTTGAAAATCCTGCAAGGTGTGTACGAGGTTTGTACAATAGAAAATGGGAATTTTTAAAGTTCTAGGGCTACGTGCATTCGATAAGAGTTTATTTTCAGTAAGGTTTCATAAGGTTTGCCATTCTCTTTTGCAGTGTTATATCGTAGTTGTATTGTTCGTCGTTAAATTAGCATTTTGTTATTACCCAGATACAAGTTTACTATTCGTGAAAAATTCCGTATTGAATATGGACAAAATCGGAAAAATTCCTCTCGAAAGGATTTAAAAAATAGAAAACAAAAGCAGGAACAAAAACTAGTGCAGCAAAGTTGAGTTTGCATAAATTTTGTTCCCAATTACTTACCTACTTTGTATAATATTTTAACAAACATACATTAAAAAATCATTGAAAATTATGTCAACGCTGACTTTTTATCAGATTTGAGCTGTTTATGTTAGAGTGATTAATAAAGCACTCAGATTTTAATGTAGCCAAGGTACCAAAAATATTTGAGCTAGACCCACTTTAAAGTATACCGATCGAGCTGCTGATTCCATTTATCGATGTCTGTCTTTTCGAGTTTTATGTTTTTAGCTCCAGCAGCCACATATTACATCCAATATTGAAGAATCTTAGCACGAGTAAGATTTTTTTTCAAATTTAGATATAGCTCCCGCATTTAATTCAGCCGATCTTTCTGTTTTTAGCTCCAGCAGCCAGACCTTACAGTTAATCTTGATGAAAATATGTTTAAAGCTCTAGAAGCCACAACTTTATAGAGAAAGGGACCTAAGGGTAAAATAATAAATTTTCATTTTTTTTTTCTTTTTTTGATGTGGACAACATCTGAGCATCGAATGAGACCGATCCTATGCCCCAAAATTGTTCCCTCCCAGAGATATGCGCGTTTTACGAAAGTGAAGTCGTCGATTCTAAGCGCAAATAGAAAGGGACCTAATCTTTGAAATGGCTCTCCTGAACAAAACTTTTCATCAACTTTTAACTTTTTTTTTTAATGTGGACAACATCTGAGCATCGAATGAGACCAATCCCATGCCCCAAAAGTGTTCCCTCCCAGAGATATGCGCGTTTTATGAAAGTGAAGTCGACGATTCTAAGCGCAAATAGAAAGGGACCTAATCTTTAAAATGGCTCTCCTGAACAAAACTGGTTTTTAACCTTAGGTCCCTTTCTATTTTGCGCGTCACATATGTATGTTGGCACAACACATATTGATTAAGTTCGGCACAAGAAAGTTGCTCATGTGAAGGATAAGCGCTGTTGAAATTAGAGAAAATGGTTTCCGATTAAAATATAAATTAAATTTAAAATTGTTAATTTTATTTAAAAAATGTTAAATTAAAATTTTCTTACTAACTTAAATATGACATGAGTTTTAGAATCCGGGTAAATTAGGCCCAAAAACTTATTTTAAGTTGGCTTTTCTGAACATCAAGGAGTGCAGGGTATAATATAGTCGGCCGCGACTTAAGCTTTTCTACTTGTTAATTTATTAGCTAAGTAAGTGCACAAAACGGGGAAAAATATAATTCTGTACATCTGTGAGGCAAGATCTTTGGTACGTTTTTTTATATGAACGTAGTCCATTAAATACCCTAAGAGTGTCACACAAAAATCTATAGCCGTTTTATAATTATGCTTTATACTTAACCTTTGAAACGGTGTTAACGATCCTTTCATTGCTACGGCAAAAAAAAGCTGACGCTTAAAAGTTATTATATTAAATTAAAGCGGAAGTAAAGCCAGCTAATGTTTAGGAAGAAAATAATCGGTTACACGTTATAATAACCCAAGTGATATTTTTCTAATAATAATTATTAAACAACAAATAACTGAAAATTCTACAGTTTTTCTAAATTCACAACTATTTAATGAACTTATTACAAGAAGAGTGGCTTAAAAATATTGAATAGTTTTTAGATAACAAGAGGGCAAACTCAAAATTTTCGATTTTAAAAAGCAACATATCGGGTGCTTTTAATTATGCACTTGATACTCGTATTGCCCGCACAGTTAAAAAAAAACTAAAACAAAGATTACACAGTGATACAAAATCGAACTTTCCGAATGCGAATGGGATAAAACCAATTGCGAATGAAAGTTGACATTATCCATAACAAAACCTTGAAGAGTTTTTTTAGTTCAGTGTGAGATTTTTTACGCGCATTTGAAATTGGTAATTTTGGAAAGCGGTCTTACAAGAAAAGATCATTAAAAATTTGTTAAATAATGGTTATTTATTATTATTATTATTATCCTGGGAAGTTGTGGTATCTTACAGTTTTTGGGGTCGAGGAATTTATTTTAAACAAAAACTCACGCCAGATGGCGCTGTCATAGAAATGGTGCTATTTCTTGTAGATGTTCATAGAAAAAACGGTGTATTGCAGTAATTATAAATGGATTAATTACAAATACAAATAAAATACAACACAAAGGAAGACAGTTATGACGGACTAAGTCGATTCAAATAAAATATAATATATTTTTAAATATAAAAAGTTGTTTCTGTAATAAAAAAAAAATGTTTTTCCAATAAAACACACAATTTATTTCCATAAAAAATTGGATTTTTGTAATAGTAACGTGCTGAGAATAATAAAATGTACTTCGTTCTATCATTAGTAATATGTTTTACAATGAAGCCAACTTCAAAGATTAAATAGCCTAAAAAAGTAAATACACCGCTTTTTCTATGAAAGTCTAGCACCATTTGTATGACAACGCATTTGGTGTCGGTAATACTTTAACTCGATTTATATCGAGCTTTCTTAGAGCTCGCACTATAAGAGTTGTTGTAGATGGGTTCTCATTCGACAAACATAGGTTGACCGCAGGTGTACCACAGGGCTCTGTCCTTTCTCCATCTTTATTTCTTATTTTCATTGACGATCTTTTGGGTCAGACCGTGAATCCAATCTACTCTTTCGCGGATGACAGCAACCTCTGTCATTCGTATTCATTCGACCGTAGGCCGAGTCTTCAAGATATTGAGGACCAAAGGCGAATTATGGATGAGACACTTGGCCGGGATCTACAGGCCATTTCCGAATGGGGTCGAGTGAATAGAGTAGATTTTAATGCGCGTAAGACACAGTGCTGCTTGTTGTCTCACAAGCGATTCATTGACCCGACAGTATCGTCATTATCTATCAATGATATGGATATCAAACAATCGGATGCTCTTGATGTTCTGGGCATGAAAATACAATGTGACGCTCGTTGGGCGAGGCATGTATTCGAAGTGTCAAAAGAAGCTCTCAAGTGTATAGGCTTTCTAAAGCGGTGCAAGAAATATTTCACTCCTTCTGATCTCTTCGATATCTATACAACCTACATCCGGCCAAAGATGGAATACAACTCCCATTTAGGGGCAGGTGCTCCAAAATCATCCTTGGAGCTACTTGATCGTGTCCAAAGCAGGACGATGGTGTTGATTGGTGACAGTAGGGTATCCAACTCTATTGTTCCTCTTGAGCATCGTCGGAATGTGGGTTGTGTGTCGCTATTCTATCGTTACTTTCATGGTGTGTGTTCTTCAGACATTCGTCGTCTTATTCCTGACGTAAGGATGTTCGGCAGGGATACACGACTTTCCAGGAATTCACACCCATTTGTTATCGATTGGCCGGTAGACCGCACTATACACTACAGATTAAATTCGTTTTTCGCCCGTATACGGACAGTACGGGAATCGACTTCCGGCGAATGTATTTCCCACCAACTACGACATCCAGAAATTAAAGTCAAATGTCAACAGACATTATTCCCCTTGAACTCCCTTACTTCCCACTCACCAATGCAATGCATCGCATGTAAAGGGGAAACCCCCTAAGTGTTGGTCAAAAAAAAAAAATAAACATTTTTTTTTTCAAATATTTAATTTCCAGCGTTCCAAAATCACCTTTAGTTCAAAAACTTCAAATGCGCACTGAACTTCAAAAACCCCTTGAAGTTTTTGTTATGGATAATGTCAAGTTTCATTTGCAATTGGTTTCATCCAATTCGCATTTATGTTGTTGCACTGTGTTACGTGTGGAGGAGTAAATAATTTGTGTTAGAAATTTGGAACTATTTTTTGCTAAAACAGTATTCAAGAAGCAGAATATCTCTTATTTGAAATTTGTATATACAATTTTTTGCTACAAGAATTAAACACTGTTTTCCAAATTAGTAGAACTCGGGCAGTCGTGTTGGGATGTTTAGCCGGCATTTCTATCATACAATCAAGCCTGGGTTTTATCCATACACTTAACATTTTGCAGCGGCAGATTTTCAACTTTGAAGATGTCGGCGACTCTACGAGCAAGATCTAAGCTATGCTCAAGCTTGGATATAAAATCCAATAGCCCTTTGAAGCCTTATTCGAACAGATGGTTTATTGTTCTCTAAAATGAGAGACGTTTTCCATTTGTTCCCAAATGCTTTGTTGAGGAAAGTAAGTGAAACATCATCGTTGATAACCAGAAAGCTAGTTCAGTTCCTAAAGTAAATAACAAATAATTAAAAAATAGAAAATGTTAAACCCTCCTCGTTAAAAAAATCATGCCAACCGCATAATATTACTCAAGTGACACATTGTTGATAAGAATTGTTTTAGAACGAGTAAACGAAAAATATTAAATTTTTCCTAACGCTCAACACTCTAATAAATGTATTACAAAAGAATTTTTGTAAAAATATTCACTTGATTTCAAATAGCATGAAGGCCAAATCAAATTTCTTTCACCGGCACCTTGCACCATGATGATTTATGAAAATGCTGTAGATGGGGACAGTAAATAAGCATCTATTACCACAGCAAATATGGCAAGATTTCAAAGAAGAAGAAAATGTAGATAAAAGAGGGAATTTTCGAAATAGCCCCAAACGATTGCAAAAACATTATATCAATAAGATAATTAAAAGTGAAAGATGAGCATTGAAAGGCATGAGCATTGATTGAGGTTTCATTTGCTTTGTCGTAAAATTGGGCTGCGGCCACATGTCGAGTGGCGGCACTCACAGACAATGGGCCAAGATTTCGAAATACTTGCACTAAACACCCGTCATAAGGGTCTGTCAAATACTCAGTAACAAAAGCCAGCTGTATTAATTTAAATATACCTACATAAGAAACGAGATTTATTTTGTTCCCCTGATTTTATTTCGAGCGAATTAGATGTCTTCAGGTATTCTCATAGATTTCCCCGAAAGAAGTGAAGAACTGAAAAATGAAAACGAACGCATTTAGAAGCAAAGCAGTCTATAAAAACATCAATAAAAATTGACATTCAACAGATAGATACTCGTATGTATAGAGAGCTAGACCGACTGACAGCAAGAGATAGACTCTTACAGACGCACACACATTTTCAGATTCATATGCCACAGATTGAAGTGAAGCTAGAACAAGGGTGGCATATATAAACTCGATATATGCACGAGTACATCTCTACACAAAACTTGAGACTTTTCTGCGCACCGACCGACATACATGCCAGCGGCATACGTATAGTTAGCAAGAGTTTTGAATACACTTCTCTGTCTCTGTTTGTTAACCCTGTTTATTTACATAAATTTCAGAAAATCTACTCGTGGCATCTGCAGCACCACCACCAGCTCCACAAGCAAATGAGAAAATGCACAATGGGCTGATATGCACACAAATGAAAGTGATTTGTTATAACCTTCAAGGAATATTGATTGAGTGCTGATGTTTAGAGATATACCCCATGTTCGATCCAGAACGACTGATTCTAGTTCCATTGAGCAATAACCATCCGTCTGTAAATCTATTTGGACCAAGGAAGAACCCTATTGAAATTGGTGCATATTTTAATGTCCTATAAAGGTTTTTTCCGCTTACAGAGTCTGCAGCTATAGACCGATTCAATACATATCCGACTAAACTAGTCACAGAGAATTGCGATCGACCAACAATTTGGCTGTATCGGTTCATGGTTTGGAAAAAACTTCTTACAAAGGTCCCTTTAGATTTTTAATCCTACAACTCTAGAAGCTACAAATTTAACCCCATCATGCTCTGCTGAAACTCTGTTAACCAAATGGGTCCATATTTTCATACTCCTATACCACCCTTACAAAGGTCCTTCCCGATTTCAGAACCTACGGCTTTAAAAGCCACATATAACATTCTAATCCAACCAAATTTCGCATAGGCCGTTATGAGCGACCAATACTAAATTATAATAATATTGGAATTTTTCGGTCCATGTTTTGTAATAGCTCCCACAAAAGGGTCCCGCCCGCTTTGTAGTTCTCCATCAGCACCTGTCACAAATGACATCCTATCCAACCACATTTCCTATATAGGGATTAAAAGCGGCGTATAGCAATTTCTACTGTTTATCGAGACTAAATTAGGTCCAGACTTAATTTGGGCCCTACAAGACTCAAACTGCAATCTTTGCCAAATCTTTAAAATAAATACTTATTTGAATTCGTAGTGAATTTAAATACTCGTACACATTTTGTACAATATACCATTGTCCACTTTATTTGGCCATTAATTGCGTTTTTGGGCTGCTTCGATTCCAATCTTAGCCATAGCGAAATGCACTTTAATTTACGAGGGCGACCGCAAAAGTAACTGGCCGAACATAAAAAGAACCGTTTTTTTTGGAATTATTATTATTTATTTTTCAACATAATCTCCTTCCAACTCAATACACCTCATCAAACGTATTTCAAGTTTTTTAATTCCATCCGAAAAATAAGATTTTTCAAGACCTTCAAAATATGCCTCAGTTTCAGCAATAACCACGCTATTGAACGTAAATTTTTTGCCACCGAGAATTTTTTTCAAATTTGGAAACAAGAAATAATCAGAAGGAGCTAAATCTAGACTATATGGTGGATGCGGAGCAATTTCAAATAGTAATTCGGCCAGTTTTTGTTGAGTTGGAAATGCAGTGTGTGAAGGAGCATTATCTTGATGAAAAATAACTTTTTTTTCTAAATGCGGTCGTTTTATCTTGATTTCTTCACTCAACCGATCCAATAATGCACAATAATATTCACTACTATTTATAGTTTTTCCTTTCTCAAGATAATCAATAAATATTATATCCCTTGCATCCCAAAATACTGTGGCCATTAACAGTTTTCGCCTTCTTCTTAACAGTTCTGACTTAACAGTTTTCGCCTTCTTGGGACCACATTTACCAGCTTCTATCCATTGTTTTGACTGTTCTTTGCATTCTGGGATGTAGTGATGGATCCATGTTTCATCAACAGTTATGAATCGGCGCAAGAACTCTATTGGATTACGCTGATAAATCGCTAAAAGCTCCTAGGAATTAGTCCAACGGACGATTTTTTGGGGCAAAGACAAAAAACGCGGCACCCATCTTGCGGACAGCTTTTTCATGTGGAGTTCATCATTTAAAATACTCCAAACTTGTTTTTCATGTATTTTAACAATATCAGCAAGTTCTCCGAGCTTTATTCGTCTATCTTTAGTCACTTCATTAAATATTTTTCTAATGTTTTCAATAGTAGTAGCAGTTTTCGGTCTTCCAGAGCGTTGTTCATCTTCCGTACTTGAACGACCCATTTTAAATTGTTGAAGCCAGGATTTCACGGTGGAGTTTGATGGTGCATTATCACCATGAACAGAATGCAATTCATCTTTGTTTAATTGTGGCGTATAACCTTTCATATAAAAAGTGTTTAATTACCGCACGAAACTCTTTATTTTCCATTTTTCAAAAATTATAAAACTTGTTTACTTCAATCACCTGTAACAAAGAAAATAATCATTAAATATTTCGCAAATTTTCTACAGATGGCTTATAAAAGATTGCTTTTAAAAAACAAAAACAAAAAAAGTTGCTAGTAAAACAGAAAATGTGCCAGGCCAGTTAGTTTTGCGGTCGCCCTCGTAGGTACCCTTACGTCCTAGATTAAATTAATTATTCGTTTTGATGACACGGGCCGGTTTTTGCTTCTCATCCATCGGCCATACGTCTGAGCCAAAACTTTTGCGGATTTTAAAAAACATGCATATGTGACGCGCAAAATAGAAAGGGACCTAAGGTTAAAAACCAGTTTTGTTCAGGAGAGCCATTTTAAAGATTAGGTCCCTTTCTATTTGCGCTTAGAATCGTCGATTTCACTTTCATAAAAAGCGCATATCTCTAGGAGGGAACACTTTTGGGGCATGGGATTGGTCTCAAAGATGAAAAAAAAATGAAAATTGAATTTTTTACCCTTAGGTCTCTTACTCTGTGCGCTGTCACATATATCGAATTGTTCTTAAATTCGATTGTCTTTGAATATGTCCTAAAAGTCTCGCAACCGTGGCCTTTTGTAGATTTAAAATTTATAACTAAAGTGCCCGAATGCCTACAGTCCAGCTTTTATGTACGAGTATAAAACCCGACATGTCGGTTTTTTTGTTGTTGTATGAAAAAAAAATATTTTTTAATTCTACGTATGGACTACATAACTAGTTTTTGAGCTAGACCCACCTTTAAGGGTACCATTGACTCAGAATCACCAACTGTTGCGATTTACCGATATCTATCTAACCGTCCCTCTGCCGTCTGATGTCTATCTAAAGCTTGTTATTAAACTAAATGTCGTAATAGTTGCCCGATCTTCATGAAATACAAGTAAGTTTTTTGGGCCAAGGACGGGAGCTATTGAATTTGGAGAAAATTGGTTTAGATTTAGATATAGCCCCCACGCATCCGTTTTTTTTAATTAACCAACACTCAGGGATTTCCGCTATACAAGCAATGCATTGCATTGGTGATAAGGGAGCGGAGGAGGGAAAGAGAGAGAGAGAGAGAGTAATGTTTATTGAATTTCTAGATGTCGTTGGGAAGGTGGGAAGTCGATTTTACATACGGACAGTACGGGCGAAAAACGGCTTCAATCTGTAGTGTATACGAGTACTCGTAGTGTGGTCAACCGGCTAATCGATAACAAATGGGTGTGAATTTCTCGAAAGTCGTGTATCCTTGTCGAACAACCTCACGTCCGGAATAAGACCACGAATGCCTGAAGAACACGCACCATGAGAGAAATGATAGAACAGCGACACACAACCTACATTCCGATGATGCTCTAGGGAGACAATAGAATTCAATACCCTACTGTCACCTATCAGCACTATCATTCTCCTTTGAACACGACCAAGGATGATTTTGGCACATCTGCCCATATATGAGAGTAGCATTCCATGTTTGTCCTGATGTAGGTTGTATAGCTCGTAACATGACGATTGTTTTTATCGACGAAAAAATATGGCCCATCACACCTTTGGCATGAAAACCACACCTCACAGTAATTTTTTACGAATGCAATTGTGTCTCTTGAAGCCCATGTAGGTTTGTTGCTATCCAATGACGCATATTTCGTTTATTGACTAAACCACTCAGCCAGAATTGAGTTTCATCGCTAATCCTGTCGTTTGGGACGATTGTTACGGCCGAAAATTGTAATAAGCGCTCTAAAAGTTGCGACCACCGACTAAGAATTTCGGTAGTAATTTTTAATGATTTATTAACCTTGCTCGCAAATGAACTTTACCAAAATGAAAATTTTGCTTTCGACTAACGTTTCGACACTGAAAGAGCATTAAAAATGTTTCAGGGTGCGTTGACATAAAAATACGAAATTGTTATGTCCCTATTGGAAAACCCTGTAGACTTAATGAAAATTAACTCGTGCATGATCTCCTTCCATATTGCATTAACTATGACGTAAATACACAAAATTTAACTGAATTTATACTGCATTTAGGTATTACAGTCTGGCAACACTGTCTCAATTTATCACAAACAACCGCTGTACTCACAATCAGCGGCTGTTTTTTTCGCTTGTTCTAACGTTAATATACTTCTAAAGGGTGGAGCGCAGTTTTTTGCTCTTTTGGGAATGCAATCACAAAAATATGAATCGTAGAACATTTTTTTTATATTTTAATTATATTGAACAGTAAGGAAATTTTTAAATTACATGGTTTTAAATAGTGTATTTGGAAAATGTCGACCTTCGCCATCCACATACTGCTGCATACGTTTCCTGAAGTTTTCATGAACTCTAACACGCATGTCGACTGGTATTCTGCCAATTTCAGCCTCAATATTGTCAACTAGGTCTTCCAAGGTGTTGGGACGGTTGATACGAGGGTTGCTATATATATTTATGGCATAGGCAACACTAAGTGTTGCCTGGCGCCATCTGTCATTTCCATTGGAAAGTTTGACATTTTTTAACATAAACGTACTCAGAAAGTTTTGACGTATACCAGCATTTGTGTTGTTTACATTTACTTGAAAAAAAAATCAATTTGGCTCAAAAATGGAATTAACTCGTGAACATTTTCGTGCGATAATTTTTCACAACTTTCGACGTGGATTATCACGACAAGAGTCCATGAAGCACCATCCTATAGCACTGTGAAAAACTGGTTTAATGAATTCAGTCGTGGCCGACGCTCGCTCAAAGACGAAGGTCGTGAAGATAGTCCAAAAACGGCCATTGTGCCAAAGAATATTTATGCTGTGCGTGAACTGATAATGCAAGATTGTCATGTCACATAGCGTGAGATAGAGGCATCCTTGGGCATTTCTTCCACCAGCATACATTCGATATTGCATGAAAACCAGGCAATATCGACAATCGCTCAAAAAAAGGCTCGTGTCGATTGGTGCAAAGAAATTTTGAAAGAAAAAAAACACGAATGCGTGCTTCAAAAAACGTTTGTAAGATCGTCACAGGTGACGAATCATGGAGCTATGCGTATGAGCCCGAAACAAAACAGCAATTGACCGTGTGGGTCTTCGAAGACGAGCCAAATCCAACTAAAGTTGGAGTTGGCTAAGTCTGGTAAGCTAGGGCTAAGTCTGGTGCTAGTCTGGTGAGCGTGCCGGCTAGTTCACATCACCCCTCAAAGAAATAAGCCGTCCAGGAAACTTTTGCCTCAAATAATTCATGGTAACCCCTCGCTGTGTGCGCAGTGGCATTATCCTGTTGGATCCATGTATCCTCTACTTGTATTGCCTCAAGAGCTGGCTAAAAAAAACCTGTATCATTGTCAAGTACCGTTCGAAGTTTATAGTTACGGCAAGAACTGGAAAAAGTAAGGGCCAATGATGCCTAGTCGAGATAAAGCACACCACACAGTGTTGCGGTCCGAATGCAGAGGGCTCTTGTGAAGTTGTCTGGGGTCAGTTTTACTCCAGTACTGCACATTTTGTTTGTTTACACATCCACTGAGGAGAAGAACGCTGCACTGCAATGATCGTGTGCGCATTTAAAAAATACCTCAAATACTTCTAATTACCTCACCTTACGTGTCCAATGCATGATGGCAACTGACAGCAGCCTGACCACAGCCTGCAGTGCAAAAAAGCAATTTACCGTGATCCACCCTGTATGTGAATTTTGATCTGTGAAAGAATGAAAGTACAAATAAAAATAAAAAAAAATTAATAAACTTTAAACAAAATGTACCTGTGATGACAGCTTCCTACACGCAGAGAAAAAATTTGGTTACTATATGGTCACGACAATAATAATATGTTCTCCGCAATAAAAGTATGTTCGGCGCAACCATAGAATTGTTTATTGAATTTAATTTTGACAATAGTATGATTGGCGCAATATTAGTATTGTTGAAATGTAACAATAGTGTTATTGCCAAATTAAAAACGAAAATATGGCTATAACAACAATATAAATATGGTTGGTGCATCAAAAGTATTGTTTTTTGTGTTTTAGGCTAGCAAAAATATGATTACGGCAATCATACTATATGATTGTAATTTTTATTCATTTGAATGCTTTTTAGAACAATGTTATTGTTACGGATCTAATGCAATAATAGTACTTTTTATATGGACGTTAAAATTTTTCAACAAGCTGCTTTGGCTTTGTTTAACTGAAATACTTTTAATAAAATCGTTAACGATGTTTTAAACTTATTTGTTCTACTGCTAAAGCAATCACTCCTATTATTTTGAATTTAGTGTATTTTTTAAACCATTTTCATAATTCTAATAAATATGTAATATTAAATAATATTGGTGATCAAAGTATAATTATGTGTGATCATACTATGATTGTAGGGATCATAACATGGTTGCGTGTGAATCATACTATGGTTGTGAGAATCATACTATGGTTGTATATAAAACATACTATGGTTGTGAGGATCATACTATGGTTGTGGATATAATAGTATGGTTGAGTGTGAATCACAATATGGTTGTGGGGATCATATTATGGTTATGTGTGAATCATACTATTGTTGTGTGAATCATAGAATGGTTGTATTTGAATCATACTTTTGTTGTGAGTATCATAATATTGTTGTATCATAACCATATACCCAACAATAGTATTATCCTCTTCGTATATTGTCACCACAACCATACTTTTTTCTGCGTGTAATAAGATCACTAAATGTCAGCCTTTATAATTGTAATGTCTACTGCGTCGTCTTTTTTGGCTGAACTAATTACTATATGACATACAGTTACAGTTCCAAGCATTGCGGAAAACCCCAGGTTTCTTAACCTATCAGTAATATGTTTAATTTCTTGGGGATGTGGTGGATAGTTGTCAATATACTTATACTTGTAGTGAGCAGGATTATTAAAGATCGGGTGCCAAAAATCAATGACAATTTCAGCAATGGTACTGCGTCTCACACCGAATAAGCTACCAACAGTCCTATATTCCGCTGACGATCCCAATGCTTTAATAATCTCTTCTCGAATGGAATACAGAACATCGTATTGGTGTCCAACCTGTCAATATTTTGAAAGCCTTTTTGTTGAGCCGGAAGTTATCGTCCATCGTAAGCGCGTCACACTCCCAAAAAGTGTTGTTGCAGTCCTTTAATAAATTCCCTATATAAATTATATCCTTTACAAAAGTATTATACCTAAAAAGTTCCACAACTGCCTTGTGCTTATTTCAGAGTGTACTACTGCAGCAAAAAGTTCAGATTTATGGTATAGGTAGTGCATAATATGCACTACCTTGTATATTATACAATTTTTACTCTGTCAAATAAATTATGATTTTTCGCATGGCTTCTCTGCTTAATTTTTTTTCTTTTCTCCATTTTAGGTCGAAGTAAATGGCAAAAAATTATTGACAAACATTTGTTTACAATAAAACAGCTACAACCGAAATGCAGATACTGTCGTCTGTCACCATAGAAAAAAATAAATTTTCATTGGTGCATTTTTAATGCAAATTAACTGTGTCATCTGTCTACACGCAGAAAAAAAGTATGGTTGGGGTGACAACATTCGAAGAGGATCATACTATTGTTGGGTATATGGTTGTGACACAACAATATTATGATCCTCACAACAAAAGTACGATTCTCACATAACCATACTATGATCCCTTACAACCATAGTATAATTCACACATAACCATACTATGATCCCCACAACCATAGTTTAATTCACACTTAACCATACTATGATCTCAAGAACCAAACTATGATCCTCACAACAATAGTATGATTCACACTCAACCATACTATTATCTTCACAACCATATTATGATCCTCACAACCATAGTAGGTTTCTCATACAACCATAGTATGATCCTCACAACCATAGTAAGATTCACACGCAACCATACTATGATCCCCACAACCATAGTATGATTCACACTCAACCATACTATGATCCCCAAAATTATTTATTAGGATTGGTTATTGTTGTTATTCAAAAATAGAGGTTTTATTAAGTATGTTATTTTAAATTGCATTACTTTTAGTTCATAGCCAGATTTGAGGCCATGTTTTTATTAAACATTTTATTCAAGAAACAAAAATATATATTCCAACGTGCAAAAATACTTTTAGTTGCCAGCAGGGGTGAATGCTACACCAAGTAACGAACGTAATTAAACCATGATCAATGGCTATATACTTACGTGCAGGCAGATTTTAAATAAACGTGAACCAGTCGGTAGTCGAGTATTTCACCGAATAAAGTAAACACAATAAAAATCCCTTGAACTACCATCCGATTGTTATTGTTTTTTTAACGGACAGCAACCATTCTCTGTATCGTGTGTATGTGTTTTTTCGTATATCAAAAAAACATACGCACACACATACATGTATGCTCTATAAAACCTGTTTTGTTATGTTCATAGTCGCAACCATACTGTATGATTGCCGCAATCAAATTTTTGTTAACATAAATTTTAAACAACAATACTTTTGTTACACCAACCATGTTTATATGGTTGCTACAACCATATTTTCATTTCTAAATTTGGCAATAATACTATTGTTACATTTCAACAATAGCAATATTGTCGCAATCATACTATTGTCAAAATGAAATTTAAAAAACAGTACTATGGTTGCAACGAACCTGCTTTTATTGTAGAGAACATATTACTGTTGCGGTGATCATAGTGTAACCATATCTTTTCTCTGCGTGTACGCTATACGCTAGCATGGCGCAAAGATCCTGCCTCATTGCATTGTACCACTCGTGTGCGCTCGGACAAGATTAGATCGCCTTAGAATTCCACGACACTTGAGATACACTTTAGAGAGTCTCTGTTTAATACTTTTAGGCGTTGTAAACGAAATGACATATACTACAAATGCACTCTTTTCTATGGTTAAAGGCATACAAAAAGTTAATAAAGAATCTTTCACTTTTACTCTACTTTAACCCAATGTGCAACAGCATCAATACGAACTACATTACCATCGTCATCGTCATCATCGTCCTCATCATCATCATTTTTCCCAGTATGCCAGAATATATTGAATGTTTATCGAAGCCATGACTAAGATGAACATGCCTGCCGTGCCATGCCAAACAACACCTTTTTTCATTCACATCGTCAATAAACATTTTGATTCAACAGGCACGGAACGACCACAGCAAACGTTTCGATGTTAATGTCTAAACAAAAACGAAATTTCAAATTGGACAGAAAAAAACGTAATGAAATCCACCAAAAAGAATAGCAGCAGCAACCACAAACGAAGAGATAATGTCGATGCATTCAAATGCAAGAAAATGATTCGAATCGAATTTGCATATCTGTCCGAATGTCTGTCCGTCCGTCCGTATATGATACAATAGATATTTAGATAATTTCTTCTTTTTTTTGTTTATGTTTTCTCATTTTGATATATTGTCAGAATGGGTAAAACTTTAATTAAAATTTATGAAAACCATACATACATACATACAACCATACATATATCTTGTGTGTGTGTGTATTGAATTTATGATTTTTGTGATATTGAAAAAGATTCATGTTTTTCTAAAATCACACAAG
Organism: Hydrotaea diabolus; assembly: GCA_963513945.1. NCBI lineage: Eukaryota > Metazoa > Arthropoda > Insecta > Diptera > Muscidae > Hydrotaea > Hydrotaea diabolus. Next base: position 160,148,590 of record OY740716.1, read on the forward strand.
CCAATGTTATGATTTGCGGTGAGACTCCGAGTGTTCATTAGAGTGTCCAAAAAAACCGGGGTTTTTAGGAAAGGGGCATTTCTGGTTTTTTTTTTCAAAAAAATGTTTTAAAAAAACCGACTGTAGGGAACATTAAAAGTAAAAAACCGACATTACGGTTTTAGCCCTTTGCCTATGAATGGCATTTTTTTCGATTTATAAGTGATTGAGGACCCAAAGGATTCAATCAAATCGCTTTCCGAGAATTGAAGTTTGCTTTTTTATTAACAATTAAACTAGTAAATAAGCTAAAGTCTGGTATAAACAACTTAGGGTGATGGCAGAGTGCGCACTCAAAGCGGAGTCGAGCCGAACTTATTTTATGCTTGAAGGAAATTTGGGGATGGTAGAGAGAATGCTGATATGTGTTTTGTATATACTTAGTAGGGACATACGAGGGCGACCGCAAAAGTAACTGGCCTAACATAAAAAGAACCGTTTTTTTGGAATTATTACACTGTGCGACAGCCACAATCGGTTTGGGATGAAACCACCGGGGAAAGTTATATCGGTCAAAAAAAGGTCATACGTGTCCCAGCGTTTCGTTGGGTCTCATCTAGGAATCGAGATATATCGATTTGAAGTTAGTAAGTATCGTATAGGGGAATTTGTCACGTTTTTGGCTCTTTTGTTTGACATAACTTGAGAACCACTCGTCCGATTTAGCTGAAATAAATTTTAAAAAACCAAGAATTACAATTCCCTTAATCTGTTCATATATTATTTTCCTACACTTACACTTTTTACCGTTTTGGATTTTTTATGAATTAAAAAAAAAAAATTTAATTTTTAGGCAAAAATAATTTTTTTTTTCATACATTTATTTATAATTGCGAAACTGTTGCTTAAGTAGGAAAACGGTTTAAGAACAGATTAGAGGAATTGTAATTCTTAATTTTTCTAAATTTGTTTCAGCTAAATCGGACGAGTGGTTCTCAAGTTATGTCAAACAAAAGAGCCAAAAACGTGACAAATTCCCCTATACGATACTTACTAACTTCAAATCGATATATCTCGATTCCTAGATGAGACCCAGCGAAACGCTGGAACACGTATGACTTTTTTTTTACCAATATAACTTTCCCCGGTGGTTTCATTCCAAACCGATCACTGACCCTTACCATTTGTCGCAGAGTGTTATTATTTATTTTTCAACATAATCTCCTTCCAACTCAATACACTTCATCAAACGTTTTTTAAGTTTTTTAATTCCATCCGAAAAATAAGATTTTTCAAAGCCTTCAAAATATGCCTCAGTTTCAGCAATAACCTCGCTATTGGACGAAAATTGTTTGCCACCGAGATTTTTTTTTAAATTTGGAAACAAGAAATAATCAGAAGGAGCTAAATCTGGACTATATGGTGGGCGCGGAGCAATTTCAAATCGTAATTCGGCCAGTTTTTGTTGAGTTAAAAATGCAGTGTGTGAAGGAGCATTATCTTGATGAAAAATAACTTTTTTTTCTAAATGCGTCGTTTTATCTTGATTTCTTCACTCAACCGATCCAATAATGCACAATAATATTCACTATGAATAGTTTTTCCTTTCTCAAGATAATCAATAAATATTATACCCCTTGCATCCCAAAATACTGTGGCCATTACTTTTCCTGCTGACTTAACAGTTTTCGCCTGCTTGGGACCACTTTTACCAGCTTCTATCCATTGTTTTGACTGTTCTTTGCATTCTGGGATGTAGTGATGGATCCATGTTTGATCAACAGTTATGAATCGGCGCAAGAACTCTATTGGATTACGCTGATAAATCGCTAAAAGCTCCTCGGAATTGGTCCAACGGACGATTTTTTGGGACAAAGACAAAAAACGCGGCACCCATCTTGCGGATAGCTTTTTCATGTGGAGTTCATCATGTAAAATACTCCAAACTTGTTTTTCGTGTATTTTAACAATATCAGCAAGTTCTCTGAGCTTTATTCGTCTATCTTTAGTCACTTAATTAAATATTTTTCTAATGTTTTCAATAGTAGTAGCAGTTTTCGGTCTTCCAGAGCGTTGTTCATCTTCCGTACTTGAACGACCCATTTTAAATTGTTAAACCCAGGATTTCACGGTGGAGTATGATGGCGCATTATCACCATGAACAGAATCCAATTCATCTTTGTTTAATTGTGGCGTATAACCTTTCATATAAAAATGTTTAATTACCGCACGAAACTCTTTATTTTCCATTTTTCAAAAATTATAAAACTTGATTACTTCAATCACCTGTAACAAAGAAAATAATCATTAAATATTTCGCAAATTTTGACAGATGGCTTATAAAAAATTGCTTTTAAAAAACGAATAAAAAAGTTGCTAGTAAAAGAGAAAATGTGCCAGGCCAGTTAGTTTTGCGGTCGCCCTCGTAAATACTGTTACAACATTGAACACACCCATTTCAATAGTAGAACTGAACATACCCCGTTAATGCCATATGGGTTTTGAAAGCTAACCTCAATAGCGTTAGTCTGTAACGGGATTTTAAAATTGTTTCAACTTTCATCATGGAGTGGTCAGATAATGAGAGCCGTATCGCTGGAATAGCGCTTTTCAAGTGTGAAATGTAAAAACGCGATATTTTTAAAAAGGCTCCTGCCACTAGGGATTAGCCGCATGTTCGTCTACCGATGCATAAAACTGTTTGAGGAGACTGGAGATGTTAAAGACTGCCACCGGTCGGGCCGCCCCTGCTCAGTTCGAACACCGCATGTCATCAAAGCCGTTAAATCAAAAATTCACAGAGATGAATATCACGCAAAATTCCATGAGTCGAATCATTAAAAAAGACTTGGGACTTAGGGCTTTCAAACGACGTACCAGACATTTTTTGACTTCAGCTTTAAAGAAAAATAGGATTGAAAAATGCAAACTTCTTTTGGTGAAGCACGCTGATAACTTGCACAGAAACATTTTGTTCGCCGATGAAAAAATGTTAACCGTTCAGGAAAAATTTAACAAGCTAAATGATAGAGTGTATGCGCGGTCATCTAAGGAAGCATCTGAACTGATCCCAAGGGTGGAAAAGGGTCATCACCCAGCTTCAGTCATGGTTTGGTGGGGTGTCTCTTACGATGGGGTCACTGACCTGCATTTCTGCGAACAAGGAGTCAAAACATCGGCCAAAGTTTACCAAGAAACCGTTTTTAAAGCTGTTGTGAAGCCCTGTTCCACGACCATCTACTTTCTAGCAGGTTTCTGTGCCGGCCCAAAAGGATAAAACGTCCCAGGCCTGGCTTCGAAACAATTTGCCAGCGTTCATTTATTCTGAACAATGGCCCTCAGGCAGTCCAGATTTGAACCCATTGTATTACAAATTGTGGACGGTTTTAGAGGACAAGGTTGGTCACAAAAGATACCCCAACATAGGATCTCTTAAGACTGCTTTGGTAAGAGCTGTGGGCAATTTTCCAATGGACGAGGTTCGTGCAGCTATTGACGATTGGCCAGTGCGACTTAAGGCGTGTGTAAAGGCAAAAGGCGGACATTTCGAATAAGTAGATTCTTTTTGGATACAATATACTCCAAAAAATATATAAAAACAATATTTGGTCCAAAAACATTCAGTACTTTTTATTTTACAGCATAAAACGTGTGTAACAGTATTTATGTCCCTACTAAGTATTAGTATTTCCCATTAATGTGAAAAGCAGTGAGAAATAGAGTGGGGTACTCGGTTATTGACCGTAGTGATTACCAATTTGATTAATTATTGAATAATAGTGATTAGCAAATATTAAATTATAAATATTAATGCCAGTATGTTTAATATAGTGATTAAAAAATAATTATAAATTAAATATAATCTAATCGACCTTATCCTAATCAAAAGTATCTCTCTTTCTCTCGTCTTTCCAGGCCAAACACCAATTGAATCACGTTTATCCCCAACATGGCCAGCTAGTATTTACGATTGGATATGTTCAACGAGTAACCGCACCCGATATAACGCTACACACTTTAACAAATCTAACGAATTAAAATCGAAATTGGCAATAACTTCAAAGCGAGTCCAAAATAACCACTCGCTGGAAACGAATTGGAAACGTTCGAAATACGGCAAAAATATCTTGAAATTTAAAAGCAACGAAAGCAAAGTCTTACGAACCGATACCAAAAAACAACCACAAAAACAAAAGAATCCGCCAAGCTTTGTTCACTCATTTCTTGCCCAAACGCCAAACGCCAAAGCCAAAGAGAACCAATGTAGTAGTGATGAGTATAAAGCTTCATAGTTTATAGAGCACGCATCATTTCTCCCTGTTCAAAAGCAAAACAAAAGCCAAGCAAAGCAATACGAAACAATCAACAAAACGAGAAATTCTCAGAGCTGCACTTATTAAAATTATCAAACACACACACACACACACACACCGATTAAAAAAAAGCCACCTCACTCTCAGTTTGCAAAGAGAGACCACACAAAGCACACGCACTCGCTGTCGTTCTTGCTCGCTTACTCTGTTCCACACACACACACTCGCAATAAGCAATTTATTGCTGATAGCACTAAACAGCCCTTCCCGCCCCAGACAAAAGAGACAAAAATTGCTGTGAGCCAAAAACAAAAACCGCAACAGAAAAACGCTTTCTTCCATTTTTTGAAACCTTGCCTTGCAAAGCCAAACGTCACTCTCCCAACACGATCACTTTGACTAACTGTCACTGCAAACGGCATCAATCGGAAAGTGACCCGGTTCATACAGAATCCTCTCCCAAAATTGAAAGAGACCCAAAACAAAACATAACACGCCAGCCAAGCAAGCATCCCATAAAAAATAAAACAGCTTAAGCCGTCCTCATCGAAATCGAATCCAAATTCTCAGAACGCTTATACTTTTTTGTTGTTGTAAATACTCAATTGTTGTAGGTGCTATTGCGCAGCCAACCAGCAGCATACTGTGGCAGCCACTCTAACTCTGTGAGAGGCAGAACACCTTCTTCGGCGGTGAGAGAAGAGGAGGTGTTCTCTTCGTCAACAGCAGCAGGACCAAGCACTACCAAGCCACCATCTGCACCACAACAACAGCGATAACAAACGCAATCATAATTTTAAATCACCAAAGAGAACGATCCTAAGCAATCGTACAATAGACAAAGAGAGATAGAGAGAGAGAGAGTAAACAAAAAAAGTAGAGAATAGAAAAAAAGATGGGTCCTATACCGAAACAGCTGCTCGTAGCACTGTGTGTGCTCTTGGCGTCTTGCACAATAACGCTCACACTAGCCGCCGATGATAATGACGGAAATGTTCAAACGTCAACGCTTAGGGGCGTCACAGACGCCGCCCTCGATGGCCTCGATGATGATGATGACAATAATGCCTCATCGCCAGCATCGTCATTATCGTCATCGACATCCAGGCCATCGGACACGTTTGACAATGTTACCGTGGCGCTGGCGCAAGGCTCTCAGCCGCTGTGTTCTGCGGGTCTGGTTATTCCGCTGTGGGAGCCTCAAACGAACCTTAGCACGGGAGACCGGGTGGCCCGTGGCTTGTGTTACTTCTTTGTCATGGTCTACCTGTTTATCGGCGTTTCAATTGTATCCGATCGCTTTATGGCAGCAATTGAAGTGATCACGTCCAAGGAGAAGGAAGTGGTGATCAAGAAGAAGAATGGTGAGAAGCAAATCGTCGTCGTGCGTGTCTGGAACGAAACTGTGGCCAATCTAACCCTCATGGCTTTGGGTTCTAGTGCGCCGGAAATTCTCCTATCGGTCATCGAGATGTTTGCGAAGAACTTCGAGGCCGGCGATCTGGGGCCCGGTACGATTGTGGGCTCCGCCGCGTACAATCTCTTCGTGATTATAGCTTTGTGTGTGTTGGTTGTTCCCGACGGAGAGGTGCGTAAGATCAAGCATTTGCGTGTGTTCTTCGTGACGGCGACGTGGTCCGTGTTTGCCTACATCTGGTTGTATCTGATCTTGGCTCAAATCTCGCCCGGCCGCATCGAGGTGTGGGAGGGCCTGCTGACGTTCATGTTCTTCCCCGCCACCGTCCTGACCGCCTACATTGCGGACCGCCGCCTGCTGATCTACAAATACCTGGACAAGAATTATCGGATGAATAAGCGTGGCGTTATTGTGAGCGCTGAGGGCGACGCTGCGCTCGAAATGAACCAGCAAGACAGTGAGATCAAAGCTTTGGAGGAGACGGAGGAAATGAAAGACTTTGAGGAGGCGCGACGTGAGTACATTTCGTTGCTTAAGGACCTGCGCAAGAAGTATCCACAAAGTGATCTGGAGCAATTAGAAATGATGGCACAGGAACAAATGATAAATCGCGGTCCCAAATCCAGGGCATTCTATCGCATTCAGGCTACCCGCAAAATGATGGGCAGCGGCAACATTATGCGCAAAATTCAAGAGCGCGCCCAAAGCGATCTAAGCGAAGTCAAGGCACAATTGCAGCGTGTCGACGTTGCCGCCGACGAAGAAGAGGCCCCTCTCCGTATTTTCTTTGAACCCGGCCACTATACGGTCATGGAAAGTTGTGGTGAATTTGAGGTGCGCGTCGTTCGCCGTGGCGATCTGTCGGGCTACACGACCGTCGAATTTCAGACGGAAGATGGTAGCGCCGAGGCCGGTAGTGACTATGTGGGCAAAAAAGGCGTTCTCACCTTTCCACCCGGCGTCGACGAGCAACGCTTCAAGATCGAAGTGATCGATGACGATGTCTTCGAACAGGACGAGCATTTCTATGTGCGCCTGAGCAATCCATCGGAGCCGGCCGTCCTGTCCATACCGAAAGTGGCCACAGTTATGATATTGGATGACGATCATGCTGGTATATTTGCTATTAGCCAAAAAGATCATGAATTGGTTGAATCGGCCGGTGCTTACGAACTGAAAGTGCAACGTTATTCGGGTGCGCGTGGTAAAGTGGTCATCCCCTTTTGGACGGAGGATGGCACGGCCAAGGGTGGCAAAGATTTCGAACCGCAACAAGGCGAATTGGTGTTTGAGAACAATGAAACAGAGTGAGTACCTCAATTAATAGTTTGATTATTATCTTTGGTATTGTAAATTGAAGAATATTAAAAAAAAAACGAAAAGAGACGCTGTTCTCAAGAGGGTTTTTACCCAGGCCTTCTATTTTTAGGAAACTTAGCTCTATGATGGAGTTTTGTCACGACCACTGAAATGTGATCTTTTTTGAATTTATAATAAGTTAGCTTCTAATAATCCTTATGGCAAATAAAAGGGACTTCCTAAAGGGTTGAAAACCGGAGTCATATAAGTAACTACCACTAGAGGGCAGGCAGTATAGGTTTTTCTGCAAAGGATATATTTATTTGATTTGCAAGGAAGTGTTCTCTTGGTAATGCAGACGTACAGACGTGTGTCGTCTGCCATTTATATAGACTATTCTATAAGAATAAAATTTTATTTGCTTACTCGGTTATATTCGGACTCAAATGTTCCTTTAATAACTTTTAATTTGACTTGGTCGACACTTATAAAAAACTAGTGGTGTTTTTTAACAAAGAAGTTTGTCAACAAATATTTATATCGGGTGATCAATCTAGATATATTTTTTTCTAGAAAAAAAATATTAAAATTCGAATCAAGTGTAAAATCTTTATTGTTAATTCGGAGGGATATTTTATGCACAGCTCGTTTTTTTTTGAATATAATTTCCTTCAAATGCTGGCCGCAACTACGCCTAAGAGGTGTCCATTCTGAAGGTCCAATTTGGATGACACGTTCGAGCATATCGAACGGTATGGCGCGAATGACACCTGAATCGTAGCTGGTTTGCGAGCATAGACTTTGGACTCATTAGCTGCTCTTCGAAATAACCTCTCAATAGAATCATTTTTGGAGCAGCTGTATGGGAAATCCAGCTGTTGAAACCAAATATCGTCAAGATTACAGACTTCAATTTCAGGTAGGAGAAAATCCGATATCATGGCGTGATAGCGAGCAACATTCACGGTTAAGTTCCGCCATTTTTAAAAAAATATCAAATATTTTTTAAAAATAAACCGCACCAAACCGTGGTTTTCGTAGTGTAAGTCTTTCCATGATGAAATGGCAAACAATACTGAAAGAAAAAAAAATAAAGTTTAACACAACTCACTCGTAATCTGTGAAAAAATACCTTTAGATTGATCACCCTATACTACTGCACGAAATATGGTCTTTCTACACGCAGAGAAAAAACATGGTAATAATAATATGTTCTTCGCAATAAAAGTATGTTCGTCGCAACCATACCATTGTTAACTGAATTTATTTTTGACAATACTATAATTGCTGCAATATTAATATTGTCGAAATGTAACAATAGTATTATTGCTAAATTTAAAAATTAAAATATGGTTATAGCAGCAATATAAATATGGTTGGTGCGACAAAAGTATTGTGTTTTGCGTTTTATGTTAACAATAATATGATTACGGCTAGCATACTGTAGGATTGTATTTTTTTCATTTAAATATGCTTTTTAGAACAAATGTTATTGGTACGGATCTAATGCAATAATAGTACTTTTTATCGAAATTAATATTTTTTATAAGTATACAAGCTGCTTTTGCTTTGTTTAACTCAAATATTTTTAATAAAAACATTTCTGTTTATCTACTGCGAAATAAATCACTCCTATTATTTCGAATTTAATCTATTTTTGAATAATTTTCATAATTCAAATCTATTGTTGACATCTTAAACCAATTCTAATAAATATTATTGGAGAACAAATCTATTGTCGACAATTTAAACAAATTCTTATAAATTATATTGGGAATCGTAGTATAATTATGTGTGAACATACTATGGTTGTAGGGATAACATGGTTGCGTGTGAATCATATTATGGTTGTGAGGATCATACTATGGTTGTATATGAAACATACTATGGTTGTGAGGATCATACTATGGTTGAGGAGATCATAACATGGTTGTATTTGAATCATACTATTGTTGTGAGGATCATAATATTGTTGTAGCACAACCATATACCCAACGATAGTATTATCCTCTTCGAATATTGTTACCACAACCATACCTTTTTTCTGCGTGTAAGTTTAAGTTCCACGCCCCGTTGTAATACAACGGCTGCTATATATATTTCTGGCCTAATAATGAAAATGCGAATATTTATTATCAACACTGTTTTTTTATTTTTCAAAGCATGATTTTTACACTTTTGCTTGCTCTCAAACCAATTGTCGAAGCACTTTTTCCACTCCGATTGAGACACCTCCAAAACATGGTTTTTGAACGCTTCAACAGCATCTTCTGGCGACGAAAATCGTTGATCACGCATTTTTTCTTGATGTGCGGGAATAAAAGGAAGTCATCTGTGCCAAGTCAGAGCTGTACGGCGGATGACTCATCAATTAACGTTTTGGCCGGTCAAAAAGGCGCTGGTTTAAGCCGATGTGTGAGAGCTCGCATTGTCATGGTGCACAATGATTCGTCTTCTCTTGTTCGTTTTTCGAATTTCTCCAAAGACTTCAGGCAAATAAATTGTAGAACAGTCGTCACATGACCAGTTTTGCTTCTTCCGCGAACAACTTTCGTTGGATTTGGCTCGCCTTTAAAGACCCACAAGGTCGATTGCTGTTTTGTTTCGCGCTTATACGCATAGATCCATGATTCGTCACCTGTGATGATCTTAAAATCGTCATTTGAAGCAACGCGATCGTATTTTTTCAAAATTTCTTTGCACCAACCGACACGAGCATTTTTTTGAGCGATTGTCAAATTGTGAAGGTTCCAACGAAAACAAACCTTTTTACGGCCAGGTGTTCATGCAATATCGAATGTTTGATGGTGGAAGAAATGCCCAAGGATGTCTCTATCTCACGGTATGTCACATGACGATTATCAGTTTACGCACGGCATCAATGTTCTCTGGCACAAAGGTCATTTTTGGACGACCTTCGTCTTTGAGCTAGTGTACGCCACGATTGAATTCATTAAACCAGTTTTTCACACTGCTATAGGGTGCTTCATCGCCAGACAAAGATTTAAGTTCATCGATGCATTCTTGTCGTGATAATCCACGTCGAAAGTTGTGAAAAATGATCGCACGAAAATGTTCACGAGTTATTTAATTTTTTTTGCCAAATTGATTTTTTCAAGTCTCTGTAAACAATACATATGATGGTCGTCAAAACGTTCTGAAATGGAAATGTCAGATGGCGCCAGGCAACACTTACTGTTGCCTACGCCAGAAACATACTTAGCAAACCTCGTGTGGATTTTATATGGGAATAATCTTTGTGCACAATTAATTGCAATGACTGTCTGCTTATACCCGTTAAAGCAAATACGCTTTTTGTCGAAACTCTTGGATTGTTCTGTAGGGCAGCAGCTACAGCAGCGATTGTTTTCTCCGTCCGAGCAGAAGGGTTTCGATGGTAAGGCCTTCTGTTGACTGTCCCAGGCTCGGCAAAATTGTTAACAAGTCATATTATGGTCAATCTGCTCGGAGGATTGCCGCCAAACGTGAGCCTATACTTTCTTTGAACCGAAACTGCCGACTCCAGCGAGTGTTAGCGGCCGACAATCTAAATTCTTGTTTTAGTGTCCCAGTTATCGATTTTTGTTAAACCTTAAAATCAATCTGCAAAATAAAAAAAAATTAAACAGATTCCTTAAATAGAAAAAAAGTTATTACATGTTTTTTTGGTAGCGGCTTTAATCGACCACCCTGTATATTATGTTTTCAGAGGTTGACTTAGTCCTTGTATGGAGAACATGTTTACCTCTTGGCCGATCTGGTCGGTTTTCAATACCAACCGCTTTAGGGTGCTGAGCCACCTCAATAATGTGACCTGTAGTTTTGTATTCCACCTACGGGCAGACAGACGTGGCTGGATCATTTTATTTTCAGAATATTTATATTTCTTGGCGGCTCTGACAAGTATTTCGAAGAGTTGCAAACGAAACAAACAAGTCAATGTACCCTATGATCATATAATGGAGGGTATACAAATATGAATGTAAAGTTGGTTCTTTGGGTCTAATTATTTGATCTGGCAACACTTTTATAAATAGTGCTTAATTTGGTTTGCCATTTCATCGTTAATTGTTTGACTTCAAAACAACATCACGATTCTGGCAGATTTAGTTTGTCTTTTTCATGAACTTAATATCTCACATAACTGCGACATTGTCTCATCCACCCAGACGCAGCTCGACCCTCTTCCAGTTTAAAGGAATGCCAACCAGTTACGTTATTAGGGTGGCTAGAAGCGACCATGGACACATTTTAGCATGAGCCTGTTTTATGGTCTGTTGCCATAAACAAGCAGTGTTGTGGCGTTGATGTCTTCATATGTCGCTTGGCATGCGGGTGTGTGCTTGCAAATAACCTTGAATTGCTTATCCTTAACTTCTTGAACATGTTTCGCTCCTGCGGCCGCCAAGGCGGCCAATTCGTCCCCCGTCCAAACTGACGGATGGAATAAATTTTAGTAATTAAGATTACAAGTCACGCTAACCCGAAGAAGAAAATGTCCAACAGCGACAATGACAACAACATCAACAATAACACTGCTGATAAGTAGAAGAAGAAGAGATGAGGAAGAGATGGCGAAATAAAACAAGACTGAAATGACATAATTCGGTGGGTGCTCTCTTGCTTCTACGTGGGTGGGGCGAGGAGGTCACATGTGACGTTTCCATTTAATTTTTTCGCGCCTTCTTAGTTTTTGTGTTTTTTCTTGTTTTTCATTTGTCTTCCAGTTGCTGTTGTCGCTGTTCTTTTTAGCATTCTTAACCCACACATGCTCATAAGCTACACACACTCACGCGCACATGTTTCTTAGGGTGTGCATGTCCGCGGACACACGTTTCGCTCACATTATTATTGTGGGATTTCCGGTCAATGTCACGTGTTTGTCGAGGTGTTGGTGGTGACGGCGTCAGCGCTGGCTGACAGCTCGTGGCATGCTTTATTCTCTAAGCATTTATGTAGCATCAGGATTGGACATTTTGTTCGAAATTTAATCTTTGTAGTTAATTAAAAGGTTTTTTTTCTGTAAATTGAAATACTGGTGTAATACCTTTTAGGTCCACAATAGACCAGTGGGATCAACTGAAGCCTCTTAGTAGAATCCTGAGGCCTCCTGCAAGAATAAAATACTCCCTTTATAATTGATAATGACATAGAGTGAATCTTTGGTGTAATAATTGGTGCTACCAGTCAGAGGAAGTGCAGCTTAATCTCAAAGTAGTCATGTGCTACAAGATCGGACCACATACTGAAGTCTGATGGGTCGGGATCAGAGACCCTAGAACTAATGTTTGATAAATAAATCTTCAAATGTCAGTTAAAGCAAATGCTTAGCTTGGAGTTACTCTTGTGAAACAAGAGCTATGATCCATAGGATAACCGAGGTGTTAGTTGGTCCTGAATCCCTCGCCAAGAGGTATGAAGTGCCCACAAAACAGACCCACCCACAAATTGGAAACTTTCAGAATACCAGGGGGAGCGTTGGTAGTCGCATTCCAGCGTACTCCAATGTCGTAGAGTGTGGAGCTCAATCTCGAAGTAGTCATGTGCTACAAGGTCGGACCACAGACTGAAGTCTGATGCCGCGGGTCAGGATCAGAGCCCCTAGAACTATTGTTTGATAAATAAATCTTCAAATCTCAGTTAAAGCAAATGCTTAGCTTGGAATTACTCTTGTGAAACAAGAGCTATGCTCCATAGGATAACCGAGGTGTTAGTTGGTCCTGAATCCCTCGCCAAGAGGTATAAAGTGCCCACAAAACAGACCCACCAACAAATTGGAAACTTTCAGGATACCAGGGGGAGCGTTGGTAGTCGCATTCCAGCGTACTCCAATCTAATGGGGTATCGTCTTTAAAGTCGAACGGCACGAATTACATGCAACTGACACACAGTTGTACCATTTTACTGCGGGCGACTGGAATGGGAACTGTGAGTAGCCCTTGTTGACAAGGGTTGAACGAAGGCTTACGCCTGTTACCAGGGGTAGACAAGATCCCCTGGAAATGTTGTTCCGGCATGAGTAGTGCATGTGGTCCCTTGGGGAGATTTGCGGTGGCTGTAGTTAAAACCAAAATCGTGGAAAGAGTTTCGTTTTCGTATGGAATTGCCTTGCATCAGGGTTCTGAATCTTTTAAAAAACTCCACATAGAACAAAATCTGTAGTTAAAACCAAAATCGCGGAAAGAGTTTCGTTTTCGTATGGAATTGCCTTGCATCCGGGTTCTGAATCTTTTAAAAAACTCCACATAGAACAAATTCTTTGCCACAACTTAATTTTTAGCCAACCCAATAACTGTGGTCGCATCTACTCCAACTTTTCTATCAGCACAATCGAACGTTAGTTCGTGCGCTGGAATTTTCAGTTTAATGGAACGTCAGTTATTAAATAAAGTCTCTTAAACTAGCTTTGAGTTTACCTAAGGGTCCATTATGCATTCAACTAATTTTGTAATCAAATCAAGATATAAATTAGATTGTCCAATTTCAGCATTTGATAAACTTTATGGGGTCCGCTTGCCATGCAGAGAATGATTTTTTTCATTTTTAGTAGGCAGTAAGAATGGAAATCCTCAAAATTCTGCTGCGATTAAATTTATTTTTCGTTTTTTTTTTATATCTGGTTTTTATGTTGTGGTCGGCAATATAAGATGGCTATAAGAACGAAAATATTTGTTGGCATTACCAATTGTTGCTTTAAAGGAAGAACTGTATACAAAATTAAATATTAGGACGTTCTGGCAACCGATTATTTACACTTCATTCCATTAGTGCTACCAACTTGTTGGTAATTTATACCATAAAATTATCACAACTATTATCTTATTATAGGTCAAACCAAATATCCATGAAGACTGAAAGTCTTTCCATCCAACAGAATTTGTGTATGCCAAACCGATTGTCAACTGATGTTTTTTCATGCGATTCTTCTGGAAATTAGTAATTTAAAAAACGATTATAAATGATACTAGCAGACTTTTTCAATTCAAGCCTTGGCCATATCCGAGCGTAGATTGAAACCCACCCAGCTTTTTTCCTAGCGCATTAATTTCGGTTAAATTTTGTTCTGCAGTAGCTTTATTTTATCTGCATTCATGTGTAAGACAAACATGTTTGCGATGCTCCATTATTTGCCTGCCAAACCAATGACCCTTTAGGAAATTGCAAACAAATCGGTGCGCTTGTGGCAATTGTAGTGCAAATGGGCTATGAATGCAGAATTAACTCAACGACGGAGGATTTTATATCTAGCCACGCCCATTTGTACCAGCTACTTTTTTGAACCATCAATGGGGGATGATATATGTATATCGACCGACTTAAACTTGCTTACTTGTTTTTTGTAAGTTAAGCTGGTACGCCGTTTTTGTTAATGACGAGTTCCTCAAATACGGCGGTTCGGAAACTTCTTAGCGTAGCACAAAAAGCGCGGTATAAACAGAAAAAAATAACTTCCATCTCTGCTATGAACACATGTAAAATTTTGTTTCGATCTGGCAACTCCTTCATATAGAAACAGGTGTTCACAAAAGACGCATCCGCGATTTTTTACAATGGAAAAATTAGAAATGCGTGGTGTCATTAAATATTTACATAAAAAAGGTTTATCGGGACAAGAAATTCATAATGATGTGGTGAATGTGTTAGGTGAAAGTGCTCCTTCATATGCAACAGTAAAAAATTGGGTTGCTGAATTTAAACGTGGTCGTACAAGCATTGAAGATGAACCACGTAGTGGACGTCCAAAACAACAGAAATTGTAGCCAAAGTGCACGATATGGTATTAAATGATCGACGAATAAAAGTGCATGAAATAGCTAATATCATGGGCATCTCAAATGATCGAGTCCATTTAATTTTGCACGAAGAACTACAGATGAAAAAGCTTTCTGCAAGATGGGTGCCGCACTTGTTAACAGTCGAGCAAAAACGCATAAGAATGAACATTTCTCAAGCTTGTTTGGATCGTTTTCAGCGAAATAAAATGGATTTTAAGCGTCGTTTCATAACTGTTGATGAGACATGGATCCACCACTATACTCCAGAGACAAAAGAACAATCCAAACAATGGACTGAAGCTGGAGAAGTGCCCCAAAGACTTCAAAGGTATTTTATTGATTGACTATCTGCAAAAGGGTAAAACAATAAATTCAGAGTACTATTGCAACCTTTTAGATCAATTAAATGTACAAATTCGAGAAAAACGTCCTGGCTTACAACACAAAAAAATAATTTTCCATCAAGACAACGCATCAGCGCACAAGAGTGTTTTAAAAAACTAACTATTCTCTTTCATTGATAGGCTACCTTTCCGAACCGCCCTCGTATATGCAAAATGATTCTTTGGGAATGGGATTGAAGAGATAGACTTGTTCTTTGGTTTCAGTAGGATGGCGCATCATGCCTCCTTTAAGTCACAATCGAGATTTTGCTCGCCAAGTGCTGTCGTCGTGCTATTGGCCGTCTCGGCTATATCAATTGCTCATTCATTAGCTGCAATTTGCCGGCATTAGAGTGTTTTATGGGGTGACTAGGAAGAACCAAGAACCATCTATTACCGATTCAGGCTCCTTAGGCAAATATAAAAAAGCCATTAAAGCCACATAAAATAAATTCCGCAACCGTCAGGTCTCGGAAAATTGGATTGACGTGATCCACATATGTGACGCGCAAAATAGAAAGCAACCTAAGGTTAAAAACCAGTTTTGTTCAGGAGAGCCATTTTAAAGATTAGGTCCCTTTCTATTTGCGTTTAGAATCGAAGACTTCACATTCATAAAACGCGAATATCTTTGGGAGGGAACACTTTTGGGGCATAAGATCGGTCTCATTCGATGCTCAGATGTTGTCCACATCAAAAAAAGAAAAAAAAAAATGAAAATTGTTTTTTTTACCCTAAGGTCCCTTTCTCTATGCGCTGTCACATATAATGGAAATGTTTGCTCTTTTAAAACTTTAAGAAAAAAATAATTTTTGTTGATTTTTGGGAATTGTTGACCACTTAGGTGAGTCCTTAATAAATACTAAAGTTTTTAATATTTAATACTTACTAAGTGATCTTCTGGGAATATTTTAATTAAATAATTAAAAGTCCGACTGTTTTCTCAAATGCTTTTGCCAACTGACTTTTGATTATTTAATTTAAATATCCCCAGGAGATGACTAACGAAGTAAGTCGGAATATCGCCAAAAATAAACAAATAAAGGACTCCGAGCCGAACAAAAAAACTACAATTTTTTGTTAACTTAAAAAACAAACTCTTCTCTGCACACTGTCCACGTCATTTTAATGCCATTTCAAATACATAAAAGTAATTTCAATACCCTCACATGGCGGGATAAATGGAAATCGTTTTCATTTAATTTCCTACTACCAGCTTATATCAATTAATTCAAAACGTAATGTGCTATTGAACTTCCTGCTAGTTTTATTTTATAGATCCAATTATTTTTTTTTTTTTAATTTTCATTTAGTGCTTGTTGCTGTTCTGTTTTCGATTTCACACATTAACTTCCTCAAATCGCCAGAAATGCCTTGAAATCGAATTTCATCAAATTAACACTACAGCCGAATTACCGCAATAAATTCGAAATAATTTGAACAAAGTATGTCGGCTGTCGAAACACGGCACGATTTAATACATCCTGCCCCGATGCGGTGGCCATAAACCGCCTCAAAACAAACACAAGCGCACACCAAATAAAACAATAGTCGATCAAAAAATAAATAAATAAACGAAATCCAAAAACTCACAAATTAACAGGCGAACAAAGTCAATATGCATGCGTATGAACCATTCCGCCTCCAATATGTAGAGAGTAATCCATTTTGGTAGTCAAATTTTAAATTTACTTCCACGTAAATATTCGCATTAAAACAAACATTCAAGTGTTTTTTTTAAATTGATGCAAGCCCGGCTATCTTCAATGACTAGGCTACAGTCCAATGCGTCAGCGTGTGAGACATTTTTTTATGGAGGTTTAAATGCTTATCATGTGAAAACACAGTGGTTCCATGCCGAGAAAATGTGGTGGAAAATAAAAAAAAAGACAGACAGACAGAATGTTGTATGTCAAATGTCTTGAGAGGTCGTTTGACGGCCTGGGGTTGAACATACCTACACACATACATACATACATACACACTCTTTTGCTACCTCACCCTTTTTATTCAGGTCTCCAATATTCCATTAAGGATTAAGGGTAACGTTTCTCAAATCAGTAAGCTGTGCATGATATAATATTTGTACTCGCTGGCCAGAACCAACTGATTCCCATCGGCAACAACTCTATAACTTTTCATCTGGTAAATATTTTTGAGTTCTGTTAAAGGGGAAATGGTAGCCAAGGACTAAAGCATTTTGAGCAATAGACATTTAAAATCGGATTATTTGGTTTATTTTAGAAAATAGCCCTAAGTTGACTACTGTTCGTCTGAAGAAAAGTAAAATTTTGTATTACTCGTAGCTTTTAGCCTTTTTACATATTCACGCAAACAAATTTTAAATCAATTTTTTTTTAGCGCATTGTTTAAATCTTCACAGTATACACAGAGCAAAAATCAGTTGGAAATCGGTCCAAATTCCGAAAATTCGGTTGCATTAACAGACTTTCTGTTGCAAACACCAACATTCCATGGTACATGGTACTAACATGTTTCGACAAATCATGCAATGGTAGCTACGATAATATGACGGTACTTACAGCCAATAAACCCTTTTTACCAACCGAATTTAGTAAAACTAGTGATTTCCACAACTCGTGGTTATGGCAACCAACCAATTATAAAATACATGTTACTTTGGTACCAATAAACGGTGTTGGCAACAGCTGTTGGTTCTTTGTAGTAACCAAACCCCATTTTGTGCACTATTGTAACATTTTATTGGTTATTTCAACATCAGAGTACAATACCCACAATAATTTTTCGGTTCTACACACCGAGAACAGATTTGTTGCCACAACTGAATTTTTTTGCCAACCGAATGTTGGTGGTTGCACGAACTATCCATGTATTCCATCTTTACAACCGAATGTTGATTGGATACAAAGCCATTTTCAGTAGAGGAAACTGCTACTTTTGGCTAAAGAAAACAAGTTTCGGCAATCGTAACAGATTAAGATGATTATTTGTATTGAATTTGTATATGTATTGGTTGTTGTTATAGATTGTCGGTTATAAGTAATTTTTTAAAAAAAAAAATATTTTACCACAGAAAAATAAATACGTCTTTGGATAGATGTTTTGATAAGCATTGCAAAAATGCCGCAATCTAAAAAGAAATAATTAAGGCATATAACAATATTTATTGTAAAGCTTTGGGTGGCCCTAACTCGGAAAAAATGGGTCACCAACAAAAAAAAAATTGGTTGTTGTTTTGAGTAATAAGGTGGTCAATCTGATCAAGTGTTAGTACTGTCGCTAAATTACAGTTAAGCCTGGTTCTACAAAATATTTTACATTTACAGTTTATTCATATGGCAGTATCGTTTGAAAGCATTACCTCCTAACCTATGAATCGTAAACGGTCTGCATTTTGTGGATTTTTATGCATTTTTGGGGATTTCGAAATATGTTTGGTTCAAAACAAAAATTTTGTTGCGACTAGAACCGATAAAATATGCTTGCTATATACTAAGTAGGGAAATAAATACTGTAACAACATTGAACACAACCATTTCAATAGTAGAACTGAACATACCCCGTTAATGTCATATGGGTTTTGAAAGCTAACCTCAATAGCGTTAGTCTGTAACGGGATTTTAAAATTGTTTCAACTTTCATCATGGAGTGGTCAGATAATGAGAACCGTATCGCTGGAATAAAGCTTTTCAAGTGTGTAATGAAAAAAGCGATATTTTCAAAACGCTCCTGCCACTAGGGATTAGCCGCATGTTCGTCTACCGATGCATAAAACTGTTTGAGGAGACTGGAAAGTTAAAGACCGCCACAGGTTGGGCCGCCCCTGCTCTGTTCGAACACCGCATGTCATCAAAGCCGTTAAATCAAGAATTCACAGAAATCTGCTGTGAAAAAAGAAAATCATGGCCCGTGAGATAAATATCACGCAAAAGTCCATGAGTCGAATCATTAAAAAAGACTTGGGACTTGGGGATTTCAAACGACGAACCGGACATTTTTTGACTTCAGCTTTAAAGAAAAATAGGATTGAAAAATGCAAACTTCTTTTGGTGAAGCACGCTGATAACTTGCACAGAAAAATTTTGTTCACCGATGAAAAAATGTTAACCGTTCAGGAAAAATTTAACATGCAAAATGTTAGAGTGTATGCGCGGTCATCTAAGGAAGCATCTGAACTGATCCCAAGGGTGGAAACGGGTCATTACCCAGCTTCAGTCATGGTTCGGTGGAGAGTTTACCAAGAAACCGTTTTGAAAGCTGTTGTGAAGCCTCTTAACAGTTCCCTGTTCCAAAACCATGTACTTTCTAGCAGGATTCTGTGCCGGCCCAAAAGGATAAAACGTCCCAGGCCTGGCTTCGAAACAATTTGCCAGCGTTCATTTCCTCTGAAGAATGTCCCTCAGGCAGTCCAGATTTGAACCCATTGGATGTTTTAGAGGACAAGGTTTGTCACAAAAGATACCCCAACATTGAATCTCTTAAGACTGCTTTGGTTCGAGCTGTGGCCAATTTTCCAATGGACGAGGTTCTTGCATCTATTGACGATTGGCCAGTGTGACTCAAGGCGTGTGTAATGGCAAAAGGCGGACATTTCGAATAAGTAGATTATTTTTGGATACAAAATACATCAATAAATATATTAAATAAAATATTTGGTCCAAAAACTTTCAGTACTTTTTATTTTACAGCATAAAACGTGTGTAACAGTTTTTATGCCCCTATTTTTGCTACTATTTTTAATGATACATATTCGGATTTTCATTATTAGGCCAGAAATAGATATAGCACTCCTCGTATTACAGGGTGTATATGTTTGTGTTGGAATTAACAACAGAGAACTAAACAGGGTTTGGTCACTACAATGAACTAATCAGTTGTCACCACCAATTTTTGGTACCCAAGTAACATGTACATCACAACTGGTTTGTTGCCATAACCGCCAGTTGTCAAAACCAATAGTTAAACAGACTGCTGTTGCTACAACTGTGTTCTTGGCTGTGAATACCGTGATATGGTTGTAGCTACCATAAATTGATATCTCGAACCACGCTACCATCAATACTCTGGAACGTTAGTTATTTCAGCAGAAAGTCGGGTTTTCCAACCGATTTTTTGTAGTTCGGACCGCTTTTCAACTGATTTGTTCTCTGTATTAAATACATGAGCGATGATTTAACCATCCAGTTGAAAAATGTTTGTGGCAGTGACAACCGATTACTAAAGGTAGTTTTAACCAACAGTCTGTAACAGCAACCAATACATATCAATATTTAGTTTTGAATTATAATATTAATTAGTTAGGGTGACCGATACTTCGTACCATAAATTAATATCTCGAACCATGCTACCATCAATACTATGGAACGTTAGTTATTGTAACCAAATTTTTGTAGTTCGGACCGATTTTCAACTGATTTTTTTCTCTGTGTGTAGGTTTTAAATACATGAGCGATGATTTAAGCATCAGTTGTTCCAGTTGAAAAATGTTTGTGGCAGTGACAACCGAATACTAAAAGTAGTTTTAACCAACAGTCTATAACAACAACCAATACAATACAAAAAATTAGTTTCAATATTCATCTTAATAAGTTAGGTTAACCGATACTTCGTCTCTTTAACGGATAATGCCAGTTCCTTCAACTGAAAATTGCGGTCTACCCAATCAACTCACGGTTGTTGCGATAACATGCATGGATTGTACTTGGAGCCACCATTATTGGGTTGGCAGAAAATTCGGGTTGGACAGCAAATCTGTTCTCTGAGTAAGCCTAACACCAACTTTGCTTTTTTTCTCAAATGCCCGGTTATCCACCTGAAAGTGCCCTTAAGCACTGCTTCCACGTACTAACACCTAGCCGCTACTGCCGACCATTTCCTTCTTTTTGGTCTGGCGTTTATTTATTTCGTTCTTTCTTTGTTGTGGCCCTAGCTATTGATTGGCCTTACTTTTGTTCACCTCCATTCATTTTGGCATTGTTTCTTCGATGCTTGCCTGCGCTACTCTGCTCTGACCAAGTTTTCAATTTATTTTCGTTCATTGCTTTAAACAAAAAAATGGAAAAAATGTGCCTGGCATTACGCGGAAACCATAAAATTTCTATTGTGAATGTCATGGAAATATAATACTCGATTTGTTGTAGCACGATATGCGGGCAAACTCGTGTTCCTGCGTCCGTCAGCCACCCTGGGCCCCCTCAACAAATCAATATGTTCTTCGATAACGGCCAATATTCCAAAAAAAACACACGTTTTCTTTTTTTAGTTGTGACTATGTAAAATAAAAATGGCATTAAGTTTGGAACAAACGAAAGGGTAAACACCCTACTGGCTAAAAAACTAGTGCCTCCCACAGGACCCTATAAGAATTTTTTTCTCCCCAAGCCATTGCTTAAAATAATCGGCTTTTAATTGAGACAAAATATTTTAGTTGGAATGGTTAAAGGCCATGTTACAAACGCCTGGATGGTGGGAATATAACCCAAACATCGGCCATAGAGAATGATGAAAACATGAAACGGAAATAGACACACACACAGAGGCGTTATGTACGTCCGACTGTGTGTGTGTATGTGTGTTTGGTGGTTCATGTAATGAAATCGATACTTTTCAGCAAAATGCCAAAGGCGAAAGCCAGCCAGAGAGGCAGGCTAGTTCGAGCCACATGCTTGGGGCTGCAGAGAGGGCAAGTGGCTTAAAGGGGGCACACAAAATGAGGTCAAATTAAATGCAATAACCTGATAATGGTTAAACAAACTTACTGACAAATTGTTAACATGCCTTTTAACACACGCATCACAGGCATGGAAACACACGCACACTTGCGAAGGCTACACCACGCATGCCACACACTCGGCGGCTGTACTGAACCGTGCACAGTGGGGGTGAGTTTGGAACATTCCTGAAAACAATCGTACTATTGGCAGTGAGTCGTTTAGATTTAGATGAAATTTCACAGGAGCATTTATTTTTATTTAGTCCTATGGAAATATTTCTAAGATTAACGTTATTAAAGAGCACTAGCTAAAAGGCTATCAGCTCTAAAGACTTAATCTGATTTCATTAAGCGATATCCTTCCGTCCCTCCATCCCTCCGCCCAATCGTCCATTCATCCATCGTTGTAACCAAAGTACAGGTCGCAATAATCAACTGATTTCGCTGAAACTTGGTACATTCTTAAAACTTGGGACAAGGACAAACCCTATTAAATTCGGTCAACATCGACCCATATTTTGATATGGTAGGTAAGGTTTTCCCAAACCTACTGCTCTAAGAGCCACACATTACATCCGATTTCGACCAAATTTTGCCCAGAGAATTACCGATGAAATTTCTCCATAACGGTCCAAGTTCTCTAATAGCTCCCATACAAAGGTTACACGCAGAAAAAAAGTATGGTTATGGTGACAATATTCGAAGAGGATAATACTATTGTTGGGTATATGGTTGTGGTACAACAATATTATGATCCTCACAACAATAGTATGATTCAAATACAACCATACTATGATCCTCACAACAATAATATGATTCACACATAACCATACTATGATCCCCACAACCATAGTATGATTCACACTCAACTATACTATGATATCCACAACCATAGTATGATCCTCACAACCATAGTATGTTTCATATACAACCATAGTATGATCCTCACAACCATAGTATGATTTACACGCAACCATGTTATGATCCCTACAACCATAGTAAAATCACACACAATCATACTTTGATCCGCAATATCATTTATTAGAATTTGTTTTAGTTGTCGACAATAGATTTGAATTATGAAAATTATTCAAAAAAAATTAAATTCAAAATAACAGGAGTGATTTATTTCACAGTGGAAAAAATAAGTTTAAATAAACGTAAGCGTTTTTATTAAAAATTTTTCATTTAAATAAAGCCAAAGCAGCTTGTTTAAAAAATTTCAAATTCTATAAAAGAAGCACTATTATTGCATTAGATCCGTACCAATAACATTTGTTCTAAAAAGCATATTTAAATGAAGAATACAATCATGCAGTATGATTGCCGTAATCATATTATTGTTAACATAAACACAATACTTTTGTCGCACCAACCATTTTTATATTGTTGCTATAACCATATTTTCATTTTTAAATGTGGCAATAAAACTATTGTTACATTTCAACAATATTAATATTGCAGCAATTATACTATTGTCAAAAATAAATTCAGTTAACAATGCTATGGTTGCGACGAACATACTTTTATGGCGGAGAACATATGATTATTGCCGTGACCATGTAGTAACCATGTTTTTTCTCTGCGTGTACTCGCGATTAGAGTTCCTGCAGCTTTTTAAGTCACAATTTCCACCCTATAACACCTGGCACGTTGTGAGTGACATTATTTTTAAAATACTAAGCCCGACTTTGTTTCAGCTACAGGAGCGTTATGCCCTAAACAAAAGAGTGCGGTACTTAGTAGGAACATAAATACACAGTTTTATGCTGTAAAATAAAAAGTACTGAATGTTTTTGGACCAAATATTTTTTTAATATATTTATGATGTATATTGTATCCAAAAAGAATTATTCGAAATGTCCGCCTTTTGCCTTTACACACGCCTTAAGTCGCACTGGCCAATCGTCAATAGCTGCACGAGCCTCGTCCATTGGAAAATTGGTCACAGCTCGAACCAAGGCAGTCTTAAGAGATCCAATGTTGGGGTATCTTTTGTGACAAACCTTGTCCTCTAAAACCGTCCACAATTTGTTATCCAACGGATTCAAATCTGGACTGCCTGAGGGCCATTCTTTAGATGAAATGAACGCTGGCAAATGGTTTCAAAGCCAGGCCTGGGACGTTTTAGCCTTATGGGCCGGCGCAGAATCCTGCTGGAAAGTCCATGGCTGGTTTTGGAACAGGAAATTGTTAAGAGGCTTCACAACAGCTTCCAAAACGGTTTCTTGGTAAACTTTGGCCGATGTTTTGACTCCTTGTTCGCAGAAATGCAGGTCAGTGACCCCACTGTAAGAGACACCCAACCAAACCAGGACCTTTTACACCCTTGAGTCAGTTCTTTAGATGACCGCGCATACACTCTATAATTTTGCTTGTTAAATTTTTCCTGAACGGTAAAAATTTTTCGTCGGTGAACAAAATTTTCAAGTTATCAGCGTGCTTCACCAGAAGACTTTTACATTTTTCAATCCTATTTTTTTAAAGCGGCAGTCAATAAATGTTCGGTACGGCGTATGAAAGCCAAGTCTTTTTTAAGGATTCGACTCATGGACTTTTGCTTGATATTCATCTCACGGGCCATGATTTTCTGTTTTCGGAGCGGATTTCTGTGAATTCTTGATTTAACGCCAACAGCGGCCCGACCGGTGGCGGTCTTTTACATCTCCAGTCTCCTCAAACAGTTTTATGCATCGGTAGACAAACATGCGGCTAATCCCTAGTGGCGGAAGCGTTTTGAAAAAATCGCTTTTTTCATTTCACACTTGAAAAGCGCTATTACAGCGTTACGATTCTCATTATCTGACCACTTCATGATGAAAGTTGAAACAATTTGAAAATCCCGTTACAGACTAACGCTATTGAGGTAAGCTTTCAAAAACCATATGACATTAACGCGGTATGCTCAGTTCTACTATTGAAATGGGTGTGTTCAAGGTTGTAACAGTATTTATTTCCCTACTAAGTAGAATAAATCATAGTCGGCCAGGCCCAACTTTAACTTTCATTACTTGTGTAATTTATCATTTAAAGTAGCGGGCATGACCGACTATATTATACCCTGCACGACTGGATAGGCAGAAACCCAACAGAATATAGGTTTTTATGACTCTTTAAGTCAAGGTATTTTTTCCACGGCTTTAAATGTACCATAACTTTAAAACTACACGCAGAAAAAAAGTATGGTTGTGTGGACAATATTCGAAGATGATCATACTATTGTTGGGTATATGGTTGTGCCACAACAATATTATGATCCTCACAACAATAGTATTATTCACACACAACCATACTATGATCCTCACAACCATAGTATGATTCACACTCAACTATACTATTATCTCCACAACCATATTATGATCCTCACAACCATAGTATTTTTCTCTAACAACCATATTATGATCTTCACAACAATAGTATGATTCACACGCAACCATGCTATTATTCATACAACCATAGTATGACTCACTCAACCATACTATGATCCCCAAAATTATTTATAAGGATTGGGTAATGTTGTTATTCAAAAATAGAGATTTTAATCAAGCAAGTTATTTTAAATTTCATTACAATTAGTTCATAGCCAAATTTGAGGCCTTGCTTTTATTGAACATTTCATTTAAGAAACAAAAATATATTCCAGCGGCAGTCGAAAATACTTTTAGTTGCCAGCTGGGGAAAATGCTACTTCACCAACCGTAGACCCCAAGTAACGAATGTGATTAAACCATGATTAATGGCTACATACTTAAGTGCAGTCAGATTTTAACAAAACGAGATCCAATCGGCAGTAGAGTATTTCACCAAACAAAATAAACACAATAAAAATCCCTAGAACGACCTTCCGATTGTTGTTTTTTAAAATGGACAACAACCATGCACTGTATCGTGTGCATGTGTTTTTTTTGGTATACCAAAAAAACATACGCACACACATATATGTGTGCTCTATAAAACCTGTTTTTTTATGTTTATAGTCGCAACCATAAGGTATGATTGCCGTAATCATGTTATTGTTAACGTAAATTTTAAACAACAACAATACTTTTGTTGCATCAACCATGTTTATATGGTTGTTATAACCATATTTTCATTTCTAAATTTGGCAATTATACTATTGTTTCATTTCAACAATATGAATATTGCGGCAATCATACCATTGTCAAAATTAAATTCAGAAAACAATACTATGGTTGCGACGAACATACTTTTATTGCGGAGAACATATTATTATTGCCGTGACCATATACTAACCATATTTTTTTCTGCGTGTAATGCCATACATTTGGCTCATGTGGTCCAAAAAGCGGCTCAAATGGTCAAAACGGCCGATTAATAGTCACTCTAGTTCAATATGAAAACTAGAGTGTCCACATCCGAATCCGAAAAACCTACATTCGGTTTTGTCAAAAACTCCTAAAACTCGCCATGTCGGTTTACCCGGTTTTTGCTGACGGGGTTATCAGTTTTTTAGTTTTTCAATGTAAAAGCAACGAACATTTATAATTTGCCATACAGCATACGTAACTTCCAACAATATTTAAGCTAAAATTATCTAAAGTCTACCAATCGACTACGAATTACCAGTTTTGTCGATTTAACGATGTCCGTCCTTCGTCCGTCTGCTGTCTTTCCAAAATTTTGGAAAGACGCAGCTGTCGATATTCATAAAATTAGGCAGAAATAAGTATATTAAGGTAAATCGGTTAGATTGCAAGGCTTGCTCGCTGGTAAGAAATGCTGGGGTCTCTCGGAGGCATTAAAGGCCCATTGCGGAACCCTGCTGAAAGGGCTCGCCAGAGAGAGGTAGAGAGACTAGAGGAACTGGGCGAAGATTTGTAGCAAAGATTAGCCTGTTACTTTCCACTCTTAATACCCTGATAGATTAGAACCCACATAACTTGTCATCTAGCACACGAAATTCGCTGAAATAGTAAACACCATAGTTTTTGTAAGTCTTTGTTAGGGCTCATTCAAAGAGTGCTTGACACGCCCCATTTTTTTGGTCTTCCGTGCAAATGCACCATTCTATCCACTTTTGGTATTTGCATAATAAATTTAATAGCATATTGGCGATTCGTCTGAAAATAAATAGTAAGGACAAAGATTATAAATTACACAAGTTTTCGGAAAAATGCAGCCTTAGCCACGCCCCTTTTTGTGCTTCACACATATTTAACATAACATTTTTAGTAATTCATAAATTTTGTATCCTGCAATATGTTTATTTTATATTTGTTTGTGCATAAGAAAAAAAGTCGATGCCACGCCCCATTCTAGTGCCTCGCACATAAACCGCGCTTTGCGAGATTTCCAAAATCGGCACCGTTCAGGCATTGTAGGTGTAAAAGAGTGCTTATGATAAGATACATTCATGTTAGACTAACTTAACGACGGGAAATTTAAAGCATTCTCTGTGTTAGGGTATATGTAAGTCGGATCAACCGACTGTAACTTGCTTATTTATTTTTGATGTACTATAAGGTGCGGCCTGGTCGCTCTTCAATACTTTTTTAGTTGTTTGGACAAAGACTGGGTCATTTCCAGGGCCCATTCTGCGAACTTAGGAGGCTGTATTAGAACCAAATACTGTAATAAAATAAGCCGACTAAATACCAAAGTTACTTAGTAGGGACATAAATACTGTTACAACATTGAACACACCCATTTCAATAGTAGAACTGAACATACCCCGTTAATGTCATATGGGTTTTGAAAGCTAACCTCAATAGCGTTAGTCTGTAACGGTATTTTAAAATTATTTCAACTTTCATCACGGAGTGGTCAGATAATGAGAACCGTGTCGCTGTAATAGCGCTTTTCAAGTGTGAAATGAAAAAAAGCGATATTTTCAAAACACTCTGACCACTAAGGATTAGCCGCATGTTCGTCTACCGATGCATAAAACTGTTTGAGGAGACTGGAGATGTAAAAGACCGCCACCGGTCGGTCCGCCCACGCTCTGTTCGAACACCACAAAGCCGTTAAATCAAGAATTTAGAGAAATCAGCTCCGAAAACAGAAAATCATGGCCCTTGAGATAAATATCACATAAAAGTCCATGAGTCGAATCAATAAAAAAGACTTTGGACTTGGGGCTTTCAAACGACTTACCGGACATTTATAGGCTGCAGCTGAACAAAAAAATAGGATTGAAAACTGCAAACGTCTTTTGGTGAAGCACGCTGATAACTTGCACAGAAAAATTTTGTTCACCGATGAAAAACTGTTTACGTTCAGGAAAAATTTCACAAGCAAAATGATAGAGTGTATGCGCGGTCATCTAAGGAAGCATCTGAACTGATCCCAAGGGTGGAAAAGGGTCATCACCCAGCTTCAACCGTGGTTTGGTGGGATGTCTCTTACGATGGGGTCACTGACCAGCATTTTGGGCGAAGAAGGAGTCAAAACATCGGCCAAAATTTACCAAGAAACCGCTTTGGAAGCTGTTGTGAAGCCTCTTAACAATTCCCTGTTCCAAAACCAGCCATGGACTTTCCAGCAGGATTCTGCGCCGGCCCATAAGGCTAAAATGTCCCTGGCTTCGAAACAATTTGCCAGCGTTCATTTCCTCTGAAGAATGGCCCTCAGACAGTCCAGATTTGAACCCATTGGATGACAAATTGTGGACGGTTTTAGAGGACAAGGTTTGTCACAAAAGATACCCCAACATTGGATCTCTTAAGACTGCTTTGGTTCGAGCTGTGGCCAATTTTCCAATGGACGAGGTTCGTGCAGCTATTGACGATTGGCCAGTGCGACTTAAGGCGTGTGTAAAGGCAAAAGGCGGACATTTCGAATAAGCAGGTTCTTTTTGGATACAATATACATCAATAAATATATTAAAAAATATTTGGTCCAAAAATACACTACTTTTTATTTTACAGCATAAAACGTGCGTAACAGTATTTATGTCCCTATTAAGTATAGCCTAGTCAGCCAGAAATAGCTCTCTTAAACTGGCTGCTGTTGTGTGTTTTCTTCACGTACCGCCGAATTCTGTATGATTGGTGACTTAAGGTCCAAAAAAGCTCTTACGCTCAAACATTTTCACGATGCGACGACTGCGCTCTTTAACAGCGAGGCCAACCAACCTCACGACTAAATTCAGATTGCGTTTTTACTACTAAGCCGGGAATTATATTACGGGTATAAAGTTTCAAAAGTTCGGCTGGCTCCTAACACGAAACATGATGAAATGGCAAAGCTTACTTAATATTTTACACACCTGGTTGGCATTGTTAACTTTAACAAATAACAATTAGAAAAATCATCATTACGTCCCCGATCGTCACTCTGTATTTAGAATTTGTTCTGTTCTTTGCTCATTCCGACGTTCAGAAGGATTACAATAAATTTGTCATAAACGTATGAATTTAATTAGAAAATTGTTGGCTCAAATCAAAATATTCCACTCGTATTTGTATTCCTGAAGCGATGTTGGTTGGTGTGGTTTTCTGTAGCTGCCATTGTTGTACGGGCATTTGTTAATCCCGACAAATAACAATTGCCTGAAAAGCATTTTTCACAATAAACACACACATGAACACAATACCCAGGAAAACACACACATACATAAATTCATGTAAGAGAAAGGCAGGTATGTTTTGTATTGTTAGAGTCGAACGAGTCGTTTACAAAACAAGGCGGCATAATTGAGGGATTGCATTTATTCCGGTTGAGTCGAATCTAAGATTCACTAAATCATTGAAGTGTGTTTTTATGTGCAGTAGGTGAAAACTTTCAAACTACGGAACTTTGAACGAAGAAAAAAATATGGTTGTGCTGACAAGCATCATACTTTTTTTGCGGCAACCATAATAAAAACTCCTTATCATTATCATGGCATGGTTGAAGTAACAAAAAAATTATTATTATATTCTCAACCATAGTGCGATTCCCACAACCATAAAAAACCACTCATCATTATCATGACATGGTTCTAGTAACAACAAAATTATTATTATAATCTTAACCATGGTGTGATTCCCACAACCATAGTATTATGTCCACAAATAATGCCGCACATTATTCCAGATTTTATTGTAAATTCAATGTTCCTAATTGTAAAGCAAACCCAGTTAAAACGTTGTCAATTTCTACCTTCCATCGTGATTTCGCTTTTATGGACCCTTCGTTCTTTGTGTCTGGCCCCAATCCCAGTCAAATCTCAGCCAACTTTTTCCAATGTGAGTCCACAACAAATTGTTGTACCAATAAGTGCTGACAGACACAAGAACGGGCAAACGGATACGGATGGAATTTCGCATGATCAATTACATAAATAACGTATATACAAGGGCTGCTATATATATTTGTGGTCTAATAATGATAATGCGAATATTTATCATCAAAAATGGTTTTATTGTTTTTCAAAGTATTCTCTATCATAATTTATATACTTTTGCCTGTGCTCAAACCAATTGCCGAAGCAGTTTTTTCACTCCGATTGAGACACCTCCATCGTTGATCACGCATTTTTTTCTTGATGTGCGCGAATAAATAGAAGTCATTGGGTGCCATGTCAGGGCTGTACGGCGGTTGACCCATCAGTGCGACGTTTTGGCCGGCCAAAAAGGCGCTGGTTTACGCCGATGTGTGAGAGCTCGCATTGTCATGTTGCACAATGATTCGTCTTTACATGTTCGTTTTTCGAATTTCTCCGAAGACTTCAGGCAAACAAATTGTGGTGTACTACTTAAAATTGACCGTCCTACGTTGCTTAAGCGAAACAGTCGCCACATGACCAGTTTTGCCGAAGAAGTGCTTCTTTCACGAACAACTTTCGTTGGATTTGGCTCAACTTCGAAGACCCACACGGTCGATAGCTGTTGTGTTTCGGGCTCATACGCATAGATCCATGATTCGTCACCTGTGACGATCTTATAAACGACTTTTGAAGCACCGCGATCATGTTTTTTCAAAACTTCTTTGCACCAATCGACACGAGCCTTTTTTTGAGCGATTGTCAAATTGTGCGGGATCCAACGAGAACAAACCTTTTTTACGGCCAGGTATTTATGCAATATCGAATGTATGCTATTGGAAGAAATTCCCAAGGATGCCTCTATCTCATGGTATGTCTCATGACGATCATGCATTATCAGTTCACGCACGGCATCAATGTTCTCTGGCACAACGGCCAAAACGGACGACCTTCGTCTTTGAGCGAGCGTCGGCCACGATTGAATTCTTTAAACCTGCTTTTCACAGTGATATAGGATGGTGCTTCATCGCCATACAAAGGTTTAAGTTCATCGATGCACTCTTGTCAAAAGTTGTAAAAAATGATCGCACGAAAATGTTTACAAGTTAATTCCATTTTTTTTTTGCCAAATTGATTTTTTCAAGTCACTGTAAACAACAGAAATGATGGTCGTACGTCAAGACGTTCTGAGTACGTTTATGCTCAAAAATGTTAAACTTTCTAATGGAAGTGTCAGATGGCGACCCTCGTACTTTATAGGGTTCCAAAACCGAAAGAGTGTTCAATACCGACATTTCGGTTTTTATGTGCCAACTCGACAGTCAGTTTCTCAAAAAAGCTAAAACCTGACATGACAAATTATCCGGTTTTTTTTTTGCTTTCGGGTTTGTCATATTTAAAACAAAGAACATTCATAATCTTAAAGTAAGAAATACGTATTTACCAAAAATACTTAAATTGGACAAATAACCAGTTAGTTCGCTTCAACGAGATCTGTCTGTCTGTCCCTTCTTCCGTCTGATGACTATCTAAAGCTTGTTTTGACACTACTGATCGCAATTGTTGTCCAATTTTCATGAAATTTGCTGAAGTAAGTATTTTGCTGACTTTGATAAAAATCTGTTAAAATTTAGAAAAAGCTCGTACATATAAGTTCAACCGGTTTTTTGTCTTCAGCTCTAGAAGCCACAAAGGACATCCAATATTGATGAAATCGGTTACAGTTCATTACGATCCAGCAGTAATTAGATCTGATAAAAATGGTCCATACCGGTCCCCGTTGTGATGCAGCCCAGAGATCTCTCCCGATGTAACATAAAACCGCTCTAGAACATTGATAGTGTAAGTCTGATTTCAATCAAATTTGGTATGTAAATTACGATTGACATACAAACAATCTTGGACCGATCTGAGTTATAAAGGCTCAGTTTTGTATATAGCCGCATACAAATTGGCTGAGGTCGAAAACATGACAACATAACTTTAAGCTAAGTACGAGTATAACATTTTCCCACTAACTAAAAAATAAAATTATTTTTTATTTTTGGATAAATTTTTGTGGCGGAGATAGGGTCCGAAAATCTGACCCATTAAAACATGGACATATGGGTACCAAACACAATGAAATTTTCTCATAAATTAAAATTTTTAAAATCTAGGTAAATTAAGATCCTGTACAATTATTTAACTTCCGTTTTGAAAAATTTCCATTTTTAAACAAAAGGTTTAGACCAGAGTCTCTATTAACGCTAGTTTTTCACTTAAAAAAATCCAACAGTAGGTTTTTCAAAACAAGGCTTTAAAAAAACCTGATGTGCCGGTTTTCCAAAAACCCGATGTGCCGGTTTTCCGAAAACCTTCGTTTTTTTTGACCCTTTAGTCTCCGTTCAATATTTCGCGTTGTGGCAAACATAATGACAAATTAAGCATACCATCCACTCTTTGGTGGAGGATTATTAAACAGTCGAAACGACTTAAATCTTTGTTAGGTCCCAAGCAACGAATGTGTTATAACTACAATCAGCGGCTGTACCAATAAGAGCAGCTAGTTGCATATTTAACGAGAATTGATGAGAGTAGATTTTTTGGCCTTACAAAGGTAACACAATAAAAAACATTTTTCCTGCCGGAATGATTTTGTTATTGATAATTGGACAGATTTCAGAAAAAACCTAGTCTTTGAATTTTTTCTGCCTAAGAAAATGTCGGCTTTTACAATAATGAAAAACCTCATTAAAAAGTTTTTATTTGACGAGCCTCACACGTTGCATTAGTCGTTCGGATCTGTCTTAAAACAGTAGGTCCTGGTCAGTGAGTTTGAAAAATATGTAGTGCACAGCTCACAGATTTCAAAGAAAATTTCCATTGTTATACCCTACACCACACTGTGGTCTAAGTGCTGATGTTTGCAACAGTTTTCAGAAATGAAGGTAGTACCCATGTTAAGTACACCCATCGATTCAGTAGGTCCCGCTCAGTGTGTTTAAGAAATAAATCGTTCGCAGCTCACTGATTTAAGAGAAGAGTTAATTGTTCCTTAATGGGATATGCTGTGACTTAAGTAAGTAAAAAGGACTTTTCTGCGATTTCGACTAAATTTTATACATAGCATTACGCAAATCCCAGGTAAAATTTAACCATATTGGTCCATGGTTTTGAATAGATTCATGTTTTTGAATAGCTTCAGCCGATCTTTGCATCGTACGTTATAAGCGACCATTAATTATATTTGGTGAAGCTGGACCATGACTAAAATCGTAGTCATCAAAGAGGAGGAAGAGGATTTCAATGGTTACAGCAATGCCTGTTCTTCTAGGACTAATCTCGCATTTGGAATCTCGAGCTGGAAACTAGTTCTTATAAAGCACAAAACAAAGTTCTTTGAATTTAAGTCGTCCGATGATAATGTCGTAAGTAAGAAAAGTTTAATATTAATATATTTGGTGCTACGATTAAATTTCCAAAGCATCATTTCATTGGAAGCCTTGCAAATGTGGAAGCTGCAGCTGAAACCCAAATTTGTGCAACCCCCAGACCCTTAAATTCTTTTTTCATAGTTGACAGAGGTGATATTAATGGTTTTTTTTCAGACGTGTGGTTTTCAAGATGGATTCAAACGCATATAATTTAATGTTATGGTCAAGAATGTAGCTTTATGATCAAGATAAGGGTTAAAAATGATTTCGGGCAAGTGGCCGCTGCGGCTGGCTCAAATAACCTCCAGCCCAGAGGTCCAATTTTCGACAACTTTTTGCAGCAATTAGGGCCGTTTGTCAGCAATAACGCCCCGAATATTCTCTTCCAAAGCTTCAATCTTGTCGGGCTTATCTGCGAAGACAAGCGACTTCACATAAACCCACAGAAAATAGTCCAGTAGTATTAAATCGCACGATCTTGGAGGCCACACCACATGCCCACGACGCGAGATAATGCGCTCACCAAGAGTTTCCTTCAATAAATTAATTGTTTCGTTGACTGTATGACATGTAGCGCCGTCTGGTTGCAACCAAAGGTCGTCCACATCAACATCCTCCAATTCAGTCACGAAAAAGTCCGTAAGCATGGCTCTATAGCGTCCCCCACTGACTGTAACATTACGAGTATGTCCAGCTTCATTTTTGAAGAAATATGGTCCAATGATTCCCTCTGCCCACAGAGCACACCAAACACTGAGTTTTTGAGGATGTAACGGAGTGTCAACAATGGCTTGAGGATTTTCATTACTCCAAATGCGACAATTTTGGTAATAGGCGTACCCATTCAACCAACCAATGTGAGCTTTATCGCTGAACAAAATGTTCTTGTAAAACTCAGGATCGGTGGCCAACTCGTTTTGGGGCCATTCACCGAACATGCGACGAGCTTGATGGTTGTTTGGCTTAAATTCTTGCACGAGTTGAACCAAGATCCTTTCGCAAAAGAGTGAATGTGCGCAGCTCCAATTATTGCGCGCGATGGCGGATGGACTCTTTTGGGTCTTCTTCGATACTCTGCTCCACAGCAGCAATAGCGCCTTCGGTGCACACTGTAGGGCGTCTCTGAGGATGCGCATTGTCCACTAGAGTAAACGTGGTGCGAAACCGTTCCATGGTTGCTCGAATTACCGACTCTGCTGGGTGATTATGTCGACCGATTATTGGTAGCATCGTCTGATGCATCGCTCGAACCATTATTTTGACAATAAATTTCTACGCTTTGCAAACGTTGTTCCGGAGTAAGTATACTTATTCATTATGAAATGTCAAACCCAACTGAGCTTAAAGCAAGGGACAGCTGTCAAAATGACCATTTTCGGAGAAAGTGTGGCCAGATTGAACACCACACGTCTAAAAAACACCCGTTATTAGCGAAAACTGCTGCATATATTCTACAAATAGTTTGATTTTTCCGAAGGTTGTCTCAATCTTTGTATTGGGTAGATTTTTGTCTTTGAAACGACCTGGTCCTTTATTAATACCAACCGTTTGAGACTATCAACGCACATTTCTGAAGACTGAGTTTTGTTACTTGCGGTTTGCTTTTCGCAGACGGACATGGCTGGATCGTCTTAGTTTATATATCTTTGCTTTATTGGGTCCCGGTCAGTATTTCGATGTGTTACAAATGGAATGACTAAGTGAACATATTCTCTCATGGAATGTACACCAACAACATTATTTATTTGAATGGAAATCCTTTATTGATGTCATCATTGTTGTAGTGGGTGTATGCTTTTCTGTTCCAACAACCCAGCAGCGGAACCAAGAAGTAAAAAAACCTCCCAAAAGGCCCTTATTTAAGAGGTATATAAAAGTGATTAACTTTAAATAAAAACGATGAGCCATTGGCGAACAAGCCTTATCAAGACCGTCAACACTTTGAGACCCTTACGGGTGCGTATAGAAACATAAACCAAAGATTTAAACTGAAAAGACAATACATATGTTATAAAGGGTGGTCCAACTAAAATGCACGATGTTTGTTGTAAAGAAAACAAACATTTTTTAGAGCATTAGAGTCTTAATATTTTTTATTATGCTAGAAGGATCTATGGCAATTTTGTTAAATAAAATATCAGACAAATGCTTGCCACAAAGTGCATTTTAATTTAAACGCCCATTTTCGTAAACTCTTCGAAACATTTCTAACGTTCAGCTCAATTGTGTACGTCTCTATGATTGAGTTTGTCAAACACTAGAACAACGAAATGACAAATTAAGTTGGGCAAAAAACTGGACATTAAGGTGTGACTGACAATTAACATCGTGCATTCCGGTTGGACCACCCTGTTTTTCCCACTGTGGATGGAGAAAATAGTGTATACAGAATTGGTCATTCCAAAATATGTTGAAATATTGATCGAAGACCTTACTAAGTAAATATGTGACAGCGCATAGAGAGAGAAAGGGACCTAAGGGTAAAAAAAATCAATTTTCACTTTTTTTTTTGATGTGGACAACATCTGACCATCGAATGAGACCGATCCCATGCCCCAAAAGTGTTCCCTCCCAGAGATATGCGCGTTTTATGAAAGTGATGGTACATCAAAGATACACGTATTTAAATCTTTAAAATGGCTCTCCTGAACAAAACTGGTTTTTACCCTTAGGTCCCTTTCTATTTTGCACGTCACATATATTTACTAATCGTAGCAAAATTCAACATTGACTTGTAATTAAGTTCAACCCCCTTCCTCCCTCTCTCTGTAATTTTTGTTTTTAAGTAAGTCTGGTTTAATTCAATATTTGGAGGTCCTTCAGGAAGGCATCCAAAGAGAAATAAAAGC
The DNA here is from genome assembly GCA_963513945.1 of Hydrotaea diabolus. NCBI lineage: Eukaryota > Metazoa > Arthropoda > Insecta > Diptera > Muscidae > Hydrotaea > Hydrotaea diabolus. Next base: position 160,184,921 of record OY740716.1, read on the forward strand.
ATAAGGCGTTACCCCTTGTCCACAATTTGGTCAAAGTTCAAGACACAAGCCAGATATGAAAGTTCTTTACCTATGTTTGGTAAAATGTTTTATGAATGCCCCTTTTGGATATTTTGGATCAAAAAAAGGGCCTTCTAGAGACAGGCATTGAGAAAAGTGGTCCTATGTTGCTAAAGTTAAAGTGGAAAAATTTAGTAAACTGCAAAAAATGTTTAGCTGTGATGTTATAATTTCACTTCTAACACTGGCCTTCTATCAGGCCTTTTTAGAAAATTCATTTAAAAATGTCCATGTGACCCATTTAAAAGAAATATAATTCCACCTTGACTAAACCTTCCCTTTGATATAACTCGAAATGTCTATTTTTATTAAAGATACAAACGGGTAAGGTCCTACAGACGGCTAAGGCCTAGTCAGCTCCACCTCTATTTACATGTGTGTCGGTTCAACTACATACCGACCAAAACAATGCCTCATTTTAGGGGCTGACTAACTCTTTTATGGAAACGGCAAAAAGGACAAAAACATAACAACGGCCGGAGCACGTCTCTTTTTAATAATTTGAATGTTAGCAAATATCGTCTACGTGAGTACGTGTATGAGCAAATGTTGCAACGAGGGCAGTATGATAACAACAGTTGACAGTACAACCCATTTGTCCAGTCTACTCGACTGTTCGCCACAAGACCTTTGTCTTTCAACTGTCTGCTTGTGACACTTGTTGTCATCTGACTCCGTCAACACAAACGTCGGATTTTTGAAATGTTATTCCACAGAGAGACCTAGAGCTAGACGATGCCGTCCTGCGGTGCTTTGACCTCTCTGACATGTCAATCTGTCACATTTTTTTTTGTTGTTTGCTTCAATTTGACAGTTGTTTGTTAATTGAACATTAGTTAAAATTACCTTCAGACGACGAGGATGATTTCACAATTCAGCTGCTGCTGCTGTTAATAAAGTCCTGCGCTGAACTGTCATCGGTAAGACAATATTTTAGCTAGCTCTTCGAGGGGGGGGATATTTATTTACAAGATGACATATTTTATTTCCCTTTGGGCTGACTTTCAGTGCCAACAGGTCACATCAGACATCGGACGTGTTGCTGCATAAATTATGGCCTTAAATGAGTTCTGGAATACGAGTATTCGAATGTTGCGATACAGGATACAATTGTGGGCAGTATGAAAAACTAAAACGTTAAAATTTTTTTTGAATGTTTTATTCAGGGGTGATAAGGATAACTGAAAGGACAAATAGAGAACTGAAAGACGGAAGCTAGATTTTAAGGTTGTTTGAAGGGAAGGAGGGAATATAATGTCTTCAGTTTACATTCAAGTCGTAAAAAAAATCTTAGAAAATATTTTCAAGGTTTCAGCCCTTTGAATTTATAACACTGTAAGTAAAATGTTAAGTTTCGAAATGACACAGGAAAACGCCGAGACACGCCAACTTAATTTTGGGCCGTAGAACACAACGGTATACTCCTTTTTAAAATATAAAGTCAGAATCGAGAGATATGCCATTTTTAGATTTGCATTGTCTCTCAAGCGATTTGTAGAAAATATTTTCAAGGTTTTAGCCCTTCTAAAGGGTGTTTTTTATTGGGGTATAGAACTTTAAGTTGGCATCACTTTTTTAACTGGCGGCCATTTTGTCAGCTGTCAAGTGATTAATATTTAGTTTGGTTTGCCATTTCATCATGAACAGGTTGACAAAAGAACAACGCTTGCAAAATGGGCCGAAAATGAGATTCATCTCGATGCTGATTTTCATCACAAAATTTTGTTCAGTGATGAGGCTCATTTTTGGTTGAATGGCTACGTCAACAAGTAAAATTGCCGCATTTGGAGTGAAGAGAATCCACATGAGACCCTTGAGACGCCATTACATCCACAAAAACTGACTGTTTGGTGTGCTCTATGGGCAGGTGGAGTCATTGGGCCATACTTCTTCCGAAATAATGCTGGAGAGTCAGTTACCGTTAATGGAGACCGGTATAGAGCCATGATAACCGACTATTTTGTTGCCGAATTGGATGGCATGAATGTGGATGAGTTGTGGTTCCAACAAGACGGCGCTACATGCCACACAGCGCACGTCACAATCGAATTATTTTAGGAAACATTCGATGAGCGCATAATTTCGCGGAATGGACCTGTCAATTGGCCACCAAGATCGTGTGATTTGACACCATTGGATTATTTTCTTTGGGGCTATGTGAAGTCGCTCGTCTACGCCAACAAACCAGAAACGTAAGGGGACTTGGAAGCCAACATTCGTGGCATTATTGCCAACATACGGCCCCATATGCTGGAAAAAGTGGTTGAAAATTGGACCTGTAGAATTGGCTTTATTCGAGCCAGCCGCGGCGGCCACATGCCCGAAATCATATTTAAACATTAATGGCATAAAATTATCCTTCCAATAAAGCCAAATTGATGGACATTAAAACGATTTTCTTGTGTTTTATTTCAATTCGAAGTTCTATACCTCAATAAAAAACACCCTTTATAAGTAATTACACTGTAAGTAAAAATGTAGAGACACCCCAACATAATTTTCGGCGGTAGAGTACAGTATTATATTCCTTTTTAAATGATAATGTCAAAACCAAGAGGTATTCCATTTTTAGGTTTGTATTGTCTCTCAAGCTATTTGTTGGTGTTTTAAGGAAAAAACTTTAAAACGTCTTTTGAAATGAACTTAACCTCTTTTTGAAATTCAAGTCTTATGATGATAGCCTTCAACATACCGCCTAGCAAAATTCATTTATGTTTAATGAGTGGTACTATTTAGTCTAATTTGTTCAATTTTATACATTTTTTCTAATGTTTTTTTTTTTATTTTGTACTTTCCATAAAAATGGAATATCTCCTGATTTTGACCTTGTCTTTCAAAAGGAGTATACCACAGATTTCTACGGCCCAAAATTAAGTTGGGGTGTCTTGATGTTTCTCTGTGCCATTTTGACGTACTCACTGTGTTATCAGTTTGTGGCAACTTTGTGCCCAGCACCACTATACTATTCAGAAAATCCCAAGCCTATGGCTATAGCCTGAGTTAGGTCGGAATTAATATATGAGCTTAAAAGACGCTCATAACGCTATAGGTTAAATTTGAATAAAACTAGATTTAATATGTACGAGGGTTGTTATTTATATTTCGGGTCCGGCAATAAAAACACAATAATTTATCTTTGGAAATGGTTTTATTGTTTTTCAAAATATTCTCCTCAATACAGTTTTGCATGCGCACAAAGGAATTGTCGAAGCACTTTTTCCACTCCGATTGAGACACCTCCAAAACATGATCTTCGAACGCTTCAACAGCTGCTTCGGGCGATGTAAAACGTTGAGCACTCATTTTTTTTTTGATGCTAGGGAATAAGAAGAAGTCATTGGGTGCCAAATCAGGGCTGTACGGTGGATGGCCCATCAATTCGACATCTTGACTGGTCAAATAGCTCATCGTTTCAGCTGATGTGTGAGAGCTGGCATTGTCGTGATGCAAAATGGTCCGTCTTCTCTTTTTATCTTTCCTCATTTCTTTGAACACTGTTTGGCAACAGATGGTTGTATACCACTCAGAATTGACCGTCCTACGTTCCACTAAAGGCACTGTGGCAACATGGCCGGTTATACTGAGAAAAAATCGCAATCATTTGCTTCGCTGTACTTCTTCCACGAATAAGTTTTGTTGGATTTGACTCATCTTGAAAGACCCATACGGTCGATTGCTGTTTTGTTTCGGGTTCATATATGCATAGATCCATGATTCGTCACCTGTGACAATGCTATACACTGCCCTTGAGCTACCGAAGTTAAACCTTTTTAACATCTCTTTGCATCAATGCATACGAGCCTTTTTTTGAGCATTCGTCAAATTATGTGGGATCCAACGAGAACAAATTTTTTCATGGCCAAATTAACATGCAATATCTTATTGATGCGTGTCCTACTAATGCCCAAGGATGCCTCAATCGCACGGTATGTCACATGTCAGTCTTGCTTAATCAGTTCACGCACAGCATCGATGGTTTCTGGCAAAGTGATCAAAGTTGAACGTCCTTCACAAAATTCATCCAGGAGCGAACGGCGTTCGAGACTGAACTCTTGGTAGCAGCGATTAACATTGGTTTTTGATGGTGCTTTATCGCCAAAATTCGAAACAAGTTGATTTAAACATTCTTGTCTCGATAAATCGTAAAAAATCATCGCACGAAAATGTTCACGGGATAATTCCATTTTTTGACTGAGATGAATTTTTCAACACACTCTGAGCAAAACAATTCGCCCTTAAATGACAAAACGTGCTAAGTGAAGTTATGCTAAAAAAAAGTCAATGTTTCCAATGGAAGATCCTGTTTGCATCTGGGAACACTAGTATTGTCAGGACCCGATACATAAATAGCAACCCTCGTATCTTTTAGAGCGGCAGGGCCTCAAGTTACAAAGTTCCTTTGTATGGGAGCTTCGTGGTCTAGTTATACCAGAGTTGATGTTATCTTGATAGATATTGTTTCAACTAAGTATGAGAGACACGTATGTGATCAGCATGTTTGGAAGGATGAGGCTGTGGGACAGTTTCCGATCCGGATGTTGTCAAATTTGCAGCAATAACCACCGCCAGTGTGTATGTGTGGGTGCAATCTGTATTGCTTTACTCAAGAACTGTCCACAACTGTCGCTAATCTTTTAACGACACTTCCAAAGCAGTTCCATATCCGGTTAAATTGGGAGCCGTGGCACAGTTATATTCTAGATAATGATTGGGCGAATGCGCTGGTCAAAAATTAAACCATTTTACACATTTTACTTTACCCGGATCGTGTGAATATTCCCCTCTCAATCTCAGATTAGAAGTTGTTAATTATGTAAACGAAAGGTGGGCTAGGGCCAAAATCTCCAAACAAAAGTGAACTAGGTACACGATATTTAAAAATTCTGGTTGGAGTGACAATTTTGAAGAGCATCATCATCTTCGTGTAGGGTATACGATTTTGGCAAACGTATAGATACTTCCTACAGATACTTGTATCAAAGTAGGGTTCTAGAAACCATAATAATATGAATATATTATCCAACACAATCATATTGGTTGCCTATGACGTTCATGGGCCTCAAATCGAGAGTAGAGGCCTTTGTGTTAGGTCAGTTCCAAGATATGAACCAATTTTACCACAGATGAGTGTTAGACGCGCATTATGACCCAGTTTCGCCAAAGTTCATTAAAGGTGGCTCATTATGTTCCATGCTAAATTTGAGCTTGGTCTCATGTAATTTGTATCTTAAAGAGCAGAGGCGGCTTTTTAAATCATGTATCGATATGGCTCAAATGCACCACAGATGGGTGTTGGTCGCTCGTAAATCTCCATGGGAAATTCGACAGGTATCGAGTGTGTTGTGTGACTTCTAAAGCTGCAGATTCTGAAATCAGAAAAGACCTTTTTATGGGCGTTATACGAGAGTATAGATTTATATAGTCGTGTTTCACTATATTTGAACACAATCGGAGTTAAAATGCGACACGACCTCAAATCGAGAGGGATCTTTGCTAGGAATTGTGGCTTGTAGAGCTACAGGACCTTAATTTGGAAGAGTTCTTTTTGTAGGGGCTATATAAAATCACGTACCAATATATTCCCATTCCAATATAGGTGGCTGTTTTACGCTCGTAACGCTCCATGGGAAATTTGGTAGGGTTCGGATGTAATATGTGGATCCTAAGGCGGCAGATTCTTTAATCGGGAAAGGCCTGTTTGTGGGGTATTTCCGAAAGTATGAATTTTTGTAGTCGAGTTTCACTTTAGTTAATTACACAGTGGAACATTTTTGGGGTTATTGTCTGGGGGTGAGAAATTCCAAGTCAGGGTGATGGTACTAGGTCAGTATATTAAAACCCTCAAAGGGTTTTGCGTTCGTATGTGCCAGTTTTTTTGACCTTTTACATTTTTTCCTTATCTTGATGTTTTTTCGCTTAGTTGTAAAATGTTGGCAAAAACGTAGTTTGACATAACTCAAGAACGACTAGTTCGATTTTGCTGAAATAAATTGAGAAAAATTAATAATTACATTTTCTTTAATCCATTAATATACTGTTTCTCTACCAAATCAACATTTTTGCAATTAGAAATAAATTTATGAAGAAAATTTTGCCAAAAAAAACTTTTTTAAGAACATATAAATCCCAAACGGAAAAACGTGTAGAGTCTTATAACTTTCACGTAAAGTCACATAACTTATAAACAAAATGCGACATAGATCATAGAAATCGATTAACGCGTTCTGCTTTTATTTACAATTAAGTGAAGGTATGAATTTCAAAAATTTGCTCGAGATATGCTCAAAATTCCTTGGAAAAAAGGTTGATGACTTTTTTTATGATTCTCAGAATTAAAAAAAAGAGTAATAAATATACGGTTTAATAACTAATATACGGTTAAATAACTTGGAATTGCTCACCCCCCAGATTGGCTGTTGTACTGTGTTATTGATGGCTCATGATCAATTTTGAACAATTATAGCACGATCGAAGTCTTTAGATGACTTCTAGAGCGACAGGACCTTAGATCGGCATATACGAATGTGTGGATCTTTCTGATCTGCAAAAAGTGTTACGTCAAAGTAACTGTGCTGTCTTTGCTGGAAAGGCAGCAACTTGTGCTCATTGGGTCGATCGCCTAATATAGGTTGTGACAACAAATCTGTTCGCTGTCTGTATATGTGACGCGCAAAATTGAAAGGGACCTAAGGTTAAAAACCAGTTTTGTTCAGGAGATCCATTTTAAAGATTAGGTCCCTTTCTATTTGCGCTTAGAATCGTCGACTTCACTTTCATAAAACGCGCATATCTCTAGGAGGGACCACTTTTGGGGCATGGGATCGGTCTCAATCGATGCTCAGATGTTGTCCACATCAAAAAAAGAAAAAAAATGAAAATTGATTTTTTTACCCTTAGTTCCCTTTCTCTATGCGCTGTCACATATAGATAGTATTAACTCAAACTTATAAAACACAAGCCGTTACCCGGTGCGCTCCGGTACCGCCACACACGCTTTTATAGAAAACAATATAAGGAATGCATTCGGTACCATTTGAATACTGATTAATTTAATCTAACTAAAGTAATATTGCTACGTATGTAATTATTATTAAAATTTGAGTTTTTTTATTCGAAGTGTTATGTTATTATTTCCTTAACATCTGAATGTCTCTATTGAAGCTTGAAATATATTATGTGTACTACATTCGATGTGCGTATTATTATTTTCAATAAGGCGCTTTAAAAAAAGGGAAGTGGAGCCGCCTACTTTTTTTTCTAATTTTCAAATAAAGGTTTTCCCTATTTTTCCTTTAAAAAATCACATAAACAATACTGCTTTATTAATATATAATTTTAAAATATTATTCGCTGTAATATATATTTATAATATCTCGAAACTGTGTAAATACTTCCTAAGATATGTAAATAAAGATGCTTCCAAAAATTGAAAAAAATTAAAATTGAAATTTGGCTTAGCTACTTTGCAAAATTATATCCTTGTATACACAATAGCATACTGTGTTTATTTCAAAACGATCTGCCTATAATTTTGGGTTTGCACAAGCGTTTAAAAAGGGGCTAGTACCACGCACTTCTTCCCAGAGCTTTTTTTTGCACGCTTATAGTAAATTGAATTTTTTGACATCGGATTTGGAATATATTCTCTTAAGTAAGTGCAAATTTCAAGACGATTTCCCCATAATAAAGTTAATTTTATTGATTCTAAAAAGGGGGCGTGGCACATCACAATTTTTCTACCGTAAACATTTCGCTATCAATGTCACTTTGCCATTTTTTAAAAAACTTGTCTTCTATTTAAATATAGAGGCAAGAGGTCTTGAGCCGGTTTAATCCCTGTTCAATGTGTAAAAGCAACAGACCGAAATAAAACAAACGAGCTAAACATTTCGCTACACTATAGTACTTAAGTAGTAAATTCCAAATCCGATGTTAAAAAAATAAATACTTTATGAGTTCCGATAACTTTACATTTTTGATGTGGGCGCCCTTCTGTAAAAACGCATCCGCACTTTGGCAAATTATTCACCCACTATTGTATACTGTGTTAATTATTATTATTATAATTAATCAGTCAATTACTATGGTCATTACATCGATTTTGAAAAAGGGGGCGTGGAATCGCCCACTTTTCACCCTGACGTACTTCATCATACACTATTAGTATATATACCGAATTTGATGCTCCTAACTCTTTTAGTTTATGAGCTTTGGGTGCGTTAAGCTTTTGAATAAGCAGGCGGTGCCGCGCCCCCTTTTAAACTAGTATTCGTTTATAGTACGCAACAATCTCCTGACCCATAGAAGTATACTGTTAAATTTTCAGGATGATCGGCCCACAATTGTAGGCGCCACACCGTCTTTAAAAAAGGGGCGTGGCAACGCCCACATTGCTTCACGACTGTTTCCGTTACATACAAACAGCTTCTTAACTAGACCTCATGTTCGTAGCTTTTATAGTTCTTGAGTTATGAGCATTTTTAATTTTAAGGGATGTGAGCGTGGCTACGCCCACTTGGGAATCAAAAATCGAAGTTGCCCACTCTATGTTCTATGCTTTTTTCCGACAGAATCCTATTTCTTCGACTTCTTGAGTTAATACCCTTTAGCTAAACAATAGCGCTGTGCCTTTACTCCACGCTTATGCATGCCTTTATCGGCATGTAAGTACATTCATGTATTTGTCAAGAGCGAACGTTTGGCATTTCCTGTTTTTAATTTAAACCACCAACACTCCTACCTACACCCAATATTGTAGGACACAAACACACGCGCTCCGTTATGCTTGTGTTATACAGAGAGAGATTTTGGGTGAGCCGAAGAGAGGAGGTGGTTTTACACAAGTGTTTATGGGTGAATGTAATAAACGTTAAATTGACTTTTCATTAACACCATCGTTTGCTGGTGTTTGTTGTTATTGTTTTGGCTATAGCTGTGACTATTTTTGTCGTTGTTGGCTGAGTGTGTGTATGTGTGGCCGTTGTTCTTGCTTCTAACATGCATTTGTTTATGTTATTGCCGCTGTTATCACCAACAGAACATACACAAATACTTAGCGCACACTCTCCCTAACAAATATGCAATTGTACTTCTACTCGCTCTCTCTTTCTCTCACTTTCACACACTTTCTTCCATAAGCCTATCGCTGCATATCTGCATACCTTTGAAAATGTATGTTGTGTGGGTGTGTGTAAGTGTGTACTACCGGTATGTTGATTGAATTCATGTCGATAGAGCGTGCAAAAGAGAGTCGAGGTGGCGTTGTTGGCATATTTTTCGTGTTCCTCCTAACTAGGGATGTAACGAATGTGGGTTTAGCAAAAACCAATGCAAATATTAGACGTGTTTTGTAAGAACTCGCTTATAAATAGAGTAAGTGGTCGCTAAGGCGACAACTTCAAAGCATTATGAGCAACTTTTGGAAATACGAGAGCGGTTCGGAATCTTCTTAGCCTAGCACAAAAAGCGCAGAAAAAGTTAAGTGTTTTGGAAACTTCCATCTCTGCTATGAACACATGTTAAATTTTCGATCTGGCAACTCCTTCATATAGAAACAGGTGTTCACAAAAGACGCATCCGCGATTTTTACAATGGAAAAATTAGAAATGCGTGGTGTCATTAAATATTTACATAAAAAAGGTTTATCGGGACAAGAAATTCATAATGATATGGTGAATGTTTTGGGTGAAAGTGCTCCTTCATATGCAACAGTAAAAAATTGGGTTGCTGAATTTAAACGTGGTCGTACAAGCATTGAAGATGAACCACGTGGTGGACGTCCAAAAACAGCAACAACAACAGAAATTGTAGCCAATGGTATTAAATGGTCGACGAATAAAAGTGCGTGAAATAGCTAATATCATGGGCATCTCAAATGATCGAGTCCATTTAATTTTGCATGAAGAACTACAGATGAAAAAGCTTTCTGCAAGATGGGTGCCGGAGTCGACCAAAAACGCATAAGAATAAACATTTCTCAAACTTGTTTGGATCGTTTTCAGCGAAATAAAATGGATTTTAAGCGTCGTTTCATAACTGTTGATGAGACATGGATCCACCACTATACTCCAGAGACAAAAGAACAATCGAAACAATGGACTGAAGCTGGAGGAAGGAAGTGCCCCAAAGAAGGCAAAAACAATTCAATCGGCTGGTAAGGTTATGGCAACGGTTTTTTGGGACTTCAAAGGTATTTTATTGATTGACTATCTGCAAAAGGGTAAAACAATAAATTCAGAGTACTATTGCAACCTGTTAGATCAATTAAATGTACAAATTCGAGAAAAACGTCCTGGCTTACAACACAAAAAAATAATTTTTCATCAAGACATGGCTAAAATCAACGAATTAAAGTACGAGTTGCTTGACCACCCACCTTATTCTCCTGATTTAGCTCCCAGTGACTTTTACCTGTACCCAAATCTAAAAAAATCCTTGCTGGCAAGTGTTTTACCTCAAATGAAGATGCAATTACAGTTATAAACCACTATTTTGAAGACCTTGAAGAAAACTATTTTAATCAAGGGATAGAATTGCTAGATAAGCGTTGGACTAAGTGTATTGAAGTTTCAGGAGATTATATTGAAAAATAAAAAGATTTTTGAAAAACTAACTATTCTCTTTCATTGATAGGCTAAGAACTTTCCGAACCGCCCTCGTACTATAGGCGATTACTGGGAAACTGTTACGAAAACTGAGCTCGCTTAAACTCGCTAAAGGTTATTCTTGAATAACTTTCTAACAGAATTATTTTATCCATTCGCGTGATCCATTTCGTGGTTCCCTTCTTTTTAAAGAAAAAAACACAGAAAATTCAAATTGAATAGGGGATGTTTATTATCATTTGAAAGAACATTCTTTGGCATTTATTTTTTGAAGATTATGTCTATCAAATGTTGGCCGCGGCTACGTCTCAGATGGTCCATCCGTTGAGTCCAATTTTCGATGACTCGTTCGAGCATTTCGACTGGTAACTGGCGAATGACACGCGTGATGTTTTGCTCCGAGGCCTGAATCGAAGCGGGTTTGTCCGCATAAACTTTAGACTTTACATATACCCACAGGAAAAACTCTAACGGTGTGAAATCACACGATCTTGGAGGCCAATTTACCGGCCCAAAACGTAAATTATCTGCTCACCGAAGTGTTCTCTAAATAAATCCATTGACTGATGCGATGTGTGAAAAGTGGCGCCGTCTTGTTGAAACCAAATATCGCCTAAATCACGAGCTTTAATTTCAGGCATCAAATAGTCGGTTATCTTGTTACGATAACGGTCGCCATTGACGTTTACGTTCTCACCGGCATCGTTTTTGAAGAAATATGGACCGATGATTCCACCGGCCCACAAACCACACCCAATCGTTGTTTTTTCTGGATGGAGTGGCAGCTCTTGAACCTCTTCTGGTTGCTCTTCGTCCCAAATGCGGCAATTTTGTTTGTTTACATACCAGAAATGGGCCTCGCCGCTGAACAAAATTTGGCTCGAAACGTTGGATCTTCTTGGAACTTTAAAAGAGCCCATAGAGCGAAGCGATGTCGCTTGGGAACGTCGGGCGGCTTCAGTTCATGCACAAGCTGTATTTTGTACGCTTTCAATTTAAGCTCTCAACGTAAAATGCGCCAAGTCGTTCCGTACGTTAGTCCGAGTTGCTGCGAATGGCGCCGAATCGACTCTTCACGGTCATGGTGTACACTCTCAGCTACGGCCGCTACATTTTCTTCACTGCGTGCTGGACGTTGTCTATTCGGTCGAATATTATACAATAATGAATGCTGGGTCTCAAGATGGGTGATGGTGTTGCGAATAGTACGCTAAGTAGGCCGATTATGTTGACCATAAGTTGAACGAAGTGCACGAAACACATTCCTCACAGAACGGGAATTTTCGTAATAAAGTTGAACGATTTGTAAACGTTGTTCAGGCGTAAGTCTTTCCATGACGAAATGCCTAACAATACTAAACTACATGACAGCATGACACGACTCCCAAGCGATCTGTCAAAAAAGGCTATTGAAAAAAGTATCTCTACTTGGATCTCCCATTACTTTTGCAATGGTGTGAAGTTATCGCGTTAGCGGCCTCCTAGTCGTATTCCCAATAGAAGACGGCATTGAAAAATAAATTTTTACGCATGCCAATGCTAATGCGAATATTCCAACCTTGGCTCTTTCGAACGAGAATATTTATTTTTTGATTTTAAAGATTACTGTATATGAAATAATTTAAAGTAATATAATTTTCCAGGGAAACTATAAAAGAACTACAATTGTTTGCAATGTGCCGGACAGATTGTAATATCTTAAAATGTTATGTTCAGTGTACGAGCGTTAATAACTAGAGAACCACAAACATCAAACTTGGACAATATGTCAGCTTTGTCTGTCGGAAAGTTCTCTTAAGTTTGGTCACGATAGGTGGCGCTGTCTTCTTTAGACAGGGTGCCACAAATCTACCGTAGTGGTTTGAATGTTTAATAACTTTTTTTATTTATTGGTTAATTATTTCTATTATACCCCGCAAGTGGGGGCAACTTTTGGCTGCGCACATTAGTGCTCTTTCCGCGATAGCCCCAGTTGTGTCGAGCGTCTTTTCGTTGATATTTCTGGACTGTCCTGCACACTATCCCCACAACACGTTGGATATTTTCATCTGTGTGGACCGTGCCTGATCTTCCGGTACATGGAAGGTGTCTTACTGTATCATGTTGTCGAAAATTTCCAACCAAGCAGTTTATTGTTGATTCTGAAGGTCCGTACGCACATTACAAAAGAGACGATGAGCACGATGCGTCAAAACAATTGACTTGATTTTTCAAATAAAATTCAACAACTGCTGATCGCTGTTCTGTTGTGTAGTGTTCCATTTCAAATCCCCAAGATGCTTCACAAAATTCTCAAATAAATATAAAAAACATAAATGATTTTAAAAAGTTATTAAAAATGCAAACCACAACGGTTGTTTTGCGCCACCCTCTACGAGGGTAGCTGTATATATTTCTGGCCTAGGCTACACTAAGTTTTGTCTGGCGCCATCTGACATTTCCATTGGAAAGTTTGACATTTTTTTTAGCATAAACTTACTCAGAACATTTTGATGTACGACCAGCATTTGTGTTGTTTACAGTGACTTGAACAAAGCCAGTTGGCAAAAAAATGGAATTAACTCGTGAACATTTTTGTGCGATAATTTTTCACAACTCTCGACGTGGATTAGCACGACAAGAGTGCATCGATGAACTTAAATCTTTGTATGGCGATGAAGCCCCATCCTATAGCACTGTGAAAAACTGGTTTAATTAATGCAATCGTGGCCGACGCTCGCTCAAAGACGAAGGTCGTGAAGATCGTCCAAAACGGCCGTTAAGCTAGAGAACATTGGTGCCGTGCGTGAACTGATAATGTAAGATCGTCATGTGACACACCGTGAGATAGAGCCATCCTTGGGCATTTCTTCCACCAGCATTCACTCAATATTGCATGAAAACCTGGCCGTACAAAAGGTTTGTTCTCGTTGGATCCCGCACAATTTGACAATCGCTCAAAAAAGGCTCGTGTCGATTGGTGCAAAGAAATTTTGAAAAAATACTATCGCGGTGCTTCAAAAGACGTTTATAAGATCGTCACAGGTAACGAATCATGGATCTATGCGTATGAGCCCGAAACAAAACAACAATCGACCGTGTGGGTCTTCGAAGACGAGTAAAGTCCAACGAAAGTTTTTCGTGGAAGAAGCACTTCAAACCCCCGTGTGGGTCTTCGAGGACGAGCCAAATCCAACGAAATTTGTTCGTGGAAGAAGCACTCCGAAGCAAATGGTCGCCTGTTTCTTAGGCAAAACTGTTCATGTAGCGACTGTTCCGCTTGAGCAACTTAGGACGGCCAATTCAAAGTGGTACACCACGATTTGTTTGCCTAAAGTCTTCGGAGAAATTCGAACAACGAACAAGAGAAGACGATTCATTGTGCACTATGACAATGCGAGCTCTCATACAGCGGCTCAAACCAGCGCCTTTTTGAACGACCAAAACGTCGAATTGATGGGTCATCCGCCGTACTGCTCTGACTTGGCACCCAATGATTTCCTTTTAATCCCGCACATCAAAAAAAATATGCGCAGTCAACGAATTTCGTCACCAGAAGATGCTGTTGAACCGTTCAAAAATCATGTTTTGGAGGTATCTCAATCGGAGTGGAAAAAGTGCTTCGACAATTGGTTTGAGCGCATGCAGAAGTGTATAAATCATGTTGGAGAATACTTTGAAAAACAATAAAAGCAGTTTTGATGATAAATATTTGCATTTTCATTATCAGGCCAGAAATATATAAAGCAGCCCTCGTATTAACATATATTGTATTGATGATACGATTTGAATCAAATATAAGTACGAGAATTGGAATTATTATTATTTATTTTTCAACATAATCTCCTTCCAACTCAATACACTTCATCAAACGCTTTTCAAGTTTTTTAATTCCATCCGAAAAATAGGATTTTTCAAGACCTTCAAAATATGCCTCAGTTTCAGCAATAACCTCGCTATTGGACGAAAATTTTTTGCCACCGAGAAATTTTTTTAAATTTGGAAACAAGAAATAATCAGAAGGAGCTAAATCTGGACTATATGGTGGATGCGGAGCAATTTCAAATCGTAACTCGGCCAGTTTTTGTTGAGTTAAAAATGCAGTGTGTGAAGGAGCATTATCTTGATGAAAAAGAACTTTTTTTTTCTAAATGCAGTCTTTTTATCTTGATTTCTTCACTCAACCGATCCAATAATGCACAATAATATTCACTATTTATAGTTTTTCCTTTCTCGAGATAATCAATAAATATTATACCCCTTACTTTATTACTTTTCCTGCTGACTTAACAGTTTTCGCCTTCTTGGGACTACTTTTACCAGCTTCTATCCATTGTTTTGACTGTTCTTTGCATTCTGGGATGTAATGATGGATCCATGTTTCATTAGCAGTTATGAATCGGCGCAAGAACTCCATTGGATTATGCTGATAAATCGCTTAAAGCTCCTCGGAATTGGTCCAACGGATTTTTTGGGGCAAAGTCAACAAACGTGGCACCCATCTTGCGGATAGCTTTTTCATGTCGAGTTCGTCGTGTAAAATACTCCAAACTTGTTTTTCGTGTATTTTAACAATATCAGCAAGTTCTCTGAGCTTTATTCGTCTATCTTTAGTCACTTCATTAAATATTTTTCTAATGTTTTCAATAGTAGTAGCAGTTTTCGGTCTTCCAGAGCGTTGTTCATCTTCCGTACTTGAACGACCCATTTTAAATTGTTGAACCCAGGATTTCACGGTGGAGTATGATGGTGCATTATCACCATGAACAGAATCCAATTCATCTTTGATTAATTGTGGCGTATAACCTTTCATATAAAAGTGTTTAATTACCGCACGAAACTCTTAATTTTCCATTTTTCAAAAATTATAAAACTTGTTTACTTCAATCACCTGTAACAAAGAAAATAATCATTAAATATTTCGGAAATTTTGACAGATGGCTTATAAAAGATTGCTTTTAAAAAACAACAAAAAAAAGTTGCTAGTAAAACAGAAAATGTGCTAGGCCAGTTAGTTTTGCGGTCGCCCTAGTTTATGTTTTAATTGGATATAAATTTGTTTATGAAGTTTGGAAAATATTGGGCAATCAGCTAAAAAAGAGTAGGGGGGTAAAATATTATAAATCGGAGAAGAATACTTAAAACCTAACTTAGGTTTGGAAATGAGCTGTTGAATAACAATAAAAGAGTCGTGCTTTGTGCTGTTAATGTTGCCGCTAAATCGTCCCACGTAGGGAGAGCCCCATAACGGTTAATGTGTTCATATATCCCCCATGTAAAAGTCCCTCTCCAAGGTCTTTGTGCTGTTAATGTTGCCGCCAAATCGTCCCACGTAGGGAGATTTCAATAAGTTGGAACGAAGACAGCAATGTGAACAAACTACTTTCAATAAAATAAACGAACCATCAAACTTGCTGGTTATTTTCTTCATGGAAAAGTCAAAATGTTTCTTATTTTATTGGGCATGAGATTAATTCGTACACAATATTGAATCATTCTGGCTGATCTTGACATTCTGGAAATGCCGCTAAATATACTTAAGGAACACAGCTCAGACTTTCATTGAATTAGTCAACTACCGATGAACCGAAAAATTATTATTGTAAAGGGTGTTTTTTATTGAGGTATAGAACTTCGAATTGAAATAAAACACAAGAAAATCGTTTTAATGTCCATCAATTTGGCTTTATTGGAAGGATAATTTTATGCCATTAATGTTTAAATATGATTTCGGGCATGTGGCCGCCGCGGCTGGCTCGAATAAAGCCAATTCTACAGGTCCAATTTTCAACCACTTTTTCGAGCATATGGGGCCGTATGTTGGCAATAACGCCACGAATGTTGGCTTCCAAGTCCCCTAACGTGTTTCTGGTTTGTTGGCGTAGACGAGCGACTTCACATATCCCCAAAGAAAATAATCCAATGGTCCATGTTAACCGATCCATGGTTAACCGAATTAATTGCTCTGATGGACGATTATGTCGACCATAAAATGGACGGAGCTTGCGGTGAACTTCGCGAACTGAACCATTACTTTCGAAATAAATTTGCACGATTTGCAAGCGTTGTTCTTTTGTCAACCTGTTCATGATGAAATGGCAAACCAAGCTAAATATTAATCACTTGACAGCTGACAAAATGGCCGCCAGTTAAAAAAGTGATGCCAACTTAAAGTTCTATACCCCAATAAAAAACACCCGTTATTAGACGAAATTTATTTTTTACTTTCCCAGTAATCAAATCATTGGTGATATTGTTTAAAGACGTGGATAT
Organism: Hydrotaea diabolus; assembly: GCA_963513945.1. Classification (NCBI taxonomy): domain Eukaryota; kingdom Metazoa; phylum Arthropoda; class Insecta; order Diptera; family Muscidae; genus Hydrotaea; species Hydrotaea diabolus. Next base: position 160,201,837 of record OY740716.1, read on the forward strand.
TCTGATTTCGACCGGATTTCCGTTCTAAAATATGCTGGTACAGTCACAGGCTTAACATGCGCCCGCAAAGTCAATTCATGATTCCATAAATAAGACGTGATATTAGTTTTCAGGTCTAGCAACGTGGGCCCGGTTCAGCTAGTTTTCATATAAAAAAACGATTTAGTACAAGGAGTAAGGCAAAGCAAATATTTTTGAAAAATAATTCACAAACAATTAAGCTCTGAGGCGTCTAATATTCCAAGTTTGGTTTTTGCGAATGCAAAGGCGAATGTTCGATATAGAGCGAATAATTCGCATATGCGAATATTCGTTACAACCCTCTTTCGCAAACATTGACATTAATTTATGCTTTGTTGTTGTTGTTGTTGTTGCTGCTGCCGCTATTGCTTTCGTTGTTATTCGTGCTATGTTTTAAACACGGAAATTACAAAATCATTTCGTTCCAATGTCATTTTTAATGTAATTTGTACAGTGACATCGTCAGGGTATTTCTTTTCGCTGTTCTTTCTTGCGTTTCTGGCCGTTGCTGCGTTACGTTAGCAACGACTTCATCAGACGGTCTTTGGTAAGAATAGAAAATTAACAAAAAACATTCGTTAAACTATATTTGGAGGGCGGCGGGCTGGAGGGTGGCTATAATTTATGACAGCAATCATTATGAATGACATCAATAGACGGCGAATCTTGGTTTTTGGCAGTATAGTTAAATTAATTTAAGTCCAAGGTCATAAGCGCTGGAAAAATTGTTTTTTTTAGGATATAACCGGTTTTATGTGGGTTCAATTGGTCTTATTTCGTGGGGAGGATATGATCAAAACTCAAAGGATGTCCCATATGCAGAGTATTTGTCGATGAGGAGAAAATAGGGGTCGTGGGGAAGTGGATACTGACACTTGCTATGAACTTCCGGATGTCGTAACTAGTTGGAAATTCATCTGCCCGAAGTCGATTCCACATACAGACTTTATGGGCTAAAAGCGAATTTGATAACAAACGAACACTCTCACGTCAGGAATACGACTACAGATGTCTAATGAATGAACACACGCCAATCACATTTGATCCCTTTTCTTGACACTTCAAATTCATGGCTCGGCCTACGAGCTTTACACTGTATGTTGATGCCCAGGACATCAAGAGCATTAGTTTAATATTCTGAAACAGAAATTTATTATACTGATGGCTCAGTGAAACGTTTGTAAGACAACAAGCAGTACTTTTTCTAACGCTCATTAAAATCTATTCTACCTTTCGAAATTGACTAGTAAATCCTAGCCCAGCGGCTCATCTATAGTTCGCCGTATGTCTTCAATATCTAGAAGACTAAACTGTAGGTCAAATGAATATGAATGACAGAGGCTGATAGATTAATTTTACGGTCTGCTCGAATGGATCGTAAAAGCTTGCCGTTTGTCTGCAATATTATAAGGACTCCACCGTAGGTCGAATGAATATGATTGGCACACGATTGATAGATTAAATTTTTGGCTTGCCCGAAAGGATCGTCAATGAAAATAAGAAAAGTAGATGAAGGAAGGACAGAACCCTGCGGTCCTCCTATGTTCATTGGAATAAAAATTGCGGTCTCAAGAAAGCTTGATATTAATCGAGCAAAGGTTTTTCCGACACTAAAGCCCCATAACGGTTAATGTGTTCATATATCCCCCATGTAAAAGTCCCTCTCTGAAGTCTTGTTGTGTTCATATCTGGGTCGCAATATTTAATACGTACCTTAACATTTTTTTTTGCTGAAAAAGTTTATAAAACATTTTTTTTATAACCATATAAAAAGGTGTTTTCATTTTAATAGTCTCCACCATACGATGAAAGTATATGTGACAGCGCATAGAGAAAGGGACCTAAGGGTAAAAAAATCAATTTTCATTTTTTTTCTTTTTTTGATGTGGACAACTTCTGAGCATCGAATGAGACCGATCCCATGCCCCAAAAGTGTTCCCTCCCATATTATGCGCGTTTAATGAAAGTGAAGTCGACGATTCTAAGCGCAAATAGAAAGGGACCTAATCTTTCAAATGGCTCTCCTGAACAAAACTGGTTTTTAACCTTAGATCCCTTTCTATTTTGCGCGTCACATATACAGACAGCGAACAGATTTGCTGTCACAACCTATATTAGGCGATCGACCCAAGAGCACAAGTTGCTGCCTTTCCAGCAAAGACAGCACAGTTACTTTGACGTAACACTTTTTGCAGATCAGAAAGATCCACACATTCGTATATGTCGATTTAAGGTCCTGTCGCTCTAGAAGTCATCTAAAGACTTCGATCGTGCTATAATTGTTCAAAATTGATCATGAGCCACCAATAATTAACTAAAGAGAAACTCGACTACAAAAATTCATTTTTTTCGGAAATACCCCACAAACAGGCCTTTCCCGATTAAAGAATCTGCCGCCTTACGATTCAAATATTACATCCGAACCCTACCAAATTTCCCATGGAGCGTTACGAGCGTAAAACAGCCACCTATGTTGGAATGGAAATATATCGGTACGTGGTTTTATATAGCCCCCACTTTTTTTGATGTGGACAACATCTGAGCATCGAATGAGACCGATCCCATGCCCCAAAAGTGTTCCCTCCCAGAGATATGCGAGTTTTATGAAAGTGAAGTCGACGATTCTAAGCGCAAATAGAAATGGACCTAATCTTTAAAATGGCTCTCCTGAACAAAGCTGGTTTTTAACCTTAGGTCCCTTTTTATTTTGCGCGTCACATATACAGACAGCCAACAGATTTGCTGTCACAACCTATATTAGGCGATCGACCCAAGAGCACAAGTTGCTGCCTTTCCAGCAAAGACAGCACAGTTACTTTGACGTAACACTTTCTGCAGATCAGAAAGATCCACACATTCGTATATGCCGATTTAAGGTCCTGTCGCTCTAGAAGTCATCTAAAGACTTCGATCGTGCTATAATTGTTCAAAATTGATCATGAGCCACCAATAATTAACTAAAGTGAAACTCGACTACAAAAATTCATACTTTCGGAAATACCCCACAAACAGGCCTTTCCCGATTAAAGAATCTGCCGCCTTACGATTCAAATATTACATCCGAACCCTACCAAATTTCCCATGGAGCGTTACGAGTGTAAAACAGTCATCTATGTTGGAATGGGAATATATCGGTACGTGATTTTATATAGCCCCCACAAAAAGAACTCTTCCAATTTAAGGTCCTGTAGCTCTACAAGCCACAATTCCTAGCAAAGATCCCTCTCGATTTGAGGCCGTGTCGCATTTTAACTCAGATTGTGTTCAAATATTGTGAAACACGACTATATAAATCTATACTTTCGTATAACGCCCATAAAAAGGTGGTCGTTTCTGATTTCAGAATCTGCAGCTTTAGAAGTCACACAACACACTCGATACCTATCGAATTTCCCATGGAGATTTACGAACGACCAACACCCATCTGTGGTGCATTTGAGCCGTATCGATACATGATTTTAAAAGCTCCCTCTGCTCTTTAAGCTACAAATTACATGAGACCAAGCTCAAATTTAGCATGGAACATAATGAGCCACCTTTAATGAACTTTGGCGAAACTGGGTCGCGCGTCTAACACTCATCTGTGGTAAAATTGGTTCATATCTTGGAACTGCCCTTACACAAAGGCCTCTCCTCTCGATTTGAGGCCCATGGACGTCATACGAGGGCGGTTCGGAAACTTCTTAGCCTAGCACAAAAAGCGCGGTATAAACAGAAAAAAGTTAAGTGTTTTGGAAACTTCCATCTCTGCTATGAACACATGTTAAATTTTGTTTCGATCTGGCAACTCCTTCATATAGAAACAGGTGTTGACAAAAGACGCATCCGCGATTTTTTTGCAATGGAAAATTTAGAAATGCGTGGTGTCATCAAATATTTACATAAAAAAGGTTTATCGGGACAAGAAATTCATAATGATATGGTGAATGTGTTAGGTGAAAGTGCTCCTTCATATTCAACAGTAAAAAATTGGGTTGCTGAATTTAAACGTGGTCGTACAAGCATTGAAGATGAACCACGTGGTGGACGTCCAAAAACAGCAACAACAACAGAAATTGTAGCCAAAGTGCATGATATGGTATTGAATGATCGACGAATAAAAGTGCGTGAAATAGCTAATATCATGGGCATCTCAAAATGATCGAGTCCATTTAATTTTGCATGAAGAACTACAGATGAAAAAGCTTTCTGCAAGATGGGTGCCGCACTTGTTAACAGTCGACCAAAAACGCATAAGAATGAACATTTCTCAAGCTTGTTTGGATCGTTTTCGGCGAAATAAAATGGATTTTAAGCGTCGTTTTATAACTGTTGATGAGACATGGATCCACCACTATACTCCAGAGACAAAAGAACAATCCAAACAATGGACTGAAGCTGGAGGAAGTGCCCCAAAGAAGGCAAAAACAATTCAATCGGCTGGTAAGGTTATGGCAACGGTTTTTTGGGACTTCAAAGGTATTTTATTGATTGACTATCTGCCAAAGGGTAAAACAATAAATTCAGAGTACTATTGCAACCTTTTAGATCAATTAAATGTACAAATTCGAGAAAAACGTCCTGGCTTACAACACAAAAAAAATAATTTGTCATCAAGACAACGCAACAGCGCACAAGAGTGTTTTAACAATGGCTAAAATCAACGAATTAAAGTACGAGTTGCTTGACCACCCACCTTATTCTCCTGATTTAGCTCCCAGTGACTTTTACCTGTTCCCAAATCTAAAAAAATTCCTTGCTGGCAAGCGTTTTACCATAAATGAAGATGCAATTACAGTTGTAAACCACTATTTTGAAGACCTTGAGGAAAACTATTTTAATTAAGGGATAGAATTGCAAGATAAGCGTTGGACTAAGTGTATTGAAGTTTCAGGAGATTATATTGAAAAATAAAAATATTTTTGAAAAACTAACTATTCTCTTTCATTGGTAGGCTAAGAGCTTTCCGAACCGCCCTCTTAGGCAACCAATATGATTCTGTTGGATAATATATTCATATTATTATGGTTTCTAGAACCCTACTTTGATACGAGTATCTGTAGGAAGTATCTATACGTTTGCCAAAATCGTATACCCTACAAGAAGATGATGATGCTCTTCAAAATTGTCACCCCAACCATAATTTTTAAATATCGTGTACCTAGTTCAGTTTTGTTTGGAGATTTTGGCCCTAGCCCATCTTTCGTTTACATAACTAACAACTTCTGATCTGAGATTGAGAGGGGAATATTCACACGAACCAGGTAAAGTAAAATGTGTAAAATGGTTTAATTTTTGACCAGCAATCATTCTCTAGAATATACCTGTGCCACGGCTTCCAAATTAACCGGATATGCAACTGCTTTGGAAGTGTCGTTGTGGACCGTTCTTGAGTAAAGCAATACAGATTGCACCCACACATACACACTGGCGGTGGTTATTGCTGCAAATTTGACAACATCCGGATCGGAAACTGTCCCACAGCCTCATCCTTCCGAACATGCTGATCACATACGTGTCTCTCATACTCAGTTGAAACAATATCTATTGAGATAAAATCAACTCTGGTATAACTAGACCACAAAGCTCCCATACAAAGGAACTTTGTAACTTGAGGCACTGCCGCTCTAAAAGATACGAGGGTTGCTATTTATATAGGGGGTCCTGACAGTACTAGTGTTCCCAGATGCAAACAGGAACTTCCATTGGAAACTCTGACATTTTTTAGCATAACTTCACTCAGAACGTTTTGTCATTTGAGGGCGAATTGTTTTATTTACAGTGCGTTAAGAAATTCATCTCAGTCAAAAAATGGAATTATCCCGTGAACATTTTCGTGCGATGATTTTTTACGATTTTTACGATTTATCGAGACAAGAAGGTTTAAATCAACTTGTTTCGAATTTTGGCGATAAAGCACCATGAAAAACCAATGTTAATAGCTGCTACCAAGGGTTCAGTCTCGGACGCCGTTCGCTCCAGGATGAATTTTGTTAAGAACGTTCAACTTCGATCACTTTGCCAGAAACCATCGATTCTGCTACGTGAACTGATTAAGCAAAACTGGCATGTGACATACCGTGAGATTGAGTCATCCCTGGTTTTTAGTATGACAAGCATCAATAAGACAAGGCATGTTCATTAGGCCGTGAAAAAAATTGTTCACGTTGGATCCCACATAATTTGACGAATGCTTAAAAGAAAGGCTCGTAGGGATTGTGGCGCAAAGAGATGTTGAAAAAGTATAACTGCTGTAGCTCAAAGGTAGTGTATAACATTGCCGCAGGTGACGAATCATGGATCTATGCATATGAACCCGAAACAAAACAGCAATCGACCGTATGGGTCTTTCAAGATGAGTCAAATCCAACAAAACTTATTCGTGGAAGAAGTACAGCGAAGCAAATGATTGCGATTTTTTCTCAGTATAACCGGCCATGTTGCCACAGTGCCTTTAGTGGAACGTAGGACGGTCAATTCGTAGTGGTATACAAATATCTGTTTGCCAACAGAGTTCGAAGAAATAAGGAAAGATAATAAGAGAAGACGGATCGTTTTGCATCACGACAATGCGAGCTTTCACATATCAGCTGAAACGATGGGCTATTTGACCACTCATGATGTCGAATTGATGGGCCATCCACCGTACAGCACTGATTTGGCACCCAATAATTTCTTCTTATTCCCTAGCATCAAGAAAAAAGTTCCTGGTCAAGCGTTCAAAAATCATGTTTTGGAGGTGTATCAATCGGAGTGGAAAAAGTGCTTCGAAAATTGGTTTGCGCGCATGCTAAAGTGTATTGATCTTAAAGGAAAATATTTTGAAAAACAATAAAATCATGATAAATATTCGAATTTTCATTATTAGGCCAGCAATATATTTAGCAGCCCTCGTATGAATGATATTTTGTTTCATTATTAAAGTACAAAGTTCAACCATTCCAATAAAACCAGAAACATGAAAAATTATTAGTTTTTTTTACAGCTGATTCAAATTTAAAATATTAAATCGCCCACCCTGTATAACACAGCTTTAGTTTGGGTATCACTATTTAAGTGTCACTGTTAGCCGGTTCATTACATATAAGGGACCCATCTGATCAGGACTCTCTGCTTGGGATTTATGTTTGGAATAAATAAACTAGTCCTTTCCGGAAATTTTTCTGGAATTCGATCTAGAGGTGGGAGACCTTTTTCTATTTAAATTTAGGTTCCTTAACTAAAGGGTGTCCCAAGAAGAACGCAATTTTTAAATCTGGCAACATTCGAAGTGTCATTGTTAGACATTTGAACAATTGTTATTGTTTGTTAGTAGAAGGTACGAGGTTAGTAAAAATGGAGCGCTACACGAAAGGTAGTTCGTTAATTGGGTATTGGAGAAACAGCATGAAAATGCTGATTTTGCCGATAAAATCATCTTCAGTGACGAGGCCCATTTTCATCTTGATGGCTTCGTCAATAGGCAGAAGTGTCGCATTTGGGGTGCGGAAAATCCTCGAGTGATTCACGAGAAGCAAATGCATCCTCAACGTGTCACTGTGTGGTGTGGTTTTTGGGCTGGAGGAATCATTGGACCTTTTTTTATGAAAATGAGGCAGGTCAAACGCAAACAGTCAATGGTGTTTGGTATCGTGAAATGATAACCAGTTTTTTCTTGCCTAGAATTGAAGAAATGAATGTGGAGGGCATGTGGTTCCAACAAGACGGCGCCACATGTCATACAGCCAGAGAAACAATTCAATTGCTGCATCAGTCATTTCCCGGTCGTGTTATTTCGCGTTTTGGAGATCAGAATCGGCCGTCTAGATCGTGCGATTTAACACCATTAGATTTTTTTCTTTGGGGATTTTTGAAGTCGATGGTTTACGCGAATAAGCCGACGACGACTCAAGCCTTAAAAGACAAAATTGGACGCTGCATTAATGAAATACCGCAGCATTCATGCAAAACGGTCATTGAAAATTCCATTAAAAGATCGCGTGCATGCCAGCAAAGCCGCGGCGGCCATCTTCACGATATATTGTTCCATACATAACCTCATTCTGTCTACTTTACGATATAATAAAGTTTCACGATTTTTTCTTAAATATCTGTGTTTTATTTAAAATTTAAAAATTGCGCTCTTCTTAGGACACCCTTTAGTTTTTGAAAGCTCATTTTTTACTATAGTCTGCCAAAGCTAAGGCTTACATTTTCACCCAGAAAAAGTCCAGGCTTGCTTTTCGCCTTAAGAAAAATCTAGACTTTTTTAGCTAAGTAACACTTTTTACTTTTAGAAAGGCCTCTATAGGTTTACTAATTATCCTGTTTTCTTATAAAAACTTAAACAGAAACAAAGTAAATTTTAGTACATCTTTTTTACACAATTAAAGTGTTTCTTATTTGGCTAACATCACCGATAAAACTGTGGGATAGCCTTCATGACGTGGAGCAAATACAATTCGGCCCAGATATTGTACGTTTTTTTTTAATTCTTCTGACTTGGATTTATGGCGGCCGTTTTATTTTAAATATAAAACAAAATGTAAATTGTACTTTGTGTGCGTTGGGGGGCGTATAATTATGCCATAATTCAAGTCAACTGCATTAATCATACGTCCTGCTGGACAGCAAAAAACATGCGGCACATTTTTTATTTAAAATGAAAAATTGTATTCTATTCCTCGAACAACAGAATACTTAATAAGGAACCCAATACCCAGACGCCACCACTTGGCTGTGCTGTCTAAGTGGCCAAAACGGACATTTTCCCAGCCAGCAAACGGAACTCGTGCTCGATCGAAATCACATCCCACGTGTATTTGAGTGACATATGACACAACCAATGAGCATTCTCCGTTAATGCACTTATCTCATGATTACGATTTTGTGGCATTCCATTTAGAATGGATCGCCGGTTCGTGCTGTGTCCCCTGACATTGGCCAGAATTTGCCACGTGCAACACATTTGTATGATTCCCTTCGGTGGTGGTGGAAAACGCGACGATGTGAGGAAATTATTACGGCATACATGGCGTTTATTAGACAAAGTTTGGCATTTTTTTTGTTCAGTAGCTGCTAATACAGCTGCTTTGACCATAATTGTTTTGTTTAAACATTTCAATGTCCAAAACACTCAAAGACACACACACACACACTTGCACACGAAAGCCCACAGGCCCGCTCGTACCCGTACATTTAAAACGCAGAACGTGTGTGGGCAGCAGCAGCCGCCAATGAATACACAAAGTACCGAGAAAATGGCCATTAACCATTAATTTTGGCCATCAATTTTTGGACATGCAAACAAGCTTACGCAACAGGATAGCTACACACACACATACACAAATGCACGGGATTTTTGGGGAAGCCTAAATTATGCAAACTTTGTGCGTGTGTCGCCACACTGACAGCAGCCAATGGAGGTCGGACAGGCTAGCAGTCAGGGTTTTATTAAAATTTTATGCAAACTCAGCCTCGGCCAAATAAAGTCCTTTCGGCGTTGTTAAATTCCTTTTCCCCCCGCTTTCATTCGCCGTGTATGTGTGAGAGGTTTTTTTTCTTGTCGATTTATAATCCCGATGACATTATGAAAAGCTGTTATAAACACCTGTGGCTTTACACATTTAACTTGTGTTCATTAAACAAACATTTTGCCATAGAAGCTGTTGTCGTGGGGAACAGTGGGCGTTGGGGGAGAGTCACTAAGCTAAGTGAGGCTATAATTCAATTTTTATTGAATTATAATAGCTTGAACTCTCTATGGACGTGATGTTGTTGCTCGGTGGAAATACATAAGCCCTGTGACTGGTAGAACTTTATAATTTTCATTTCAATTCAATGATGCTAGAGTTAGGGTGTCTAAGGATATGCTTATAGGCAATCTTAACTGTTTAGTATAGCAAGCAATTGTATTTGGGGGGGGGGGGCTGGTCTTATTTCATTTATTGCTCATTTTTATGCCACAATGAATATCGACAATTAATGTACTGAGACTACTTGATGCCAAAGAAGAAGTCCTGAAATATTACGAGGGTTGCTATTTATATTCCGGGTCCGGCAATAAAAGCACAATTATTTATCTTTGGAAATGGTTTTATTGTTTTTTTAAAATATTCTCCGTTAAGATCAATACACTTTTGTATGCGCACAAACTAATTTTCGAAGCACTTCTTCCGCTTCGATTGAGACACCTTCAAAACATAATTTTTAAACGCTTCAACAGCTGCTTCGGGCGTTAGAAAACGTTGACCACGCATTTTTTTCTTGATGCTAGGCAATATGAAGAAGTCATTGGGTGCCAAATCAGGGCTGTACGGTGGATGTCCAATCAATTCGACATCTTGTGTGGTCAAAAAGCTCATCGTTTCAGCTGATGTGTGAGAGCTGACATTGTCGTGATGCAAAATGATCCGTCTTCTCTTATTATCTTCGCTCATTTCTTCGCACACTGTTGGTAAACAGAGGGTTGTATACCACTCATAATTGACCGTCCTACGTTTCACTAAAGGCACTGCGGCAACATGGCCGGTTAAACCGGAAAAAACGCAATCATTTGCTTCGATGTACGAGGCACAAAAAGCGCGGTATAAACAGAAAAAAGTTTTGGAAACTTCCATCTCTGCTATGAACACATGTTAAATTTTGTTTCAAACTGGCAACTCCTTCATATAGAAACAGGTGTTCACAAAAGACGCATCCGCGATTTTTTTACAATGGAAAAATTAAAAATGCGTGGTGTCATTAAATATTTACATAAAAAAGGTTTATCGGGACAAGAAATTCATAATGATATGGTGAATGTGTTAGGTGAAAGTGCTCCTTCATATGCAACAGTAAAAAATTGGGTTGCTGAATTTAAACGTGGTCGTACTAGCATTGAAGATGAACCACGTAGTGGAAGTCCAAAAACAGCAACAACAACATAAATTGTAGCCAAAGTACATGATATGGTATTAAATGAGCGATGAATAAAAGTGCGTGAAATAGCTAATATCATGGGCATCTCAAATGATCGAGTCCATTTAATTTTGCATGAAGAACTACAGATGAAAAAGCTTTCTGCAAGATGGGTGCCGCACTTGTTAACAGTCGGCCAAAAACGCATAAGAATGAACATTTCTCAAGCTTGTTTGGATCGTTTTCAGCGAAATAAAATGGATTTTAAGCGTCGTTTCATAACTGTTGATGAGACATGGATCCACCACTATACTCCAGAGACAAAAGAACAATCCAAACAATGGACTGAAGCTGGAGGAAGTGCCCCAAAGAAGGCAAAAACAATTCAATCGGCTGGTAAGATTATGGCAACGGTTTTTTGGGACTTCAAAGGTATTTTATTGATTAACCATCTGCAAAAGGGTAAAACAATAAATTGAGAGTACTATTGCAACCTTTTAGATCAATTATATGTACAAATTCGAGAAAAACGTCCTGTCTTACAGCACAAAAAAATAATTTTTCATCAAGACAACGCAACAGCGCACAAGAGTGTTTTAACAATGGCTGAAATCAACGAATTAAAGTACGAGTTGCTTGACGATCCTACGACAGCCGGTTCTACGCACCGGATCGACCTGAATCCCCAATTCTTCGGCCAAGGGCTGTCACCCCGGTACGGTTTGCCGCTACAACAACAACGAGTTGCTTGACCACCCACATTATTCTCCTGATTTAGCTCCCAGTGACTTTTACCTGTTCCTAAATCTAAAAAAATTCCTTGCTGGCAAGCGTTTTACCTCAAATGAAGATGCAATTACAGTTGTAAACCACTATTTTGAAGACCTTGAGGAAAACTATTTTAATCAAGGGATAGAATTGCTAGATAAGCGTTGGACTAAGTGTATTGAAGTTTCAGGAGATTATATTGAAAAATAAAAATATTTTTGAAAAACTAACTATTCTCTTTCATTGCAAGGCTAAGAACTTTCCGAACCGCCCTCGTACTTCTTCCACGAACAATTTTTGTTGGATTTGGCTCGTCCTGAAAGACCCAAACGGTCGATTGCTGTTTTGTTTCGGGTTCATGTGCATAGATCCATGATTCGTCACCTGTGACAATGTTATACACTGCCTTTGAGCTATCGCAGTTATGCTCTCTTATATACTCGACATCTCTTTGCAGCAATCCATACGATCCTTTTTTTGAGCATTCGTCAAATTATGTGGGATCCAACGAGAACAATTTTGTTTCACGGCCAAATAAACATGCAATATCTTATTGATGCTTGTCACACTAATGCCCAAGGATGCCTCAATCTCATGGTATGTCACATGTGGGTCTTGCTTAATCAGTTTACGCACAGCTTCGATGGTTTCTGGCAAAGTAACCACAGTTGGACGTCCTTTACGAAATTCATCCTGGCGTCCGAGACTAAACTCTTGGTACCAGCGATTAACAGTGGTGTTTGATGGTGCTTCATCGTCCAAAGTCGAAACAAGTTGATTTAAACACTCTAGTCTCGATAACCTCGCCGAAAATCGTAAAAAATCATCGCACGAAAATGTTCCCGGGATAATTCTATTTTTTGACTGAGCTGAATTTTTTTAACACCCTGTAAACAAAACAATTCGCCCTCAATTGACAAAACGTTCTGAGTGAAGTTATGCTAAAATATGTCAAAGTTGCCAATAGAAGTTCCAGTTTAAATCTGGCAACACTTGTATTGCCAGGTCCCGAAATATAAATAGCAGCCCTCGTATGCAGAGTTCCACTCTTTCTATCTTACCCATAGAAAGAGTGGAACTCTGCATACGCTTCTATAGGCAAATCTTTGCTAGAAAAGACTCTTACCAAAAGGCAAGGTTTCATTTGGGCAACAGGCAAATCCCAGGCTCTATGAACTAGACTCTTATTATGCTGAAGAATTAGTCTAGCTTTAATTTACTGAGACTACCTTATCGCTTTTGTTTTTTTGGGACGTATCCATTTGTTGTGGTTTTAGATTGTGATTAGAAGTACTTTTTGGAAAAAATATTAAAATGTTTAGCTCGTTTGTTTTATTTCGGTCTGTTGCTTTTACACATTGAACAGGGATTAAACCGGCTCAAGACCTCTTGCTTCTATATTAAAATAAAAGACAAGTTTTTAACAAAATGGCAAAGTGACATTGATTTTCACACACACGTTGTTGTAAAAGAAATCTATTGATGGCTCTCGATGTGGGGTCTCTTTAGAGCTGGCAAGAGTGAGTTGTATTTTCGTGGGCAATTGTGTGGGGAGAGCCTGGCCTTATAGAGTTCGGTTTAACTTTCGACAATTGCAGCAAGGCTTTCTGAAGAGGGTTGTCACGGACCCGAAATCATGATAAAAGTAGTGTGCAGCCACGAAAATCAATATCACTTTGCCATTTTGTTAAAAACTTGTCTTCTATTTATTGTCTAGAGGTCTTGAGCAGGTAAAATATTAAAATATTTTACTGCCTTGCAGCCCCATTCTGAAACGAATAAAATAAGGTATATAACAGTATTTTTTGTCAAGCTTTGGGTGGCCGTGTCTCGGGAAAAATGGGTCGCCACCAAAATAATTGGTTGGAAAATTCTCATCAAGTCTAGGTAATGTCGCTAAAATTTTTTTCTAGAAAAATTTTTTAATTATAGTTCGTTAATTTATAGGTTGGAAGCATTAACCGTCTTAACCAAGACACTTAAGCTGTCTGACCATTTTTTATTTTTATTAATTTTTTCGGGATTTTCAAATATGTTTTCGTCGTAAACAAAGATTTTGTTGCGACTAAAACCGATTAAATACTAAAGGGTTTATTTTTTGATGTTGGTATAACCAATATTATGTTACAACAGCTAACTAAACAGGGTTTGGTCACTACAATGATCTAATCTGTTGGTACCAAAGTAAGTAAGCAAGTACATCACAATTGGTTGTTTGCCATAACCGCAAGTTGCCGCAACCAAAAGTTCAACTGATTTCGGTTTGTATAACTGTGTTATTGGCTGCGAATACCGTGATTTGGCGTCATATGATATCTACAACTGTGTTACCATCAATGCTATGGACTGATGGTTATTGTAACAGAAATTCGGTTTATCCAACTGAATTTATGTAGTTCGGACCGAATTCCAACAGATTTGTTCTCTGTGTGTGTGACCTATTAAAAAAAAATACATCCAGATTGATGACCCCTAAGTATATCCATTCTTACAATCCAGGAACAATTCCTCTTGTTCTCTTATTTTATAAGTCGATCGGTGTAGCTTCTTGCAGGTCAGAATGGGAATGGTGAAAATCCCTTCCCAAGTGCCTTGAACAGTTTTTATTCTGGTTCGAGACTTTTGATGTTTTTTTTTCAAAATAAAAATAAAAATTGGTGAAATGTAGTGCTTTAGTCAGCTTTTGTATTAGAGGTCCATCATCGCAGTTTGACAGAAATCTAGTTTCTTCAAACTATGCCTACCAGAGCAAAGATCTTATGTACATAAACTTATTGCTAGTGGTCAGCAAACATTGACAGCTACAGGATAAAATCAGCACAGCAGGCTCCACAGGAGCCTTTGAAGTTCGATCAAACTTTCTGTTTAGGCATTTTTTGTAAATATTTTGTAGATGGAACATTTGCTGTAGGACTTAGAACCTTTTTGATGTTTCATGACGTCATTTAGCCTTCCTATTTTGGCTTAAATATTTGCGAGGGAATATATATTTTTTTTTATTTCAACCTCAATAGAAACGAAACCGCAGAAAATCTAAACATTCAATTTAAAATTTCCATTATTTCGTGTAAAATACGTATTGTGTGTTTTTCTGGTCTAAATATAGACCAGCGTTTTGTTAATCCCCTCTCCTTCTTTCGTGCTCACACGATATGTCAAGTGGAAAACCAAATCGTTGTTATTCGCTAAAGGTTATAATGGCAGTAGCCGTTTTATTTCTATTCCAATTTCCTTTGTGGTTTAAAACCCTCACCATATCGTGGCCACATATGACCACATACGGATGCACGCACACACACACATGTGTGTGCCAATCCTTATTTCCATGAGATGGACATACACGCGTCCATACTCGAACCCTTGTCCTCCATTCGTTTAATTGAGTGGGTCATTCGTGGGACTCAAAACTAATCAGTTGTCGTTGTCTGCCTGGGAACTGGTATGCGGGCAAGCAGCAGCGATGATGTCGTTCTATGGCCGCCCATTGGCTTTAAGGTTTCAGCAGACTCACTCCTGCACTGAGCGGGCATTTGTTCCACCTCCATCGGGAGCAGCAATGACATGCCAACCACCTGCCACTCATGACAATTGAATGTCAAATTGCTTTTGTGGCTTGATTATATTTTTAACTGTTCGCCTTCCCCACCCCGCTATCTGAATTTGCGAATACACGGAATTTAAAAAAAATGTTCATTTATCATATGGACATTGGGTTGGGTCGCATAGAAATTCTTGGTTGAATTGTAAACTCAGTTAGACTTTGTAGACGATTGAGCTACCAGGTAAATACAAGGATTATCACTAGTCTTTACCTTTGAAATATTTTGAAAGCCTAACACGTCTAGACTTTGTAGACGATTGTGCTACCAGGTAAACAAAAGGATTATCTCTAGGATTTACCTTTAAAATATTTTGAGAGCCTTAGGAAACTCTTCTGTTGGTCGCCAGTTTGTGACCTCAAACGTAAGCCTTATTTCATGCTTCTTAATAAGTCGAAGGAAAAAATATATCTAGTCTTTAGCTTTTAAATATTTGGGGGCCCTAGGAAGGTCTTCTGTTGGTCGCCAATTGGTGGCCTTAAACATAAGCCTCATTTCATGCTTCTCAATTAGACAGTGGTAGGAACTCTAGAACTGCCATAATTGTCTAATTACATGCTACCTCTGACTGAATACCAGCTTGTCTTTGTCTCTTTGTCACCAAGGTGGCTAGTAGAATGCCCCAGAATATGTGTGATAGTCCCCAATATCGCTAGCTCTTCTGTTCAGCTCTACAGTTAATCAACATGTCCCTGTAGCTCGTCAACCCATACAGCACCATTTGTTTGACTGTTTAATCTTTGAGACAGTTGTTTGATCTAAAGCTAATGTTGAGTTTAGAAGTACAGAATCTAGATATTCGATAGTATTTTTAAAACCTCTGTAGTTGGGACATTGTCTATCCCTCATTCTGTAGCCTCTTTGACGGTTTTTGTTCTAAGAACAATTTATTTTGTTTTGAAGCCCCGTTCGTCTACAAGGAATCTGCTTCGATATCCAGGTAAAGAAATCGCGCCATTTTAACACGATGCGTCCAGAGAGCCTTTGGGTCAGTTGAGTTAGCTGGCTGGACAATTGAAAACGTGCATAGCGTCCAGTAGTCCCTGATGGCAGGTGGGACAAACGTTCGAAAACCTATCTATTTGCTCCCATTACTAATTGAGGCGGCCGCAACATCCAGATCTCAGCTGATCCAGAACCATGTGCTTTGTCAAGCTAGCGTCTGCTCCTCTGGTAAAATCTCCGGGGGATGTTCCCCTAGCACTTCATTCACGCTATAGCTAGATACTATTGCTGTGACTTTATCAGCGTGAATGCCTTTCAGAACCGGCTGATGTCGATTCGCGCCTAACACAAATTGAGGCGTCTACACCATCCAGATCTCAGCTGAGCCAAAACGACGGACGTCTGTCAAGGTAGCGTCTGCTCCTCAGCTGAAATCTCCGGGGGGTGTTCCCCTAGCACTACATTCCCGCTATAGCTGGATACAGCTGCTGTGACTTTATCAGCGTAAATGTCGTTTAGACCTGACTGATAGTTTCGATATAGTTGTACCTCTGAACCTCTCACATTAGATCCTGAAGATCGTACCTGACAAGCCTGATCGGAGGCATCCTGTACTTGACATGACTACTATGGTGTCTAAGACAACAAGGAATTGTGTCTGCATACGATAAGAACATTCGTCTCCTCATAGAGATGGTCTTCAGAAGACTTAAGGAGACACCCTGGTGATGTTTTCAGGCTAGCAATCTGGCTAGTCTGAATTTTATTCCATTGCGTCATACTCAAGTTCCGCACCCATAGAGGAGCACAGATTTTACACAAGATTGAAAATTTGTAATCTTCGTGCGGCTAGATATTGACGATGATTTCCACACTGTACTTAGTAGACCGATTGCTCGTCGAGCTGTCATTGTGCGGTTTGAGACAAAATAAGAATTGTTTCACATCGTGCAGTTGGACGTCTTTGATAGAGAATATTCTGCTGCAGGTGGCCCTTATTCCCATTACATTAGCTTTAGGTATATTTATTCTGAGGCCCGCTCTTGCAGCGTCAGTATTTAGCATTTTAATGCTTTCCATCGTTTCCGGGTGGCTGTGCGTAAAAAGACATATAGCGTCGACAGTATCAAGATCTGTCAGACGGCCTCCTAGTCACCTTAGTTGATGACCTTTCGTATTTAATAACAATGTCTAGCACTACTTTAAAAAGTATGGGTGACAACATGGACAATATCTTTTATTTTCCTTGGTACGCCTCGACAGATGAGTGCTTTCCAAATGGAAGTATGTAAAAGTGTGTCGAATGCCTTTTCAAAGTCAATAAAGACCTGGTAGACAGGGAAGCTCCATTCCACAGATTGGTCAATTATAATGCGAAAACTAATTATGGGATCTAGGCATGATTTTTTAACTCTTAATCAAGCCTGTTCGCAACGAAATTCTTAATCGAGGGAGTCAGCCATTTAGAATTTTACCAATTACCTTGATTACCATGAGTGTGATACCTCATTCCTTGTTGCATTCCTTGAGAAAACCTTTCTTCGGTATGTTGATGATCAAGCCCTCCATCAGCTCGTCTGAGAGTTTGATTCTACTCCATAGTCATTGTACTATACCCTGAAAGAAGGCATTTGGTTGGGGCCTGCTTTAAGAACTTCATATTGATGTTGTCAGGTCCT
Organism: Hydrotaea diabolus; assembly: GCA_963513945.1. Taxonomy (NCBI): domain Eukaryota; kingdom Metazoa; phylum Arthropoda; class Insecta; order Diptera; family Muscidae; genus Hydrotaea; species Hydrotaea diabolus. Next base: position 160,219,706 of record OY740716.1, read on the forward strand.
GGATCCATCCGTTGGTTTAGGGCGCGAATGGCGTTCTTTCTCTATAGAAGTCACAAATAAAATCCGATTGTTCTTATATTTAGCAAGAAGCGTTATGAATGACTTATAATCATTTCTATCGAAGCTCGATGGGCTATTTTTTGTAACAGAGTCTAAAAAAAATTACCCTTTGAAATGCCTCCGTTTCCAATGGTCCCAACGAATAATGTATATTAGGCCCGACCTTGGACAAACTCCAGACAAGGTCACGATATCTTCCGAATAGATAAGAAGCAAAGGTTATCTGATAGACGGGCCGCCCGACATTAGCCTGCTTTAACTGCTTAAATATAGCCCATTTCGATTTAAAATTTTCAGATATACCAGATACTTGTTTTACCTTAATTTTTTATTAAATTAATTTATTAGTAGTAAATAAAAGATATTAGATATATACACAAATTAGGAGATTTAGTTTAGAAAAAAACCTTACATCTATAACAGTGAAAGTTTACAAAAGAACAAAATATCACGAATGAAAAGAAACCTTAATTAAACGATACCAGATAATATTTTTAATTATAGGATTGTTGACTTAATACGAGTACTTTCCTGCAAACCCACTCTAACAAACGTACATTTATCTATGTCGCAATTGTGTGTCTGGGCATTCGAATCGACATTAGGTAAAAGCGGAATATCCTTCAATCCTCTAGAGTTTTTTACGTCGTTTTATTTTTTTATGCTTTTTCGAGGATTATTTTCTTTTTGGCGAACCTGTGCTAAAAATAGAAATGTTCAAATTTAATTGTATTTCGTCTATCGCATTTGTGCGTTTTTTTTCCTTATGCCCCCCGCTCCCCCGATAAACACTAAATGTTATACAGATAAAAAAGAAGTGTAGTTCGTACGTAGGAGTGTGTATGTACGTACATATTGCAACTGCTTTGAGGGGGCGTTGTCTTTGGTGCGTATGAGTATTGTTTAATTGTATGTTATTTTTCTATAACTCATACGCCACCGGGTCTGCCAGTGGTGTGTAGGATTTGTTGGCCTTGTTCACTTCCAGTTTAAATAGAGGACGTAATTTGCTTTTATTACATTTATAAGATATATAATTTCAATTCGTACATAATAAATTTTCAAAACACGGTCAGCGAGGCTCATTCCAAAGGAAACTTTATTGTTTTTAAGCAATAAATAGATTTTATTACAAATGTAAATTACAGTTTGTTATCGATTGAGGGGTATTTTAGTCTTTTCGCCTTCGCTGCGCTAATGGTTTTTTGTTCCTTTTCCATAAGTTAAAAAAAAGTACTATAACGATTTGAGAAATAATTTTTTTGTTTGGAGGCCCTTGATGTTGCTTTTCAGAATAAACATAAGTTGGAGCAATTGATTAGCTATGATAGTAAAGCAGACTGTACAGCAAACATTACATTACATTGCAAACATTACTTTTGTCAGAAATCAAATGACTCATCCGTACGAAAGTCTCATTCAAATTAAAGAGAATAACCCTTTGAGTATAATTGTTAAACAATGTCATTTCCACCAATTCTGTTTTGCATGCGTATGCAAGAGCAAAAAGTGGGAATTTTTCTGTGCCAAAAGTAATGCATTTTTTCGATGAAACTTAGAATGTGTTTAATCGCCAAGGAAGATCTCTATTGAAATTGGTCAATAAGTGTCGATGCTTTGATGTCAAATGTTTTTCCCGATTCAGCTTTTAGCCGCATAATTCGATTTTGCTAGAAGGGTTACTAGCATCCTTTCCATCTCTGGGAAAATCGAACGAATAGGATGGTGAATACAAAGATCCCTTCTTATTTGAGTTATAGACCCCTACGAGCACCCTGTCCATATTTGGGAACATCAAAGGGTTATAGACCCCTACGAGCACCCTGCCCATATTTGGGATCATCAAAGGGGTTTCCCTTTTTCAAAAACGGCAGCTTGCAAAGTCGCATATTACATACAATTTTGCTTAGATCGTTCCGAGGAACCTGAGCATCACTGGGAAAATCGAACCGATATGTTATCGAATGTAAAGGTACCTCCTCATTTAATTTCTAGAAGTAATAAATTGAGCCCGATCGATCTGAAAGCTTTCATTGTACCTTTTAAACGAACACTTGCCAACACTGGTTCTACTGGACTAGTCCATATTTTCGAAAAGCCCCCAAAACGGAGACACTTGCTGATAGAAGAACCTACAGCTTTAGAAGTCATCAATTACATCCGACTCCGAGCAAAATTGGCAAATCGAGCAACATCCATCTGCTGTGAAAATAGACCACATCGGTCCAAGTCAAACAGACCCAACACAAGGGTCCCTCCTTATTTGAAGACTTGTAGTTATACATTACTCAAATTTTGTTCTGTACGCTATAAACAGTCAATTATTATCATCATTCAGATTGGACCAAATCGCCTTATTCTTTATTTTATTTGGATGTTAGCATTAGATTTATTAAAAAGAAAGATTAGGATTACAGAAAAAGGATTTGGATAGCGCCGCGGTACCATGCTTTGTCGTTCTGCAAAGGAAATTTAGGCTAGAGTTTGGCTTAACTCCCCGAGTAGATGGACCATTATTGCGCTGGTAAACATGTTTGCCGAATCTGGAAGCATCGCACGAAGACCGTTTCATCGAGGTTTGAGTTTATGACACTATCACGGCAGTAGCATCGTCAATCGAGGCGAATCCAAGCTTTTTGACACGAAACTTATCGGCGAAAAATTGCAGTTAGGAAACGGCCATTACAACGGATTATTCATGATGACTTAAACTTGTTTCCTTGCAAAGTCCAACAAACAAGCTAGTTAAACCCTCTGGATTTGCCCATTCAAAAATAATTTTGCCAACCAAAATATTGAAATGACCGAAGAAGATAACAGCTTGTAAAATTGCTTGTTTATGTGTGATGAGGCTTATTTTGATCTAAACGGCAATGTAAAGAAGCAAAATAGCCGTATACGGAGTAAATCTAATCCACAAATGAGACGGAACTGCTGCCAGTACGAATTACAATATGCATTGTGGGGCCAACTTCTTTGAAAAAAAGGGTGTAACAGAGACTGTCAATGGTGATCGTTGATAAGAGATTATGGAGGAGCTTTTTTTTACCCAGAACTGCGCCAAAGACGTATCCGATTCAACAGCATTTGCTTCCAGCAAGATGGAGCAACTGCACAAAAATCCAGGCCGGTTAAGGCAGAGCTCCAACAAACATTCCCCAACAAATAAATATCCAAAAAAAATATATGAAAAACATTGATTACAAAAAGAGTTATTTGATTTTCTTATTGTAGCACAATTGGTGCGCTACCCTTTATAAGAACAGCCCCCACGAAAATTTCCTCTCGATTCGAGGTCCTGTCCCTCTAGAAGTGACCCATACCCAGCCATGGTAAATTTTAGACCTTATCGGTTAATGAAACCTTACTTCTCTCTCGGTTTAAGGTCCTGTAACTGCATAAGCCACATTTCATTTCCGAAGAGATGAAATGTATTAAAGTGCAATATAAAAGTTTTAAAGGGTGATTTATTTCGAGGTTCCCTACTTTTTTAAAAAAAAAACACAGAAAATTCAAATTGAATGGGAAATGTTTATAATCATTTAAATGAACATTCTTTGGCATTTATTTTATGAAGATTATGTCTATCAAATGTTGGCCGCATCTACGTCTCAGATGGTCCACCCATGGAGTTGAGCATTTCGACTGGTAACTGGCGAATGACACGCATGATGTTTTACCCCTAGGCCTGAATTTAAGCGGGTTTGTCCGCATAAACTTTAGACTTTACATAGCCCCACAGGAAAAAGTCTAACGGTGTGATATCACACGATCTTGGTGACCAATCGACCGGCCCAAAACGTGAAATTATCTGTTCACCCAAGTGTTCTCTCAATAAATCCATTGATTGATGCGATGTGTGGGAAGTGGCGCCGTCTTTTTAAAACCAAATGTTGCCGGGATCACGAGCTTCAATTTCAGGCATCAAATACTTATAGTCGGTTATCATGGCACGATAACGGTTGCCATTGACGGTTACGTTCTCACCGGCATCATTTTTGAAGAAATATGGACCGATGATTCCACCGACCCACAAACCACACGAAACCGTTGTTTTTTCTGGATGAAGTGGCTGCTCGTAAACCTCTTCTGGGGGCTCTTCGTCCCAAATGCGGCAATTTTGCTTGTTTACATATCCATTGAGCCAGAAATGTTGGCCGATTATGTTGACCATAAGTTGAACGAAGTGCACGAAACACATTCCACACAGAACGTGAATTTTCGTAATAAAGTTGAACGATTTGTAAACGTTGTTCAGGCGTAAGTCTTTTCATGATGAAATGCTTAATAATACTAAACAAAAATAACAAGACAGTATGACACGACTCACACATGATTTGTCAAAAAAGGCTTTTGAAAAAGTATCTCTACTTAGATCACCCTATATAATAATACTACACGCTGAGAACCGATTTGATTGTGATAAATTATTTAAACGAAGTAAATTGGAATTTTAAACTGTAATATTTCCGGCTAATTAATATTTAATGTGACCCAAAATATCTCAAATGCAGGCTTCAAGTCTTGCATACATGTAATAAAAAATATACTCATGTGCTATCATATCGGCCATATTTTTTAGATTATTTAAAAAAAATGGGTGGAAAAAAATTGACTTTAATAAATCACCCCTCTGTGTCGATTTTGGTAATCCTTCTAACATAACTTTATCATTAAATTTTATTAAAAAAATTATTCAATATTGAACAATTTCGATAATACCATAATAAGGACACGCCCCAACTGAAAGGAATTGAACAAGGGCACTCCTATCCTAAAGATACGATTTACAAATGATCTACGAAAATGTACTCCACACGATTTCACTTAAGACATCTCATTGCGAAAATTCGCTAAAGCAAGAAATATTAACTACTTTTTAGCTTATTTCACAGGGGAAAGCAGTTTAACAACGAAGATTTCCTCGGTAGATTAAAATAACTGGGACCTACCAGGGCCGTCCTTTTGGGAATCTACTATAATCACCTTAGTGTTTCATTTCCTGAAGAAATATGCACACGCCGAGCAAGTCCGAAAATGGTTGCCCATACATATTAATGTGACAACAGCGCACCAAACGGCGTTTGGATGCCAAAAATAATTTATCAGTTGTAGCCGCCAATTATAGGTACCAAAGTAACATCAACTTCAATTTTGATTGGTTATCATAATCACCAGTTTTGGCAACCAATAGTACTGAATTCGGTTGGTATATCCGACTTATTGGCTGTACGAATCGTAATATTATCGCTGTTACCTTATTGTGGTGCGTCGAACCATTTAATCATAACAACCATGTAGTTAGTGATTGCAACAGAAAGTATTCAACCGAATATTTGTAGGTCGAACCGCTTTTCAACGGCTTTTTTCTCGTGTGTATGGGTAATACAAGAAGGATATTTAGCTCTGCACGCGAAATAGTAATGGAAAATTTCCAGTAGGCTTTGATTGGGTTTTTGTGGCCTAAGTCTTCTGGAACATTTTTTTGTTCTCTTATAAAGACCAAGAAACCGCGTGAATTTAAATATTCTGCCTACACGCAGAAAAAAATATGGTTGTTGTGACAATATTCGAAGAGGATAATATTATTGTTGGGTGTATGGTTGTGGTACAACAATATTATGATCCTCACAATAATAGTATGATTAAAATACAACCATACAGTGATCCTCATAATCATACTTTGATCCCCACAACCATAGTATGATTCACACTCAACCTTACTATGATCTCCACAACCATTTTATGATCATCAGAACCATAGTATGTTTCTCACACAAATATACTTTGAAATATACTATAATATTATTTATTAGAATTGGCATAAGTTGTCAACAATAGATTTGAGTTATGAAAAAAATACATTAAGTTTAAAATAATAGAAGTGATTTATTCAACAGTAGAAAAAATCAGTTTAAAAAAAACGACAGCGTTTTTATTGAAAATATTTTAATTAAAAAAAAAAGCCAAAGCAGTTTGTTTAAAAAATTTTTAATTCCATATACAAAGAACTATTATTGTATTAGATCCGCAGCAATAACATTGTACTGAAAAGCATTTTTAAATGAGTAAAAATTACAATCATACGAGGGCGTTTCGGAAAGTTCTTAGCCCATCAATGAAAGAGAATAGTTAGTTTTTCAAAAATATTTTTATTTTTCAATATAATCTCCTGAAACTTCAATACACTTAGTCCAACGCTTATCTAGCAATTCTATCCCTTGATTAAAATAGTTTTCCTCAAGGTCTTCAAAATAGTGGTTTACAACTGTAATTGCATCTTCATTTGAGGTAAAACGCTTGCCAGCAAGGATTTTTTTTAGATTTGGGAACAGGTAAAAGTCACCGGGAGCTAAATCAGGAGAATAAGGTGGGTGGTCAAGCAACTCGTACTTTAATTCGTTGATTTTAGCCATTGTTAAAACACTCTTGTGCGCTGGTGCGTTGTCTTGATGAAAAATTATTTTTTTGTGTTGTAAGCCAGGACGTTTTTCTCGAATTTGTACATTTAATTGATCTAAAAGGTTGCAATAGTACTCTGAATTTATTGTTTTACCCTTTTGCAGATAGTCAATCAATAAAATACCTTTGAAGTCCCAAAAAACCGTTGCCATAACCTTACCAGCCGATTGAATTGTTTTTGCCTTCTTTGGGGCACTTCCTCCAGCTTCAGTCCATTGTTTGGATTGTTCTTTTGTCTCTGGAGTATAGTGGTGAATCCATGTCTCATCAACAGTTATGAAACGACGCTTAAAATCCATTTTATTTCGCCGAAAACGATCCCAACAAGCTTGAGAAATGTTCATTCTTATGCGTTTTTGGTCGACTGTTAACAAGTGCGGCACCCATCTTGCAGAAAGCTTTTTCATCTGTAGTTCTTCATGCAAAATTAAATGGACTCGATCATTTGAGATGCCCATGATATTAGCTTTTTCACGCACTTTTATTCGTCGATCATTTAATACCATATCATGCACTTTGGCTACAATTTTTGTTGTTGTTGCTGATTTTGGACGTCCACTACGTGGTTCATCTTCAATGCTTGTACGACCACGTTTAAATTCAGCAACCCATTTTTTACTGTTGCATATGAAGGAGCACTTTCACCTAACACATTCACCATATCATTATGAATTTCTTGTCCCGATAAACCTTTTTTATGTAAATATTTAATGACACCAGGCATTTCTAATTTTTCCATTGTAAAAAAATCGCGGATGCGTCTTTTGTGAACACCTGTTTCTATATGAAGGAGTTGCCAGATCGAAACAAAATTTAACATGTGTTCATAGCAGAGATGGAAGTTTCCAAAACACTTAACTTTTTTCTGCTTATACCGCGCTTTTTGTGCTTGGCTAAGAAGTTTCCGAACCGCCCTTACAGTATGATTGCCTTCATCATATTTTTGTTAACATAAAAACAATACTTTTGTCGCACCAGCCATATTTATATTCTTGCTACAACCATATTTTCATTATTGAATTTGGCAATAATACTATTGTTAAATTTCAACAATATTAATATTGCGCCAAACATACTATTGTCAAAATTAAATTCAGTAAACAATACTATGGTTGCGACGAACATACTACTATTGCGGAGAACATGTTATTATTGTCGTGACCATATAGTAACCATTTTTTTTTCTGCGTGTAGAAACTTAAACAATTTTGAACATTCCATGCAGACATGACTCTTTACTGCCTTTGCCACATTTAAGCAATAAATACTATGCGTTTTTCCCTCTAGCTTGTAATTTAATGAAAGTCTTTACATTCCCCTCCCCATACCCCCAAAATTCATAAATAAAAAAATATTATCTCTCATTAATTTGGCTTGATTTTGTTTCAGGCTTACTGCAACCATTTTTAAAATTTGACAGAAATTGATTTTAAAATAAATGAACAAGAAAAAAGAAACTCAATCATATAATTAATTTAAACGAAATTGCTAGGAACTGCAAACGAACGAATGAATGAAGAAAAGCGAAAGGCACCACAACACGTCTATATTTTCATATTTACAAAGGCACATAAAAAATCGTTAGCTCGTTTAGACGGCTCCGCTACAAGGAGCAGTTTTTCGTTTCCATCCTTATTTGCATTTTTTATTAGAGACGAAGCATGAAGCCAAGCAAAACAAAAGATGACAACATAATTTAAAAATATGCTGATTTTGGTTTTAACATATACACACACACATACACTTATATATACACATACATATAATGTATAGACTCGCACACAGTAGACTGTTTTACTGGCATAAAACAAAACCGCAATAGACAAGAGCAGACAATTACAGCAGCAAAAAAAGTAAATTTTAAGATACATGCAAATGCTTTACGTACATAGCAGACAAGGACTACAAGACAGGATTATTATTTTTTTTTGGCGAAAATAAAGCAGAGAATAAAAGCAGGAGAGAATAGAGGAAAATGCAGGAACTGGAAATGGCCGAGGCACACCACACTTTCGTCGCACATTGTTTCCAATCGAAAAACATAGCAATCGTTTACTTTCGAAACTACTCTACTAACTTAATTTTCTGGCCTAATAATGAAAATGCGAATATTTATCATCAAAAATGGTTTTATTTTTTTTCAAAGTATTCTCCAGCATGATTTATACACTTTTGTATGGGCTCAATTCAATTGTCGAAGCACTTTTTCTACTCCGATTGAGATACCTCCAAAACATGGTTTTTGAACGCTTCAACTGCATCTTCTGACGACGAAAATCGTTGACCACGCATTTTTTTCTTGATGTGCGGTAATAAAAAGGAGTCATTGGGTGCCAAGTCTGGGCTGTACGGCGAATGACTAATCAATTCGACGTTTTGGCCGCTCAAAAAGGCGCTGGTTTGAGCCGATGTGAGAGAGCTCGCATTGTCATGGTTCGTCTTCTTTTGTTCGTTTTTCGAATTTCTCCGAAGACTTCAGGCAAACAAATTGTGGTGTATCACACAAAATTGACCTCCTACGTTGCTTAAGCGGAACAGTCGCCACATGACCTGTTTTAACGAAGAAACAGGCGAACATTTGCTTCAAAGTGCTTCTTCCACGAACAACTTCCGTTGGATTTGGCTCGTCTTCGAAGAGCCTCACGGTCGATTGCTGTTTTGTTTCGGTCTTATACCCATAGATATATGATTCGTCACCTGTGACGATCTTATAAACGCCTTTAGAAGCACCGCGTTCGCATATTTTTAAAATTTCTTTGCGCCAATCGACACGAGCCTTTTTTGGAGCGATTGTCAAGTTGTGCGGAATCCAACGAGAATAAACCTTTTTTATGGCCAGGTGTTTATGCAATATCAAATGTATGTTGGTTAGTGGAAGAAATGCCCAAGGATGCCTCTATCTCACGGTATGTCACATGACGATCTTGCATTATCAGTTCACTCATGGCATCAATGTTCTCTGGCACAATGGCCGTTTTTGGCCGACATTCACGACCTTCGTCTTTGAACGAGCTTCGGCCACGATTGAATTCATTAAGCCAGTTTTCACAGTGCTATAGGTTGGTGCTTTATTGCCATACAAAGATTTAAGTTCATCGATGCACTCTTGTCGCGAAAGTTGTGAAAAATGATCGCACGAAAATGTTCACGGGATAATTTCATGTTTTGACTGAGATGAATTTTTCAACACACTGTAAACAAAACAATTCGCCCTCAAATGACAAAACGTTCTGAGTGAAGTTATGCTAAAAAATGTCAAAGTTTCCAATGGAAGTTTCAGTTTGCATCTGTGAACACTAGTATTGTCAGGACCCGATATATAATTAGCAACCCTCGTGTATTCCTGACTGAAATTTGTCCAACATATTGTATGTAATTTTGATCATGGATAGAAAAACATACTGCTGGAAAAGTGCTCAGTGGCACTTCCTCTAAACAAATTTATCTAACTGCCCTACATTATGAAAAGAGAATTTTAAAATTCTAAAAGAATTAAATTGATGACTTTTAAATTATTATAGACTCTATTATAGTAAAGAATTTCGAAATACCATAACTCATAACTTATAAGAGATTTAAAGATAATATTTGTTACAATATGGCGTGGATAGTGACATACCTAGTTTGGAATTTTGCTACTGGGCACAATAATGGACTGATCATTTTGATATTTTAAAAGAATAAAGGTAATATTAAAATCGGAAAAAAGGGCGTGTCACCGCCCATTAAACTCAAAACTTTGAAAGACAGTTTACCATGAAATATTGTCGTGGTGCAAACGGGGCTAAGTCTTGCTCTTCATACTGACTAAGAGAATAGACCGTTCGTTATATCATTTTAATAGTGAATAAAAGGTCGTGTTTAGACAGGAGGGCCCACCGTTCAGCCATTTAAATGCTTCCCAGACTGTCGATTAGTAGGTGCACTTACTATACAATTCACCGTCATTCATAATGGAGTGTGTCTAAAATTCGCATAGGCGTTACTTAATTTGTAGACTTATTTCAGCCCTGCTCCTTTTTCCGTTTGTATCTCCGTCTTTACGATTCTCCTCGGCTTTGTTGAGCAATTACGACAATTTATGCTTCAATGTTGTTGTGAAATTTAAATTTTCCTCTCCTTTTGCTGTTGTTTCTTAGTAGAAATTATACAAAATTTATTTAATAGCTGCTGTTGCTTCAGCATTTTCTTTTGGTACATATAACAAAGAGGGTGCGGGTGGATGGTTTTTGATTCTAACAAAATATTCATAGCTTCCACAAGCAGTGGAAACATTGGTGTATCAGAATAAAGCAGTTATTCAGCAAAAGGTTATTAACTCAAAATATCAAATTGTTTTTTTTTTTTGCAAGAAATCGACACAAAGTGTTCATCCCCACTAGAGTGTCCAGAACCGAAAACCGACATTTAGGTTTTTATGTCCCAACCCAACAGTCGGTTTCTTAAAAATAACTTAAACTCGACACGTCGGTTTACCCGGTTTTTTTGGTTTTTTAATTTTAAATCAAAAAAAAATTCTAATTTCTTAATATGAATACGTAACTAGTATTTGAGCTAGACCCAACTTTAAGGGTACCGATCGCCTCATCATCACCAGTTGATGCGATTTAACGATATCTGTGTATCCGTTCTTCCGTCCGTGTGCTATCTATAACGGGTGATTAATCTAGATTTTTTTTTCAAAATAAAAAAAATTTCAAAAACTCAAATCAAGTGTGAAATCTTTATTGTTTATTCGAAAGGACATTTTATGTCATTTATTAATTGAATATAATTTCCTTCAAATGTTGCCGCAACTACGCCTCCGGGTGTCCAATCTGAGGGTCCATTTTTGGATCAATCTAGAGTTTTTTTTCAAAATAAAAAAAATTTCAAAAACTCAAATCAAGTGTGAAATCTTTATTGTCTATTCGAAAGGACATTTTATGTCCTTTATTTATGGAATATGATTTCCTTCAAATGTTGCCGCAACTACGCCTCCGGGTGTCAAATCTGAGGGTCCATTTTTGGATGACTCGTTCGAGCATTTCGACCGGTATGGCTTTAATGACACGCGTGATGTTGGCTTCCAAAACCTGAATCCTAGCTGGTTTGTCAGCATAGACTTTGGACTTTACGTAACCTCAAAGGAAAATGTCTAAAGGTGTGATATCACTCGATCTAGGAGGCCATCTAACCTATCCAAAACGTGAAATTAGCTGCTTTTCGAAATGACCTCTCAATAGATCTATTGTTTGAGCAGCTGTATGGCAAATGGCAACGTCCTGCTGAAATTAAATGTCAAGATTACGGGCTTCAATTTCAAGTAAGAAAAGGTCCGATATCATGGCGCGATAGCGAGCACCATTCACGGTTACGTTGCGGTCAAAATCGTTTTTGAAAAAAAATATTGAAAGATAACTCCACCAGCCCAGCCCAAAACCGCACCTAGCCTTGCTTTTCCCTGGAAACACACATGTTGAACCTCTTCTGGTTGAGTTTTATGTATTGACGTTGCCGTTTAGCCAAAAAAAAGCCCTCAGCACTGATCACTTTGGTCGAAAACAGCGGATCTTCTGCGAGCTTTTGAAGAGCCCAAATACTGAAACGGCGACGCGCAGTAACATCGTGAGGCCTTTCCATGATGAAATGGCAAACAATACTGCAAATAAAAAAAAGTTTAACACAACTCAGGCGTTTTTTTAAAAAAAAACCCTATTGAAAAAATACCTCTAGATGGATAACCCTTTATAACGATAGACAAACGGCCAATTTTGGACTAATTTGGATCATATACGTTTATATCTTGTCATAGTTCCCGTTTAAATTGTATGGCAGCCCAAATTATTGCTTCCAATAGACATGGACTCATAGCCTTGAAATAACATTAACATTTTTTCACGAAGCCCAAAATAAAATTATATTTACAGTCTGGCTAAATTTGGGTGACAAAATCTGAACCCAAAAATCTTTTATCCATTTCAGTATGGACCAACGGGTACCAAAAGCAATGAATTTTTTTGACGCACTAAAATATGACCTTAGTATTTTAATCTGGGTAAATTTAGAGCCCCTTCAAGGAGTTTTTCTGCACATTCAGAAGTGAAGGATATAATAAAGTCGGCCATGCTATTCTTTAGCTGTTTTACTGGTTTATTTATAAATAAAAAACAAACCTCTAAAATCAGAAAGTGGTTTTATTGCATTCTAGAGTCTAGAAATGGAGACAATTACTCTACTTCAGATTGGAATACTATTTTTTATTCTTAGGCAAAGGATAAAACCAAAATGACGGTTTATACCGATTTCTACCTTTAAAAACCCCGACAGTCGGGATTTTGGAAACATGGTTAAAAAAAAAAACGAAATGCTGAATTTCTGAAAAGTTCGATATTTTGGACACTCTAAGTCCAAGCTTGAGTAAAAATTTGCCCTCGTTTAAGGCACACTGCCTTCAAAGCAAGACCCTTTTTTATTTCGAATACGAGTCCATCTAGTGTTGAAGCATAACAAATTGTTGCTCTACTGCACATTTGAATATTTTGAGTTAATACGCTTTTGTGGAACAAGTTCGTGTTGTTATCCGGCTAGAGAGTTTTCTTGTGTTCTTGGCTTTACAATGCGTCAGTATTAATTTATGCGTAAAACGTACGAGTATGTGTAAATTTGTTAAAAAAAATTGTTCTTTTTTTACTTTGTGTTCAAATAATTTGCATTAGGCACTCACTTAAACATTCCCAAACTGAGCGTTAACTGCGGCAGCAGCATGTCAGAATATCGGCATATGAATGCAAAGAGCAGTTCGACATAAATTTTCGTCAATTTCATTGATGCTCATCGCAAGATTCTTTCATAGAAGAATTTTTATATTTTGTATATTTTTAAGTTTTGAAAATAAAGCTTAAATTGGACGTGGCCGACGTTATTCTACCCTGCACTTCTAGGTGTGCTGGAAAGCCAATTGAAAATAGGTTTTTGGATCCCCTTGGACGGGCTCTAAATTTCCTTCAATTTTAGGTAGCAAAAGGTCCGATATCATGGCGCGATAGCGAGCACCATTCACGGTTACGTTGCGGTCAAAATCGTTTTTGAAAAAAAATATTGACCGATAACTCCACCAGCCCAGCCCAAAACCGCACCTAGCCTTGCTTTTCCCTGGAAACACACATGTTGAACCTCTTCTGATTGCTCTTCAGCCCAAATGCAGTAATTTTATGTATTGACGTTGCCGTTGAGCCAAAAATAGGCCTCATTACTGAACAAAGTTTTGGTCGAAAACAGCGGATCTTCTGCGAAAATAAAGCTTAAATTGGACGTGGCCGACGTTATTCTACCCTGCACTTCTAGGTGTGCTGGAAAGCCAATTGAAAATAGGTTTTTGGATCCCCTTGGACGGGCTCTAAATTTCCTAAATAAATTGCCGTAATATTTTGTCCTACACACAACGAACAGATTTGTTGCCACAACTGAATTTGTAGCCAAACGAATTTTGGTGGATGCACGTTCTATCCATGTATTGATTTCATCGCTATAACCCAATGTTGATTCGGTACACGACAATTTCTATTGGAAACTAAGACTATCGGTTGTAGAGACAAAGTATCGGTAACCATAACTAGTAAAGATGATTATTGGAACTGCATTTGTACAAGTATTGGTTGATGTTATAGGTGTTATCGGTTTATCGAAAAGGTTGGGTTTTACTTTCGAAACTAAAGGGTGGCTAAATTTTAAGGGCCGATGCTGATTTTAAATAAAACACAAATTATTTGGGAAATTATTATCATTTCTCTTTATTATTATAATATTGGTATGGTTCAATAATGTATGGAACAAAATATCGGCAAAATAGCCACCGCGACCTCAGCGGCACACCTCCATCCGATGATCAAAATTGTCGATGACGCTGAGACATAATTGAGGTTATATGCCGTTAATGTGCTGAATTATTTCATCCTTTAGCTCTTGAACTGTTGCTGGCTTATCGACGTACACCTTTTCTATTAAATAACCCTAAAGAAAGAAGTCCAACGGTGTCAAATCACATGATCGTGGCGGCCAAGTGACATCGTCATGATATCTCACATCACGTCCCTTGAATTTCTCGCGCAAAAGAGACATTGTTTCGTTGGCTGTATGGCGAGTGTCACTGTCCCGTTAAAACTAGATATCGTCCACATCCATATCTTTCAATTCGGGCCATAAAAAGTTCATTATCATCTCACGGTGGCGAACACCATTCACAGTAACTGCCTGACCGGACTCATTTTGGAAAAAAATACGGCCTGATGATGCCGCCAGCCCATAAACCGCACCAAACAGTCACTCTTTGTGGGTGCATCTGCATTGGTTTTTCGACAATCACTCTTGGATTATCATTCGCCCAAATGCGGCAATTCTGCTTATTGAAGAATCCACTGGGGTGAAAATGTGCCTCATCACGGACGATGCTTTTCTTCGAAAATTGATCGAAAATTGCTCGCGTGTGTATCTTTCCATGGTTCAAATTGAGTTAGACTGAAATTGAGAAATATCGTATTAAATGAAATGCTGAAAAAAACTTTACGTTTAGGTGTGGTTCACATTCAACATCGGCCCTTAAATTTAACCAAGTTAACCTATTTTCAGCCTCAAAATGGTATAGTGGGTTATAAAACAAAATTTTGGTTTTATAGTGTCAGAAGTAATTTGATATGTTACTAAAATCACTATGTAAGTTGGAGTTTAAACCTATATATTATATACTCGTACCTCCATAATAAAATCGGTGACACAAGAAATTAATTTACTATTTTTACTGCCTCGCAATAGTTGGACGGATCAGCTAAATAAATACGACTTTGAATAGATGTTCTGAAAAGTTTATCTATGACATCAATATTGCCCAAATCTGCCCCAATCTGATTAATTGTCAATCTTTGAAGTACCAAAACTCGGGAAATTTGGATTGCATCCAAAAATAAATTGCTCGTTGTTTTTTTTTAATAATTTAATAATAGCACTGGGAAACACAATTTTAAAAAATCTGCCGCAGAAGTTTTAACTGTAAACTATAGTTGATTTTGGGCTGTTGATCACGATTTGCCAGATTCGCTCTAGACCGCTATTCTTTGAATAAAAGGACCTCTTCATTTGTGCACATCGGAGGCCAGATTCGTGATCATCAGCCCCAAATCAACAGTTGGCTATCAAACCTTTTGCCACAATTTTTTTGTTTACCAGTGTAATTGATCAAGTCTGAGTAATAAGGCTGAAATGTTTGTACATAATAGGGATTTTATTCTGATGCGAAAAAAACGTGGATTGGTTACTACAAAAAAAGTATCTGTTGTCACCACCAAATGTTGGTATCAGAGTAACATGAACTTCATTATTGGTTAGTAGCCATAACCACATGTTGTGGCAGCAGTACCATGATATTATTGTCGCTACGAACACCATCTGCTGATATGTCGAATTATGTAACCATCAGTATCATGGAATGTTGGTGATTGCAACAGAATGTCTGGCAATTCAACCGTATTTTTTGTTGTTCGTACCGATTTCCAGCTGATTTTTTCTCTGTGTGTATGTTTATTCAAACTTAGCCATATTGAGAAAATAATTTTGATTTTGGTTTTGTGAGGAAAGTTTACTGTTATTTGACACCTATAGTCCACTTATATTGTAAGCCATTTTAGGGGTCCCAGGCTCGAGTAGTATCGGGACTATATTAAAAAATTGTGCCGATATGAACAAATTGGTCCAAGATTAGCTATTTGTTTATGGTAATATACAACTAAATTTAATCGAGCTTGTTTTATATCAATCGTAATATAATGTGTCCAATTTCATCAAGTTTCTTAATCTAAACCGATTTTTTTAAATACCAAAAGCTTCAGTATTTGTTCAAAAACTTACTAGTGTCTATTCTCATCAAAATTGCATTAATAGGTGGCTTCTATTTCTTAACAAATAAGATCGGTTGAACATAAGTGTGGGGGCCACAACTAAATCTGAACCAAATTTTATAAATTGCAAAAGAGTCCGTCATAGGTCCAAAAAACTGACTTGTGCAAAAATTAACGAAGATCGGGCAAAAATAGCGAACTGCAGTTTTATTACAAGCATAAGATCAAACCTTTTGCCACAATTTTTTTGCTTACCAGTGTAATTGATCAAGTCTGAGTAATAAGGCTAAAATGTTTGTACATATTAGGGATTTTATTCTGATGCGAAAACGTGGATTGGTTACTACAAAAAAGTATCTGTTGTCACCACCAAATGTTGTTACCAGAGTAACTTCATTATTGGTTAGTAGCCATAACCACATGTTGTGGCAGCAGACATCATTTAATGGTATCAGCTGGTGATTTTTCGTCTATCAGAACGGTAGGTTTGTTGGAACAACAGCACTTATCAGAAGTCAGCCTTGTAAAGTAGCTGAAACATGGTCGTCCTAAAACAGAGCAAAGTAGCAAATTATCCAGAACTTGTTAAATTGGAACATATCGAATGAGATCAAAACATGTCCCCGCCAAGTCCCACGACAAAGGCAAGTTCAAACCATTTCCTATTTTGTAGTGAATTTCACACCCACATAGTCCGGAAGCAGGTCTCACGCAGAAATGCAAACCAATACGTCCACCATAGGTCGCAGGGCTACTGTAGGATCTTGCTCCTTTCGCCAGTCTCCAATAAAATGTATATGTATCCAAGTGAAAGAATATAAGAAAACTACTGCTCAATGCGAATATAAAAATGCATTTAAAGAAACTCTTGTTTACATGCCAATCTCCTTCAAAACAAATTTGTTTTCTTGTTCATGGTGTCGTTGTCATTGTCTGGTAAGCAAAAACTTTCAATTCGAGTTCAACAGACCCAGAGATACAGGATACACACACACACACCATAAAACCACTAGGGGTGACGGTGTTGAATGTTATCCTGGGAATCAGACTTTAGCTGAATAAGCTCAAATACTTTAGACGTTTTTTCGAACAAGTGGGACAACAAATTGATGCTGGCTTAACTTTCAACTAACTTTTATCTACCCTTCACCATCCCTACTGTACTAAAGCGCAAAATAATATGTCTGATTTTTTGGCCATTTAGACCCATGAGTTTGACCCTAATGTTGGCATTATTTACCTTACTTTGAGTACCCATATGTCAATATTGCCTATTGACCACGCGTATAACAGTGCCACGAACTTTTTGCACATACTTGCGTACATGGCATACTTTTATGTCATGTACAATGAAAAAATATATTCTTCAAATGGCCGCATGGGCCTTGCTGTTATGTTCAGGATTGCCAGTTTTTTTTGACTTTTTTATATTGCTAGCATCTTGACCGTCTTCCTTGATATTCCGCTTAATTTTTATTCATTTCATCAATGCCATTGTGGATCGGACGTTGTGGGCTAAAGCCAAATCAGGGCAAATTATGGCTGAGACTAAAGGTTTTTAATAGACCATAAACGGCCTCTTTAGACAATAATTTTTGTACTTAGTAGGGACATAAGTACTGTTACAACACTGAACAAACCCATTTCAATAGTAGAACTGAACATACCCCGTTAATGTCATATGGGTTTTGAAAGCTAACCTGAATAGCGTTAGTCTGCCACGGGATTTTAAAATTGTTTTAACTTTCATCATGGAGTGGTCAGATAATGAAAACCGTATCGCTGTAATAGCGCTTTTCAAGTGCGAAATGAAAAAAGCGATATTTTCAAAACGCCCCGACCATTAGGGATTAACCGCATGTTCGTCTACCGATGCATAAAACTGTTTGAGGGGTAGTCAATACATGACGTACCGGACAGGACCAATTTTTACCGTTCAGGAAAAATTTAACAAGCAAAATGAATGAGTGTATGCGCGGTCATCTAAGGAAGCATCTGAACTGATCCCAAGGGTGGAAATGGGTCATCACCCAGCTTCAGTCATGGCTTGGTGGGGTGTCTCTTACGATGGGGTCACTGACCTGCATTTCTGCAAACAAGGAGTCAAAACATCGGCCAAAGTTAACCAAGAATCCGTTTTGAAAACTATTGTGAAGCCTCTTAACAATTCCCTGTTCCAAAACCAGCCATGGACTTTCCTGCAGGATTCTGCGCCAGCCCATACGGCTTTAACGTCCCTGGCTACGAAACAATTTGCCAGCGTTCATTTCCTCTGAAGAATGGCCCTCAGGCAGTCTAGAATTGAACCCATTGGATTACAAATTGTGGACGGGTTTAGAGGACAAGGTTTGTCACAAAAGATACCCCAACATTGGATCTCTTAAGACTGCTTTGGTTCTAGCTGTGGCCAATTTTCCAATGGACGAGGTTCGTGCAGCTAGTGACGATTGGCCAGTGCGACTTAAGGCGTGTGCAAAGGCAAAAGGCGGACATTTCTAATAAGTAGATTCTTTTTGGATACAATATACATCAATAAACATATTTGGTCCAAAAACATTCAGTACTTTTTATTTTACAGCATAAAACGTGTGTAACAGTATTTATGTCCCTACTAAGTAGTCTTCGTTGATACTGTGAACTTTGTGAAATTTGGGATGGTCTGAAAAATAAATGAGAAAATTATTTATCAAATTAAAACTTTATTTCCAACTGTCGCCACTGACAGTTGAAAATACCTCATTTATATTTTATATACAACTATAGGACTCTTAAACGTTTTGGAGTCCATCTAAACATCCATAGCCTGTCTTGTTGCACTGATCAGTATCGGGGCTTAAACGGCCGTACAATCTTCGGAGCCTCGTTGCCCTGTTTCCTGTCTATTTTTCCGTAATTTTTCGGTTTTTTGTTGTTTTTATACGAGTAGGTCTTCAGATTATTAAGGCGACGGCTTACAAAAAAAAAAAAACATTTCCCCAAATCTCTCTTTAACATTATTTCATTTTGGTTTATTAAGGTTAGTATATTTTGACACCGGCTTGGGGTCCTTCCGACGTTTTTCTGTCATCCTTCTACAAGTCTTTAAATAAACATGGAAACTTGCATTGTTTGCTCGGTTTTGTAATCGTTCACATTTTTTTTAAGTACGTTCACTTCAGTTCTTTTCATCGGAGTAATAAGCACAAGAAATTCAAAAAGAGAAAGAGATACAGTAAAAATATATCGATCACACTTTTCAGCCGTAATAACAAAAGAGTATAAGTATATAATGAGAAACAAGCGATTTAAAGTGTGAAGTTTCTTTTCGGTACAGTCCTAAATTTATGTCAAGTGTTTGGCTCAATAGCGTTTACTAAGGACTTGATGTAGCCTCTGAGGAGGCCAATCAATAAACGCTCGTGATGACTTAGCCGCCAAAACTTTTCTTTACTTTTAAGGATGGCGTCGATTGTACGGCATATATCGCCCTTTTGTAAGCACCATTGCTCGAATATATCGCTGCTGTTGAGCTTTGACACCAGAGATTTCGTTAAATCCATACCGATGGAAGTATTGCCTTTTTCTGTATTGGAAAAGAAATTTGGTCCATTAAAGGCTCGTTTATATATTTGTGGATTGAGTTTGCTCTCCTAACTGTTGTGGAAGCAGCACATAGTGCTGGAATGACAGCCCTTGGACAAAGAATTGCTGCTTCAGGTCGATTCATTGCATTTAACCGGCTGTCGTTGAATACTAATGGCGATTTAGCTTGTTGACTGACATAGCTGCTAAGCCAACTGGTGTGGCGACTCCGGATTTCCGGACAACCCAACAGACAACCCAACAGGCAAACTGACAGTGTTTTTATGTCGTCCAAGCATAATTCCTTAGCAAACCATCTCATATGAATTTTGTTTAATTTCGACCTTTTGTTACATTAATTTTGTTATTTCTATTTATTCTAGGCGGGCTTCTAAGGTCCTCCATCTTAATTCAAAAAAATATTATTTATTAAATTTTTCTATCCGACGTTTCCTTCGGAGTTTTTTTCAGGTATGAAACTAATTGAATCTGGCAACAGTAAATAAATAAAAAAAGGGAACAACAGTTTATACGAGGGTTGCTATATATATTTAGGCAACACTTAGTGTATTATGCAACACTTAGTGTTTTAGGCAACACTTAGTGTTATTGGCAACACTTAGTGTTGCCTAGCGCCATCTGCATTTCTATTGGACTTGAAAAGATCAATTTGACAAAAAAAAAAGGAATTAACTCGTGATCATTCGTGCGATCATTTTCACAACTTTCGGCTTGGATTATCACGCGATGAAGCACCATCCTATAGCACTGTGAAAAACTGGTTTAATGAATTCAATCGGCCGACGCTCGCTCAAAGACGAAGGTCGTGAAGGTCGTCCAAAAACCGCCTTTGTGCCAGAGAACATTGATGCCGTGCGTGAACTGATAATGCTAGATCGTCATGTGATATACCGTGAGATAGATGCATCTTTGGGCATCTCTTCCACCAGCATACATTCGATATTGCTTGAACTCCTGGCCGTTAAAAAGGTTTGTTCTCGTTGGATCCCGCACAATTTGACAATCGCTCAAAAAAAGGCTGGTGTCGATTGGTGCAAAGAAATTTTGAGAAAATACGATCGCGGTGCTTCAAAAGACGTTTATAAGATCGTCACAGGTGACGAATCATGGATCTATGCGTATGAGACCGAGACAAAACAGCAATCGACCGTGTGCGTCTTCGAAGACGAGCCAAATCCAACGAAAGTTGTTCGTGGAAGAAGCACTTCGAAGCAAATGCTCGCCTGTTTCTTCGGCAAAACTGGTCATGCGGCGACTGTTCCGCTTGAGCAACGTAGAACGGCTAATTCTGAGTGGTGCACCACAATTTGTTTGTCTGAAGTCTTCGGAGAAATTCGAAAAACGAACAAGAGAAGACGAATCATTGTGCATCATGACAATGCGAGCACTCACACATCGGCTCAAACCAGCGCACGTTGGGGTATTTGACCACTAAAACGGAGATTAATTGAAAAATGAAAATTGAGATATGCGATTAATGTTTTATACTCGATAGTTGTAGACAAAATTCTCAATCATTAGGCAAAAGAATCGTTAACGTATGTTGCTTACTGCAATTTTTGCGTTGTCTCAAAGTTCGTAATTTTTATTGATTATTCCGCGTATTTGCAAAAAGTGAATTTTTTGTAGCTTCAAGTGCAAGTTTTTCTATTTTTGCCATTCCAAAGCTAAATATTATTATGGATCCTTCAACTTCAGGTAGTTTCGAACAAAAAAAGCAGTTGCAGGCCGACATTTACCTTGTACAACTATTTTTAATCATATATTGGAAATAGGTCTAAATTTTAGACATTCTTTTGTGTTCTGAAATTTATATTTTTTTAAAGCTTACGAACTGTACTAATATAATAAAGAAAACATATTGCGCGTTTTTGCGTCAATTCGATTTTTAACAAAATTTTTAAAAAAAAAAATTGTAAAAGCAACATTTATAATTTTACGAATACCATTGAGTTATGAAGCAAAAATTTTTAAAATTACAAAATAGTTTACTTAGTACTGCTTTAAAAAAATATTAAAAAAAATATATTTTATTAAAATATAGCTACTCGTATTATTACATTTGTTCATAACAATATTACATAACACAATGTTAGCAAGTTTATTTTCATGTTGATTCGAATTTAAAATTAAGTTACGGACAACATATAATAATTTTTCTGTTAAAATATCTGTAAGACTTCAAGAAGCCGGTCAAATCATTTTATATATCATAGTCGATGCATTATATTTTTATCTGAGGGTTTTGCATTCACAGAATTATATTGATATAGCCTTATGTCGGTTGAAAAGATTTTTTCGGCTGTCAGTTTTTAATTAATTTTTACTTATTTCTCGGCCGATTTTAGTGCAATTAGTGCAACGTTAACAGATGGGCACTTTGAGGGCTAACATATTGATATTTTAAGATATTTCGCATGGGATGTACACATCGGAAGTTATAGCACAATATCGGATGTAAATATATATTTTGGAAATACTATAATCCGTATTGTCGCCAGTTGATAACCGAATGTAATGATATTAACTGCAATAGACAGATCTCAGTTAGGGCTATCAAATTAATCTCTGAAGGCTCCACGTGGGATATACATATCGGGAGTTATAGCCCGATATTAGGCGTAAATATGTTTTTTCGATGTAATATCGCCGATAGTTAGGCCATTTGAATTGTGATTTTTATTAAATTAAGTGCAAAGGACGGAGATTGTTAACGGCTATAATTTTTTTATTAGAATGTGCCACGTGGAATGTATACATCTGAAGTTATAGCCCAATATACTTTAAAAAATTATATTTATGGCATATCTTTTCCGATGTTTCGGCAATATCTAAGCCATTTTAAGGCCGATTTTGACAAAATCAACTGGAATCCGTTAATACTCTCTGAAGTAGTAAATATATAAAAACATTACATCTCCGGAAAGCGTCCTTTAATTAATCTCCATTTTGGGGGTACAATACCCCACTGTGCAGCGCCTTTTTGACGAGCCAAAATGTCGAATTGATGGGTCATCCGCCATACAGCCCTGACTTGGCACCCAATGACTTATTTTTATTCCCCCACATCAAGAAAAAAATGCGTGGGCAACGATTTTCGTCACCAGAAGATGTTGTTGTTTTGGATCGGTTGGTGTCTCAATCGGAGTGGAAAAAGTGCATCGACAATTGGTTTGAGCGCATGCAAAAGTGTATAAATCATGCTGGATAATACTTTGAAAAACAATAAAACCATATTTGATGATAAATATTCGCATTTTCATTATTAGGCCAACAATATATATAGCGGCCCTTAAACTACAACAATCTTAACACAATTTAAATTTTTTTAACAATTATATTTAATCTTTCGTCATTATTACATTTTTAATTTGTTTAAAAATATTTTGAAGGTTTCTAGAGCTGCAGGACATAAATCACTGAATATTTTTACATGCTAAGATCACTGCTGAATTTAAACTTAAATAACTTAGAGCTAGTGTGTCCTTTGCGTTAATGTTATCTTTGTCCTCTTTTCTATTTATTGCACATCCATTTTTCTGTTGGATTTTTGCCCTAAATTAATCAAATCTTTGCGGGTAACTCTTCAAACTGGTCGGCAACAGCGGCTTTGTCGTTTGCACCTCGCATTAATCTCTGTCTGCTTTGTAACTAAGGGTCTATCAGGCTCGATGAAGATCCTGCTTTGACTGGTTCTATGGACCAGATCGACCTGAGGAGGAATTTTGCGGCCAAGGGCTGTTAGCCCTGCATACACTTGCCGCAACAACAACAGTGATCCTGCAGGCAATAAAAATTCACTTTGCCTACTCACAACCGAGCTTAAATTTCTATTGTATTTTTTTAATAATTTTCAGCATTGCGATAGTCCGAAGAAAATCGACATAAAATGAAAAACCTTACTAAAAATATTCCCATTTCGATGAGATTGCTAACTTTGACAGCTTCTGAAATCTAGCAACTGGTCATAGTCTATATATCTAAAATGTTTAACGCTTTTGGGACTAAAACTTCTAGCGATTGTCATCCCTTGCTCAACTCCATAAAAACAAATGAATTTTAAAGTTCTCTACAATAGTTTCACAACAACCCGAACAGGGTCAGAAGGAATCGTGAAACTGCGACTGTGTCAGTGCCACTGGCAGCAGCAGGAAGAATGCCAGTTTAAAACCACTTCTTCCTTAACTCTTTAACAACAGTTGTTGTCGTTCTTTTCCTTTGCGGCAACAGCACACAAAAATATGTTCCACATCCACCCTTCTTCTCCGATTAAGAACTTCCAAATCCTCTGTCTGCCGTTTTAGTTGTTTTCATTCTAGTGAAAAAGAAGGGAAAACTTCCGTGCAACCGTTTGGCTGCACATGCCAGGGTTTTCCGGGTTTTTACTTTGCTCTAAGAAGTTCAAGTGACAGTTTCTCATAAATTTTCTTTTCGTTTGCTTTGAAATGTTGTCTTTTTTTTTGGTAAGCAAAGCTTTCTATTTGAGATAAATATTTACATGCAAGTGAGAATTTAGCTGTAAGATACGAGCAACTTAAAGTATTGGGATTTCGGTGCTGTATGCAAGAAATATTTGTTTTTTTTTTGATTTAATGAACCAACCATGGCTGCAGCTATGCAGCGTCTTTCGAAACTCAAAGGGTAGATGTGAAATGAATCTTGCTATAACATTGCAGAAAGATTTATTTAATTTCAAAGATAAACATAGTGTCGGAGGGTACTATTTTGTGTACCCACCATGGATGAAGTGTATACTAAATTTGTCATTACCCTGCAGAAGGGTAGTCACTAGGCAAGGTTGAGTTAAAAAGGGTAGCTCGCCAGGAAGCAATGGCTAGTTCACTTGGAGGCCTTCAAGCACCATTATGTATGAATTCTGAAGTTAAAAGAAAAAGATTTATTTATAAACAATAGAATACTATCCGATTTGTAAGACAGCTTTCCTTGAGGAAAAGTACGTTTGTATGGGGACTATATCAAAACTCGGGTCAAAGTTTCCCAATTTCCGAAGCGACCGTAATTAGCCTAAAACTCATTAATGTGCAATAATAACAGCTTTGAACAGAGTGGAACGCGGTAATTTGCGTTTTTGCACTGCAGGCTGTGGCGGCACTGTTAATCGAAGAGGGTGTAGAGTGTGCGTGGCTTATAGTGGCTGACGGGAGGTTTGTATTCGTCTGCCTTTCAGTTGTCTTCATGCATTGGACACGTGAGTAGAGGTCATTTTGTGTTGAAGCGTATTTTTCAAATGCGCACTCGACCATTGCAGTGCAGCGTGTTTTTCGTTAACGATTCGCTGTTCCCCCACGTGAACGTGTTTCCGTAAGACAATCAATTGTATAAGTAAATTGGGTAACTTTAATGAGAACAGCAGGGACTGTGTCATGTGTACGAAGGGGACCTGAGAGAAGTATTACAACACCACAAAACATCGAGAAAGGTAGAGCAGTAGTACTGCAATCTCCAAAACGCTTTGCTCGCCAGCAGTCACTTGCTCTTGGCATTTCCTGGATTTTTTTCAGCCGGCTCTTGAGGCAATGCAGTTAGAGGATACATGGTTCCAACAGGATGGTACCACTGCACACACGGCGAGGGTAACCATGAATGGTTTGAGGCAACTGTTTCCTGGACGGCTTATCTCTTCGAGAGGTGATGTGAACTGGCCGGCATGCTTACCAGACTTAGCCCCATGCGATTTTTTTCCTTTAGAGTTACCTGAAGTCGAAGGTGTATATCAACCGTCCCAACACCTTGGAAGGCCTTATTAACAATATTGAGGCTGAAATTGGCAGAATACCAGTCGACATGCTTGTTAGAGTTCATGAAAACTTTAGAAAACGTATGCAGCAGTGTGTGGATAGCGAAGGTCGACATTTGCCAAATACACTATTTAAAACCAAGTAATTTAAAAATTCCCTTAACGTTTAATATAATTAAAATATAAAAAACAGCTTTCTAAGGTATATAATTTTTTTATTTCATTCCCAAATAAGCAAAATTCCGCACTCCACCCTGTACTTGCAGAGTGAAAATAGTAATAGATATACCCCATTCTCGTACTTCTCGTGCAAGTGCACCATTCCGCCCACTTTTGGTGTTTTAGTGATATATTAAATGCTTTAATCACGGTCGAATCTAAACATCAGAAAACGAGATAAATGGTCAGTTGGGGGACAAATAATTGGATTCCTAGCCACACCCTGTGCTGTGAAGGTTACAACCTACATAACATGTGCTTGAAATTCGCTTAACTCCATAATATTTTCAAAATAGCTTTATACGCACGTACAAAAATAGTGAATGACACGCCCAACTCTCCGCCCACTTTTGTTAATCTCCTAATAATTTTGAAATAATATTCATACGGATTTTGCCAAAAAAAAAACCGAAAACTTGAAACCCATATGTGACAGCGCATAGAAAAAGGGACCTAAGGGTAAAAAATCAATTTTAATTTTTTTCTTTTTTTGATGTGGACAACATCTGAGCATCAAATGAGACCGATCCCATGCCCCAAAAGTGTTCCCTCCCAGAGATATGCGCGTTCTATGAAAGTGAAGTCGACGATTCTAAGCGCAAATAGAAAGGGACCTTATCTTTAAAATGGCTATCCTGAACAAAACTGGTGTGTTTTTCAAGAAGAAATAAAACGCATATAATTTAATGTTATGGTCACAATATTGCTTTGTTATAAAGATAGGTGTTTGCCATTATGTTTTAAAAATGATTTCGGGCAAGAGGCCGCAGCGGCTGGCTCAAATAAATACCAGCCGAGTGGCCCCGTTTTCGACCAGTTTTTGCAGCTTTTGGGGTCGTATGCCAGCAATAACGCTATGAATATTATCTTCTAATGTGTCAATCGCATCGGACTTATCTGTGTAAACAAGCGACTTTACATAAGCCCACAAAAAACAGTCCAGCGGTGTTAAATCGCACGATCTTGGAGGGAGGCCACGCCTCAGGCCCACGACGCGGGATAATGCGCTCACCAAAAGTTTCCTTCAGTAAATTGATTGTATCGTTGGCTGTATGGCATGTTAGAACAAAAGGTCGTCCACATCAACATCCTCCAATTGAGGCACGAAAAAGTCATTAATCATGGCTCAACAGCGTTTCCCATTGACTGAAACATTATGTCTGGCTTTATTTTTGAAGAAATATGGGTCAATGATTGCCTTTGTCCATAGAGCACACCAAACAGTGACTTTTTGAGTATGTACTTGTGGATTTTCATTACTCCAAATGCGACAATTTTGGCCATTAGCCCATGCCATACCCATGCCTTACCCATTCAACCAAAAGTGAGCTCGATCGCTGAACAATATTTTCTTGTAAAAATCCGGATCGGTGGTCATCTTGTTTTGGGCCCATTCACTACAATTAGTAAACGTTGTTCCATAGTAAGTCTATTCATTATGAAATGACAAACCGATCCCATATAAAGCAAGTGACAGCTGTCCAAAAGGCCAACTCCGAAAAAAGTGTGGCCAGATTGGAAACACCCTTTATTTGCTTGACGGCGGAGGGCATATAAAATTCGGTCTAGTCGCACTTAACAACGTTTTTACTTGTCTTTCTCGCCGTTGGGTCAAAACAAAGACAAAACAAATTGTTCATTCTATGCTTCGAATACATACAACCACTCTCGAATATTATTTTGTCTATTCGATTCGAATATGTAGTTGCAGTCCCAGCCAAGTTCAGTCACTCACATGTCTGTGCCGTCATGGCTCCCCGCATGGAAAGAAAATCCCCCGTAGCCAGACGCTCGACGTCGTCTAAACGATGTTGTCATACGGAAATCTTTTCAACAGCCAAACATGCCAATGTTTCCTCCCTGTTTATGTGTGTCGGGACTGCGGTCGACTGGTGGTGGTGGGTTGTGGCATTCTCGGTTTAAAAATACATTTTCAACAAGCGTCGAAAATGCTGCCGTGCTGCATACGTCTTTCGTCAACGTTTATTATAGAACCACATTCATTTTTAGATTTCCTCTATATTTAGAGCTCACCTCGTTGTCGCATTGACCAGCGTCCATAGCGCATAGTTTGGGTTTTTGTTAAGGTTTCGACGTAGTTTCTGGCCAAAGGCAAAGTGCTGGCTCTGATGCTGGCAGCAGCCGCAGGGCCGGTGGTTGTGGGTAGTGAAACTATTCTAATGCTTTTCGCGTTGTGGTGGGACGCGTGTATGCCACTCTTTGTTGTCTCTCGAAATTTTGTTTCTATTAAAATGGCTTTTAGGTGAAAGTAAACGTTAAAACAAAATATTGCTTTAAGGCTTTTCGAAAATCAAACGATGAAATCAAATGTTTTACTTTTCCCACTGCTCTTACTTGGGCTAGCTGCGAGAATTCGTTGTTACAGATGAGCGATTTAACGTTGTGCAAATTATTAGGGTAATCTGCATACGTTTGCATATACGAACATATGCTCATGCATTTAATTAAATCCGAATTCTTCTGCCCCATTGCGCAGGCAGAATATTTAAATTTAATCAGATTGGACTTGAGGGGCTCCTCGTGATGCCGCTCGTCATCAGAAGCCGTAAATGTTTTCGGTTGGCTTAAACAAAATTGAACATTTGCTATGGGTTGTTTCAAACTATTTTTCTTTTTGCCATGGTTATCTTTATCAAATATGTTTGTTAATTTTATGCTCTTAGAAGTTTTTCTAAGAGCATATGAAAATAAGGTTTGTTTTCTTTGAAAACTATACAAAATAGAATTATAGGAAAGTGGAAATACACATAGAAAAAACGGTTGACATTCGGTTTGGACTACAAAAATGCTGTTACATGCGAAAACATTCTTTTTAGAGTGTCTAAAACCGAAACTGACTTTGTTAGGTCCGAAGCCGATAGTTTTTCAAAAATAGCAAAAACCCGACATATTTTAAGTTTAAAATTGGAAAAAGCCCATTGAGCCGTCCATTCAACTTTGAACGAAAGTAGTTGGTATATGGGCATTTCCGCGGGTCCGAATGTACGTTCGTACGCTTTTGATGTACAAAAAAATATAGAAAACAAAAATTGTCCCCGCATTTTTTTTAGGTGAGTCAGTAGCATTCTAATAGTTCAATGTTTATTGCAAAAGATGGGTTCCATCGAGTTTTAGTTTTCATGATGATATCAATAAACATGTGGCCAAGAACGTACGCGAAATAAAAGTCAACTTTGAATGAATTTGGTAAAATGCAAGAATCTGCGAAATGGATCGAAATATTCTAAAGCTATTTATTTATTTTACAATATGTGACAGCGCAGAAAGAAAGGGACCTAAGGGTAAAAAAAAATCAATTTTAATTTTTTTTCTTTTTTTTTTTGATTTGGACAACATCTGAGCATCGAATGAGACCGATCCCATGCCCCAAAAGTGTTTCCTCCCAGAGATATGCGCGTTTTATGAAAGTGAAGTCAACGATTCTAAGCGCAAATAGAAAGGGACCTATTCTTTGAAATGGCTCTCCTGAACAAAACATTTCATCAACTTTTCACTTTTTTTTGATGTGGACCACATCTGGGCATCGAATGAGGTGTTCCATCCCAGAGATATGCGCGTTTTATGAAAGTGTAGTCGACGGTTCTAATCGCAAATAGAAAGGGACCTATTATTTAAGATGGCTCTCCTGAACAAAACATTTCATCAACTTTTCACTTTTTTTGATGTGGACAACATCTGAGCATCAAATGAGACCGATCCTATGCCCCAAAAGTGAGATATGCGCGTTTTATGAAAGTGAAGTCGACGATTCTAAGCGCAAATAGAAAGGGACCTAATCTTTAATATGGCTCTTCTGCACAAAACTGATTTTTAACCTTAGGCCCCTTTCTATTTTGCGCGTCACATATATATACACATATATATAGCAAATATTTCTAATCTCTTTTTATGCATTTAATTTTAAATTATATTTTTCCTTTTTCTCATTTCAGGTAAGTTTTTCTTCATTTCAAATTGTTGCCACAAAGTGGACAGTGAATGGTGAGTCATTATTTCGCTGTGCTTGGAAATCGTATAAATAGTAAAGTTAAATTTGAGTACACACTCTTTAAATAATTGGGTATCACTTTAAAGGAAAGGTTATTAAGCCCCAACATTTTTTGATCCTTATGTCAATAGCTCCGAGCCTGATATCCAAAGGTATGATTTAATGTAACGGCTGATCAATCTAGAGTATTTTTATTCAAAATAAAAAAATACCAAAATCCAAATCAAGTGTGAAATCTGTATTGTTCATTCGAGAGGACAATTTAAGCCATTTCTGTTTTTAAAATAAAATTTCCTTCAAATATTGGCCGCAACTACGCCTCAGGATGTCCATTTTGAGCATCCAATTTTGGATTACTCAATCGAGCACTTCGACCGGCATGTCGTTAATGACACGCGTAATGTTGACTTTACGTAGCCCCAAAGAAAAAAGTCTAAAGGTGTGATATCACACGATCTAGGCGGCCAACTCACCAGTCCAAAACGTATAAATTAGCTGCTCTTCGAAATGACCTCTCAATAGATCAATTGTTTGAGCAGCTGTATGGCAAGTGCCACCGTCCTGTTGAAACCAAATGTCGTCAAAATTACGTGCTTCAATTTCATTTAGCTAAAAGTCCGATATCATAGCGCGATAGCGAGCACCATTCACGGTTACGTTTCGACCAACATAATTTTTGAAAAAAGATGGGCCGATGATTCAACCATCCCATAATCCGGACTAACCGTTTCTTTCGCGATGTAAGTCTTTTCATAATAAAAAAGGCAAACTGAAAACGAAAAAAATAATGTTTAATACAACTCACGCGTAATCTGTAAAAAAAAAACCTTTTGAAAAAAATACCTCTGGATTGATCACCCTATAGGACTTCTAGACAGTGCAACCTCTGACGATTTGCAAAAAGTATCACGAAAGGGGGATTTCTTCTTTTTAAGAAAAGGTTTTGGAAAAGGTGGCAAAAAATGTGGCACAGTTTTTTTTAAGTGTTTATTTCTAGAAAATATGCTTACAGGGTAAGGTAATAAAAGGTAGTAAAATGTTTTATATAAAATCTTGGCATGATATTGCAAAGAGTTTTCCAGTAGGGACATAACAATTTCGTATTTTTATGTCAAGGCACCCTCAAACATTTTTAATGATCTTTCAGTGTCAAAACGTTAGTCGATGTCAAAATTTTCATCATGGAAAAGTTTATTTACGAGCAACGTTGGGAAATCATTTAAAATTACTATCGAAATTCTGAGTCGGTGGTCGCAACTTTAAGAGCGTTTACTCCAATTAACGGCCGTAATAATCGTTCCACCCGACAGGTTGTGATGCTTGGATCCAAATTTTTACTTTTGGATATTCCGGCGCCAAAGAGACGCCGTACCGTTCGAAGCTGCAAAAATATCGCAGCCGCAAGTGTATCCATCCCAAATGAGCCAAACCAGTCGATTCCACGTAGTTCTTAGGAATTGGACATTTCTCCAACCACACTGTGGCGTATTTTGCGAAAAGATCTTGGCCTTCATCATTATAACATCAAACCTACTCAAGAACTAAAGTCACTTTATTGGGCTCTGGCAAAAAATTACGAAAATCTAGAATTTCATCGAAAAATGAGAATTTCATCAACAAATCATCTGTAGCTAAGAAGCCCATTTCTGGCTAAGTAGTTTTGTTAATAAACAAAATATGCGTTATTGGACAGCAATAAACCCACATGTGCTACAAGAGACACAATTGCATCCACAAAAAAATACTGTGTGGCGTGGTTTTCATGCCGGAGTTGTGATTGGGCCGTATTTTTTCGTCGATGAATACAACAACAATTCACCTGCTAGAAATTCAACATCAGTTAAAACATCAAACCTGGAATTTTATATGATGCCACGCTGCACTCCCATTTACCGACATACTGGCATGTTCATGTATGAGTGATCCATTTAAGTTTAAATATAATCCTTGCATGTAAAACGGCGAAAGCAAAACAATTCGATGAACATCCCCAATAAAGAGGTTTATAGCAGTTTATATTAAACAACAACAAAAAGAAGAAAAACAACAAAATTTCATAAAACACATTTATGGCCACTGGAGGTTTTAACTAATCCCATGGCCACCAAAAAATAAAATACAACTCGACAACTCTAACTGAGAACATTTGCTTTTTTAACAAAAAATCGACGGAAAAGGAAGTGGTTGTGCACGCAGAGAAAAAATATGGTTACTATATGGTCACGGCAACAACAGTATGTTCTCCGTAATAAAAGTATGGTTGTCGCAACCTTAGTATTGTGTTTTTAATTTAATTTTGACAATAGTATGATTGCGGCAATATTAATATTGTTGAAATGTAACAAAAGCATTGTTGACAAATTATAAAATGAAAATATGGTTGTAGCAACAATATAAATATGGTTGGTGGGACAAAAGTATTGTTTCATTGATTTTATTTTAACAATTACATGATTACGGCAATCATACATGCAAAATCGTAATTTATTTTCAATTTGACAATGTTATTTTTACGTATCTTACGCAATAATAGTAGTTTCTATATATAAATTAAATTTTTTGAAAACAAACTACGAATTAGTATAACTGAAATATTTTTAATAAATAAATTTTTTCGACTGTTAAATAAATCACTCCCTTTATAAAGAGTTTTATGTATTTTTACGTAACTTATTTAATAAAAATCTATTGTTGAATAACAACTTAACCCAATCTTTACAAAAAAATTTGGGGATCATAGCATGGTTGTGTGTAAGTCATATTATGGTTCTAAGGATCATACTACTCGTATGGTTGTATGTGCAACATACTATGGTTGTGAGGATCATAATATGGTTATGGAGATCATAGTATCATAGTATAATTCTATTGTTGTGAGGACCATAATATTGTTATGGGGATCATAGTATGGTTGTGTTTGAACCATACTATTGTTGTGATGATCATAATATTGTTGTGCCACAACCATATAACCAACAATAGTATGACGCTCTTCTAATATTGTACTTTTTTTCTGCGTGTGGGCAAGGATACACACGAGTACTTGGAACACAGATAGCCATTCATGTACTACTGTTGTTTCTGGAAATGTGTAGAATACAGCCGCCCACTCTTGTACGAGGGCTGCTACATAAATTTCTTTCCTAATAATGAAAATTCGCTTATTTATCATCAAAAATGATTTTATTGTTTTTCAAAGTATTCTCCAGCATGATTTATACCCTTTTGCATGCGCTCAAACCAATTGTCGAAGCACTTTTTCCGCTCCGATTGAGACACCTCCAAAACATGGTTTTTGAACGCAGCATCTTCTGGCGACGAAAATCGTTGACCACTCATTTTTTTCTTGATGTGCGGAAATAAAACGAAGTCATTGGGTGCCAAGTCAGAGCTGTACGGCGGATGACCCATCAATTCGACGCTTTGGCCAGTCAAAAAGGCGCTGGTTTGAGCCGATGTGTGAGAGCTAGCATTGTCATGCTGCACAATGATTCGTCTTCTCTTGTTGGGTTTTCAAATTTCTCCGAAGACTTCAGGCAAATTGTAGTGTACCACTCATAATTGACCGTCCTACGTTGCTCAAGCGGAACAGTCGCCACATGACCAGTTTTTCCGAAGAAACGGGCGACCATTTGCTTCGAAGTGTTTCTTTCACGAACAACTTTCGTTGGTTTTGGCTCGTCTTCGAAGAACCACACGGTCGATTGCTTTTTTGTTTCGGGCTCATACGCATAGATCCATGATTCTTCACCTGTGACGATGTTATAAACGTCTCTTGAAGCACCGCGATCTTTTTTTTTCAAAATTTCAACAAACAAACCAACGAACAAACCTTTTTTGTCACATGACGATCTTGCATTATCAGTTCACTCACGGCATCAATGTTCTCTGGCACAACGACCTTCATGACCTTCGCCTTTGAGCGAGCGTCAGCCACGATTGAATTCATTAAACCAGTTTGCTATAGGATGGTGCTTCATCGCCACACAAAGATTTAAGTTCATCGATGCTCTCTTGCCTTTATAATGCACGTCGAAAGTTGTGAAAAATGATCGCACGAAAATATTTACGATTTAATTCCATTTTTTGCCAAATTGATTTTTTCAAGTCACTGTAAACAACACAAATGTTGTGTATATTTGAAAAGTTGGAGCACGTCCTGTTGTCCCTGATGGCAAGTGAGACAAACGTCCGGAACCTAAGCATCAATTCGCGCCCAATACGCGAATTGAGGCGACTGCACCTTCCAAATTTCAGCTGTGCCAGAAGCACGCGCGTCTATCGAGGTAGCGCCTTCTCCTCTGGTGTAATCCCCGGGGAATGTTCCCCTCACACTACATTCACGCTATAGCTGGATACTAGTGCGGCGACTTTATCAGCGTGAATTTCGTCCAGACCTGGCTAATAGTTTCGATTATCTGAAGGCTTTCTCTTGTATATCTATATCTAGGTCATGAAGATCTATATCTTGGTCATGAAGATCGTATCTGACCTGCCTGGGCGGAGGTATGCTGTCCATGAGATGGTGGTTAAAAGGACTCCTGCGAAGGCACCCAAGCACTGCTCATACAACAAGAAATTATGTCTGCACGCGGTAAGGACCTTCGTCTGCTCATGTAGATGATCCTCAGAAGACAAAGGAGACACCCTGTTGATGTTCTCCGAGTGGCATTCTGGCGAGTCTAAATCATATCTCACTCTGACCACACTGGCGCTGCGTAGTTCGCTGCAGACCGACCTCGGTTAATACTCGTACCCATTTGAGCAGATAACCTCCACCTCAAATCTGCAAGATCAACTTTTATAGCAGCAGTTACTGTTGCAACAGTTTCTTGCGTCATCTGTCCTGAGGGAACTCGATAATAATGCATTTTTGTTGCTTTTCTACACTCGGACAAATTATTTACAAGACTCGTAGAAGTGCCGCCGAAAGCGCGCCTACGCATGAAACTGATATATAAATTTCATCACCCCATTCACCCATTATCCTTAAATTAAATGACCACTATACGAAATTTAACAAACAAATCGACTAGTGTTCTATTCCCCGGTTTCCTAGAACTAAGCCCAGGTGGCGAAGCTGTTTCCGCTGCTCAAGCCAAAGAGGAAGAGAAGAAAGAGGAAGGACCAGAAACATCGGATGATGAAATGGGCTTCGCTATCTGCGAATAAATCGACAAATGTTTGCTGGCCCTCATGTATCCCGAGTGACGATGGTATTCGAGGATTTTTATAAATCCTTCCTAGGCATTGTTTAATTAGGATTTACTCCCCATAAGGACATACGAGGGATAACTTCATCTTATGTCCCATCGTCTTAATAATCAGCTCAATTACAAATGAGTGTCCTTGTAGCCCTTCGCTAGTTGGTCAATTAATACAGTGTGCCCTTTACAAGAGGCAATCATTCCGTTGACAAGTAATAAAGGAAATACATAGAATATCTACTTAACTTAAGTTATATTTGCAGAGGATTTCTTTTATTTTGCCCTGACTATGTTCATTTAACCCCCACTTCTTAACAAATAGAAACTCCTTTCCCGCCCTTGTTCTTCTTATTAACATGTAAAAGGAGAAAATCAGAAAACCTCTTGGCTGTATGTGTAGATAAAGACCCTCCGTCTCTACTCCCACCAATCCTTTGGGCATAGGCCCTACAAAAATCCCTTAGTGATGGCCGACGTCTTTTATTTGGTTTTGTATCTTACGTCCACATCTAAATGGCCAGAAATTAGTTAAGGGCTTTTACGGAGCGATATATGCATTGAAACATTGAAAGAAGGACTAGTAATGGGGCTCATCATGCATGGCCTTAAAGCGTTTTTTCTTTTTGTCTGTAATACGGTTTGAAAGCAACAGATATTTTCATAAAGCCTTCTCTTCCTTCCCCTGGCAAAGGAATCATTGTTTTCCGTTTCCTTGTCGTTTTGTTGTGGATACTGTTTCTTTATTCTATTTTTGCGTTTTGGACTTAAAATGGAAATCTTTCTTTTGACTTTGGCCATTGCAAAAGAGGGAGAGTAATGATGAGAAGCTCTCTCAAAGGAAAGGTCCTTTATTTGTTCGTTCACATTTGTTTATTCGCATTTTTATTTTATTTTATTTTTTTAACGTGTTTCGCTTTCCCCTGAAAACTTATGACATCATCTTTTTGGACATTGGTTTTTAATTTCCCCAAAATGTTCACAAATTGTCCAGGGGAATATTTTTCTTTGTAGAGAAAACACAAAATATCATCGAAAACTTAGCCAAACTTATGACGACCATTTTTGACGCTGAATTGCCATATGGGGTCTTTTCTTAATTTATTTTCTCAGTTTGTTTACAAAGACCTTTGTATGAAATTGGATTTTTTTTCAGCCCAGAGAAGTTGGGAAATAGCGCTCCCCATTACGTATGATTGATGTGGTGAATTGAACAGAAAAAAAACGAAAATATTTCTCATACGCCCTGTGGGTCATGCGGGGGCTTTGCCAATCATAAGACCCCACCATCAGCAGCACAAAAGTTAAAAGTGTCCTTTTCTATTTTCTAAATGAAAAAAAACGTTTTTTTTTTCTTTTTAACAAAAAAAAAAAGAAAATTGTAATCTTGGTAATGAAACTTTTGTGGCCAAAATAGCGTATTTGAAATGTATTTGACACTGGTTGGAAATTAAACGAAAATGTGTCGGCTAATTGTTACCGAGAGAATTTGTAGGGAGGCTAGCATTAAGTGCTAACAGTGAACAATGACACACCGATAGACCTTAAAAATTACAAATCACTATGGAAAAGATTGTTTGCAGATTAATTGTAGCCTATGACAATAAGTCTTTTTATAGAAGTGTATATAATACACTCTATTGAAAAGGAATTGATTGCGAACAAAGGAAGATTGCCGAGAGTTTGGCATCGTAGTAAGAAATGGTCCAACTTAAACGCAGGATGTTAATTGTATATAAAACAATTTTTTTTTGAGAATCATTTTAATATTTTTTATTATGCTAGAAGGTTCTATGGCAATTATGTGTGAAACAAAGCATCGACCAAATGCTCTCCATGCCTTTGGTAGCATATCTCTATCAGAGGGTCCATATTTTCAATGACTCTGACACATAATGGAGGTTAAATGTCGTTAATGTGCCAAATGATCTCATCACTTAGCTCTTAATTTTTTTGAATTCTTGGCTTACACGTTTTCTTTTAAATATCCCCAAAGAAGTCCAATGGTGTGAAATTACTTGATCGCAGCAGCAATTATAGGGTGATCCATCTAGAGGTATTTTCCAAAAAAAAAAAATACTAAAATTCTAATCAAAAGATTCCATTTTTATTCATTAGAAGGAAATTGTATGCCATTTATTTTTTATATATAATTTCCTTTAAATGTTGGCCGCAATTACGCCTCAGGGTTTCCATTCGGAGGGTCCATTTTTGGATGACTAGTTCGAGCATTTCGAACAGTACGAACTGAATGCCAGGCGTAATGTTGACTTCCAAAACCTGAATCATAGATGGTTTGTCAGCATAGACTTTGGACTTTGCGTAACCCCAAAGAAAAATGTCTAAAGGTGTGATATCACTCGATCTAGGCGGCCAACTCACCTGTCCAAAACATGAAATTAGCTGCTTTTCGAAATGACCTCTCAATAGATTCATTGTTTGAACAAGTAGTAAAAGGTCCGATATGATAGAGCAATAGCGAGCACCATTAAAAGTTACGTTTCGACCATAATCATTTTTGAAAAAATATGCACCGATGACTCCACCAGTTTAAAAACCGCACCAAACCGTGGTTTTCTCTGGGTATAATGTCACCGCTTGAAACTTTTCTTGTTGCTCTTCAGCCCAAATGCGGCAATTATGTTTATTGACTTTGCCGTTGAGCCAGAAATGGGCCTCATCACTGAACAAAATTGTGGACGAAAACTGCAGATCTTTCCATTTGTTAGCGAACGCTCATTTCCATAATACAGTGGCCAACATTTGAAGTTAATTTTTTTTCAGAAAATAAATGCCATAAAATGTCCTTTCAAATTACCAATAAAGATTGCACACTTGATTTGAATTTTTATATTTTTTTTGTTCTGAAAAAATACCTCTAGATGGATCACCCTATATACAATACAAAGTGTTTTTAGAGAATTTTAATATTTTTTTTATGCTAGAAGGATCTATGACACTTATGATTGATACCGAATAGCAGCCAAATTCTTGCCGATGGCTTTGGTGGGTCCATATTTCCCATGACTCTGAAACATAATTAAATAAGGATAAATGTAGTAAATGGTCCGAATTATCTCACCCTTTAGCTCTTGAATTGTTGAATTCTAGGCTTAGTAAGGTACACTTTTCTTTTAAATATCCCCAAAAAAGTCCAATGGTGTCAAATCACTTTATCGCTGCATCAAATATACAAGGGTTGCTATATATATTTCGGGTCCTGACAGTACTAGTCTTCCCAGCTGCAAACTGGAACTTCCATTGGAAACTTTGACATTTTTTAGCATAACTTTAATCAGAACGTTTTGTCATTTTTACGGCGAATTGTTTGGTTTACAGTGTGTTGAATAATTCATCTCAGTTAAAAAAAATGGAATTATCCCGTAAACATTTTTGTGCGATGATTTTTGCAAGTTTCGGCGTGGGTTATCGAGACAAGAATGTTTAACGTTCGACTTTTGGCGATAGAGCACCATCAAAAACCACTGTTAATCGCTGGTATCAAGAGTTCAGTCTCGGACGCCGTTCGCTCCAGGATGAATTTCGTGAAGGACGTCCAACTTCGGTCACTTTGCCGGAAACCATCGATACTGTGTGTGAACTGATTAAGCAAGACCGACATGTGGCATACCCTGCGATTGAAGCATCCTTGGGCATTAGTATGACAAGCATTAATAAAATATTGCATGTTAATTTGGCCGTGAAATATGTGTTCTCGTTGGATTCCACATAATTTGACGAATGCTCAAAAGAAGGCTCGTATGGATTGGTGCAAAGAACTGTTTAAAAAAGTATTACTGCGGTAGCTCAAAGCCAGTGTATAACATTGTCACAGGTGACGAATCATGGATCAGATGAACCCGTATGGGTCTTTCAAGCCGAGCCAAATCCAACAAAAGTTGTTCGTAGAAGAAGTACATCGAAGCAAATTATTTCGTTTTTTTCGATTAAACCTGCCATGTTGTCTTTAGTGGAACGTAGGAGGTCAATTCTGAGTGGTATACAACCATCTGTTTGCCAACAGTGTTCGAAGAAATGAGGAAAGATAATAAGAGAAGACAGATCATTTTGCATCACGACAATGCGAACTCTCACACAGCCAGCTGAAACGATGAGCTATTTGAACACTCAAGATGTCGAATTGATGGGCCATCCACCATACAGCCCTAATTTGGCACCCAATGACTTCTTCTTATTGCCTAGCATTAAGAAAAAAATGCGTGGTCAACGTCTGGCACCGCCCGAAGCAGCTGTTGAAACGTTCAAAAATCATGTTTTGGAGGTGTCAAAAATCATGTTTTGAAGTTATCGAAATGGGCCTCGTCAGACATGAAAAGACAGTTCAACATGTTTCCTTTTTCTTCCACCATTTGAAGCATCTTATGGCAAAACTCCAAGGAAATCGGGAAGTCTGCTGCGTTCAGTTTGTTGGCCATTTGAATTTGATATGGGAATAAGTCCAAATCGTTGCGCATAATTGACTGCAATGACTGTCTGCTTATACCCATTTGAGCAGATAAGCTTCTTGTCGAAACTCTTTGAGTGTTTTGTATGGCAGGAGCTACAGCACCGATTGTTTCCTCCGTCCGAACTGAGGAGTTTCAGTGGTAAGGTCTTCTGTTGACTGTTTTATGTTCTGCAAAATTGTTAACAGGTCTAATTATGGTCCATTTGGTCGGAGGATTGCCGCCAAACGTGCGCGTATACTTTCATTGAACTGAAACTACGGACTCCAGAGCGTGATAGTGGCGGACAATCCAAATTCTTGTTTCAGTGTCCCACTTATTCGTTTTTGTTAAACCTAAAAATCAATCTGCAAAATAAAAACCAATTTAACCAGTTTAATTAAATAGAAAAAAAGTTGTTAATTTTTTTTTTGGTAGCGGCTTTTATCAGCCACCCTATACAATCTTAGTCTTTCGAGAGGGGGCTATGTCCATAGGGTGTTTAGCGAGCCGAAAATAACACGTATTTGCCAAATCCTTTGCTTAATTTCAGTGCTAAGGATGTTATTTTAATTAAGGCGGAACCATGGCATACAAATCTACTATCTCGACTGAATAACTACCGCCCGAAACTATTTCGCATTTCTTTTGTTGCTGCGAAACTGTAGCAGTAACTATGACGATTCTTTGGTCTGTTTTCATTTACTATAAGTACTAGTTTCATTTTAGAAGACTCTAATTTCTTTTTTGAAAAAGCTTCAGTTATTACTTTTTCCGTCTCCCTTGGTGTTAATTACCCATTTTGGCTCGAATACAGCCTTATAGCCGATAATTTCTTAATATGTATCTTTTTTCTGCTTGTGGAACGTTTTCAAGATTTAACAACGATTTGAATTTTATCGATTGTTGTTTTTTCGGTATGATTTCACACTCATACGGTTGATCTAGATCTTCGAGTTTGGGCTTAAACCGTTCACTTTGTATAGTTGATAGGGATAAAGATAGGGCAGACAATCGGTCTTCCATATTCGGCATAAACCAGCTGGAGTATGCCCCTTATCAATTTCGGTCTCATTCCATTCCTTTGGTTCCTGCGGCTTTGTTGGTCTTAAGACGGCTTGTTGCTGTTTTAAACCCTTTCTAGGTCGGGGTTGTACATTCAACCCTATCATCTGCTCGCGGCAACATGTGGCTTTTATCTCTAACAAAAATGGGTTGGAGAAACCCTCTTTATGAATGAAACTACTATTGATTTTGCAGATATCTATATTTTTCATCATAAAAAAAACTTAATTGAATCATAAGTTTTCCAGTACTCTCAAGTATGATTCCGATTTTTCTTTTATTACGAGTATGACAAACCAAAGACGGGGAAACTTTCATATTCAAAAGTCAATAAACTTTTCCGAGCACTGCATGTTTAAAACTTCTACTACTACTTCGAGTACTGGCAATAAAAGTTATACTACAATTTGTTCAATTGTTGTCGTGACAAAAGAACATCAGGGCGTATAATTGATGTGTAACTTAAGCCAACATCGCTCATACGTCGAGGAGCTCCTAAATTGCAATTGAATCGCACAGAGAAAAAATATTTTATTCCGGGGGCTAATGAAGCGGAACTGATTGAGTTTTCAACACAGTTTATGGAACATTTTTCGTTATGCATTCTTGATTTTGTTTGAGGTCATAGAAAATAAAGTGTAGTTTTATTAGAACGTTTTTCGGAACTCAGCCGCGAACAAGCAGTTAGAGGAAAGAGAAAAATTTACAAGTTTATTTCATTTGTAGTTTCACATAAGTGCAATCCGGCCACTTGAGCTGTAACCTCCAGAAAGGACGTCGTTTCGAGTTTATATAAAAAAACGGTGCCAGTTGAACAATCGTTTGTCCGCAAACATTTATTATCTGCTGAGCGAATACTCGAATAAGTGTACTTTTTCCGAGGCAGATTTCGTCTCTGTATGAAAAACCATTTCCTCCTGAAAAAAAGCACTATATCAGGGTCCTACCTTATTTTATTTAATCACTTACGGTCATTAAACCGACATTTTAACGACCGGACATGCATAGATCGTCTTTAAAGTTTTATGACGATCAATAATATAATGAGAGTTTTTATACCCTTCACCGAAGCGTAAAGTCTATACTTAATTTTAAATTCCGTTTCCAACACTTCGAAATATTAATCAGAGACCCCATAAAGTACTCAGTAGGGACATAAATACTGTTACGCACGTTTTATGCCCTAAAATAAAAAGTACTGAATGTTTTTAAACCAAATATTTTTTTTATATATTTATTGATGTATATTGTATCCAAAAAGAACCTACTTATTCGAAATGTCCGCCTTTTGCCTTTACACACGCCTTAAGTCGCACTGGTCAATCGTCAATAGCTGCACGAACCTCGTCCATTGGAAAATTGGCCACAGCTCGACCCAAAGCAGTCCTAAGAGATCCAATGTTGGGATTTCTTTTGTGACAAACCTTGTCCTCTAAAACCGTCCACAATTTGTAATCCAATGGGTTCAAATCTGGACTGCCTGAGGGTCATTCTTCAGAGGAAATGAACGCTGGCAAATAGTTTCGAAGCCAGGCCTGGGACGTTTTAGCCTTATGGACTGGTTTTGGAACAGGGAACTGTTAAGAGGCTTCACAACAGCTTTCAAGACGGTTTCTTGGTAAACTTTGGCCGATGTTTTGACTCCTTGTTCGCAGAAATGCAGGTCAGTAACCCCATCGTAAGAGACATCCACAAAACCATGACTGAAGCTGGATTATGTACCATTTCCACCCTTGGGATCAGTTCAGATGCTTCCTTAGATGATCGCGCATACACTCTATCATTTTGCTTGTTAAATTTTTCATGAACGGTAAAAATTCTTTCATCGGTGAACAAAAGTTTTCTGTGCAAGTTATCAGCGTGATTCACCAAAAGACGTTTGCATTTTTCAATCCTATTTTTTTTATAAAGCTGCTGTCAATAAGTGTCAGGTACGTCATTTAAAACCCCCAAGTCCCAAGTCTTTTTTAATGATTCGACTTATGGACTTTTGCGTGATATTCATCTCACGGGCCATGATTTTGTGTTTTCGGAGCGGATTTCTGTGAATTCTTGATTTAACGGCTTTGATTACATGCGGTGTTTGAACAGAGCGTGGGCGGCCAAACGGGTGGCGGTCTTTTACATCTCCAGTCTCCTGAAACAGTTTTATGCATCGGTAGACGAACATGCGGCTAATCCCTAGTGGCCGGAGCGTTTTGAAAATATCGCTTTTTTATCATTTCACACTTGAAAAGCGCTATTACAGCGATACGGTTCTCATTACACTGTGGAACATTTTTGGGGTTATTGTCTGGGGGGTGAGAAATTCCAAGTCAGGGTGATGGTACTAGGTCAGTATATTAAAACCCTCAAAGGGTTTTGCGTTCGTATGTGCCAAGTGAAGTTACTTAATTGTAAATAAAAGCAGAACGCGGTAATCGATTTCTATGATCTATGTCGCATTTTGTTTATAGGTTATGTGACTTTACGTGAAAGTTATAAGACTCTACACGTTTTTCCGTTTGGGGTTTATGTTTTAAAAAAAAAAATTTTTTTTGGCAAAATTTTCTTCATAAATTTATTTCTAATTGCAAAAATGTTGATTTGGTAGAGAAACAGTATATTAATGGATTAAAGAAAATGTAATTATTAATTTTTCTCAATTTATTTCAGCAAAATCGAACTAGTCGTTCTCGAGTTATGTCAAACTACGTTTTTGCCAACATTTTACAACTAAGCGAAAAAACATCAAGATAAGGAAAAAATGTAAAAGGTCATAAAAAAAACTGGCACATACGAACGTAAAACCCTTGGTACCCTAGTACCAGCACCCTGACTTGGAGTTTCTCACCCCCCAGATTGGCTGTTGTACTGTGTTATCTGACCACTCCATGATGAAAGTTGAAACAATTTTAAAATCCCGTTACAGACTAACGCTATTGAGGTTAGCTTTCAAAGTCCATATGACATTAACGGGGTATGTTCAGTTTTACTATGGAAATGGGTGTGTTTAATGTTGTAATGTTGTCCCTACTAAGTACTTATATTTTTTGTGTGGGGTTTCCGACCAGAATTTTGAGGTACTGCAAACGGAATGACAAAGTGAATATACCCACATCCTTTGATAGGGGCTATGAAAATGAGCCAATGAAGCTACCTCTCCAAAATACTCACCAAATTGCCACTCTCTGAGCATGCATTGATGACGATCATGTGTTGGTTTTTTCGATCACCCGACGCGGCAGTTTTGATTGTTACATAGCCGCCGTCATCAAAATGGTCTTTGTAATAAATAATGTTTTTTCCAAAAGAATCGCTATCCATTTAAGGCCTACCCTGATAAGGGATAACTAGGCGGAGGGTCGAGAGCCTTAAAGTATCAATTAAGCCAATTGGACCGTGTTAGGGAATAATAGGGGATCATTGGCTGAACT
The DNA here is from genome assembly GCA_963513945.1 of Hydrotaea diabolus. Classification (NCBI taxonomy): domain Eukaryota; kingdom Metazoa; phylum Arthropoda; class Insecta; order Diptera; family Muscidae; genus Hydrotaea; species Hydrotaea diabolus. The sequence goes on from OY740716.1 coordinate 160,263,795, forward strand.
TTGAATCAGTTTAGTGCTATGGCTTCGAAGCGAGGACAAGTCGATGTTCTCCAAGGCGCACCGTTGTCGTCTCATAAGCCGTTCTTACGAAGTTTCGCACAAACTTGCTTACAGCAGGTATGGTGAGTGCCGCACTGCGGTGCCAAAACTTTTTTTTCGTAAAACGTACAGTTTTGCGAAAGGGTTAAAGACCATTGTTTTGAGGATAATAATATTATTGTGTCACAACCATATACCCAATAAGAGTATATGTTATCATACTGTTGTCGAATATTGTCACCCATACATACTTGTTTTATTCGTACAGTTCCAGTTTGAGCTCAAACGACTGGTAGCAATAATATCTACACCAGAGATTTACTTTATGCCATCATCTAGGCAAAGAGTATGAAAAGAACTATACGAGATGAATTTTAAACTTGGGCTGAGGTGTCACTGGATTCACCTGTGAGGATTTTGATGGCCCTACCCTTTCACTAGAGGGAAAAACGTTGGATGATATGTCTTCCCAAAAGTTAACTAAACACACCGTTGAAGAGCAGTTGATAGTAAGGCCTGAAACATGTCATATACTGATTCTAATACATGTAGTCACTGCCTTGCTAAGCAGCTTTCCTTGGTCCTTTCCTCACCCTCGTTACAGAAACACATTCTTGGCACCTTTCACGCCGCACAGTACGGCATCATCTGCAACACCACACCGCAGCACTCCGATAGAGACATTACGGTGAAATGACATTAATCCCGGCCTTGTCAGTCGGCTGTTGAGTGAAATGCCCGTCAGATGATGTAAGAGGATTAACAAGTTTTAGGTGCCACCAAGTTTTGCCAGTACTTTGCCGCAAAAAAATTCAAATGTCTTCAGCATCATTCTAAGCTTTCTCATACTCGTATTCTCTTGCTTTTTACTTTATGTGAAATGAGGTTTTTGGTGAATCCATTTACATGCAACGCCAACGCATTGCATTGTCGTTGCTTTGGAATTTTACGCGAGTTTGATGTAAATTTTCTAACGTTCCCCTATACAGATCTCTCTTACACAAAAGCAGATAGACTTTGAAAAGCGCCTCTTTAAATAGTTTAAAAGCAAAATAATAATTATGCGCTTAAATGCTGTAAAGCTTTTTATTTTTAATTAATTAAGTCAGTAAGTAGAACTGGCACTCATCATCATTCGCTGGCATTCAACGCCAGCGAAAGTGGCCGTTATGAATAGTGGCTTTAACACAGTTCCCATGCCAAGCAGAAATACCGCCACCAAGCAACCGACGGTTGTAAAACACACATAGACCACCCACAATGCTTACATGTCATTAGACTTGCAAGCGGGAAAATAAGCTAGGCCTTCTTGTACGCGACCTTCTATTGGGCCTTCTTTTCAGATCCAATACGCTTTCATTAATGATTTCCGAAATTAGGCATTACAAAAAGCCTTCCTTAAAATTGAAGAATAATTCAGCAGCCCTTCTTATGTGGCTTCTCTAAAAACATTAAATCTTGCATTCCTTAAGACATGATGTGAGAAGGCTTTAGCATTCTTAATTTAAAAGATTCAATAAACATTCCTGATTGTCTTCCGGTCAAAAGCTCGCTGGTGGTTGGTTTACGTGGTCGCTCTAACAAGCGTCAATTTATGCACACAAAGAACAGGTTTGTTGCCACAACCACATTTTTTGCCAACCGAATGCACGTAGTATCCATGTATTCCATTGATACAAAGAAATGTAGCAATCAGTTCCCTCTACTGACAATTACTATCAACTGACAATTTCGATTAACGAGAAGACATATCGCTAATCCTAACAGATTTAGACGATAACGGCTATCACAACCATAAGTTTAACTGAATTTGGTTCGTATAATTGTGTAACTGGCCGTGAATACCGTGATATAATTGTAGCAACCATCATATGATATTTTGAACCATGCTACCATCTATACAATAGAATCTTGGTGATAGCAACAGAAAGTCGGCTTATGCAACTGATTTTTTTAAGTACGAGTCGACCGTCTCTTCCTCCTCAGTGTAGCCACAGCTGCGACAGTGGAAGTTATCTTAAATCATCGAGTATGATCTCCAAAAGGCCAGTGTCCCTGCCTGATGGGCTATTTTTCTTGAAATGTCCTTCCTACAGTGAGTGATGAGAGAATTTGTCATCCTGCTGCCGTATTCTCGCCAGGTTTGCTAAGATATCCTGCACTATTCCAAAGCATTCCACCTTGAGATTGTTATCCCCTAGGACATACAGAGAAAAAAATAGTTGGATGTCGGTTGAAACAACAAAAATTCCGTTGCAAAAAAAGAATTTCGGTTGCAATCACTAAATGTTTATTAGCGTTATGGATATTCGGTTCGAAATAGCACAAAATAATAATAATGATGATCATTCTAGTTGCCTACTTAGTTGCAACTACTGGTGGTTGTGGCAGCCAATAGTTTTACGAACAATTTGTTGTTGCAACCAATGTTTAGTGATAATAACTAAAATTTTAATATACGAGGGCGGTTCGGAAAGTTCTTAGCCTATCAATGAAAGAGAATAGTTAGTTTTTCAAAAATATTTTTATTTTTCAATATAATCTCCTGAAACTTCAATACACTTAGTCCAACGCTTATCTAGCAATTCTATCCCTTGATTAAAATAGTTTTCCTCAAGGTCTTCAAAATAGTGGTTTACAACTGTAATTGCATCTTCATTTGAGGTAAAACGCTTGCCAGCAAGGATTTTTTTTAGATTTGGGGACAGGTAAAAGTCACTGGTAGCTAAATCAGGAGAATAAGGTGGGTGGTCAAGCAACTCGTACTTTAATTCGTGGATTTTAGCCGATGTCATTGATGAAAATTTATTTTTTTGTGTTGTAAGCCAGGGCGTTTTTCTCGAATTTGTACATTTAATTGATAGTACTCTGAATTTATTGTTTTACCCTTTTGCAGATAGTCAATCAATAAAATACCTTTGAAGTCCCAAAAAACCGTTGCCCTTTGGGGCGCTTCCTCCAGCTCAGTCCATTGTTTGGATTGTTCTTTTGTCTCTGGAGTATAGTGGTAGATCCATGTCTCAGCAACTGTTATGAAACGACGCTTAAAATCCATTTTATTTCGCTGAAAACGATCCAAACAAGCTTGAGAAATGTTCATTCTTATGCGTTTTTGGTCGACTGTTAACAAGTGCGGCACCCATCTTGCAGAAAGCTTCTTCATCTGTAGTTCTTCATGCAAAATTAAATGGACTCGATCATTTGAGATGCCCATGATATTAGCTATTTCACGCACTTTTATTCGTCGATCATTTAATACCATATCATGCACTTTGGCTACAATTTCTGTTGTTGTTGCTGTTTTTGGACGTACACTACGTGGTTCATCTTCAATGCTTGTACGACCACGTTTAAATTCAGCAACCCAATTTTTTACTGTTGCATATGAAGGAGCACTTTCACCTAACACATTCACCATATCATTATGAATTTCTTGACCCGATAAACCTTTTTAATGTTAATATTTAATGACACCACGCATTTCTAATTTTTTCATTGTAAAAAAATCGCGGATGCGTCTTTTGTGAACACCCGTTTCTATATGAAGGAGTTGCCAGATCGAAACAAAATTTAACATGTGTTCATAGCAGAGATGGAAGTTTCCAAAACACTTAACTTTTTTCTGTTTATACCGCGCTTTTTGTGCTAGGCTAAGAAGTTTCCGAACCGCCCTCGTAATCAAAGAAGGGGTAGTCTAATGGTATTTTTATTTTTTTGAATAGGGTTTTTAAGATAAAATAATAGGATTAGTATTTATGTCAGTAAAAGTCTTCCTCTGCAATCGAAGCCTGTGTTAATGTGAAATGCAATTAGATTGCAGCAACCATATCCTGGCGCCCCTTTGAAAGGCTTAGTAGAAGGCCTTGCTGAAACCTTAATTTTTTCGCTGGGTTAAGGATGAATTTACACATTTTATATTTAATACGCACTTAATCCACCCGTACATACTCAAAGTCGTCGCTGTTCATTACTGCTGATGGGTGGTTTAAAGTGGCCTGATGGTGGTCGGGGGAGGCCGAGGAGAAACAAAAGCAGACACTCTCGAATAGATAAACACACATACGGTCATACTTTTTAAATATTTGCAAAATAAAAGCGTCTGCTTAACATCTCTATTGAAGCAAAATGTTGTAAAAATATCCCCTTGAATTACCGATATGAGGCAATCCACGCATATGATTCTTTACCGAAATTTGGCGAATTTTCTTCTTCCTACTCACTATGACATATCAATTGCTGTGTTACTCATTTTGCTATATTTCTTAGTGAAAACCGTTGATAATTTGTCATATCAAACGTGAACTACTTAAATTATGGCAATTTAATTATGGGTCCAAATATGTTTTTATTTTGAAAATTTTGCCGGGACTAGGGTAGGACTAAAGTGTCCAAAACCGAAAATCGACATTCCGGGTTTTATGTCCGAACCCGATAGACGGTTTCTCAAAAATAGCTTAAATCTGACACGTTGGTTTACCAGGTTCTTTGAATGGTAAATCAAAGAAATTTTTAGTGTACCGACCGACTCACCAGTTGATTAGGTTTAGCGATATCTGTCTGTATGTCTCTTCGCTGCCCGTCTGCTGTCACAATTGTTGTGCAATAGATTTCATTCATGATGAAATATTGCTCAATGTTTTATTCATTTTTAAATGTTTTGCTTACATGGTGGAGCTCGGCTTTTTGCTTTTTTCCACTGCAGGCTGTCTCAGCACTGTTGGTCGAAAAGAGTGGAGAGTTTGCGGGGCTAATAGTGGCTGATGGGAGATTTTTTTTCATCTGCCTTTCAGTTGCCATCATGCATTGTACACGTGAGGAGTGGTCATTTTGTGTTGAAGCATATTTTTCAAATAAGCACTAGATCATTGCAGTGCAGCGTGCTTTTCGTTTACGATTCGCTGTTCCCCCACGCGGACTTGTGCCTGGACTGCAATCAATTGTAAATTGGGTAACTTCATTGAAAACAGTAGGGATTGTGTCATGTGTACGAAGGGGACCTGAGAGAACGATTACAACACCACAAAACATCGAGAGAGTTAGAGCAGCTGTAATGCAATCTCCGAAAGGCTCTGCGCGGAAGAAATCACTTGCTCTTGGCATTTCTTGGATTTTTTTCAGTCGGCTCTTGAGGCAATGCAATTAGAGGATTCATGGATGGTGCCACTGCACACACAGCGAGGGTTACCATAAATTGTTTGAAGCAAATGCTTCCTGGGCGGCTTATCTCTTTGAGGGGTGATGTGAACTGCCCCGCACACGTAGCCCCATACGAATTTTTTCCTTTGGGGTTACCTGAAGTCGAAGGTGTATATCGACCGTCTAAAAACCTAACCTTTGGGGTTACCTGAAGTCGAAGGTGTATATCGACCGTCTAAAAACCTAACCTTTGGGGTTACCTGAAGTCGAAGGTGTATATCGACCGTCTAAAAACCTACGAAGACCTAATTAACAATATTGAGGCTGAAATTGGCAGAATACCAGTCGACATGCTTGTTAGAGTTGCAGCAAGGCTTTCTGAAGAGAGGGTTGTCACGGACCCAAAATCATGATAAAAGTAGTGTGCAGCCACGAAAATCAATGTCACTTTGCCATTTTGTTAAAAACTTGTCTTCTATTTAAATATAGAAGCAAGAGGTCTTGAGCCGGTTTAATCCCTGTTCAAAGTTTATGAAAACTTCAACAGTGTGTGGATAGCGAAGGTCAACATTTGCCAGATACACAATGTAAATAAAAACTTCCCTTACTGTTCAATATAATTAAAATATATATAAATACATTTTTCTAAGGTTCGTAATTTTTTTGTTTCCAAAATAAGCAAATTTCCGCCCTCCACCCTGTATAACGCAATCACGCTATAACGTTTGAATTCCATTTACATTAACTTTTGTTCTTTGAAACTATGATGCAAATTCTTGTGGTATTTATCATTCGTATGCATTTGACATAGTTTGTCATTATTGGTGTGTCAATATTGCCAACCTGAAGTTGGTAACACTTCAGTCGCCTAGCCCTGTAAATAGGTATGGGTATTAAATGCAAATTAAAGCAAAGTAAGAATTGTAATATGGATCTATTTTTTTGATTCGGCTGAGAATGCGGCTCAGAACCGAAGAGTAAAACTGAAAACCGACATTTCAGTTTAATGTCCAATCTCTTAAGTCGGTTTCTCAAAAAAAGCTTAAACCCGGCATATTGGTCTACCCGGTTTTTTGCTGTTGGGTTTTATGGTTTTTTTAATTATTGTACGGGTAAAAGCAAACAAGGTTCATAATTTTTAAGTACGTTATACGTGACTACCAAAAAAATTTAAGCTAGACCCACTTTTAAGCGTGCCGTTCGACTTAGAATCACCGGTTGATTCGATTATACGATATCTGTCTATCCCTCCCTCCCTCTGTCCACCTGCTGTCTATCTGAAGTTAGTTTTCAAACTACAGGTTGCAATTGTTGTCTTATCTTCAGGAAATTTGACAGAATCAAGTTTTTTTTTTTGAATTTTTTGTTTGTAGGCTTTAATGGAAATCGCTTTAAATAAAAATATAGTCCTACTCCGATTTTAAAACTTTAGCTCTAGAAGCCAAATAAAATATACAATTGCCTTATATTAATGAAATTTGGACATTTTATAACGATCGATCAGTATACCACTCAAGTTCAAGTAGGTCATAATGGTTCACGTTTTTATATAGCCCCAGCGTAAAGATCTCTCCTGATGAACATAAAGGGTGTTCTTTAGACGTGTGGTTTCCAATCTGGCCACACTTTTTTCAGAGTTGGTCTTTTTGAAAGCTGCCACTTGATTTATGCTCAGTTTGGTTTGCCATTTCATAATAAATAGACTTACTTCGGAACAACGTTTGCAAATCGTGATGAATGGGCGGAAAACGAGATGGCTATTCATCCTAATTTTTGCAAAAAAATTTTGTTCAGCGATGAAATTCACTTTTGGTTGAATGGGTAAGGTATGGATATGGTATGGGTTAATAACCAAAATTGTTGCATTTGGAGTAATAAAAAACCACAAGCCATGGTTGAGACGCCGTTACATCCTCAAAAAGTCACTGATTGGTGTGCTCTATGGGCAGAGGGAATCAATGGTCCACATTTCTTAAAAAATGCAGCCGGCCATAATGTTAGAGTCATTGGGGAACGCTGTAGAGCCATGATTAATGACTTTTACGTGCCTGGATTGGAGGATGTTAATGTGGACGACCACTGGTTGCGACAAGATGGCGCTACAAGCCATACAGCCAACGAAACAATCAATTTATTGAAGGGAACTTTTGGTAAGCTTAATATCTCCCGTTGTGGGCCTGTGGCGTGGCCTCTAAGATCGTGCGATTTAACACCGCTGGACTATTTTTGTGGGGTTATGTAAAGTCGCTTGTCTACGCAGATAAGCCCCACTCGATTGACGCCTTGGATGAGAATATTCGGCGCGTCAGTGCTGACATGCGGCCCCAAATGCCGGCAAAAGTAGACGAAAATTGGGCTTCTCGGCTGGAATTTATTCGAGCCAACCGCGGCGGCCACTTGCTCGAAATTATTCTTAAAACATAATGGCAATCTCTTATCTTTATAATAAGATTTAATTCTTGGTCATTACATTAAACTATATGCGTTTTGTTTCTTCTTGAAAACCATACGTTTAAAAAACATCCTTTACAGCGGAGCTTAAACATCCATATTAATTCTGAAATCAAACGAATTTGGTATGGGAATTTGGAGGGCAAATTAATAATTCCGCAATTTTTTGAATTAAATGCATTTTTTTTGCAAACAAAAAAATATTTTTCAACATAATCTCCTTTTAGCTCAATACACTTAGTCCAACGTTTCTCCAATTTTTGTATCCCTTCCAAAAAAAGGATTTTTCGAGGTTCATAAAATAGGCCAATGATTTTATACTTAGAGCCGAAGCTTTTTCTACCGAGACATTTCTTAAGGTTTGGAAATAGGATATATATACAGAGGGCTAAATCCGGAGAATTTGGCGGATGAGGTGCCAATTCGTTACCCAATTCATGCAATGTTGCCATTGAGACTGCCCACGTGTGCATTTGTGCTGCATTATCTTGATGAAAAACAACTTTTTTCTTGGCCATATGGGGTCGTAGTTTTTTCTCGTTAATTCGGTCCAATAAGTTGGCATACTATTCTCCGTTTATCGTTTTTCCCTCTTGAAGGTAATCGATGTGGATTATCCTGGTGCATCCAAAAAAAAAACTGTTGCCATCACCTTATTGGTCGACAAAGTCACATTGGTCTTCTTCTGTGCCGGTTTACCCAAAGAAATCCGTTGTTTAGACTGCTGCTTTGTCTCCGGAGTATTGAAATGGATCCATGTTTTTACGACTGTAACAAAATCCCGCAAAAACTCATTCGAATTGCAGTTACTCATTCGAATTGAAGTAGTCAAACGATTACGTTTATGTTCAATTGAGAGCAGACGCGGCACCCATCTTGCAGACAGCTTTCTTAAACCCAACTGATCATGTAAAAACGAAAACACACTGTCATATGAAATGCGTATGGCATCAACAATCTCACGCACTTTTACTCTTCGATCGGCCAACACCATATCGTGAAGTTTTTCGACATTTTCGAGTGTATTGACCCCAGTTGTCCATCCTGAACGGTCAGCGTCATTTATACTTGTGCGACCACAACGAAAGTCAGTTAACCACGTTTTTACCATTGAAATCGATGGTGCAGAATCCCCATAGTATTTTTCAAGCTTTCCTTGGTTTGATTGACTGTTAATTTCGGCAAAAATTAATTTTTTATTAGCACACGAAATTCACTTGATTCCATTTTTGACAAAATCCACGAGGTTGTATGTTTTGTATGTTCAGCTGTTAAACACAAACTAAATGACGGAATTCTCTCAAAATGTGACAGTAGTCTATTAACAGAAGGTGCTTGATGGGAGCAGTTTTGCATTTTATATGACCACGAGGGAAGTTGGAAAAGCCACGGACTTATTGATACGCCCTCGTATATTACTATTTACAAGCAACCAATCTTGCTTCGATTTGATAAAGTCCCCGGATAAATTGTCTAGGGACCAAGTAATGGCTTCCCAAATATATGTTTTAAAATAAGTATAACATTTTCTTACGAAGCTAAAAATTACATTATATTTGCAGTTTGGCTAAATTTGGGCGAAAGATTCTATATCCGAAAATCTTACCCATTTAAACATGGACAAATGGGACAGTGCAATTTTAAACCAATTTCACTAATGACCTTATTTTAAACATCTGGGAAAATTTAGAGTCTGTTCAAGAGCACAGTGACTTCACTTCTGATAGGGAAAAATTTTGTCATTCTTAGGCAAAAGGCTAAAACCAGAATGTCGGCTGAAGGCTCAGGCACATTAAAGCTTTTTTTCTTATGCTGTGTATTTTGAAATTCCCGGCACTCTAAAAACCATTGAAATGGCAGGGCATTTTGATGTCGACAATGCAATATCATTATTTTTTTTTGTAAATTTTCAACATACGAGTATATTTCAGTTTTTGGCAGACAACCGGAAGTTCAGAAAAACGCAGCGCAACAAAATTAAGATTTAGTGTGCCTAACCTTAATGCCGATTTTTTACTTAAAGTCTCGGGCTCACTGAATCTTTTTTCATTAAGCTGCATTTTTCTCTACTTAGTAGGGACATAAATACTGTTACAACATTGAACACACCCACTTCAATAGTAGAACTGAACATACCCCGTTAATGTCATATGCGTTTTGAAAGCTAACCTCAATAGCAATAACGGGATTTTAAAATTGCCTACCAATTCATTAAACTGTTTGAGGAGACTGGATATGTAAAAGACCGCCACCGGTCGGGTCGCCCACGCTATGTTCGAACACCGCATGTCATCAAAGCCGTTAAATCAAGAATTCACAGAAATCCGCTCCGAAAACAGAAACTCATGGCCCGTGAGATGAATTTCAAAGTCCATAAGTCGAATCATTAAAAAAGACTTGGGACTTGGAGATTTCAAACGACGTACCGGACATTTATTGACTGCAGCTTTAAAAAAAATAGGATTGAAAAATGCAAACGTCTTTTGGTGAAGCACGCTGATAACTTGCACAGAAAAATTTTGTTCACCGATGAAAAAACTTTTACCGTTCAGGAAAAATTTAACAAGCAAAAATGATAGAGTGTATGCGCGGTTATCTAAGAAAGCATCTGAACTGATCTCAAGGGTGGAAAAGGGTCATCACCCAGCTTCAGTCATGGTTTGGTGGGGTGTCTCTTACGATGGGGTCACTGACCTGCATTTCTGCGAACAAGGAGTCAAAACATCGGCCAAAGTAAGAAACCGTTTTGGAAGCTGTTGTGTAGCCTCTTAACAATTCCCTGTTCCAAAACCAGCCATGGACTTTCCAGCAGGATTCTGCGCCGGCCCATAAGGCTAAAACGTCCCAGGCCTGGCTTCGAAACAAGTTGCCAGCGTTCATCTCCTCTGAAGAATGGCCCTCAGACAGTCCAGATTTGAACACATTGGATTACAAATTGTGGACGGTTTCAGAGGACAAGGTTTGTCACAAAAGATACCCCAACATTGGATCTCTTAAGACTGATTTGGTTCAAGCTGTGACCAATTTTCCAATGGACGAGGTTCGTGCAGCTATTGCGACTTAAGGCGTATGTAAAGGCAATAGGCGGACTTTTCGAATAAGTAGATTATTTTTGGATACAATATACAACAATAAATATGCTAAAAAATATTTGGTCCAAAAACATTCAGTACTTTTTATTTTACAGCATAATACGTGTGTAACAGTATTTATGTCCCTACATAGTATTTCCGGTTGTTTAGAACCATTGAAAAATATTTTAAAAACTTACAAAATATTTATTTTAATGCAGCGCCGGCATAGGAAAGCCCTCCAATATATCGATTGTAAGTTTTTCACATTTATTTCAATGGTTATTAGACTAAATAAATTGATAAATACTCAGCGTAAGAAAAAAGCATCAGTGTGCCCAAGCCTTAAAAAAACCATGACAGTCGGTTTTTTAAATCGCGGTTTTGAAAAAAGACCCTGAAATGCGGTTTTCTGTAAAACCCGGCTTTTTGGACACTCAAAACAAACGGCCTATTAAAAAATAGTTCTCCTAATTTAATAGAGTAGCCAGGGGGTTTTGATTTTTCTCAGATTCTACCTTAGCCCAAATTAATGTCTTTTCACCTTCTTTCACTTTGAATTGCTCATACTCGAAGTTGTTTTCCTAGAATCTATGCTAGATAGTTTACAACAAAAAACTTTCACGATTTAATTACACATAAAAATACTCAAGGGATTTATTTATTCGCCGACATTCTCTCATTCCTGCTCACTCCCTTTTATGGTTGGGGTTCTTCCTGTTCTACACGAGTAGAGTAGTTTAATCACGTTGTAAATGGCGATGGTAATGGTTGCCATGGCCGACATTTCGGTGAATTCCGGCACTGCCATCATTGCCATCCTTCCATACGCCAGTGACAATCACATGAGCATTCATAGCCACATACTCGTATCACATCAGCCAGATCATAAAACGAAAATAATGTTTTATGGTTTTTAATTATTGCCTTTTTTAATGGCCTCCCACCAACACAGCGTATCTGTTCACATTTACTTCCGTCTAATTGAATATGAGCTTCTTTTATGAGTTTATAATGAAAACGCGAAAAGAAAAAACTAAAGAAAAACAAAACAGAGAAGACCAAGAATCCATAAGGGGAAATGTACGGAAAACATGATCAGATGGGAAAGAATTTCTTCGAAGGGGGAGGGACGCTACCTCCTGCAGCCCATTACACATTGTATTGGAATGGAAATATTACTAGAACGGACCACATGTGCAAGTTTTCGCTGTGAGTAGGTGGTAATTTCGGTTTAATTTTCTGCCTTAATTGTGTTAATTTCCAGACAGAAATATTTTCAATTTATTAATATTGGCTAAAGAAAATTATTGGTTTTTTTGTTTAGTTATTAAAGAATTCCATTACCACCTTCGAATGCAAAATTCTAATAAATCGTACGTCTTTTCTGGCTGATGAATCAAAATCAAATGTTTATTCTCTCGATGATTTTATTGATCGCTGTGACGTATACAAACGTCTTATCTGTCTGTATGGGGCGTAAAGTTGCACAGTGGAGCGAAACGAAAAGATATGTGGACGAGTTTGGTCTACACAAAAAAAAAATATTCACTTGTGCAATATTTGGATTGCACTGTCGACCTTTGTTTGCCAATACTACGCAAAAGTTTCAGCCTCAAGATATGCTTTTTGAACACCAGCATTTAGACCATAAAGCTAGTAAATTCCAAAGAAACAAGCATACCATAAGCAGTCGAAAATTTAATTTCTCTTCATTCTACTACCAAGCGTAATCCGCAAAGCTGGAAAATTCTCTATACATACATAAAGTGCTCAGGTCAGTATCTTGCAGTATTGAAACAAGAAATGAACTCCAGTATGCTCAAGAATCTCCATCATTTTTGTTAACATTTTTTTTCGTTTCGCACCACCGTGCGTTTTTGAATTACTCATGCCTACGTGAGGCGAAAATGTTTACAGTCATGGAGGCGGGGTTGGTTCAGCATCCATGATAGATGACGCGAGGAATTATTATGGAATTATTATTGTTTGACAGCCAAATATTTTTAATACATATGTGACTTTTGATTAATCGCGGTATAATAAATTTTTTAAAAAAAATAAATCAGTCCGCTTTATTGCCATACATACTCAGAGGTTATTACGAGTAGTAGAACTTCAGGAGGTTTTCTATAAATCTTCTTCAGGAGTGAAATGAAGACAATAATGTGATCTTAATTTTTTTGGGATGTGTGTTGAATTCTAGAAGTTTTTTGCAGAATGTTCTTGTTGATTATTCAACCACACCGATAAAAGATCAATTGGAAATCGGTCCGAACTACAAAAATTCGGTTGGATAAACCGACTTTCTGTTGGAATAACCAACATTCCATAGTACAGATGGTAACATGGTTCGAGATATTATGTGAAGGTTGCTACGACCATATCACGGTATTCACTGCCAATAACACAATTAAACCTACCGAATTCGAGTTAAATTTTGGTCGGGACAACTGGCGGTTAGGGCAACCAACCAATTGTGATGTACATTTTACTTTGGTACCAATAATTGGTAGTAACAACAGAATAGTTTTTCGTAGTGAACAAGCCTATTTAGTTGGCTGCTGAAACATAATATTCCAGCATCAACATAAAAACTCTATAAGATATTATCGCTCCTAGTCAGAACAAATCTTTGTTTACGAAGAAACCAAAGACGGAGAATGCTTTCAAACGATACTGCCATATAAATAAACGAACCATAAAGAAAACAAAATTCGAGAATATAGAAATAGGCCTTACTGTAATTCAGCCAAATTACTCAGACTCGATCAGAATTTTCGCCATAGATACCCCTCCAAATTATTCAAAACAACAACCATTTTTTTTTTTTTTGGTGGAGACTAATTTTTCTCGAGTTTTGGCCATCAAAAACTTGACAATAAATATTGTTATATAACTTAATTTAATATTTGTTGATTGGAGAATTATTGTAATGCTTATCAAAACATCAATTCAAAGACGTATTTATTTTACTAATCAGTTTTTTTTTTGTAAATATTCTTTATTTGCGATCTATTTATACTATACTATACAAATTCACATACTTATTGAAATCCAGTGAGATCAATAATTTAAAGATAATTATACATATAATTAATTAGATTAAATATTTATATTTGAAAATATATATACTATCGGTTAATATATGGGAGATCAAGGACGTGGGGTCTTTTCAATCTTCTTATTTCATCGGTTTCATCTAATAACGAGACTGCCAAGGGTTTTGTGTAATTACTTAATATGTTTAGATACGAGGGCGACCGCAAAACTAACTGGCCTGGCACATTTTCTGTTTTACTAGCAACTTTTTTTGTTGTTTTTTAAAAGCAATCTTTTATAAGCCATCTGTCAAAATTTCCGAAATATTTAATGATTATTTTCTTTGTTACAGGTGATTGAAGTAAAGTAAAGTTTTATAATTTTTGAAAAATGGAAAATAAAGAGTTTCGTGCGGTAATTAAACACTTTTATATGAAAGGTTATACGCCACAATTAATCAAAGATGAATTGGATTCTGTTCATGGTGATAATGCACCATCATACTCCACCGAGAAATCCTGGGTTCAACAATTTAAAATGGGTCGTTCAAGTACGGAAGATAAACAACGCTCTGGAAGACCGAAAACTGCTTCTAATATTGAAAACATTAGAAAAATATTTAATGAAGTGACTAAAGATAGACGAATAAAGCTTAGAGAACTTGTTGATATTGTTAAAATACACGAAAAACAAGTTTGGAGTATTTTACATGATGAACTCCACATGAAAAAGCTATCCGCAAGTACGGTGCCGCGTTTGTTGACTTTCCCCCAAAAAATCGTCCGTTGGACCAATTCCGAGGATCTTTTAGCGATTTATCACTACCTCCCAGAATGCAAAGAACAGTCAAAACAATGCATAGAAGCTGGTAAAAGTGGTCCCAAGAAGGCGAAAACTGTTAAGTCAGCAGGAAAAGCAATGGCCACAGTATTTTGGTATGCAAGGGGTATAATATTTATTGATTATCTTGAGAAAGGAATAACTATAAATAGTGAATATTATTGTGCATTATTGGATCGGTTGAGTGAAGAAATCAAGATAAAACGACCGCATTTAGAAAAAAAAGTTCTTTTTCATCAAGATAATGCTCCTTCACTCACTGCATTTTTAACTCAACAAAAACTGGCCGAATTACGATTTGAAATTGCTCCGCATCCACCATATAGTCCAGATTTAGCTCCTCTGATTATTTTTTGTTTCCAAATTTAAAAAAAAAATTCTCAGTGGCAAAAAATTTTCGTCCAATAGCGAGGTTATTGCTGAAACTGAGGCATATTTTGAAGGTCTTGAAAAATCTTATTTTTCGGATGGAATTAAAAAACTTGAAAAACGTTTGATGAAGTGTATTGAGTTGGAAGGAGATTATGTTGAAAAATAAATAATAATAATTCCAAAAAAACGGTTCTTTTTATGTTAGGTCAGTTACTTTTGCGGTCGCCCTCGTAGTTAGTGCTATATTTAATTATCTCGTCTTTAACACCGGGGACACCAAGATCGCTGTGTATAGTTTTATTGCTAACAAACCACGAAGCATTAGTTATGACTCTTAAAATTTTCGTCTGTGACGCTTGCAATTTTTTTACATTTGAATTACTCATTGTTCCCCATAGTTGAATTCCGTAAGTCCAGATAGGTTTCAACATCGCTTTATACAAAGTTAGTTTGCTTTCAAACCGTAATTCTGATTGGGGTCCAAGATGCCAATGTAATTTCTTCATTTTAATGTTTAGCTGCTTTCGTTTGGCTTTAGTGTGTTCTTCCCATGTTAATCGCCTATCTAAATGTAGTCCCAGATATTTAATAATATAAAAATATCCGGGCAATCGCCTCTTTTCATTGTGAACGTAATGTGAGCCGATTTTTCTTTGTTAACTTGTATATTCCCCCTTAGTAGCCAAGTATTAATTAAATTCAAATCTGTTTGAACAAACCTTGAAGCTGCGGTTGCGGATACATCAGAAGCCAATACAGCTGTATCGTCCGCGTATGTTGCCACTGTTACGTCTTGGATAACGGGTATACGAGTATCTGATGTGAAAATTGTATACAAAATTGGCCCCAGGACACTAGCTTGGGGAACTTCAGCATTTGCCGAACCAAATTCAGAGCTTGAGCCGTTTATGTCCACATAGAAATTTCTATCTTCTAAGTACGATTTCAGTAGCAAGTAAAATAGGGTGGGCACAATTCTTTTTAGTTTATACAGTAGCCCGTAGTGCCATACTTTATCAAATGCTTGCTTTACATCTAAAAACACGGCTGAGCAGTAGCGTTTGCATTCTAATGTATCTCCTTTTACCTTTATAATTCGATGCCAAATTGGTAATCAGGAATTATATTTAATTTCTCTAAAATAAGAATTAGGCGTTTTTGGAAGAGCCTTTCGAATATTTTTGAAAACACTGGCAATAAACTTATAGGCCTGTAGGAGGTTATAAAATGATCTGGTTTATTGGGCTTCGGAATCATTATTATCTTTGTGTACTTCCATTGCGATGGGAAAAGACTTAATCTTAAGATAGAATTAAAGAGCGCAGTTATAAAAATAATGGCTTTAAATGGTAATAGTTTTGCTATGTTTGAAGTAATTTGGTCATAACCCGGCGATTTTGAGTTATTTAATTTATTTCTGCAGGGCTAACGTGCTTAATTGGGAGATCCATTTGACATGGAATTTCGAGGAATTGTTCTGTGTTTGTCCTATTTTTTTCAAAAAGTGCTTATAACCAACAGACTATAACAACAACTTATATATGTGCAAATTCAGTTCCAATAATCATCTTAATCTGTTAGGATTGCCGGTTTTTGTTATCTTCAACCGAAAGTGTCAGTTCCATCTTCTGAAAATTGCTGTGTACCCAGGCA
Organism: Hydrotaea diabolus; assembly: GCA_963513945.1. Classification (NCBI taxonomy): domain Eukaryota; kingdom Metazoa; phylum Arthropoda; class Insecta; order Diptera; family Muscidae; genus Hydrotaea; species Hydrotaea diabolus. The sequence continues at coordinate 160,280,399 of OY740716.1, forward strand.
ACATTCGGTTTTAACGTTGGAATACGGGGATAGTACGTGCAACTTCCATGATTCGGCTGGCAAAAAATTCGGTTGTGGCTATAAATCTGTTCTCTGTGTAATGTCATTTGAAATGAATTCCAGATTGTTCCATACTGCTGCTATTACGCCCACTTTTTCCCCCGAAATTAATTTTTTACACTTTGGCATTGTATGTTCCAAATCTGAAGATTCTAACTTACTCGTAAATACTTGATTCTAGCCATTTTATTTATTTTAGATGTGGGCGGTGCCACGCACCTCACACCTCATACTGTATACATTTTAAGACAATCTGTCGATCGTACATAACTTTTAAAAAAAGAGGTGTATCACCACCCTTTTTCCCCTTCTATATTTCATTGTACCCTAATAGTAGAATTTGATGTTTATACCACTTATAGTTTATGAGAGTTGGACGTGTTAAATCATTGCATATGTGGGCGGTGTCATGTCCCTATTTAAAATCGCATTTGTTTTTGGCATGTGGCAATATCCTGTTCCACAGTAGCATATTCTTAAAATTTCAAGACGACCGGCTTATAATTATGCGCTACAGAGCTTTCAAAAAAGGGCGTGGCTTCACACACCTTTCTCCACGACTTCTTTGGTTATATACCAAGAGCTTAGTAGGGACATAAATACTGCTACACACGTTTTATGCAGCAAAATAAAAAGTACTGAATGTTTTTGGACCAAATATTTTTTAATATTTTTATTGATGTATAGTGTATCCAAAAAGAATCTAGTTATTTGAAATGTCCGCCTTTTTCTTTACACACGCCTCAAGTCGCACTGGCCAATCGTAAATAGCTGCACAAACCTCATGGGCCACAGCTCGAACCAATGCAGTCTTAAGAGATCCAATGCTGGGGAATCTTTTGTGACAAACCTTGTCCTCTAAAACCGTCTACAATCTGTAATCCAATGGGTTCAAATCTGGACTGCCTGAGGGCCATTCTTCACAGGAAATGAACGCTGGCAAATTGTTTTGAAGCCAGGCCTGGGACGTTTTAGCCTTATGGGCCGGCGCAGAATCCTGCTGAAAAGTCCATGGCTGGTTTTGGAACAGGGAATTGTTAAGAGGCTTCACAATAGCTTCCAAAGCGGTTTCTTGGTAAACTTTGGCCGATGTTTTGACTCCTTGTTCGCAGAAATGCAGGTCAGTGACCCCATCGTTAGAGACACCCCACCAAACCATGACTGAAGCTGGGTGATGACCCTTTTCCACCCTTGGGATCAGTTCAGATGCTTCCTTAGATGGCCGCGCAAACACTCTATCATTTTGCTTCTTAAATTTTTCCTGAACGGTAAAAATGTTTTCATCGGTGAACAAAATTTTTCAGTGCAAGTTATCAGTGTGCTTCACCAAAAGACGTTTGCATTTTTCAATCCTTTTTTTTAAAGCTGCAGTCAATAAATGTCCGATACGTCGTTTGACAGCCCCAAGTCCCAAGTATTTTTGAATGATTCAAATCATGGACTTTTGCGTGATATTCATCTCACGGGCAATGATTTTTGTTTTCAGAGCGGATTTCTGTGAGTTCTTGATTTAACGGCTTTGATGACATGCGGTGTTCGAACAGAGCGTGCGGTGTCTCCTCAAACAGTTTTATGCATCGGTAGACGAACATGCGGCTAAACCCTAGTGGCCGGAGCTTTTTGAAAATATCGCTTTTTTTCATTTCACACTTGAAAAACGCTATTACAGCGATACGGTTCTCATTATCTGACCACTCCATGATAAAAGTTGAAACAATTTTAAAATCCCGTTACAGACTAACGCTATTGAGGTTAGCTTTCAAAACTCATATAACATTAACGGGGTATGTTCAGTTCTACTATTGAAATGAGTGTGGTCAATGTTGTAACAGTATTTATGTCCCTACTAAGTAATAATCAAATACTTACCGGCAAATACGCATCGAATTCTTGAGTCTTACTTAGAAAACCGCAGATTCAGAGTCAAATGTGGACAACACGTCACCGATGACCGCGAAATACTAGCAGGTGTTCCCCAGGGAAGCGTCATGGGGCCTATCCTTTACCTTCTGTTTACCGCGGATATTCCTACCAACCCAAATGTGCTAACATCTACTTTTGCCGATGATACCGCTATAATGGCCACACATAAAAAGCAGGATATTGCATCTATGAATCTAGGTGTAGATCTCAGACGAGTAGAATCTTGACTCTCTGACTGGAGAATAAAAGTCAATGAGGCTAAATGCACGCAGGTAACTTTCACACTGAATTTTAGCACTTTAATTTTAGCATTGAAACTAAACAATATCCCTTTTTCTCAATCTGATCATGTTTCATACCTTGGAATCCACCTGGATCGCCGACTCACCTGGAGAAGTCATATCGAAGCCAAGAAAACTCAACTGAAACTTAAGGTCCATCAACTGCACTGGCTCCTAAACGCGAACTCAAAACTAAGCCTTGAATATAAGGTCCTGCTATACAACAGTGCAATCAAACCTATCTGGTTATACGGTGCCCAGCTATGGGGCAAAGCAAGCTCGAGCAATCTCGACAAAATCCAAAGAGTCCAATCGAAGACATTGCGGCTTATTACCGGTGTCCCTTGGTATATGAGGAATGAAAACATCCACCGAGACTTGAAAATATCTCTCGTTAAAGAGGCAATACAAAAAATCAATATAAAGCACAAAGAGAAGCTCGAACGTCATGATAACATACTTGCTAGACAATTATTGTGCAGTCCAAGCTCTTTAAGACTTCGGAGAAACGAACGCCGTGTTTTCTAATCTGCACTTGTGCTTCATCCGTAACAGTAGTGCGAACACACGCGCCCGAAGGACTGTGTAGAATTCTCAATCGCGGACGAACACTCAAAAAAGACTGTGTAGAATCCTTCATTCTACGTCACGTGGCTTAAATGCTCTCATACGTGATCCTTAAAACAGTCAACGCGAAAAACCTACAAAACCCAAATTACGTCGTCCACTCTGCTATTCTAGAGTTATCCTTTATACATACATAACTAGAGTTCTTCACTCTACATAATATCGTGAACACTCTGTAAATGACTGTAAGGTCCCTCTGTCCCTTTATCACGAGGTTTAAGCCAAACCAGGTTTAAAATTCTCAGACATGTGATCCATACCAGTTATATACTATTTTGACTAAATTAATTAAAATTCCTGCCAATAAGCAGAGATCCACATTACAAGAAATCCATACTAGGATTCATTATTGAATTATACTTAAGATTCGTATACTTATTGTTAGGCTCCTTTGGAGCAGATTCAATAATTCAAATAAAGCTTAGATAAAAAAAGTAATAATCTTGCAGGGGAACTCTCAGATCACGTAAGGGAAATCAGGTGACTCCTCTCGTCCCCCGCGGGATAGATGGTACAAAAAATGTCATTATTTATAAAAACTGGTTCAGATCCAGGAGAGTTCAAAAAACTGTTATAGTTGGGTAGTCTGCAGATCCGATAGTGTACGGTATAATTAAGTCGGTCACGCCCGGTAGCAGGACCCAACCATATTCAGGTTATCTAGAAAACATAGTAAGGTTGTGCGTGTGGGTTGAGCGCTAGTTTGACTATGGTTATGCGGGATCATAATGTTAATGTATGATATCGTAGAATGACGGTTTTTGGGATTTAAATAATGTTATTATAACAATAATATGGTTGCGGTAATTAAAATATTGGAATCAAAAAATGCTTCGATGGATTTAATATGGAATGGATTTAATATATTTAATATGTAGAAACTAGTGATGATTCTATTATAGTAAGGATGGTTAAATTTAAAGGGCCGATGTTGAATGTGAACCACACCTAAACGCCAAGTGTTTTTCTGCATTTCATTTGATATTTCTCAATTTCAGACGAACTCAATTTGAACCATGGAAAGATACACAAGCGAGCAACGCGTTAAAGTTATTCAGGCTTCGGGCAATTTCCGAAGAAAATCATCTTCAATTTGAGGCACATTTTCACCTTAGTGGATTCGTCAATAAACAGAATTGCCGCAATTGATAATCCAAGAGTGATTCTCAAAAAAACAATGCACCCACAAAGAGTGACTGTGATGTGCGGTTTATGGGCTGGCGGTATCATCGGGCCGTATTTTTTTAAAAATTAGGGCGGTCAGGCATTTACTGTGCATGGTGTTCACTATCGTAACTATTTATTGCCCGAAAAATCTATATGAATGTGAACGATTTGTGGTTTCAACAGGATGGTGCCACTTGCCACACAGCTAACGAAACAATGGCTCTTTCGCGCGACAAATTCAATGGCCTTGTTATCTCACGCCGTGGCGATGTTAACTGGTCGCCAAAATCATGTTATTTGACACCGTTGGGCTTCTTTCTTTAGGGTTATTTGAAAGAAAAGGTGTACGTCGATCAGCCAGCAACAATTCAAGAGCTAAAGGATGAGATAATTTGGCACATTAACGGCATAGAACCTCAATTATTCCTCAGCGTCATCGAAAATTTAGACCATTGGATGCAGGTCGCGGCGGTCATTTGGCCGATATTTTGTTCGATACATAATTGAACCATACCAATATTATCATAATAAAAAGAAATGACAACAATATCTTAAATAAAATATATATTTGTAGAATAATTATAATGTAATTATTTGGTACAATCGACCAGCAATTATATAATGCTCTTCAAATATGATTACTCCAAATGATTCAAATATGATTACGCCAAATGTTGCACTACAGGGCTGGCTTAAAATCTTATTTTTTATATGAATGTAATCTGCGATGGCAGCTAGTCAGACACTTTACTCGGTCGTTTTTCTAAATTATTTAACAACCTTTAGTAAGTCCTCAGTTCGCATAATATGTTTAATATTATTATTAAATTTTAATATTGTCTTACTAATTGTGAATTTTCTTTTATCTTTTTCTAGGTAAGTTCCCCCGTGATTTTCTTATGTAATTAAGGTTGATTTTGTTGAAACGGATTCGATATTGGTGAGTTAGATCTGGCCACAGATAACTTTTGTGTGACCATTATCATAATTAACTTTATCGTTATTACAATCTTTAATAATATTTACTTATTTGTATATTAGACAGGGTCATAGTCAAAGGGAAATAGTTTAAGAAATCACCCTGATAAAATTAGAAATCTCAAACTATGGCTAACTATTATGATACAAATTACGTACCGGGAATATTTTTGAATTTGATAGCTCAAGGAATAAGAAACAAACAAAAAATTCTTCTTTGCTGGCAAAATTATACCATCTAACAAAATAACAGAAAAAATCTGAAACTTGTGATTGGGAAGTACTTCCGAATTGGATTGGATCCCATGAACTTTTTCAGGCTTTTCATAGGACGGATGATCTTTTTTAAAACTTTAACATCGTTTCTGAAGAAGATCTTCGTATTATATTTTTCATAACTTTTTTGCGACCGTCCCTGACCTCAGCCAAAACTTCAAAATGATTGTATATTTGTATTCGTAAAATTTGTTTTAATTTGATTACCATATTGCCTATTAATTGCCCGTTTTGACCGTGCGGCACATGAGCCAAAAAGTTCATTAGCCATGATGCCCTTTTTTGAGGTATTTTGTGCGTTCCTACTAGCACTACCAATTCTTTCTACCAATTTTCCATTCACAAAAAATTATGATTTTTTTTTTTGCCTCTGGGCCGATTTCGCCCATTCAAAATACCATAAGACATCAGCTTGCAAAATTTCAGGATGCTAGGTTGACACGTTTGATTGCTTTCGTGCTTTCAACAGCACGGACACGAACGGACGGACGGACATAACTAGATCGTCTAAGTATTTTATGACAAACAAGAATATATACTTTATGGGGGTCTCCGATCAATAAATCGTGTGGTGTTGCAAACGGAATGGCAAATTAAATATACGACGAACCCTGACCTTTACAACAACAACATTCGTCATGAATCCAAAAATTACATTAGTTCTACTTTATTTAAGGTCTTGACCCATAGGTCAAAGGTCCCTGGAACTGCAATAATGTGGTCATTTCCTACATTGACATATATTTACTTAGAAACTTCCTCACTAATCTCAATGTGCTTTAACTTTTATAATTTTTCTAAATTTAAGGCCGGCATCTAGGGGCTCTCCAAAACATTAAAATTCACGAATATGAAGAGGATAACGGTTCAAAGGTGCCCAAAATTAAGTTCTGTAGAACATGGGCACACTACCAACAAACATATCCCTTAACACTGTCAATGCCATACTACAAAGCAATCCATGGTGGAGAGTTTAAAAGCTTCAGCCCGGCCGAGCTAACGAATTTTCCACTTGTTTTTAATGAATTTAAAAAACATTAGGAACCATATTTAAAAAAAAACAAATATAGCAAAATTTTACAAAAAGGATATAGGTATACCCGGGCTTGAACCTAATACCTTCCAAACCAAAAGCACAAACATTCCCATCAATTCTTCTCCACCCCCAAAATGAGCTTCTTACGAAGTGGAAAAAACTCACCTTCGAAAATTTTATACAATTTGACTTTAGGAGTCACAAAATGAAATCGCAGACTTTGGAAGTAGATAACATGTGGACGGGCGTGTATCATGGATTATGGTCCAGTATATAAATGTCAAGATAGCGTGGCACCGGGTGTGTTTCAAGGTGTGTTTCATTCATGCCAACATCATAAATACCAACTATTATCGTCATATCGGTATTAGATCTCTAAATATGGTCTTTCACAGTTCAGGGTAGTACGAGTATGTGTAAAGCCACCCCATTTGATCCTACTCAAATACAATATAGTCTACAATAATTATATAATCGTTGATTTCATTCTTTTAAAATTGTATAACAATCGGGGTTTTACATTGGCAATAATGCGATTTTGATATAAACAGATCCTAAAAAACGCCCACTTTTTTAGGATGTGTTTAAATCAATGTCCTGTTTCTACTTGTTATAATTCATAAGATATTGTCTTCACAAGTTCACGTTTGTGTAGGCGGTGCCACGCCCCCTTGTTCAATTTTACCGTAATATAGTCTATAATAACTTCCAAGCCATTGATTTCATCCGGTTAACGTTTATTAACGAGTGGTACGTTACTTTGTCCAAAAATTCGATTTTTCAGAGACAGTATAGCACCGCCCACTTTTCCTCCAGAATGTATTTCTATCAATGTCAACAGCAAAAGTTTTAAATGCGAAAGTCATAAACTACTCGTATTAGAGATATGACTATGATATCTCTAATACGAGTAGTTTATGAGATATTGTCTTTATACTTAGTAGGGACATAAATACCGTTACAACATTGAACACATCCATTTCGATAGTAGAACTGAACATACCCGTTAATGTCATATGGGTTTTGAAAGCTAACCTCAGTAGCGTTAGTCTGTAACGCGATTTTAAAATTATTTCAACTTTCTTCATGGAGTGGTCAGATAATGAGAATCGTATCGCTGTAATAGGGCTTTTCAAGTGTGAATGGAAAAAAACGATATTTTCAAACGCTCCGGCCACTAGGGATTAGCCGCATGTTCGTCTACTGATGCATACAACTGTTTGAGGAGAGTGGAGATGTAAAAGACAGCCACCGGTCGGGCAGCCCACGCTCCGTTCGAACACTGCATGTCATAAAAGCCGTTAAATCAAGAATTCACAAAAATCCGATCCGAAAACAGAAAATCATGGCCCGTGAGATGAATATCACGCAAAAGTCCATAAGTCGAATCATTAAAAAAGACTTGGGACTTAGGGCTTTCAAACGGAGTACCGGACATTTAATGACTGCAGCTTTAAAAAAAATAGGATTGAAAAATGCAAACGTCTTTTGGTGAAGCACGCTGATAACTTGCACAGAAAAAATTTGTTCACCGATGAAAACTTTTTTGCCATTCAGGTAAAATTTAAGAAGGAAAATGATAGAGTGTATGCGCGGTCATCTAAGGAAGCATCTGAACTGATCCCAAGGGTGGAAAAGGGTCATCACCCAGCTTCATCGTGGTTTGGTGGGGTGTCTCTTTCGATGGGGTCACTGACCTGCGCTTCTGCAAACAAGCAGTCAAAACATCGGCCAAAGTTTACCAAGAAACCATTTTGGAAGCTGTTGTGAAGCCTCTTAATAATTCCCTGTTCCAAAACCAGCCATGGACTTTCCAGCAGGATTCTACGTTGGCCCATAAGGCTAAAATGTCCCAGGCCTGGCTTCGAAACAATTTGCCAGCGTTCATTTCCACTGAAGAATGGCCCTCAGGCAGTAAAGATTTGAACCCATTGGATTACAAATTGTGGACAGTTTTAGAAGACAAGGTTTGTTACAAAAGATGCCCCAACATTGGATCTCTTAAGACTGCTTTGTTTCGAGCTGTGGCCAATTTTCCAATGGACGAGGTTCGTACAGCTATTGACCTTGGCCAGTGCGACTTTAGGCGTGTGTAATGCAAAAGGTGGACATTTCGATTAAGTAGATTATTTTTGGATACAATATACAACAATAAATATATTAAAAAATATTTGGTCCAAGTATCCATTCAGTACTTTTTATTTTACAGCATAAAACGCGTGTAACAGTAGTTATGTCCCTGCATAGGTTTTCCCTATTTTAAAATCTGCAGCTCTAAAAGCCACAATTTACATCCGATTTCGAGCGAACGACCACAGAGCATTTTGACTGACCAACACCCATCTCTGATGAAATTTGTCCATATCAGACAAAGTTTTCGAAAAGCTCCTTCACAAAGGTCCCTCCCAATTTGGGTTCCTGCAGCTATAGAAGCCAGAATTAACACCCGACGACGCCCATATTTAGCATGGTGCGTTATGAGCTACCATTTTATAGCTGTGGTGAAGCTGGAAAATATATATATTTTCATATAGCCCAGACACAAAGGACCTTTCAGATTTTAGAAAATGCCGCTTAGGATGCCACATTTTCTATCCAATTTCTACCAAATTTCGCCCAAAGCATAACGAGATTGTGCCATATCGGCTTATGTTTTCGAATAGGTTTCACACATAGGTCAATACCGATTTAAGGTTCTGCAGCTCTAAAAGCCATAAATCACAACCAATCACACCTAAATCTGGTATGGTACGTCATGAGCGCCTATTATTTAACTGTTGTGAAACTAGAACACATAGATCCGTAGTTTCCTGTAGCCCTCACACCAATGTCCTTCCAGGTTTTAGAATCTGCAGCTTTAGAAGCCGCATTTAAATACAACTTCTTTCGCATTAAGCGTAACGTTGGGCCATATCGGTCCATGTTTTCGAATGGCCCCCACGCAAACGTCACTCCCGAATTGAGTTCCAAAAGCGTTATATTTATTCCTTTTACTCCTATAAGGAGCATAGGGCCGTAAATCCTGAAGCTTTAGAAGCTACAAATTATATCCCATCACGCTTAAATGTTGCATAGTATGTTATAGGCGACAAATAATTAGAATATTCAGTCCTTCAAAGACTCAGGCTCAAGGCAGAGATGCTTAGTGCTTTGAGTAGCAAAGTGGTGTAAGGTATCTCATAGTCGTCCACGCTTACTTGTTTTATACATTTCTATTTTCTCAGGTTGAAGACAAACGTCTTTTGTGTACTCCTCATAGTTCAGTTATTACGAGCGTTTAAATAAATTACATAAATGCATATCAGGATCACCCCTATTTTGAAACAGAAAATCTATTAAATATGCCTTCAAAATCTATATTAAATCCCTTTTAGTACGGGAATTTTTCAGCTGGGACTGCCAAAATTGACACGTTGCATACAAAGAAATACATCGTCGAACTTTGTACTTGCAATAGGTGTTAAAGACGACTTTATATTTCATTTATGTATAAGGGACACCCTAATATATGTTTCCACACATATGAGTATGTAAATCAACATCATCATATAATCACTTACGAGCAAACCACTGACACTACCGCAGCCTCCATTATCTCCATTACCACCTCCTTTATAAGCTTTAACGAAATAAAAAAAAACTGTTTCCAGCCAAAACGGAGCCGGATACAGAGACCAAAGTTCACTGTTGCTGCACGTGCATACAAAAAGACCCAATGTATGGGTGTGTGTGTGTTTATATAAGCCATAATTATGTTTTAAGAATATTTACGAGCCAATATTGACAACTTAATTATAATAAAATACAAAACGGATTCGAAAAGTGAGTGAGGGGGGTAGGAGAGCGATAAAGAAAAGACAATGTGCAAACAATATTAAAAATACACAGAGTAAAAAGAAAGACAAAAAGGCCAAAGGAGATGCAAGGAGGAACAATGAGTTGAGCCAAACTGCAGAGATGGAAGGGTAGACAGACACACAGACTAACCGGCCTGGCCTGCCTGCTTGCCAGTTTTTCCAAGGCAAAGGAAAAAAAAATTGATGAACTCTCACACTCTCTTGAACAGCTCTGGCAGAAAAATAAAAAGCTTTAGCACTTTTCAATGAGTTCATTTTTCCCTTTTTTTACTTTTGTTGTCTTGTATAAGCATAAACACTTAATCAATGTTTAAGGACATCTCATCCTCTGCCCAGCATCCAAAAGCAGCAACAACAGTGGCAACAATAAAATGACAAATTTCAAGCACTTGTAGACGAGGACTTTCAAGAAGACAACATGCCCACAACAACGAAAAAATACTAAAAAAGAACAAATAAAAACGACTTTACGTTCGGCCAGACCGAATCTTTTATACCCTAAGGGGGGGAAACTATAATCATATTTATGGTCCCTGTACCGAAAACGGTCATTTACCACGGGCCCATGCGGCCAACGCCAGTCTCAGCTATATATTCCAACTAAATCCACTTAAATTTTGCGCTTGTTTTGTGTTTAAAGCAACTTTTTGGGTCCAAAGGTCCATAGGTGCGAGACTATGACATAGTTTAACTATTAAAATTTTTGAATTCGTAGCGAAGTTTGATTTAATTTGAGTATATCAAATGTCTAAATTCAATACTGTTGGCTAGTTTTAACCATACGGCTAAAAATACGGCCTTTAAGGGTTCATTAGTATCCCAATACCCAATCTCGGTCAAAAATTAATTCAGATAGTAAATCCATGTTTGGATTCGAAGTAAAAATTCAAATTCAGTGATGAAGCCCATTTCTGGCTCAACGGCAAAGTAAATAAACAAAATTGCTGCATTTGGGCTGAAGAGCAACAAAAAGAGTTTCAACAGGTGTCATTACGCCTAGATAAAACCACAAATTTACCCAATCTTTACAAAAAAATGTTCGGGATCATAGTATGATTGTGTGTAAGTCATACTATGGTTGTGAGGATCATACTATGGTTGTATGTTAAACATACTATGGTAATTAGGACCATAATATGGTTGTGGGGATCATAGTATGGTTGAATGTGAATAATAATATGGTTGTAGGAATCATAATATGGTTGTGTGGGAATTATTATATTGTTATGAGGACCATAATATTGTTATGGGGACCATAGTATGGTTGTGTGTGCACCATACTAATGTTGTGATGATCATAATATTGTTGTGCCACAACCATATAACCAACAATAGTATGATGCTCTTCGAATATTGTCACCCCAACCATACTTTTTTTCTGCGTGTGGGATCATCGGTGCATATTTTTTAAAATATGATGATGGGCGGAACGTTACCGTGAATGGTGCTCGCTATCGCGCTATGATATCGATCTTTATGCTACCTGAAATTGAAGCCCGTAATCTTGACGACACTTGGTTTCAATAGGACGGTGCTACTTGCCATGCAGCTGCTCAAACAATGGATCTATTGAGAGGTCATTTCGAAAAGCAGCTAGTTTCACGTTTTGGACAGGTGACTTGGCCGCCTAAATCGTGTGATATCACACCTTTAGACATTTTTCTTTGGGGTTACGTCATGTCCAAAGTCTATGCAGTCAAACCAGCTACGATTCAGGTTTTGGAAGCCAATATTACGCGTGTCATTAAAGCCATACCGATCGAAATGCTCGAACGAGTCATCCAAAATTGTACACTCAGAATGGAAACCCTGGGCGTAGTTGCGGCCAACATTTGAAGGAAATTATATTCAAAAACTAAATGCCATAAAATGTCCTTTCAAATTACTAATAAAGATGCCACACTTGATTTGAATTTTTATATTTTTTTTGTTCTAAAAAATACCTCTAGATGGATCACCCTATATTTGAATTAGTACTAAAAACTGCATTACAATCTAGCCATTATTCTGGACCCCTAGTGTGCATGTGTCCGGGCCGAAGCTTTTATACCCCCACCATGGATTACAATATACAAATTTTCTGAAAGTTGCGTTGCGGGGCGTTGTACATTTTAAAGGGGACGTGGCTCAGTCCATTTGTCCCCCATGATATGTATACCCTTCATCATGGATTATGGCCCAATATGCAAATTTGACCAAAGGAACGTTGGGGGTCGTGGCACAGCCCACTTTATATATTGGATATATTTCGACCCATGTCAACATCATATTTAGAAGTGTTGCAAACGAAATGACAAAGTTAATGCACCTTCTATCCTTAAGTTGAGTACACATTTATTTTTTTATAAGTCCAACACTTGGCGTTTATCCCCTGTGTATGGAGGACATTGCCTTGGTGGCTGGAGCCGAGGGTGAAAAGGGGAGTAAAGTTTATTGACATTTGTCTTGAACTTCTTGATGTCGTAATAAGTGGGGGAAACATTTGCCGGAAGTCGATTTCACATATGGTTTATTTGGGCGAAAATCGAATTCGGTCTGTAGTGTATTGTGATCGACCGTCCAATCAATATCAAACGGCTGTGAATTTCTGGAAAGGAGTGTAGCCCTGTCAAGCATCCCCACGTCTGACAATGTCTGAAGAACACGCATTATTAAGTCGAGAGAGAACATCGCCACGCCACCCACATACAGACGATGCTCAAGGAGAACAATAGAGTTGGATACCCTAATTTATTCTATCAGCATTTTCGCTCTCCTTCGTACACGGCCAAGTAGCTCCAAAGATGATTTTAGAGCACCTGCTCATATACAGGAGTTTCATTTAAATCTCTTTAAAAAGCCGACATCAAAAGCGATAAGTTTTGATAAGAGTGTACCGTTGCAGACTTTATTAAAGGCCTTGGAGTTATCCAGTGCTCTCACCAAACTGTTGGATTGGCCGACTGCAAAGCTCCGAAAGGAACGCCATCATGTCTCCAGTATAGCGTTTTGTACGGAAGCCATACTGTCGATTATTTAGTAAGTCGTTGGACTCTAAGTAAAGGGTGATCCATCTAGACGTATTTTTCGGAACAAAACAAAAATATAAAAATTCAAATCAAGTGTGGAATCTTTATTGATAATTTGGAAGGACATTTTATGGCATTTATTTTTTGAAAATAATTACCTTCTAATGTCACAAAAAATACCTCGAGATGGATCACCCTATACCTCACAAGATGGTGGTTAACCATGCTCTCCATTACCTTGGAGAGTGCACAGCAAATCTCAATTGGCAGATAATTCGCAGGCATATTGGCTTAACTCTTTTTGGGGATCGGCTGCACGTTGGCAACCTTCTTTGTGGGATGGTTGAAAATGTTGCGTAATGGAGCACTTAAATAGCTCTTCGACACTTGCTCTGGGACTTATCTACACCAACACGCTCATATTTACTTTAATTATAGATAGTTTATTTTGCCAATACGGACTATTTTTGCCATGACCTTATTGAGGTATTAACAGTGTTCCAATTTAAACTATGGTTCGACTACCAAAAATTGTAATCTGTTAAGCGAATACTCAAAAAGTGTACTTTTTCCAAGGTACCCTTTGTCCTTTAAAGGAAACCCTTTCCCCCCAAACATCATATGACTACAAAATATTATCGTGCAAACTTTCAGGAAGTTTGCTACATTAGGAGCTAGCAAAAAGTGAGTGACTATGATTTTTCGGTGGAGAAAAATTGTACCCTTTTCATCGGATGTCTTTACACTCTCTGCTTTATTTTGTGACATTCTTTTTCATTTTGATAAAGATAAAACATGTACAAAAACAAAAGGGAAAATTTTCCTAGAACTTAAACGGACGAAGGGTATGAAAAGCAAGCGAGAATGCCAAGCGGCGTAGAGTGACAACGATTAAAAATTCTTGTGTAGTGAGTGAATGGGAATGGCCCATCAAATGTTGTTATCAATTTTTTAAACTCCAAAAATTGTGTCAAACTTTTTGCCGAACGACGCTGATGATCTGGCATTGTCCTTTTCATTTATTGCCAAAAGGATTTCGATGTAAGTTAAGTAAATAGTTTATCACCAAAGAAGGGATCTGTCAAAAAAAAAACAGAAGACAAAAGCCTACATCACTCATAAATGTTATCATTTGTGACTAATACACAACGATTTGGGTGGTACTAATCTCTTCCATAGCCAACGAATTGATGCAGGATTAAGAGTGAGGAAACATTTTTAATTTTTTAGGGATAAAGTTTTTCTCAAGCTCAAGAAAAGAAACAGTTGATTTAAATCTCTTTAAACGCCAATTGTCAACCTTAAATAGTTCCTTCACAATAAATGTTGTGGAGAGTCTTCCTTTTCATAACAAGATTTGCCCTGTATTTATTGCCCTTATACAGGTGTTTTCACATTTCCCACAGATCCGGTTCGCTGAAATTTGCTTACAATTCTCCCGATTGTGAACACATTTGCTCAATTATGCTGTCAAAATCACGAAGTGCACGAAATGCAGTATTGCCGGAAGACCATTTTCGTAAAAGGCTTTAACAATCCTAATGCGGTCATCAATTGTGTACCTCTTCTTATTTGAATTTGTCAAACACTGAAACAAAGATATGTTATAACGTGAGATCCATTTCAAGGTTCCCTACTTTTTAAAAGAAAAAAACACAGAACAGAAGGAAATGATTATTATCATTTGAAAAAACATTCTTTGGCATTTATTTTTTGAAGATTATGTCTATCAAATGTTGGCCGCGGCTACGTCTCAGATGGTCCATCCGTTAAGTCCAATTTTCGATGACTCGTTCGAGCATTTCGACTGGTAACTGGCGAATGACACCCGTTATGTTTTGCTCCAAGGCCTGAATCGAAGCGGGTTTGTCCTCATAAACTTTAGACTTTACATATCCCCACCGGAAAAAGTCTAAAGGTGTAATATCACACGATCTTGGTGGCCAATCGACCGGCCCAAAACGTGAAGTTATCTGCTCACCGAAGTGTTCTCTCAATAAATCCAGAGATTGATGCGCTGTGTGGAAAGTGGCGCCGTCTTGTTGAAACCAAATGTCGCCGAGATCACGAGCTTCAATTTCAGGCATCAAATAGACGGTTATCATGTTACGACAACGGTCGCCATTGCCGGTTACGTTCTCACCGTCATTTTGGAAGAAATATGGCCCTATGATTCAACCGGCCCACAAACCACAACAAACCGTTGTTTTTTCTAGATAAAGTGGCAGCTCTTGAACCTCTTCTGGTTGCTCTTCGTCCCAAATGCTGCAATTTTGCTTGTTTACATACCCATTGAGCCAGAAATGGGCCTCATCGCTGAACAAAATTTGGCTCGAAAACGTCGGATCTTCTTGGAACTTTTCAAGAGCCCATAGAGCGAACCAATGTCGCTTGGAAACATCGGGCGGCTTTAATTCTTGCACAAGCTGTATTTTATACGCTTTCAATAAAAGATCTCTACGTAAAATGCGCCAAGTCGTCCCATACGTCAGTCCGAAGTGCTGCATACGGCGCCGAATCGACTCTCCGAGGTCTTGGTGTGCACTCTCAGCTACGGCCGCTACATTTTCTTCACTGCGTGCTGGACGTGGTCTATTCGGTCGAATAATATCCAATAATGAATGCTGGGTCTCAAGATGGGTGATGGTGTTGCGAAAAGTACGCTCAGTAGGCGGATTATGTTGACCATAAGTTTAACGAAATGCACGAAACATATTCCTCACAGAACGTGAATTGAACGTAAAAAAGTTGAACGATTTGTAAACGTTGTTCAGGCGTAAATCTTTCCCTGATGAAATGCCAAACAATACTAAACAAAAAGAAAATGGCAGCATGACACGACTCACACTTCATCTGACAAAAAGGCCATTGAAAAAAGTATCTCTACTTGAATCAGCCATTATAAAGTTGGGAATAAAACTTGACTTTTATGTGTGGTTCGCAATTAACATCGTGCCTTATGGTTGGACCGCCCTTTATATGCCACATCATGTCAAAGTACTAGTACCTCAGTAATGCCGGCGACTTTACGAGTAAAAAAAAATCTCTAAGCCATGTAAAAACTTCTTCAGAAACTGAAGATCCCCTTTAGTGAGTAAAAGAACTATACTGCACAGCTCACTGATTTGAGAGAAGTTCGCCCTTGTTTCTTAAAGGAATGTTGTAGGAATTAAGTCAGTTGTATAAGAGCTAATTTTATTTTGTTTTTCTTTTGACTTTATTCTCAACTTTTTTCGACAAAATTGATTTATAGGCTGCAGAATGTACAAATTGACGTTACAAAAGATTTGTATAAAATTCCAACAAAATTAGCATTCACACACCTATTTGGAAATGCTCTGTAAATACCAACGGGTATTAGACGAAAAACATAACGTAAAAAGGCAGCCGTACCAACCAAACCGTCCTTTGGGGAATGGTTGAGTTTTACCGGATTTACCGCATAAACCGGATATCATGGTCGCTCCCTGCGGCGGCGTGTGAAAATGCAAAAACATGAAACAAAAACATGAAACCAAAACATATTACCAACCATACCAGAATTAACCAAAATGGCTCTTTGGAGAGACACATAAGCATTGTTGAAACGTTTCGTTTTCGTTTGTATTTCATTTGTTTTTTTCTGCCAAAGAAACGGATAAACAAGAAGAAGAAGAAAAGGTAAACGAAAACATACAACACCCTTGATTATTCACACACGTACACACACACATACAGCAACAGGACCCACATGTATGGTCTACCTGGTCCCAGGTGTTCCTTAGTTTATTATTTGTTTGTATAGCTGTTGTTTTTTTGGAGAAACTTGGAAATACAGGCATGTATGCTTAAAAGAATGATCCTTTTTGGAACAAAACAGGCGTACTTTCTTACATGTTTTTGAGCCCATGCTTACGTATTTACCCACAATTTACACTATTTATTTATGTTCTGGTATATGTTTTAACATGTGTGCCTAGTTCAACATAAACACTTATTTTCATTTGATACCCCATTGTGGCCGAATTAACCTTTGCATCGTTCCTGTTGGCCAACATAACGGAAATTTAAATTTGATTTCAATACCCATTGAATGTATTGATTATTGTATTTTGAAAAGAATTCCACAACTTGCCGAAAATAACTGGTTTTGTAAAAATTAAAAACGCTAATAGAACTCGTTTAATGTGGCGTATACTTGTCGTACAATTCTCATACGCCACCTGTGACTGTAGGAGACACAAGCACGAGTTGTGCGAAAATTTATTTGAGGCTCACAAAAACGCAGATATAAGTATTTTATACTCAATTTAGAAGATGTTCGACCCTTTACCGAAAATTGGATGGTAAACTAAATTTGACATTCCGTTTGGAACACCACCAACTATTGACCGGAGACATAGTTCGTATTTACATACTACTGATCGTCTTAACATTCTAAAGCGATATAGCCATGTCCGTCTGTCTGTTATTTTTTTTTTACAAAATAACTTGTAATTAAAAATTACAAGCTAGCGATATTAAACAACAATGGTCCTAGGCCAAACGTGTTTCTGTTGAAAGCAAGAAGGGGTCCAAAGAATCAACCGAGCTTTCTACAATTTAGCATGATAATATTTTAAGATCATAAGCTGTTTGGAATTGTAAACTGGGGAAATCCCTTTAAGACAATTCCCTATACGCTACATCGGAAAAAAGTAGACTTTTTTAAGTATTTGCCTAACAAATTATAATTTTTGGTGGATATTTTAGTATTCTAGGTGGACAAAAAGAGAGAAAAAAATGTTGTGAGAATATCACATTTTTTATACAGGGTATCCGTCGGGAAGGTATACTAATTTATTTGTTTATAATTTTTGATTAAATAAAAGAGAATGGATATTGTATTGATAAATGTTTTATTATGGAATTTTGTATGGAATACAATATCAGATAAATGTCCGCCTCTGTTAGTCGCACAAATGCGAGCCCTTTTGATCACATTTTTCATTACATTCTTACACATTTCACGCGGTATTTCATTCATTTCATCACAAATATTTTGTTGGAGTTGTTCAAGCGTTTCTGGTTTGTTTGCATAAACCACCTTGCTTTTCAGATATCCCCACAAAAAGAAGTCTTGAGCAGTCAAATCAGGCGACCGTGTAGGCCAATCAAGATCACCATTTCTTGAAATAACTTGTTGTGGAAAGAGGTCTCGCAGTAATTCCATTGTAATCCTTGCTGTATGCAATGTGGCACCGTCTTGTTGATGCCACATGTTAATCAAGCCCAAAGCATGCAGTTCTGGCGTTAAAAAGTTGTCAATCATATCACGATTCGCTTTTTCTAGGTGACAGTTACCGCTACGCCGTTATCATTTTCATAGAAGTAAGGTCCAATGATTCCTCCTGACCAAATTGCACACCAGACTTACACTTTTAATGGATGCAAAGGTGACTGATGAATAATTTGAGGGTTTTCCATTGCTCAGAACCGACTCTGCTGTTCATTCGCATATCTATTCAAATGATAATGTGCCTCGTCACTCATTATAATTTTTTATTGAAAATCGGGGTTGTCATGGGCGAGCTGTAACATCGTATTGGCATACGTACGGCGGGAAAAATGGTCTTGTGGAAGAAGCTCTTGTGTCAACTGAATCTTGAATGGAAATAAATGCAAACCCTTTTGCAAAATTGTGGCCAAAGTTGTTCTTTAAAGGACAAGCTCCTGGGAACGGCGTCGAATTGAGGTTGATGGATTGTTTTAAATTGTTTCTTGAGCAGCAGTAATGTTTTAGCTGATCTTGCAGTATGTTGTGGTCCATGCGTGGGAATTTTAGCTACAGACCCTCTTTCTTCGAAATTATTCACTACACGTTTGGTTGGCATGTTTTTTCTCCCAAAAATTTCTCGTAACTTTTTTATCGTCACAGTAATCGAAGATTGATTTTGATAAAATGTTTTAACGATTTAAACACTTTGGTTTATCGAATATTTTTCCATAATAAATTTGCCACGTTTCTACTTCACGACTGCCAAATATGTACTGCCAAGACTAATGTTTACCAAAATGGCATCAAAACAAAGTAGTATAAGTATACCTTCCCGGCGGACACCCTGTATATAGTATACAGAAAATAAACATAAAAAAGAAACAAATTACCCCTTTTAAAAAGCACAGTTGATTAAAAAGAGGTATTGTTGGAATTGATAATCGAATTTGTCATCTTTTCATATGAGTTCAAGATCAACAGTGAGAGAGTTCGCATCGAAAAGATTTTGTGTAGTACCCAACATTAACAATACTTAGTAGGGACATAAATACTGTTACAACATTGAACACACCTATTTCAACAAATACCCCGTTAATGTCATATGGGTTTTGAAAGCTAACCTCAATAGCGTTAGTCTGTAACAGGATTTTAAAATTGTTTCAACTTTCATCATGGAGTGGTCAGATAATGAGAACCGTATCGCTGTAATAGCGTTTTTCAAGTGTGAAATGAAAAAAGTGATATTTTCAAAATGCTCCGGCCACTAGGGATTGGCCGCATGTTCGTCTACCGATGCATAGAACTGTTTGAGGAGACTGGAGATGCTAAAGTACGTCACCAGTCGGGCCGCCCACGCTCTGTACGAACACCGCATGTCATCAAAGCCGTTATATCAAGAGTTCACAGAAAATCATGCCCCGTGAGATGAATATCACGCAAAAGCCCATGAGTCGAATCATTAAAAAAGACTTGGGACTTAGGGCTTTCAAACGGAGTACCGGATATTTATTGACATCAGCTTTAAAAAAAATAGGATTGAAAAATGCAAACGTCTTTATGTGAAGCACGCTAATAACTTGCACAGAAAAAGTTTGTTCACCGATGAAAAATTTTTACCGCTCAGGAAACATTTAACAAGCAAAATGATAGAGTGTATGCGCGGTCATCTAAGGAAGCATCTGAACTGATCCCAAGGGTGGAAAAGGGTCATCACCCAGCTTCAGTCATGGTTTGGTGGGGTGTCTCTTACGATGGGGTCACTGACCTGCATTTCTGCAAACAAGGAGTCAAAACATCAGCCAAAGTTTACTAAGAAACCGTTTTGGTATGAATAAAGGTGAATTGAATAATTGTTCCGCAAAACACCACTCTGAAACTTGAAGAAGTTGACGTTAATCTTACCCTCCTTCAAATAAACTAAGAAAAATTTGTGCTACCAAATACTATATCGTCCGATTGTTTGAATTATGGCATAAAACTCCGAACAAAGATAGAGTTGACTCATTATTAGCGTGCAATTTCAAGTAATGGAAGTGATGAACAATTTCAAGCTCCACGTAACTGAGACTGAAATTCAATGGCCGTGTTATCTAACGTTGTGGCGATGTTATTGGCCGCCACGATCTAGTGATTTGACACCGTTGGACTTCTTTTTTTGGGGATATTTCAAAGAAAACGCGTACGTCAAGCCAAGCACATTTCAAGAGCTAAAAGATGAAATACTCTGCACATTAACCACATTGAACCTCAAATATGTCTCAGATATATTGCAAATAAGTATCATCGGATAGAAGTATGCCACCAAAGCCATGGCGAGCATTTGGACGATATTTTGTTCCACACTTAACTATCATAGATACGTTTATAATAAACAAAAATAAAAGAAGAATTCTCTGAAAACTTTTTGTTTTATTTACAATTAACATCGTCCTTTACGACATGGATTTTTTCTTGTTATGACTTGTCAAATTAAGCCTCATAAAGCAAGTCATCTATAAAATTCTTTTAAGATGAAACAACGTTTATACTCCTGGACCAACAAGAGATTATGAAGCCAGCCTCAGTAAGACTATACGTCAAACTAAAAGTACTTAGTAGGGACATAAATACTGTTACAACATTGAACACACCCATTTCAATAGTAATGTTCGTAAATTTTGTTGTAAATAGTTTAACCCTCCGGGAATCTCCGGGGATATCCAATCTTTCTGCTTCCATCCGAACTTAAAGGCGATTTACTTGTTACATCGTATGCTTATACAACATGTGCTAATGTTAAAACAATCATTTATGAGTGCATAAATTAAAGTATAGAGAGTGTGAATAATCACCCTTTATCAAAAAAAATCCACTTAAAATGTCAAACATAAATTCCACAAACTGTGTTTTATAAATACAAACCCACAATCCAGGAAACACAAAGTTGTCGTAAAAATTCCTATTAATTTACGCTTGCCTTAAACCAAGGTCCTCCCTATTGAGGTAATGCGAATAAAGTGACAGTCATGCTAGAGTCCTGCGATGACCAAATGGTATGACATGTGCTACTAACAACTTAATAAAAAAATTCCATAATAACTGATATGGGAAAGTGGCCCAATGCACCGATTAGAAGCTTCGTAGCCTATGGTGGAAAGCACCTGGTTTTCCTTGAAATATTTATAAGGCTGCATTCACTTGAGTTCATTCAACTACGGCTGATTGAAAAAGAATAAAATTGTGCTTACACAGAAAAAAAAGTTTTTTTTGGTTCAATTTAAAAATTCATATATTTATTCCAAAAATTAATTGGGATTTCTGTTATAAAAATTTCACATATTAACTTAAATATTCGTAAAATAATTTAAACAATGAAAAGATGTACACAACGGGTTTTCCAATAGGGACATATCAATTTTGTATTTTTATGTCAACGCACCCTCAAAAATTTTTAATGATCTTTCAGTGTCAAAACGTAAGTCGAGGTCAAAATTTTCATAATGGCAATTTTCATAATGGCACTTACCAGCAAAGTTTGAAAATCATTGAAAAATACTACCAAAATTTGGAGTCGGTGGTCGCAACTTTAAGAGCGCTTACTCCAATCTTCGGCCATAATAATCGTGCGTGCTATAGTAGATAAATTTGGATCCATATTTTAACTTTTGAATGTTCCGGCGCCACAGAGACGCCGTACCGCTCGAAGTGACGAAAATATCGCACTCGTAAGTGTATCCAATTAAAATAATCCAAATCAGTCGATTCTAAGTCCTTCTCAGGTAATGGGTATCTCTCAAACCACACTATGAAGTGTTTTGCGAACGATTTCGCCCTTCATCCTTATAAGATCACCAAGACCCAAGACCTAAAACCACTTGATCATTTGAAACGCCGAAACTTCTTCGATTGGGGTCTGGCAAATTTGCACGAAAATCCAGAATTTCATCGAAAAATCATCTTCAGCGATGAAGTTCATTTCTGGCTGAGTGGTTTTTTCAATAAACAACCTATGCGTTATTGGAACGTAACAAACCCACATGTACTTGAAGAGACACAATTGCATTCGCAAAAAATTACTGGTTCATGCCGGAGGTGTGATTGGGTCGTATTTTTCGTCGATGAAAACAATCGTCATCTTACCGTCAATGGAGAGCGCTATCGTGCCATTTTAGAAAATTATTTTTGGTCAGAACTGGAGGAGCTTGCCATCGCCGATATGTGGTTTCAAAAAGACGGTGCCACTAGCCATACAGAACGCGTTACAGTCGGTTTACTGAAATACAAATTCGGTGAACGTTTTATCCCGAGAAATGGTCCGGTCGAATGGCCACCTCGTTCATGCGATTTAGCGCCATTGGAATTCTTTTTATGGGGCCACATCAAGTCATTGGTCAATGCCAACAACTTAAGACGAGCTCGGAGACAACATCCAATGCGAAATTGCCAACGTTCCGGTCGAAATGTGTGCAGAAGTCGTGGAAAGATGGGTCCAAAGAATAGATCGCTGCACACGGGCTGGTGATATGATCGAATTTCATCCTTAAAATGTAACATTTGCACTATATCTGAAATAAATTTGAACTCTATATCTTAAAAAATCTGTGTTTTATAAATATATAAAATTGTTATATTCTTAATGGAAAACGCTGTACATATTTACAAAAAAATGTTAACCGTTTATCAAAAATAAATTCGTATCAGGCGATGTAAAACTTTACATATTTACGACAACTGTATAGACCGTTTATTGAAAATATCTTCGTTATGAGCGATGAGCTATTAAATTTGTTCGAAAAGCAGTCTGCAAGACTTTTATTGCTGGGGTCACTGAATTTTTGGTGAGCGCTACTTTACCATCATAAGACCCCAAGCAAAGAATGTATTCTTACTATGTTTAGCGGCTTTACACTTCAGGGCAGGCAGTTTAGCATTTAACGAGAATTACCGGCAGTAAAGTTTTCCAACGAACACAATAAAAATCCCTGTGTACTCTAGAGGTAATTTGAAAGTAATAATACTTGTGTATTACTTAGTAGGCACATAAATACTGTTACGCACGTTTTGTGCTATTAAATAAAAGTACTGAATGTTTTTGGACCAAATATTTTTAATATACATACTGATGTATATTGTATCCAAAAAACATCTACCTATTCGAAATTTCCGCCGTTTGCCTTTACATACGCCTTAAGTCGCACTGGCCAATCGTCAATAGCTGCACGAACCTTGTCCATTGGAAAATTGGCCACAGCTCGAACCAAAGTAGTCTTAAGAGATCCAATGTTGGGGTATCTTTTGTGACAAACCTTGTCCTCTAAAACCCTCCACAATTTGTAATCCAATGGGTTTAAATCTGGACTGCCTGAGGGCCATTCTTCAGAGGAAATGAACGCTGGCAAATTGTTTCGAAGCCAGGCCTGGGACGTTTTAACCTTATGGGCCGGCGCAGAATCCTGCTGGAAAGTCCATGGCTTGTTTTGGAACAGGAAAATGCTAGGAGGCTTCATAACAGCTTGCAAAACGGTTTCTTGGTAAACTTTGGTCGATGTTTTGACTCCAAAAATGCAGGTCAGTGACCCCATCGTAAGAGACACCCCACTAAACCATGACTGAAGCTGGGTGATGACCCTTTTCCACCCTTGGGTTTAGTTCAGATGCTTCCTCAGATGACCGCGTATATACTCTGCCATTTTGCTTGTTAAAATTTTCCTGAACGGTAAACTTGTTTTCATCGGTGAACAAAATTTTTCTGTGCAAGTTATTAGCGTGCTTCACCAAAAGACGTTTGCATTTTTCAATCCTATTTTTTTTTAAAGCTGCAGTCAATAAATGTCCGGTACGTCGTTTAAAAGCCCCAAGTCTTTTTTAATGATTCGACTCATGGGCTTTTGCGTGATATTCATCTCACTGGCCATGATTTTCGGTTTTCGGAGCGGATTTCTGTGAATTCTTGATTTAACGACTTTGATGAACGGTGGCCGGTGGCGGTCTTTTACATCTCCAGTATCCTCAAACAGTTTTATGCATCGGTAGACGAACATGCGGCTAATCCCTAGTGGCCGGAGCGATTTGAAAATATCGTTTTTTTTCATTTCACACTTGAAAAGCGCTATTACAGCGATACGATTCTCATTATCTGACCACTCCATGATGAATGTTGAAACAATTTTAAAATCCCGTTACCGACTAATGCTATTGAGGTTAGCTTTCAAAGTCTTTATGACCTTAACGGGGTATGTTCAGTTCTACTATTGAAATGGGTGTGTTCAATGTTGTAACAGTATTTATGTCCCTACTAAGTACAATGTGTGCTAATCTTATAAAAGTTATGAGTGCGTAGAATTTAATAGAGAATAAAAATTAAAATAAATCCATTAAAAATGTCAAACATGAATTCCACAAACTGTGTGTTAAGAATACATACAAAAAACACCATTCTGGAAACGCAAAGTTGTCGTAAAAATTCAAATTCATTTGAATTTTATATGGGAATAAGTCCAAATCTTTGTACACAATTGACTGCAATGAATGTCTGGCTATACCCATTTGAGCAGATAAGCTTCCTGTCGAAACTCTTGGATTGTATTGTATGGCTGCAGCTACAGCAGCGATTATTTCCTCCGTTTGAACTGAAGGTTTTCGATGCTCGGCAAAATTGTGAACAAGTCTTATTATGGTCCATCTGCTCGGAGGACTGCCGCCAAACGTGCGTCTATACTTTCTTTGAACCGAAACTTCGGACTCCAGAGCGTGATAGCGGCGGATTATCCAAATTCTTGTTTCAGTGTCCCAGTCATCCATTTTTATTAAATCTAAACATCAATGCAAACTAAAAAAAAAATTAACCAGATTCGAAAATATTTTTGTTAAAAGGAAAAATATGCAAATATTTATAAAAACATTTTAAGCCGTTTATTGAAAATATCTTCATTATGAGGCGAGGAAAAAATGCACATATTGACAAAAAAAAGTTGAACAATTTTTTCAAAAAGCAGTCTGCAAAACTTTTATTTACATGCTGGACTGGACTGCCACTTTGGTGAGCACCACTTTATCGTAAGAACCCAAGTAACGAATGTGCTTTAACTTGTTGAGCGGCTCTACGCTTAGGGCAGGCAGTTTCGCATTTAACGAGAATTACCGGCAGTAAAGTTTTCCAACGAACACAATAAAAATCCCTGTGTACTCTAGAGGTAATTTGAAAGTAATAATACTTGTGTATTACTTAGTAGGCACATAAATACTGTTACGCACGTTTTATGCTGTAAAATAAAAAAAGTACGGAATGTTTTTGGACCAAATATTTTTTAATATATTTATTGATGTATATTGTATCCAAAAAGAATTTGTAATTGCAAATCTTGCAATCTGCAAGACTTTTATTTACATGCTGGAATGAATGTCTTTTTGGTGAGCGCCATTTTATCGTAAGAACCCAAGTACGAATGTGCTTTAACTATGTCGAGCGGCTCTACGCTTAAGGGCAAGCAGGTTCGCGAAGAAAACGAGAATTGCCGGCAGTAAAGTTTTCCAACGAACACAATAAAAATCCCACGCACTGCATGCATACTAAAACATATACACCCACACACATGCATTTTTATGCATTCTTTTGTTGCTTCCATTCATTAAATACCATTGCAATATCTCATAAATAGTTTAGATTATTTACGAGATTTTAAATTGAGTGGTGATAAAATTCACATTCCAAATTTTTGGTTGAATTTAATGGTTGTCTTTTTTTCCGTATACTCTTGAGATAATTCGAAATTAATAATACTCGTGTATTAGTTTCAATTTAAACTCTGCTCGTGGCCAATTTCTATAAAGTTAAAGTGGAAATTAATCGCCAACGGCAACCTGCCTTCATGACGATTAACTTTCACTTTTACGAGTATTACAGTCTCTATCCGTCTGTCTGTCATTCTATCAAACATGCTTTGATAATAATGATTATGTGCCTTGGGATTCCTTCCTACCTTCCCGCCATTCATGCATCCACCCGTATAGTGCTGCGTTCCCACACAAATCATTTTACACGGACGCTTTTATAATCCACTGGTTACAAGCCGAAGTCTTTAATGTCTCCCTGTCTGCGTGTACTCGTACACCCATCGCCTCAGTCATTATGTTGTCTATGGCATTTGGTTGCTGCTATCCTTTTGTTTGGTATGTTCATCACGTGCCTTTTCTATTGTCGTTTTATTTTCTCTTTCATACGAGTACAATATTGTGTACTACCCTTGGGTCTTGAACTTTATCCTTGCAATTATTTATGGTACTCCCCTGGTCCGCCCACCTCGGCCAGCCCTGTCTCATCTCATTGCCGTCCTTTCAATTGTATTTCACATTTCATTACATTTATTACACACAGCGTTAGAGAGGGATAGAGGGGAAATATGTGACGGCATTACTTGGAGTCATGGACGGACGGACGGACCTATGTCCTCAATACTATTGCATTGCAACGCATACCTCCACCGCCGATCCTAGCACGTTATTGGTTACTGACTACGGCGAAACAACAACACCTACAAAAAGGTTTAATTGCTATTAGTGCCACTATTAATTAGAATGTATGTATGTGAAGGTGTACTAGCAAGGGTCGAAATGTATGGACTAGAAAATTCAAACTGGGGGGGAAAAACCCTTCCTTTCCTCAGCACATTATTTTGAATGTTTGCCCTAAAGAATATTATCGGTGACACAAATGCTCATTCTAAAGAAGATACCATAAAAGGACAACATCTATCCTATTAAGTTAAAACTTAAGCAAGTTTCTATTTTGGCGGAAGTCCGATCCTTCAGTTGCAACAATAAAAATAACGAATACGGACTCAGTATAAGCCGTGAACACAAACGCCGCATTGGTCAAACAGTTGAGGTGATCACATCAACATAAGTGTCGAAAATATTGAGAATCGTGGGTATTTAAAAAGATGCTGGTGATAAAAATTAAATGTAAAGAATGGGTGCCATGTCCTGCAACATCCCATTAAGGAACAAGGGGAAGCTTCTCTTAAATCCGTGAGCTGTGCACAATTGAGGGTTGCTATTTATATTTCGGGTCCGGCAATAAAAACACAATAACTTATCATTGGAAATGGGTTTTTTATTTTTTAAAATATTCTCCTTTAAGATCAATACACTTTTGCATGAGCACAAACCAATTTTCGAAGCACTTTTTTCCACTCCGATTGAGTCATCTCCAAAACATGATTTTTGAACGCTTCAACAGCTGCTTCGGGCGATGAAAAACGTTGACCACGCATTTTTTTCTTGATGCTAGGCAATAAGAAGAAGTCATTGGGTGCCGAATCAAAGTTGTACGGTGGATGGCCCATCAATTCGACATCTGGAGTGGTCAAATAGCTCACCGTTTCAGCTGGTGTGTGAGAGCTCGCATTGTCGTGATGCAAAATGATCCGTCTTCTCTTATTATCTTTCCTCATTTCTTCGAACACTGTTGGCAAACAGATGGTTGTATACCAATCGAAACTGACCGTCCTACGTTCCATTAAAGGTACTGAGGCAACATGACCGGCTATACCGAAAAAACGCAATCATTTGCTTCGATGTACTTCTTCCACGAACAACTATTGTTGGATTTGGCTCGTCTTGAAAGACCCATACGGTCGATTGCTGGTTTGTTTCGTGTTCATATGCATAGATCCATGATTCGTCACCTGTGACAATGTTATACACTGCCTTTGAGCTACAGCAGTCATACTTTTTCAACATCTTTTGCACTAATCCATACGAGCATTTTTTGAGCATTCGTCAAATTATGTGGGATCCAACGAGAACAAATTTCTTTCATGGCCAAATGAACATGCAATAGCTTATTGATGCTTGTCATACTAACGCCCAAGGATTCCTCAATCTCACGGTATGTCACATGTGGGTCTTGCTTAATCTGTTCACGCACAGCATCGATGGTTTCTGGCAAAGTGACCGAAGTTGGATGTTCTTTACGAAATTCATCCTGGAGCGAACGGCGTCCGAGGCTGAACTCTTGGTACCAACGATTAACAGTGGTTTTTGATGGCTTATCGCCAAAACTCGATCCAATTTGATTTAAATACTCTTGTCTCGATAGCCCACGCCGAAAATCGTAAAAAATCATTGCACGAAAATGTTCACGGGATAATTGCATTTTTTGACTGAGATGAATTTCTTAACGCACTGTTAACAAAACAATTCGCCCTCAAATGACAAAACTTTCTGAGTGAAGTTATGCTAAAAAATGTCAAAGTTTCCATTGGAAGTTCCAGTTTGCATCTGGGAATAGTAGTATTGTCAGGACCTGAAATACTAAGTAGGGACCTAAATACTGTTACAACATTGAACACACCCATTTCAATAGTAGAACTGATCATACCCCGTTAATGTCATATGGGTTTTGAAAGCTAACCTCAATAGCGTTAGTCTGTAACGGGATTTTAAGATTGTTTCAAATTTCCTCATGGAGTGGTCAGATAATGAGAACCGTATCGCTGTAATAGCGCTTTTCAAGTGTGAAATGAAAAAAAGCGATATTTTCAAAACGCTCCGGCCACTAGAAATTAGCCGCATGTTTGTCTACCGATGCATAAAACTGTTTGAGGAGACTGAAGATGTAAAAGACCGCCAACGGTCGGGCGGGCCGCCCACGCTCTGTTCGAACACCGCATGTCATCAAAGCCGTTAAATCAAGAATTCCCAGAAATCCGCTTCGAAAACAGAAAATCATGGCCCGTGAGCAAATATCACGCAAAAGTCCATGAGTCGAATCATTAAAAAAGACTTGGGACTTTCAAACGACGTACCGGACATTTATTGACTGCAACTTTAAAAATAAAAATAGCATTGAAAAATGCAAACGTCTTTTGGTGAAGCACGCTGAACCGATGACAAAATGTTTACCGTTGAGGAAAAATTTAACAAGCCAAATGATAGAGTGTATGCGCGTTCATCTAAGAAATCATCTGAACTGATCCCAAGGTTGGAAAAGGGCCATCACCCAGCTTCAGTCATGGTTTGGTGGGATGTCTCTTACGATGGGGTCACTGACCTGCATTTCTGCGAACAAGGAGTCAAAACATCGGCCAAAATTTACCAAGAAACCGTTTGGTAAGCTGTTGTAAAGCCTCCTAGCAATTCCCTGTTCCAAAACCAGCCATGGACTTTCCAGCAGGATTCTGCGCCGGCCCATAAGGCTAAAACGTCCCAGGCCTGGCTTAGAAAAAATTTGCCAGCGTTCATTTGCTCTGAAGAATGACCCTCAGGCAGTCCAGATTTAAGCCCATTGGATTACAAATTGTGGACGGTTTTAGAGGACAAGGTTTGTCACAAAAGATACCCCAACATTGGATCTCTTAAGACTGCTTTGGTTCGAGCTGTGGCCAATTTTCCAATGGACGAGGTTCGTGCAGCTATTGACGATTGACCAGTGCGACTTAAGAAGTGTGTAAGGGCAAAAGGCGGACATTTAGAATAAGTAGATTCTTTTTGGATACAATATACATCAATAAATATATAACATTTAGTACTAGTAATATAACATTTAGTATTAGTAGCATTTAGTACTTTTTATTTTACAGCATAAAACGTGTGTAAAAGTATTTATGTTCCTACTAAGTAAAAGAGCATGATTTATTCAAGTTTGTGGGTAAAGAGTCCCGGACGAAAGGTTTTTATTTTATAAACTCATAATTATAAGCTTGAACTCGTCTGTCACGCCAAGTTTCTTAGTTTGTGCAAGTGGAGAACACTCTTGGCCCCGGACGTCATCAGTGCGTATTGACGAGA
The DNA here is from genome assembly GCA_963513945.1 of Hydrotaea diabolus. Classification (NCBI taxonomy): domain Eukaryota; kingdom Metazoa; phylum Arthropoda; class Insecta; order Diptera; family Muscidae; genus Hydrotaea; species Hydrotaea diabolus. The sequence continues at coordinate 160,310,617 of OY740716.1, forward strand.
ACGTCGCTGCCATTATAGAGAGTGTACAACTCAGTCTTGGAACATCATCTCAATATTGATCTCAAAAACTCAATATTTATTTCGCCCTCCTGGTAAAATTTTTGCATTTTTTGCTTACAAAGTGCAATTGACTGAGCAATTAAAGGCACACGGTCATCTGCTCCGTTATCGCTTTTTTTATGAGTCCCATGTCACTCAGTCCCTGCCACAAACTATCTGTTGTGCCCCAATTTCGCTAATATTGTTTTCAGCCGTCTCGGTGATGTCAATTGACTAACCCGATGCTGGGATTTGACTCCGTTTCGTGGACTGCCATTAAGGATCGATATTATGCGTAAAATTTATTAACAATGTAGGCCCTTGAGGTTAAAATCAAGCAAGCTATTCGCCATATGTGACAGCGCATAGATAAAGGGACCTAAGGTAAAAAAATCAATTTTCATTTTTTTTCTTTTTTGATGTGGACAACATCTGAGCATCGAATGAGACCGATCCCATGCCCCAAAAGTGCTCACTCCCAGAGATATGCGCGTTTTATGAAAGTGAAGTCGACGATTCTAAGCGCAAATATAAAGGGACCTAATCATTAAAATCGCTCTCCTGAACAAAACTTTTCATCAACTTTTTACTTTCTTTTTTTTGATGTGGACAACATCTGAGCATCGAATGAGACCGATCCCATGCCCCAAAAATGTTCCCTCCCAGAGATATGCGCGTTTTAAGAAAGTGAAGTCGACGATTCTAAGCGCATATAAAAAGGGACCTAATCTTTAAAATGGCTCTCCTGAACAAAACTGGTTTTTAACCTTAGGTCCCTTTCTATAGGAAGGGGCTCTCCTGAACAAAACTGGTTTTTAACCTTAGGTCCCTTTCTATTTTGCGCGTCACATATACAGCCAGATAGTGCCAGAAATCATCATCAAGGCTTTTAGAAAATTAGTTTGGCAGGATGCCCTAGCAGCTGACCAAAGCCAGCTGCAGCAGCCTCATAAAATGAATTTTAGCACTTTCAAACAAAGCAGTCAATATCTAAAAACTGACTATTTTTTGAATTTGTAAACACTAAACTTCGATATGTACCACCCCGTATAATTAAAATGAATCTAAAAACTATCGAACCCATTCATATTGATTTCGACAATTCATTTGACAGGGCATTTATGCAAAAACCTAGTCTAGTTCCGTGCTCTCATCTGTCTCCTCTACCGGCCACCCACTTCAACGGTAGCCACGAGTGATTGATATGTTTGCGGCAAAAGGTAATTTATTTAATTACACCCTACATTTGTTCTATTCTAGGAACACTTTTATTATTTGCTAAGAGAGGGTGCGGGTGTCTATTAATTTTACTTAACCCGGATGAGTTGAAAACTACGGTGAATGTGTAATTAACCACCGGTAGCGTGTGGCGGCCTAATAGCCAGCAGGACTACGGTTGGTGTGCTGCTCTAGGGTTTTTCGGTAAATTTTCATAAATTTCGCCTACACGTGGTCAAAGTTTCGAGTAAACGAACTGATATTTAGATTAATGACCCAATGATTACCTAATAAAGTTTACAACAGTTCGATTCTGCCCATCTCGTTGTGTCTCTGTGTGTGTGTGTGTGCGTTGTTTCTTACCTGTAGTTGATTAACTGTTATTAGCACTGTTTTTCACGCCGCATTTCCGTTTCCGTTGGCCAGTCATTTGTGCTGGTCGATGTTGCCAAATAATGACCAGCCATTAATTGACACTATTGACATAGTTAATCAATAGAATTAATTACGGTGTGCAATTAATTTTAATTTAATTCTTGTTGACTATATTTGTTTGTGCCAATTTATTAACGGGGACAAAATACCTCAAAAGACGTTTGGATGGGAAATAAAGGAAACTAAAGTTAAGCGGAGAATCTGAAACATGCATTTTGCAGACTTATGCACGCAGAAAAAAAGTATGGTTGTGGTGACAATATTCGAAGAGGGTAATACTTTTGTTGGGTATATGGTTGTGGTACAACTACAACCATACTATGATCCTCACAACAATAATATGATTCACACATAACCATACTATGATCCCCACAGCCATGTTATGATCCCTACAACCATAGTATACTTTCATTTTTAAATTTGGAAATAATACTATTGTTACATTTCAACAATATTAATATTGCAGCAATTATACTATTGTCAAAACTAAATTCAGTTAACAATGCTATGGTTGCTACGAACATACTTTTATTGCGGAGAACATATTATTATTGCCGTGACCATGTAGTAACCATGTTTTTTCTCTGCGTGTGGTCTCAAATGCTATACTTAAGACATGAGTGCGCGAAGACAAACTCTTATTCTTTGCAGTGCAACACACTTTTTCTGGCATCAATTTTGTTAACGGCGACTGAAAGCACATCCCAACGCGTGATTTTTGACATACTAGGTTTTGCCAATTTGGGTTGTCTTTTTTTCTCAATTAAAATTGGTCCATATAGGTCCATGTTTTGCTATAATACAATGGGTTTTCTCCATTTTTGAACCTACCAATCTAAAAGCCACATATAACATCCGATTCTGGACAAATTGCGCATTGAACATTCTGGTGAAATTGGACTATAAATGCTGCTACATAAGTTCCCTCTTGATTTGAAGTCCTCAGCTCCACACGCGGAAAAAAATTATGGTTGTGGTAACAATATTCGAAAAGCATCATACTATTGTTGGTTATATGGCTGTGGCACAACAATAGTATGGTTCACACACAACCATACTATAATCCCCGTAACAATATTATGGTCCTCACAACAATATAGTTATTCACACACAACCATACTTTAATCCCCACAACCATAATATTATTCACACTCAACCATACTATGATCCCCACAACCATATTATGATTCCATAACCACAGTATGTTTAACGTACAGCCATAGTATGATCCTCACAAGCATAGTATGACTTACACACAATCATACTATGATCCCCAAATATTTTTGCAAAGATTGGGTTATGTTGTTATTCAATAATAGAGATTTTTCTTAAGTAAGTTTTGTAAAATTACTTTAAACTTTTAATAATAGGAGTGATTTATTTAACAGAAAAAAAAAATCATTTATTAAAAATATTTCAGTTATACTAATCTGTGGTTTGTTTTGAAAAAAATTACTTTACAAGTATAAAAAGTACTATTATTGGGTAAAATTCGTAAAAATAACATTGTCAAATTGAAAAATAAATACCATTTGCCAGCATGATTGCCGTAATCATATTATTGTTTACATATAACCCATGGAAACAATACTCTTGTCCCACCAATCATATTTATATTGTTGCTACAACCATATTTTTATTTTCAAATTTGGCAACAATACTATTGTTACATTCCAACAATATTAATATAGCCGCAATCACACTATTGTCAAAATTAAACTCAAAAAACAATACTATGGTTGCGAAGACCATACTTTTTTTGCAGATCTGTTGTTGACGTGACCATATAGTAACCATATCTTTTCTCTGCGCCCATAAGCTGGAAATGAAACCTAATTCTAACCAAACTTCGCATAGAGCTTTATGAGCGACGTATTTCCATTACAGGTTTATCTCTGGATTGGTTCAAAAGAAGCAAAACTCGTTAAGTGAGAACTATTACGAGAGCTGCTAATATATTTCTGGCCTAATAATGAAAATGCGAATATTTACCATCAAAACTGGTTTTATTGTTTTTCAAAGTATTCTCCAGCATCATTTATACACTTTTGTATGCGCTTAAACCAATTGTCGAAGCACTTTTTCCACTCCGATTGAGACACCTCCAAAACATGGGTTTTGAACGCTTAAACAGCATCTTCTGACGACGGAAATCGTTGACCACGCATTTTTTTCTTGAATGCGGGTATAAAAAGAAGTCATTGTGTGCCAAGTCAGGACTGTACGGCGGATGACCCATCAATTCAACGTTTTGGCCAGTCAAAAAGGCGCTGGTTTGAGCCGATGTGTGAGAGCTCGCATTGTCATGGTGCACAATAATTCGTCTTCTCTTGTTCGTTTTTCAAATTTCTCCGAAGACTTCAGGCAAACAAATTGTGGTGTACCACTCAGAATTGACCGTCCTTCGTGGCTCAAGCGGAACAGTTGCCTCATGACCAGTTTTGCCGAAGAAACAGCCGAACATTTGCTTCGAAGTGCTTCTTTCACGAACAGTTTTCGTTGGATTTGACTCGTCTCTGATAACCCACACGGTCGATTGCTGCTTTGTTTCGGGCTCATACGCATAGATCCATGATTCGTCACCTGTGACGATCTTATAAACGTCTTTTAAAGCACCGCGATCGTATTTTTTCAAAATTTCTTTGCACCAATCGACACGAGCCCGCAATTTGTGCGGGATCCAATAAGAACAAAGCTTTTTTTCGGCCAGGTGTTCATGCAATATCGAATGTATGCTGTTGGAAGAAATGCCCAAGGATTTCTCTATCTCACGGTATGATCTTGCATTATCAGTTCACGCACGGAATTAAATTTCTCTGGCATAACGGCCGTTTTTGGACGATATTTTTCATCTTTGAGCGTGCGTCGGCCACGATTGAATTCATTAAATCAGTTTTTCACAGTGCTGCATCGCCATACAAAGATTAAAGTTCATCGATGCACTCTTGTCGTGATAATCTGACTCTGAAAGTTGTGAAAAATGAGCGCACGAAAATGTTCACGAGTTAATTCCATTTTTTTTTGCCAAATTGATTTTTTTAAGTCACTGTAAACAACACAACGATGGTCGTATGTCAAAACGTTCTGAGTACGTTTATGCTAAAAAATTTCAAACTTTCCAATGCAAATGTGAGGCCAGAAATATATATGTGACGCACAAAATAGAAAGGGACCTAAGGTTAAAAACCAGTTTTGTTCAGGAGAGCCATTTTAAAGAGTAGGTCCCTTTCTATTTTCGCTTAGAATCGTCGACTTCACTTTCATAAAACGCGCATATCTCAGGGAGAGAACACTTTTGGGGCATAGGATCGGTGTCATTCGATGCTCAGATGTTGTCCACATCAAAAAAAGAAGAAAAAGAATGGAAATTGATTTTTTTTTACCCTTCGGTCCCTTTCTCTATGCGCCGTCACATATAGCAATCCTCGTACTAATCCTATTAAAATTGGCTCATATGCGCCAGCTATAAATCCTGGAGCAATTGAACTGTATCGGTCCATGTGACATTACAGCTCTCATAACTAGATCGCTACTTATAACCAGGATCAATTCAATAATGGTGTTATCCGTCAAATCTTCAGAGTCAACTGACTCTTAATTAAACCTTTCTATACTCGTACAAAAAAACTTTTCTCTCTTGAATTCCGTCTTTATGCTCCAACCAGAAAAAAATCATAGAAGACAGCCGCAACAGATAACTTTATACGTCAACTGCAAAAATGATTGAAATTCAAAAGAGAAAGAGAAAAAATGAAAAGATTTAAATCAATATTGAACGCACAATGAATGGTGAGTTTAAAAGAACAATACGAGTACACCAATACATGCATAACCATTCATAAATACAGGCATTCAAATGTATGCATATACATATTATTGGCTGAGTAGGTGTGTGAGTGAGGACATCCTTCGATGAGGAGAAATCAATTTGCTGTTATTAAAAGTGATTACCTTGCCTTTATACCCATACAAATACGGGAACACACACGCACTCACACATACATACATACGTATGCAGGTGTGTATATATTCGCTTGTAATATGATAAGGATATTTTTATACTTATTCGCAATATAATCGTATTTTACATGAACAGCTTATACACACACCGACACGCATACATGAGCGCGTATATGAATGGAAGTGATATACAGGTTCATGTCCTTTCGACCATTGCACAGTGGGACATTTTTAAATAGTCTAGCGAATGTTTATAACTAGAGTTTAACGGGAAGGTCTTATTTTAAATTCCAATAAATAGACAAACATTGTTTAATTGTATCCTATTTTAAATTTATTGGAAAGAGCAAACTTTGCCATCATTAAAAGACCTTTACGAAAATGCCAGCTTTTCTTTTCCCTGATAGAGCGGTGTGTGATTTAGGAAAAGCATACGAAGGAGCCACAGGAGCTTGCTTTATATAAATTATTTTCAAAAAAACGTAGTCATATCGTGCTAACAGGCCGAGATACAGGGCTCTGAGACAAAGCAGCACAAAACCTGCCGAATAACAAAGCCATTCACACCGATCACGGTTGTCAAAGGACTAGTAAAGGGTGACCGCCGCGAAGGTATACTACATTGTTTTGCCGCCATTTTGGTAAACATTAGTCTTGACAGTTCATATTTGGCAGTCGTGAGATAGAGACGTGGCAAATTTCTTATGGAAAAATATTGGATAAACCAACGTTAAAAACGTTAAAACATTTTTCAAAATCAATCATCGATTACTGTGGCGATGAGAAAGTTACGTGAAATTTTTGGGAGGAACAATGAAGAAAGAGGGTCAGTAGTTGACCCGTACTGCAAGATCGGCTGAAAACATTACTGCTGCTCAAGAAACAATTCAAAATAATCCATCAACCTCAATTCGACGCCATGCTCAAGAGCTTGGTCTTCGAAGAACAACTTTTGCCACAATTTTGCACAAGCATTTGTTTCCATTTAAGATTCAGTTGACACAAGGGCTTCTTCCACAAGATCATTTACGCCGCTGTACATATGCCAATAGGATGTTACAGCTCGCCTATGACAACTCCGAAAATTATGAAAAAATCTCAATGAGTGACGATGCACATTTTTGTTTTTTTTTTTAATTAACAGAATAGTCGGTTCTGGGCAATGGAAAACCCTCAAATTATTCATAAGTCACCTTTGCATCCATTTAAAGTGACAAACTGTGTGCAATTTGGTCAGGAGGAAACATTGGAATTTGCATAGTCAGCCAGCGTATGAAAGCTGTACGGTCATTCCTGGTGAAATTCTAACTGGCAAAGAGTTGCAAAAAGTCACTTAGCCCCCTTACAAACAGGACTCTTATACTGATGTTGCGTTGCTGGACACTGCAAAGCAGCTCGTCTAAGGATGCTGCAGATAATGACAACTGTACAAAACCCCAGAATATGGGTTTATGTCCAAGTAAACCTATTAACGACTGGACCGACAAATGTAAGGTTGTTAGGGCTCTGTGGCCTAAACTAGAGAGGCACAGTACTAAAACTCTGCTGGCAAATAACAAAAGTAATGCAAGAGTGGTCGTAGGGTTTCCTTGTCATTATTTTCAACTACATAATGTCTATGAACATTAGGCCACCGCCAGAGTTTTATTAAATATATTATTAATAGGTCTCTTCTAACAGTGATACAACGCCAATGAAAACGGAGTCCTATGGTCCACGGGTGCAGTGAAATTTTTTAAACAGCAAAAAACACTTGTCGAGCATAAGGCCCAACAATTACGAAATTCCCTGTGAGAAAATTGTTAAAGAAAAATATTTTAGTATTTTTCTTTTAACAATTGCGGTATGTGGACTTTTAGATCCGAAATTTTTTTTCTGAAGGTTCGGATTCTTCGTATTTTTTAACCGATACTTCAGATACAATTACTGGTCGTTACAGAGCACCAACTAACATTCGGTTGTACTGCAAGGTGCATAGAAGCTTAATCATTCGATTGGCAAAATGAAAATCTGTTGTGACAACGAATCTGTTTTTTGTGCGTACAAGATGATTCATCTGCTGACTTTTATAAAAGGTTCGCCGTGGCTCCAGGGCAGCTTCGTACTGAACGGATAGCATAAATTATCATAGACAAAAAACAATTACCATGGACTGGAGTATCCAAAAACTAGAGTTTTAAGAAAACCTTCATTTCGTAGTTTTTTTTTCAAAACCGTGATTTGAAAACAAAACCGTGATGTGCCCTTTAAACAGCCTCTAGTTTTACCCAAATGAATGTAAGGTCATATTTAAATTTGTGAGAAAATTGTATTGTTTTAGGTATTCATATGCCCATGTTGAAATGTGCCAGATTTTCGGTCATAGCGTCCGTCACCAAAATTTACGCAAACTACAAAAATAAAATAAAGAATACAAAATTTTTAGCTTTATGGGATTTTTTTACAGATATTTTAAAGTCATATGTCCATCTATATAGGCAGCCTTATGGGCCCCAAACTATTTGTACAGGGATTACATCGAAATAAGCCTATATGACTTAAATCGATCCACGATTTGTTTTTCGTGAATCGTTATATATCATACTCAATTTGATTAAAATCGGTATTAATATAAATGTTTTAGATCGTTGTATGTTAAATCAGGAGAGATCCTTGGGATATCTGAAAAGCAAGACATAAAAGTCAACAGCCTTTATCAAAAAACTTTTTTCTGTCAAATTTCATAAAGACCGGACAACAATTGCGACCTGTAGGTTGAAAACTAGCTTTAGATAGACAGCAGATGAACGTAGGGATGAAACGACAGCTATCGTTCAATCGAATCAACTGGTGATTATCTGTCGATCGGTCCACTTTAAGGTGGATCTAGTTTTTTTTTTCTAGTTCCGTATACCGTACCTGAATATTATGATTTTTTGTTTTGCTTCTAAATGGTGTTTTTTTTCAGTTTAATGGTATGACCAGAATTTAGCTTTATTATAAAGATAAGAGTTTGCCATTATGCTTTAAAAATGATTTTGCAGCCGCATGTTCCCATTTCCGGCCACTTTTTGCAACATTTATGGCCGTATGTCACCAATAACGCTCCGAATATTCTCTTCCAAGGCATCACTCGTCTCGGGCTTATCTGCATAGACAAGCGACTTCACATAAAACCACATTAAATAGTCCAGCGGTGTTAAATTGCACGTTCTTGGAGGCCCCGCCACAGGCCCACAACGCGAGATAATGCGCTCAACAAAAGTTAACTTTAATAAATTTATTGTTTCGTTAGCGGTATGGCATGTAGCGCCTTCAACTTAGAACCAAAGTTCGTCAACATCCTCCAATTCAGACACGATAAAGTCATTATTGTAATTACTATAACATTATGACCGGCTTAATTTTTGAAGAAATATGGACCAATGATTTCCGCTGCCCATAGTGCACACCAAGCTGTGAGGATGTACTCGAAACGGCGTCTCAACAATGGCTTGTGGATTTTCATTACTCCAAATGCGACAATTTTCGTTATTAACGTAACCATTCAACCAAAAGTGAGCTTCTTTTTACAATTTTCTTGTAAAAATCAGGATCGGCGGCCATCTTGGGCCAACCCATTCACCACGATTTGCAAACGTTGTTCCAGAGTACGTCTATTCATTATGAAATGGCAACCAAACTGAGCATAAATTAAGTGACAGCTGTCAAAAAGACCAACTCCGGCAAAAGCGTGACCAGATTGGAAACTACGTGTCTAAAAAAACACCCTTTACATACAAAAAGCAAAAAAAAAACAAAAAAACCGACAGCAAAAAATCGGGTAAACCGACTGACTGTCTGGTTTGGACATTACAACCGGAATGTTGGTTATCGGTGTCGGCTTTGAAAATTCTAATATGTGACGCGCAAAATAGAAAGGGACCTAAGGGTAAAAACCAGTTTTGTTCAGGAAAGCCATTTTAAAGATTTAAATACGTGTATCTTCGGTGTACCATCACTTTCATAAAACGCGCATATCTCTGGGAGGGAACACTTTTGGGGCATGCTCAGATGTTGTCCACATCAAAAAAAAAGTTAAAATTGATTCTTTTACCCTTAGGTCCCTTTCTCTACACATATGGACCTGTCACATATGGACCTTTTATGGGTCACCGAGAACCTCTATCGAGTGCCATTTCTTCAAGGGTAGAGCCAGCACAAGTCTTCTAAGGAGCGCAGTTTAATTCATGCCGCTGCCCCGGTTGGCTTTGAGCAGCGCCTTCCTTCAAACCAATTTTTTAAGACCCTTTTGGCTGAGATTAGGGACCAAAGCGACTCAAAAACGGTCTCGGAGAAGAAGGGATCATCATTCAATATGGGCATACGAGTATAGGAATTCAAAGTAAAGAAAAATTTTTAATGCATCCAAACATGGATTTGTTTTAAATACTTGGCAGATATTATGGTCGGAATCATGGACCCAATGGATCCAAAAACGAGCCATTTCAAAAGCGAAGTCACGATGGAATGCATTTCAAGATCGGCCTTGTTGCTGTTGTAGCGACACATAGTGTCGGGCTTACAGCCCTAGGCCGAATAATTCCTGCTTCGGGTCGACCGGTACATACACGCAGAGAAAAAACATGGTTACTACATGGTCACGGCAATAAAAGTATGTTCTCCGCAATAAAAGTATGTTCGTCGCAACCATAGCATTGTCAACTGAATTTAGTTTTGACAATAGTATAATTGCTGCATTATTAATATTGTTGAAGTGTAACAATAGTATTATTGCCAAATTTAAGAATGAAAATATGGTTGTAGCAACAGTATAAATATGGTTGGTGCGACAAAAGTATTGTGTTTTGCGTTTTATGTTAACAATAATTTGATTACGGCAATCATACTGTATGATTGTAATTTGTCTTCATTTAAATATGCTTTTAAGAACAAATGTTATTGGTACGGATCTAATGCAATAATAGTACTTTTTTTTATCGAAATTAAAATTTTTTAAACAAGCTGCTTTGGTTTCGTTAACTGAAAATTTTTTAATAAAAACGCTTACGTTTATTTAAACTTATTTTTTCTACTGTGAACTAAATCACTCCTATTATATTGAATTTAATGTTTTTTTTTGAATAATTTTCTAATTCAAATCTATTGTCGACAACTTAAACAAATTCTAATAAATTATATTGGAGATCATAGTATAATTGTGTGTGATCATACTATGGTTGTAGGGATCAAAACATGGTTGCGTGTGAATCATGCTATGGTTGTGAGGATCATACTACGGCTGTATGTGAAACATACTATGGTTGTGAGGATCATACTATGGTTGTGGAGATCATAGTATGGTTGAGTGTGAGTCCCCACAACCATAGGGATCATAGTATGGTTATGTGTAAATCATACTATTGTTGTGAGGATCATAGTATGGTTGTATTTGAATCATAATATTGTTGTGAAGATCCTAATATTGTTGTACCACAACCATATACCTAACAATAGTATTATCCTCTTCGAATATTGTCACCACAGCCATTCTTTTTTTTGCGTGTAGAACAGGCTGCCCTGGGATCGGGTTAGGCCTTGTAGAACTTACGGACGTTTTTACTCGCTATTTACTAGAATTGTACTAGCATATTTTTCCACACTGAATCACTGTGATTTCGTTCTTTCGTCCGTCCGCTCTTCCCTGTATCTTTTTCCTGCTCATTTTTTTCCTGCTTTCATTTTAATGACATCACATGTAAATTGCCTTGGCATCGATTTTCCTTTCGCCTCGTGTTGTATTTTTTATCTTTATTTCTATTCCTTTTCTTTCCTTTCCGTTCCCTCGTTCGTTTGTTCGGTGCATGCAGGGGTGCTAAAGCGGGGGAGGAAGCGGTGGAATATTTCACTGTGTTTTTATTTTTGTAACAAATGGCCGCTTCTTCCGTTTGACTCTTTAACGAAATTGTTGGGCAATTTGGTCTCGATGTGATTGGAGTGGTATGAAAAAGGAAAAACGTTGGCCGACCGAGAGCGGTCATAAGTGATGGTTGCGTCGATATTCTTATAAATATTTTATGATTGAAATGTTACGTTGGACTTAAACGTTCCATTCACGTACGTAGAATGTTCATATATGAGATTACAATTTACACAGGTAGTTGCTGGCTTTTTGTATTATTGGCCAATTTAAATATTAGCCAATTTAAAGATTAAAAAGTTAAAACAAGTTGAAATCGGCTTAATTGTCTAACATGTCCAGAGGAATTTACATAGGACCGAAGCGGGCTATTTGCAGAGTTCAAGCCAGAAGGCATATTGCAACGACTCCACGGGTAATCAAAGCATTGGGTATAGGGAATTTCAAGGAAAGCCTTCGTATCGGCAGAAAAGTCTGTTGACAACATTCGTGAAAACAACCCGGCAATAGACTTCAAAATGCTGCATTGTCAACAGACTTTCTAGGAATAAAAAGTAAAGGCAACATACCGAAATACAACAAACGAGCTAAACATAAAAATAGCTCTGTACAAACATGACTCCATAAAAAAAATCAGCCTAAAAGGGAATTGGTTACAGACAGTGGCGAGAAGAAACGTCGCGGCGATGGTAATTGGCCGCCGCAATCATGGGATTTGACACCGTTGGACTTCTTTCTTTGGGGATATTTAAAATAAAAAGTGTACCTCAATAAGGCAAGAACAATTCATGAGCTAAAGGATGAGATAATACGGCACGTTAACGACATTGCACCTCCATTATGCCTCAGTCATTAAAAATATAAACCATCGGATAGAGAAATATCTGAGTGAAACACACCTCATTCATTTTTGAGCATTTATAAGATACTCCGAGTCTCTTACCACTGATGGGGGAAAACTCGTTGGTTTTTAAATTTTACCTCAGGCGGTAAAAAAGATTTCTTTAGCTCTGGCGCTAAAGATCCGATTTTTTTAACTTAAAGTCGCTTACCTTGGGTAGGGGAAAACTACTCGTCTTTAAGGCTCGAAGGGCCAAAAATGAGTGAAAAACATTCCATGTTGAACATTTGTAAGATACTCCTAGTCTCTTACCTCTGATGGGGGAAAACTCGTTGGTTTTTAAATTTTACCTCAGGCGGTAAAATAGATTTCTTTAGCCCTGGCGCTAAAGATCCGATTTTTTTAACTTAGAGTCGCTTACCTTGGGTAGGGGAAAACTATTCGTCTTTAAGGCTCTAAGGGCCAAAAATGAGTGAAAAACACGTCATTCCATGTTGAACATTTGTAAGATACTCCTAGTCTCTTACCGCTGGTGTGGCGAAAACTCGTTGATTTTTCAATTTTATCTCAGGCGGTTAAAAAAGATTTCTTTAGCTCTGGCGCTAAAGATCCGATTTTTTTTAACTTAGAGTCTCTTACCTTGGGTAGGGGAAAACTCTTCGTCTTTAAGGTGCGAAGGACCAAAAGGACTAAGGCACATCATTCCATGTTGAGTATTTGTAAGATACTGAATTTTACGAGTATTTATACAAAAAGTGATTATATCAAATGTTGAAAATATTTCAAGTCATCTAGTAAAACCTCCTGCAGAGATTACAAATCAAAGCGGAGGTCAAATATTCAATACAAAATATACAATGTAATTTTAAATAGCATATGAACATCCCTTAGGCTGGTATTCATCCCAAGTACTCGAAAAGTGTGACATTTCTTGTGTGTGCGGGCTGCTCCTACCACTGGCCATTATTACCATGTGGAAAAGTACGATCATGAGCGAGCGTACAAATATTATCTAATGTATAGTTATACAGTTAACAATTTTATGGGCTGCACTTGAGAATGCCACCTTACCCAACACACAAATTACAAATTTGAACATTCTGCCACCGGAAAAAGTTCTTAAGGTGTTCTTTATTATTCTTTTCTTAAAACGTGTTTAACTTTGAACAATGTCACCTTAGCCATGGCGAGTATTTGGCCGACATTTTATTTCACACATAATTGTCATAGATCCTTCTGTCATAATAATATCCTTCTTAAGAAAATTCTCTAAATATTTTTAGTTTTATTAACAATTAATATCGTGCGTTTTAGTTGGGCCACCCTTTATTAATTTAATGTTTTTTTTTTTGTAACATAAAATGGAAGTTACACCGGTACCTTTTCATTTTTTTTCATCTAGGAGGTAAATAAGAGGGGGCGGGAGCATTCTACACACTCCCAGAAACAACTCTAGTACATGAATGTCGATGTGTGTTCCAATCCTTGTGTGTATCCTTGCCCACAACCACTTCCTTTTCCGCCAAGCCTTTGTTTTCAAACACAAAAATAAAATGTTTTCAATCTGAGTTAGAGTTGTTGAGTTGTATTTTATTTTTTGGTGGCCATGGGAATAGTTAAAACCACCAGTGGCCAGAAATGTGTTTTATGAACTTATGTTCTTTTTCTTCTCTTGCTTGTTTTTGTTTAGTGTAAATTGAATAAATTGCCCTAAACCTCTTTATTGCGGATATTCATCGAATTTGTTATTTTCCCAGTTTTTATGCAAGGATTTTATTTAATCTCAAATGGAGCACATATACACAGCATGTATGTTGGTACATGGGCGTGCCGCTTGGCATCATATGTGAAAGGGACCTAAGGATAAAAAAATCAATTTTCAATTTTCACTTCTTTTTTTGATGTGGACAACATCTGAGCATCGAATGAGACCGATCCCATGCCCCAAAAATGTTCCCTCCCAGAGATATGCGCGTTTTATGAAAGTGAAGTCGACGATTCTAAGCGCAAAAAGAAAGGGACCTAATCATTAAAATGGCTCTCCTAAACAAAAATGGTTTTGAACCTTAGGTCCCTTTCTATTTTGCGCGTCACATATCAAATTCCAGGTTTGATGCTTTAATTGTTGTTGAATTTTCAGCAGGGTTTTAAAAACTACAGTTGGAAAACGGATGCTATTGATATTTCCTTCTTCATGTAATAACAAAAAGAAAAACTATTGAAAACACTAGAGAGCTGATAATCCAGCAATTTGAGGGCATCTGCAATAATTAAATTCACATTCATTGCGGATATTAAAAGTTAAAGAATGGTACCTTATATTGAAAAATGTAATATTATACTGAAGCATCAGTTTTGAACCCACCATTAATATGGAACTCCGGTACAGTGCCACCACCTCTTAACTAAAGCTTTGGAAAAAAAGAATATTGCTCAGCTGTCTTGCACGCCGTTCAACTTGCTCTCGGTCAAACGAGAGTGGCATCCGTTAGTTTTGTTTAAACTGTACGAGTTCGGTTCGGAAACTTCTTAGCCTAGCACAAAATAAACAGAAAAATGTTAAGTGTTTTGGAAACTTCCATCTCTGCTATGAACACATGTTAAATTTTGTTTCGATCTGGCAACTCCTTCATATAGAAACAGGTGTTCACAAAAGACGCATCCGCGATTTTTTTACAATGGAAAAATTAGAAATGCGTGGTGTCATTAAATATTTACATAAAAAAGGTTTATCGGGACAAGAAATGCATAATGATATGGTGAATGTGTTAGGTGAAAGTGCTCCTTCATATGCAACAGTAAAAAATTGGGTTGCTGAATTTAAACGTGGTCGTACAAGCATTGAAGATGAACCACGTAGTGGACGTCCAAAAACAGCAACAACAACAGAAATTGTAGCCAAAGTGCATGATATGGTATTAAATGATCGACGAATAAAAGTGCGTGAAATAGCTAATATCATGGGCATCTCAAATGATCGAGTCCATTTAATTTTGCATGAAGAACTACAGATGAAAAAGCTTTCTGCAAGATGGGTGCCGCACTTGTTAACAGTCGACCAAAAACGCATAAGAATGAACATTTCTCAAGCTTGTTTGGATCGTTTTCAGCGAAATAAAATGGATTTTAAGCGTCGTTTCATAACTGTTGATGAGACATGGATCCACCACTATACTCCAGAGACAAAAGAACAATCCAAACAATGGACTGAAGCTGAAGGAAGTGCCCCAAAGAAGCCAAAAACAATTCAATCGGCTGGTAACGTTATGGCAACGGTTTTTTGTGACTTCAAATATATTTTATTGAAAACAATAAATTCAGAGTACTATTGCAAACTTTTAGATCAATTAAATGTACAAATTCGAGTAAAACGTCCTGACTTACAACACACAAAAATAAGTTTTCATCAAGACAACGCACCAGCGCACAAGAGTGTTTTAACAATGGCTAAAATCAACGAATTAAAGTACGAGTTGCTTGACCACCCACCTTATTCTCCTGATTTAGCTCCCAGTGACTTTTACCTGTTCCCAAATCTAAAAAAATCCTTGCTGGCAAGCGTTTTACCTCAAATGAAGATGCAATTACAGTAGTAAACTACTATTTTAAAGACCTTGAGAAAAACTATTTTAATCAAGGGATAGAATTGCTAGATAAGCGTTGGACTAAGTGTATTGAAGTTTCAGGAGATTATATTGAAAAATAAAAATATTTTTGAAAAACTAACTATGCTCTTTCATTGATAGGCTAAGAACTATCCGAACCGCCTTCGTAAAGCTTTCTTCCAACACCGTTTTACCTTCTTTTAAGGTCATATTTATGGGACAGATTATTCAACTTATGTGGAGCACAAAAATGTGTACTCTTAGTTTCTCTCGATTAATGCCGGTGTACCGCATGGCAGTATCGTACGTCCGAACTTATATACTCGTATCATATGTGACAGCGCATAGAGAAAGGGACCCAAGGGTAAAAAAATCAATTTTCAATTTTCACCTTTTTTGATGTGGACAACATCGGAGCATCGAATGAGACTGATCCCATGCCCCAAAAGTGTTCCCTTCCAGAGATATGCGCGTTTTATGAAAGTGATGGTACACCAAAGATACACGTATTTAAATATTTAAAATGGCTTTCCTGAACAAAACTGGTTTTTACCCTTAGGTCCCTTTCTATTTTGCGCGTTACATATAGTTATCTGGGAATGCATAGGGATTGCGATTGAACTGAAAATTCCACATAAAAACTAAGTGCAAGCATTTCGATGTAAAGTTCAAGAAGCTTTGCTAACTACTGGGACCAAAATGCCGGCTGAGCATGGAAAACATATTATTTATTTATAAATCACTACTGAAATCGGGTTGGGTATACGACGTCTTTGGGGGACTGCGTGTAAATGAAATGTCAAAATATTGGAACGCTTTCAATCGTCAGAAATGATAAAACACTTAACGATTTAAATAAACCACTCGTAAAAGATGAAATGAAACATTACCTCGACAATTATCTGGCTGGACAGAGTACTTATTCGAATCTGCTTGCGATTTTTCTTTTAGATGATACTAATAAAACCAGGCTTTTGAAGAGGCTACACGTTCTGGATCTGTCCTTTAAAGGGTGGTTTAACATAAACGCACGATGCTTATTGTGAATAAAGCAAATACTTTTTAGAGAAAAGTCTTAATATATTTTATTATGATGAAAAAAGGATCTAAGGCAATTATGTGTAAAACAAAATATTGGCCAAATCCTCTCCACGGCTTCGATGGCATTCCTTTATCCGACGGTTCATATTTTTAATAAGTCGGCGAAATAATGGAGGTTCAAAGTGGTTAATGTGCCAAATTATTTCACCCTTTAGCTCTTGAATTGTTCTTGGCTTAAAAAAGGTTCAACGGTGTCAAATCACATGATCGTGGCGGCCAAGTAACATCGTCATGACGTGAGATAACACGGCCCTTGAAATTCTCGCGCATAAAAGACATTGTTTCGTTGGCTGTATGGCAAGTAGCACCTGTTGGAGCACCACTTATCGTCCATATCCTTCATTTCTGACCACAAGAAGTCCGTTATCATCTCGCAATAGCGAACACCATTCACGGTAACTGCTTGGCCGACCGTATTTTCATAAAGGGTGGTTAAATTTTAAGGGCCGATGTTTTTTTTTTGTTGAATAAAACACAAATTATTTAGGAAATTATTGTCATTTCTTTTTATTGTGATAATATTGATATGGCTCAATTATGTATGGAACAAAATATCGACCAATAGCCGCCGCGACCTCGGCGGCACAACTCCATCCGATGGTCTAAATTTTCGATGACGCCGAGGCATAATAGAGGTTCAATGTCGTTAGTGTGCCGAATTATCTTATTCTTGAGCTCTTGAATTGTTCTAGGCTTGTTGACGTACACTTATTCTTTTAAATATCCCTAAAGAAAGAAATCCAACGGTGTCAAATCAAAAGTTAGAGGCGGTCAATTAACATCGCCACGGCGTGAGATAACACGGCCCTTGAATTTCTTGCCCAAAATATACATAGTTTCGTTGGCTGCATGGCGAGTGGAACTGTCCTGTTGAAACCACATGTCGTCCACATCCATACTCGTATGTTCCGATTAGGGCTATAAAAAGTTCGTTATCATCTCATGATAGCAAACACCATTTACAGCAACTGTCTGACCGGCCTCGTTTTGGAAAAAATACGGCCCGATGTTGACGCCAGCCCAAAAACCGCACCAAACAGTCACTCTTTGTGGGTGCATCTGCATTGTTTTTTCGACAATCACTCTTGGATTATCATTCGCCCAAATGTGGCAATTCTGCTTATTGAAGAATCCACTGAGGTGAAAATGTGCCTCATCACGGAAGATGATTTTCTTCGAAAGTTGTTCACCAAGCCTGAATAACTTTAACGCGTTGCTCGCTTGTGTATCTTTCCATGGCTCAAATTGATTTAGTCTGAAATTGAGAAATATCAAATGAAATGCAGAAAAAACTTGACGTTAAGGTGTGGTTCACATTACAGTTGGACCACCCTTTAGAATATGTGACGCGCAAAATAGAAAGGGACCTAAGGCCAAAACCCGTTTTGTTCAGGAGAGCCATTTTAAAGATTTAAATACGTGTATCTTTGGTGTACCATCACTTTCATAAAACACGCATATCTCTGGGAGGGAACTCTTTTGGGGCATGGGATCGGTCTCATTCGATGCTCAGATGTTGTCCCCATCAAAAAAAAATGAAAATTGATTTTTTTTTTACCCTTAGGTCCCTTTCTCTATGCGCTGTCACATATGAAGATTAGCTGAAGATATTTAAATCTGAATTATTTATTTTTATATCTATTATGAACAAATTTGCTTACTACGATTTGCTTACTAAATAAGGATTTCTAGAAAAAAGAGTCTTAATCCCTTAATGCAATAACCTGTAAGTAAAAAAACCTGCCTCGCCCACAGCAGTATTTTTGCCCACACCTCAACCTCATCAGAGCAGCCCAAATTTACCTCTAACCGAATAGTTTGAATATATTTTAAATTTCTACGGCCAGTATGCCTTTGGCCTGCCAGAATCATCCTTGGAAAAGTAATGCAAAATAAACCAGAGTTTCCAAGTAAAATTAAGGATTTATACTCAATTACACTAACACATGCACACACGTGCGCGTGTGTGTGTGTTTGTAATCAGTTGTGGGGGGCAGGTGGTGATATATCACCGCACATAACCCCATTTGGTAAATGGAAAACATTCTCGGCTCCTTGTGTTCTCTGGGGCAATTTTTCATCTAAAATGGAAATAAATTTTGTGTAACAAGAAAAATGCAGCAATTTGCATTGCAATCAAGGCAAGTGTGTGCAGTCGACGACTAAAACTGTGCAGAAAAAGAGGATAACTTTAAAATAAAAAATTCACTTAAAGTGAATTTTAAGTGAAAATTTTATAAAGTGGACTTGTGTAAATAGTTTAATTCACACTCGTACGATTTTGGACACAATGGAACAGTGACAAACTTTTGCACTCACACTCAAGCAAATAAATACACATATGTATTTATACACACGCACACACGCACAGGTACACTTTGGAAATCCTCCTCAGACGTCATGTGAAGACCCACGCAAACGGTCATACGTAGACGATGAGGATATTTATTCCAGCAGCACACGTTTCACATTTAAGTGTTAGTAATGGCTGGCTATCTGCTTGATTCTGTCCGTAACTCTAGCACAGTGACTCAAAACAAACATGAAGTGTGATAATTATCTGAGCTGATGAAAGGGGAATAGTCATGCTGTTGGTTAGATTTGGGAGGATGTGCTTCTACTTCATGGAGCTATATTGGTCATTGCATTATCAATCCAGATACAAAATACGCTAAACTTCTCACAATAACAAAGTAAAGGTATAACAAGTAAACAATACCGGGCCGAAGCGTTTAGTCTCTGGACCATGGATTGCATTGGCTATATTCGAGGGCAATGGTTTGTGGGTTGGATAGTGTCATTTCAAATAAATGAACCCAAACTCTTTTCTCAGTTAAGTATGTTACTGGCAGTAAAATAAGGAAAACTAATCGTAGTGCAATTTTCGAATGAAGTTTGTATTTGGATTTATGTCCATATAAGAAGGGTAACATGTTTTGCCAATTTCTGAAAATTGCCAATTTCGTAAGTGAATTTTTTGGATTCGTTAGAAATTTTCGCTGTGTTTAAGCAGCCATTAGTTTATAGTTTACGGGGAGCGATTTTTGGGCCTGTATGGCCCAAAAACGAGTATAGTTGCTTATCGTTTTGGCTCCTGCGTCCTAAAAAACGTCCTTAGTAGAAAAATAAATACTGTTACAACATTGAAGACACCCATTTCAATAGAAGAACTGAACATACCCCTTTAATCTCATATGGGTTTTGAAAGCTAACCTCAATAGCGTTAGTCTGTAACGGGATTTTAAAATTCTTTCAACTTTTATCATGGATTGGTCAGATAATGAGAACCGTATCGATGTAATAGCGCTTTTCACGTGTGAAATGAAAAAAGTGGCAGTTTCAAAACGCTCCGGCCACTACGAATTAGCCGCATGTTCGTCTACCGATGCATAAAACTGTTTGAGGTGACTGGAGATGTAAAAGACCGCCACCGGTCGGGCCGCCCACGTTCTGTTCGAACACCGCATGTCATCAAAGCCGTTAAATCAAGAATTCACAGAAATCCGCTCCGAAAACAGAAAATCAAGGCCCGTGAGTCGAATCATTAAAAAAGACTTGGGACTTGGGGCTTTCAAACGACGTACCGGATATTTATTGACTGCAGCTTTAAAAAAAATTAGAATTGAAAAATGCAAACGTCTTTTGGTGAAGCACGCTGTCAACTTGCACAGAACAATTTTGTTCACCGATGAAACAATTTTTACCGTTCAGAAAAAATTTAACAAGCAAAATGATAGAGTGTATGCGCGGTCATCTAAGGAAGCATCTGAACTGATCCCAAGGGTGGAAAAGGGTCATCACCCAGCTTCAGTCATGGTTTGTTGGGGTGTCTCTTACGATGGGGTCACTGACCTGCATTTCTGCGAACAAGGAGTCAAAACATCGACCAAAGTTTACCAAGAAACCGTTTTGGAAGCTGTTGTGAAGCCTCTTAACAATTCCCTGTTCCAAAACAAGCCATGGACTTTCCAGCAGGATTCTGCGCCGGCCAATAAGGCTAAAACGTCCCAGGCTTGGCTTCGAAACAATTTGTCAGAGTTCATTTCCTCTGAAGAATGGCCCTCAGGCAGTCCAGATTTGAACCCATTGGATTACAAATTGTGGACGGTTTTAGAGGACAAAAGATACCCCAACATTGGATCTCTTAAGACTGCTTTGGTTCGAGCTGTGGCCAATTTTCCAATGGACGAGGTTCGTGCAGCTATTGACAATTGGCCAGTGCGACTTAAGGCGTGTTGACACGCCCCATTCTGGTACCTCCCATACAAATACACGATTCTGCCCACTTTTTATATTTGAAATATCTTTAATGTAACTCGTACATTCTTACCCAAAATCAATTAAGACCGCAAGTCTAAGCCAAACCTGGTGACAAATAATATAATTCCTGGCCACGCCCCTTCTGGTACCTTCCACACAAATAGTACTGGTTTAGTTCAGATTAAACACCACATAACTTATTGCCCAGTGCGTGCTACTTCGCATAATAATTTTTTTTTTTTTTTGATATACTTATTTCATCTTTTTATACACATAAGATAAAAGTGTATCACCTTCTAGCACCTTCTACTGAAACGACCCTTTAGGAGGTTTCGATAAAATCGGTACGCTTCAGACAATGAAGGACGCAAAGAATGAAAATTTCAATTCAATATATGGGTAAGGGTATATGCAAGTCTGATCAGCCGACTAAAACTTTTTTACTTCTTTTAATTTAATTAATACATTTTTTTAATAAATTTTAAGTATCATTTTTAAAGAAATAAATACAACATAATTCTGCAAAAAAATATATGATTACCGGAACTTTGGCTGGAACCCGATAGCTTCCGAATTAAAAGCGCGAGCGTGTCCATCAAACCTTCACCAGCCAAAAAACCTTCAACGAACTGGATAATTTAATGTGTTTTTAGGGAGGCATAAATGCTCTTTTTAGATTTGGGTGAAATTGGATTTCGACTTATGAGTTTTATTGAGGCTTCGAGTATTGCTCCAATTCTCTATAGGGCCCCGAAATAAGGTCCGATCCGGCTAATCCCTAGTGGCCGGAGCGTTTTGAAAATATCGCTTTTTTCATTTCACACTTGAAAAGCGCTATTACAGCGATACGGTTCTCATTATCTGACCACTCCATGATCGAAGTTGAAACAATTTTAAAATCCCGTTACAGACTAACGCTATTGAGGTAAGCTTTTAAAACCCATATGACATTAACGGGGTATGTTCAGTTCTACTATTGAAATGGGTGTGTTCAATGTTGTAACAGTATTTATGCCCCTACTAAGAACATACCAACTGCTTCCCTCTAGGTTGAGGATTAAGAGATTTTTCCACATTTCTTATAGCATGCAACCACTGTGTGTAGGTAATGTTTTTGCTGCCGGCAATGCTATTGCTGTCATTGTCCATTCCCTGGAGTCCTTTTTTCCGTAATGGATAGTTTTGCTTGTATGTCCGATAAATGCTTTGCTTGTGTCGGCCATGTGTGGCAATGAAATGGTATTGCATGGGTCTGGAGCCAATGGAGCTGCTTGCCGGTGGCGTTGGTTCCGTTGGTTATTATATATTTTAAAAATCTGTATTTCCACTTCCGCCTGGACTTGCACGATCCCCCTGTAGGAGCTAACACGTTTGTTGCGGCATTCGTTTATGCAACAGAATTGCGTGTGAGTGTGTGTGAGTGAGTGTCCTCTGGTTGTGGGGATTATTGTTAAAGGCAAACGGACAAAAGGACGAGCGAGTACGTGTGTTCCATGAACGGCAAATGAATATTTATGGAGGCGACTGGAGGTACGGAGAATACACCGATATAAAGACAGACAGACCGATGGGGATTCTCTTTAACATCGACAAATAGGCATTCAGTCGAGGTACGAGTAAAATGCCAATAAAATGTAAATTTCCCCCCTTGCCGTTTTTTTTTTGTTATTTCTTCAATTCAAGTATTTTGTAAATGAAGTCAATAATGATAAATGCCAGCTGTTTTCGATAGAAATAACAAATTCTTCTTTTTTTGGTTTTGGTTGCTACCTACTGTTGTTGTTGGCCTTCCTTTCTTCTTTTTAAAATCCGGCCCATTGACTCTAGTTGCGTTGAATGTCTTCACTTTTAAAAGTGTTGGGAAATTTAGAACATCGGTCAGGAAATTTGTAAATTCGTTTTCTTACAAAGCTATAAAAATGGATTAAATCTGCTTGTGTTGGTTCGTAAAAATGTTTTGTATGTACATATGTATGTGTGATTCTAACTCGGTCAGGTGTTGGCGGTTACCATTCGTCAAAGGCATCCAAATGAGGTCTTGAGTGATAAGAAGGAAATACTATTTTGGGCAATGTTTTATTGATTACGAAGATTAAAACTAAAAAAACATTGGATTTATTGGAATGGAAGTGGGCCGCTGTGGTGTTATAGTTAGTGTGCACGACTACCATGGCAGTTAACCTAGGTTCAACTCCGGTTAAGAACATCTAAAATGTTTTAGCGGCGGATTTCCACCTCGTAAATACCTGCTACTTGACCGAGAAAGAGATTTTTCTCTAAGTCAGCTACAAACGTCTCTATTTAATACATAAGCCGTTCGGAGCCGGCGTAAATGAATTCATTAAACCAGTTTTTCACAGTGCTATAGAATGATGCTTCATCGCCATACAAAGATTTAAGTTCATCGATGCACTCTTGTTGTGGTAATCCACGTCGAAAGTTGTGAGAAATTATCGCACGAAAATGTTTTCGAGTTAATTCCATTTTTTTGCCAAAAAATGTCAAACTTTCCAATGGAAATGTCAGGTGGCGCCAAGCAACACTTAGTGTTGTCTAAGCCAGAAATATATATGTGACAGCGCTTAGGGAAAGGGACCTAAGGATAAAAAAAATCAATTTTCATTTTTTTTTTTTTTTGATGTGGACAACATCTGAGCATCGAATGAGACCGATCCCATGTCCCGAAAGTGTTCCCTCCAGAGATATGCGCGTTTTATGAAAGTAAAGTCGACGAAGCGCAAATAGAAAGGGACCTAATCTTTAAAATGGCTCTCCTGAACAAAACTGGTTTTTAACCTTAGGTCTCTTTCTATTTTGCGCGTTACATATATAACAACCCTCGTATAGGTTTCTTATAACGGACGTTTTTTTACATATAGAGGCTGTCTTCGTTCATAAGTATATTATTCATAATTTTAAACTTTAAAATTTAATTTGCAAGAATGAAAACAAATTCTAAACAATTATCGGCTGACGGTTGCCGGTTGATTCTGTAACCTGCAGAAGTCTACCGTAGTCAAGCGTCAAATTGTAGTTATCTCTCTAACACATGCAAAATGCAACCCCAACTCAAACAGCTGATTGTCTACCGTCAACCGCCAGGACTGATTGGATCTTTAAGCGAAATTGGATCAAAATTTGAAGTAATTGTGTTTTCTTTAGTGACAGGACGGGAAGAAACGTTTCAGTGAAACACTTACCGATATTGTACAATTTTACCAGGATTTAAAAAGTGGTCGTTCAAAACGTCCGTGGGCAATTTGAGATCGGCCTAGTGTAATTTGTTTATAGGCTTTTCGCAAATATTAAGAGCAAAAATATGAACCTTTATTGTGCAGTAACAGTAGAGCTGAGACACACGATGTAAATTTTGTACACTAACGGGTATAATTTGTGAATTCTAGAAATCAAACAATATTAAAATCTAAAAAAAACAAAATTTCTCATTAATGTTTTCCTTTTTTTCTTCTCTTTTAGGTAAGTTATCATTTTTATCAGCAATAAAACATACAAATGGAAAACCGGTGCCAGGTAACTTAAATTGAAAATATAATTCGTTCTTTTCAAATCTTAGTCAAAAATTACTTGCACTGGGGTACACAATTTTTTTTTAAGCAGGGTGACCATACGATTTGTTTTTATACCCTCCACCATACAATGGAGGGTATATTAGTTTTGTCATTCTGTCTGTAACACCTTGAAATAATCATCGGAGACCCAACAAAGTATATATATTCTTGATCCTCGTAACGATCTAGCATGTTGTCCGTCTGTTGAAAACAAGATAGAGTGCATGAAAACAGCTAGGGAGCTTAAATTTGGCACAAACATGTGCAGTTAACCTATCATGGTTGGTATTGAAAATGGGCTATATAGCTGTACGGAAGTTGGTGTTGGAGACCTTCAACCGACACTACCTCATAAAATTAGATTTTTATTTGGAAATATCCTTCCAGTTTCTTGAGCAAAATCACTGAAATTTTGCAAATAATAATCTCTATATAGGCGCAATCATCTATATAAAAATGGTTTAGATGGGCCACCATTTTATGTACCTCCCATACAAACGGCCTTATGGGCCTTGAGAAATAATATGACTATAACTCACCACAAACTTTACCTATCGAAATGAAATTTTACACATCAAGATTTCTATATACAACACACTTCTACGCTGAATTCGTTGAGATCGGAGAAGTCCTACTGGTACCTCCACACTAACGGTCTCATGGGCCTTGAAAAATAACATGACAATAACTCACCACACACTTGACCTATCGAGACGAAATTTTTGGGCATAAAGATTAATATATAGAACAGACTTTTGCGCTAATTTGGCTAAGATCGGAAGGGCCCCTACTGGTACCTCCCACACAAACGGCCTCATGGGCCTTGAAAAATAATATGACAATAACTCACTACAAACTTGACCTATCGAGATGAAATTTTCTACATAAAGATTTTTATATAGAACACACTTCTGTGCCAAATTCTGCTGAGATCGGAAAAGTCCTACTGGTACCTCCCACACAAACGGTCTCATGGGCCTTGAAAAATAATATGACAATAACTCACTACAAACTTGACCTATCGAGATGAAATTTTCTACATAAAGATTTTTATATAGAACACACTTCTGTGCCAAATTCTGGTGAGATCGGAAAAGTCCTTCTGGTACCTCCCACACTAACGGTCTCATGGCCTTGGAAAAATAATATGACAATAACTCACCACACACTTGACCTATCGAGACGAAATTTTCGGCATAAAGATTAATATATTGAACACACTTCCGCACCAAATTTGGTTTTATTTGGGAATCTGGTGGAGGGTATCCAATATTCGGCACAGCCAAACTTAACATTTTTACTTGTTTAAATAAATATTGAATGAAATGAGAAAACCAAAAACTAAATAATAAAAATAAAGTTTATTTTATGTTGTTTTTTTACATTAATGTAAAAGATAATGTCAGTTTAATAAGAGCCGTTTTTTCTAACACAAACAAGTGCATACATTTATTTGTTGAGTGTTTTCTTGTGGACGATCAATTTCTTCTTGAATGTTTGTCCTTGACTTGCTACAAGAGTGGGGCTTATTCACATAGACTTTGTCTTTGAGATAGCCCTACAAGAAAACATATAACTCCACTAGAAAACGCTTTTATTTTGATTAACGAAATCTTAAAATGCACTAGCATATGCCAAGCGCAATTCAAAGTCCTCAGGATTCAGTTTTTGGACTAGTTGAATTCCGTAAGGAACGTAAGGAAAATACACTGATATTTTAACCATGTGTCTGGTTAAATTTTTCATGGTAAAGGTTTGATAACAAAGTCAAAATAACGTTATATAAGGTCAAATATTCCTGCAAAATAGTTGAATTAACATTATACAAGGTTGGTTTTTTTCAAGAAAGATCCAGAAAATTGTGCGACAAAAACAAAAATTTAAAGATCATTCGGCTCTGTTGTGTCAAAC
Source organism: Hydrotaea diabolus (assembly GCA_963513945.1). Classification (NCBI taxonomy): domain Eukaryota; kingdom Metazoa; phylum Arthropoda; class Insecta; order Diptera; family Muscidae; genus Hydrotaea; species Hydrotaea diabolus. Next base: position 160,337,434 of record OY740716.1, read on the forward strand.
TTTTTGATCTGCCTTGTGTTATAAGAAGTTTAGAAAAAAATTACACAAAGTTTGCAACGATTGCGACTGTCTTATCCCCCACTCTTTTTCCATTTTTCCTCTGCTCTGAACGTCTGTAAGTGTGAGAAAGATCATAACACAATTTATCTCGCTCTTTTAAAAAAACACCACCAAATGGACAGGCTAGCTGTACAATCTTCATAGCGTTGTGATATGCGCTATGAAGATTGCTTTTCGCACAGTTGGAGCAATTTTTATGCTCATGCACGGATCTTCAAGAAGGAAGAGTTGCCTAACGAGGCAATACAAAATTTTTGATTAAGCCGAAAGAGTAAATGTACCATCCCAAATCATCTGAACGGTGGGGGCTGGTTCCGAACTACCCGAACCAGCTGGATAAAAAAATGAAGGGTGTTTTTCCGACGTGTGGTTTTCAAGAAGAAATAATACTCGCACGCATATACGAGGGCGACCGCAAAAGTAACTGGCCTAACATAAAAACCGTTTTTTTGGAATTATTATTATTTATTTTTCAACATAATCTCCTTCCAACTCAATACACTTCATCAAACGTTTTTCAAGTTTTTTAATTCCATCCGAAAAATAAGATTTTTCAAGACCTTCAAAATATGCCTCAGTTTCAGCAATAACCTCGCTATTGGACGAAAATTGTTTGCCACCGAGAAATTTTTTAAATTTGGATACAAGAAATAATCAGAAGGAGCTAAATCTGGACTATATGGTGGATGCGAAGCAATTTCAAATCGTAATTCGGCCAGTTTTTGTTGAGTTAAAAATGCAGTGTGTGAAGGAGCATTATCTTGATGAAAAAGAACTTTTTTTTATACCCGCACCACATAGTGGTATGGGGTATAATGGCTTAGTGCATGCATTTGTAACACATCGAAGGAATCGAGTTAGAATACGCGGACCAGAGAGAAAGTTGCTCAGAATTACATTTTGAGTCGATCTAGCCATGTCTGTCCGGCTGGCTGGGCGGCTGGCTGGCTGGCTGGCTGGCCGGCTGGCTGGCTGGATGTAAAGATGTCCATCTATTCTTGTAATCAAAGTACAGGTCGCATTTATGCGCCGATCTTGGTGAAACTTGGCGTGTGGTAAATATATTGGGACAAGGACGGACGCTATTGAATTTGGTCCAAATCGGAAGCACTTTCTGATAGACCCCCCATACAAAGGAACTCCCGGATTTGGTCCAAATCCAGTTGATGTCGCGTGTATTGGTCAACAAATTAAAAAAATATGCCATTCGATGTAGAACTGACCACAAAATAGTTAAAAAAAAAAATAGTAGTGGACCCGCCTCTCGGACCTTACGGGGCCTTCAGAACCCAATAAATGGACCCATGATTTTAAATATAAGTGTGACCCCTTAAATGAAAGGAAATTATCTTACAATTTTAAATACATAAAAAAATTCGACCTGTTTTGGGCCCCAGGGTCCATTAGGAGGGTCCAAAAGTTTCGGTTTACCCGGATTTTAGTGTGACCCCTCAAATGACAGGGAATTGCCTCAGGACTTTAAATATGTCAAGCCAAATGATTTATCTCGTCCGTGGAGAGGGCACAGGGTCCGAAAACAAGGTATGAAAATGTGTACCAACTATAATTGTTATACCCTCACCACATAGTGGTATTGGGGTATAAAGGCTTAGTGCTTGCGTGATAGATACAGATAGAAATAGCGACGAGTGCTTTCGATTAACAGGAGACTTAATCACATTTATAGTGGTGCGGGTATCATAGAGTCGGCCACGCCCGACTATAGCACTTACTTACTTGTTCTAAATGCGGTCGTTTTATCTTAATTTCTTCACTCAACCGATCCAATAATGCACAATAATATTCACTATTTTAGTTTTTCCTTTCTCAAGATAATCAATAAATATTATACCCCTTGCATCCCAAAATACTGTGGCCATTACTTTTCCTGCTGACTTAACAGTTTTCGCCTTCTTGGGACCACTTTTACCAGCTTCTATCCATTGTTTTGACTGTTCTTTGCATTCTAGGATGTAGTGATAAATCCATGTTTCATCAACAGTTATGAATCGGCGCAAGAACTCTATTGGATTACGCTGATAAATCGCTAAAAGCTCCTCGGAATTGGTCCAACGGACGACAACAAAGACAACAAACGCGGCACCCATCTTGCGGATATCTTTTTCATGTGGAGTTCATCATGTAAAATACTCCAAACTTGTTTTTCGTGTATTTTAACAATATCAGCAAGTTCTCTGAGCTTTATTCGTCTATCTTTAGTCGCTTCATTTAATATTTTTCTGATGTTTTCAATATTAGTAGCAGTTTTCGGTCTTCCAGAGCATTGTTCATCTTCCGTACTTGAACGACCCATTTTAAATTGTTGAACCCAGGATTTCACGGTGGAGTATGATGGTGCATTATCACCATGAACAGAATCCAATTCATCTTTGATTAATTGTGGCGTATAACCTTTTATATAAAAAGTGTTTAATTGCCGCACGAAACTCTTTATTTTCCATTTTTCAAAAATTATAAAACTTGTTTACTTCAATCGCCTGTAACAAAGAAAATAATCATTAAATATTTCGGAAATTTTGACAGATGGCATATAAAAGATTGTCTAAAAAACAAAAAAAGTTGCTAGTAAAACAGAAAATGTGCCAGGCCAGTTAGTTTTGCGGTCGCCCTCGTACTTTAATGTAATGGCCAAGTATTTAGCTTTATTATAAATATAAAGGGTTTGCTTTTTTTTGATGACCAACACTCAGGGATTTTCCCCTTTACATGCGTTGCATTGCGTTGGTGAGTGGAAAGTAAGGGAGTTCAAGGTGGAAAGAGGGAGTAGTGTTTGTTGACATTTGACTTGAATTTCTGGATGTCGTAATTGGTGAGAAATACATTCGCCGGAAGTCGATTCCACATACGGACAGTACGGGCAAAAAACGAATTTAATCTGTAGTGTATAGTGCGGTCAACCGGCCAAAAGATATCAAATGGGTGTGAATTCCTGGAAAGTCGTGTATCCCTGCTAAATTTCCTTACGTCATAAATAAGACGACTAATGTCTGCAAAACACACACCATGAAAGAAACGATAGAATTGCGACACACAACCCACATTCCGACGATGATCCAGGGAGACAATAGAGTCGGATACCCTACTGTCACCTATCAACACCATCGCCCTTCATTAGGCACGATCAAGTAGCTCTAAGGGTGATTTTGGAGCACCTGCCCATATATGGGAGTTGTATTCCATCTTTGGCCGGATGTAGGTTGTATAGATATCGAAGAGATCTGAATGAGTGAAATATTTCTTGCACCGCTTTAGAAAGCCTATACACTTGAGTGCTTCTTTCGACACTTCGAATACATGCCTCCCCCAACGAGCGTCACATTGTTCATTTATGGGCATTTCATGCCCAGAACATCAAGAGCATCCGATTGTTCGATATCCATACCATCGATAGATAATGACAAGCAGCACTGTGTCTTACGCGCATTAATATCTACTCTATTCACTCGACCCCATTCGGAAATGGCCTGTAAATTCCGGCCAAGTGTCTCATCCATAATTCGCCTTTTGTCCTCAATATCTTGAAGACTCGGCCCACGGTCGAATGAATACGAATGACAAAGGTTGCTGTCATCCGCGAAAAAGTAGATTGAATTCACGGTCTGACCCAAAAGATCGTCAATGAAAATAAGAAATAAAGAGGGAGAAAGGACAAAGCCTTGCGGCACACCTGCGGTCAGCCTATGTGTGTTGGATGAGAACCCATCTACAACAACTCTTATAGTGCGATCTCTAAGAAAGCTCGATATAAATCGAGCAAAAGTATTACCGACACCAAATGCGATCTGCTTTGATACGAGAGCACCGTGCCAGACTCTGTCAAAGGCCTTTGAGATATCTATCTAGAGCCACGACCGTACTCTCGCCAAAGTGGTGAATGAACCGACTCCAACGCTCCCATAGGAAAGTCACCAGATCTCCCGTAGAGCGACTTCTACGAAAGCCATACTGCTGATCATTACGTTGGTCGTTGGACTCCAGATACCCCACAAGATGGTGGTTGACCATGCTCTCCATTACCTTGGAGAGCGCAGAGCAAATCGCAATGGGCCGATAATTCGCAGGATTATTGGCTTCACCCTTTTTAGGGATCGTCTAGACGTTGGCAACCTTCCAACACGCTGGGAAGACTCCTGCCCGATAAGCAAGGTTGAACAGGTTGAGAAATGGACGGGCTGGCGTCGAAGAGCACTTACATAGGACAAGTGCCGAGATACCATCCGGGCCCGGGGACTTACTAACATCGAGATTCGCAAGAACTGTGTCGGGCTTATCTGCGTAGACAGACGATTTCACACAACCCCACAAAAAGATCTTGTAGGTAACGCCCACGACGCGAAATAATGCGCTCTCCAAAATTTTCCTTCAATAAATTGATTGTTTCTTTGGCTGTATGGCATGTAACGGCATGTTGGCATGTTGGATCCAAAGTTCGTCCACTTTAACATCCTCCAATTCAGGCATGAAAAAGTCATTGATCATGGCTCTAAAGCGGTCCCCATCGACTGTAATATTATAAGAAATGTGTATTTTTTAAGAAATGTGGGCCAATGCCCATATTCCCTCTGCCCATAGGGCACACCAAACAGTGACTTTTTGAGCATGTAATGGCGTCTCAATAATATCTTGTAGATTTTCATTACTCCAAATGCAACACTTTTGGTTAATAACGTGCCCCTTTAACCAAAAGTGAGCTTCATCGCTGAACAATTTTTTTTTGAAAAAATCAAAATCGGGGCCATCTTATTTGGGCCCATTCAACACGATTTGCAAACGTTGTTCCGAAGTAAGTCTTTTCATTATGAAATGGCAAACCAAACTGAGCATAAATAAATCAAGTGATAGCAGTCAAAAAGACAAAGCTCCGAAAACGATCCCACGACAGCCGGTTCTACGCACCGGATCGACCCGAAGCACCAATTCTTCGGCCAAGGGCTGTCACCTAGGTACTGTTTGCCGCTACAACAACTACACCCAACTCCGAAAAAAGTGTGGCCATATTTAAGACCACCCGTCTAAAAAAAACACCCTTTATAACAAATTGGATAAATGACACACATCTCATTTATAAATACAGGGTGATTTATTGACGACTGGATAATCTTTTTTTTGAAAGCGAATTTACAGCACTACATTTGATTTTGGAAATTAAAACAAAAAAAAAATTTGCATTTTAGTCAAATCGTCATTACTTTGGAACGGTAGGACCTCTGGGCTTAGTTTAGGTAATTTTGGAAAAGTAAGAGGTAGGGCTATAACTATAGAAAATAAACAAAAACATCCGACCACTCGTTTAGAACTTAGCAATTTTACCCTAGAACCCTCCGACCACCAATCCGAAAATTTTCAAACCGCTGCCATTTCGCCCCCTTGCATTTGAGGGCATGGTAGTAGATGGACATATTTTCAAGAAATGAGCCAAGGAATACTATGGTGAAATTTGTCTAGTCATGAATGAATCACTCTGTATGCACCATCTCTTCTTTCTATAACTCTTCACTCTCCCCCTTTCCTCGTTTTTTTCTCCCTCTGTAATTAGGGTTCCATAATGGGCCTTTAGGGCCTCAAAGTGAACTTGACATTTCTTTCTGGCAAGCTGCCATTTCAACCTAACCGTGACAACCGAATTTAGTCTCATAAGTAATCAAAATCTTAAATTTCGTCCTATATTAGCTTTAAGCTTTTTTGGACAAACCGCATAGAATAAGTTTGGGCGAAATTTACCCAAAATTAGAACAGCAACTGTCCTAATCCTTATTAACAGATAAATAAACATCTTACACTAACTTCAGATTTAAGGCCATTATTCCGTAAATAACATTTAAACTTAATGGCTGCCTTGGCAACTTGGCGCTGGCTTAATTAAACACGAATGGAACTTTGTGTGGCCCGCTCCAATGACCAAATTGAATAAGACACTTACACAAATAAACCACAAATACACAGGAGCACTATTTTGTGGTATTTTCGAAGAATTACAACTTCAGCGTAAGTGATGGTGTCTGAGGTAATTTGGCCAATCGCAGAAGTTAAAGGACAACAACCACAATTAGCCATGGCACACGCAAAGGCCTAAATTAAAGTTGACTTGCCAGCCTGCTGCTAAAACTACATCGGACCGCCGGCAATGTCTCCTTTGAGCCGTTATTTCTTAAGTTATGCTAAAAAAGGTAAAACTTTTAATTGCAAATTAAAACTAAGTAAACACTTAATGCTCAGTACAAAAGTAATTAATGTTAATTTGCCTTTGATAGCAAACTATGGTGAAATCTCTTAAACACTATCGTCCGTCCGTCCGTCCGTCCATTCATCCAACTCACAGCGCTTTAACGCTACGACCCACCGTCAACACCATCACCACCGGCATAAATTATGAAGTTGTTCTGGGCAAAACTCGTCTACCACTACTATTTTGGGTGGGGGGGAGGTAAATGTTGATGTGATTATATTTTTTCTTCCAACTCGCTTTTGAAAAAAAGAAGGAAAAACACAAAGAACTGCAGACACCCCGTGAAAGAAAAGCAGAAAAAGAAAGTGGAACTACAGACGGATGTTAAAGTGGGTTATGCACAATGGTGCAGTGATGCAACAAAGTCTTTCACACACACACACTCTCGTACAAACTCACAAATATACCTTACACTACCTCAAGTCCAAACGTATGAGAACGCCCGCCGCCGCATTCTGCATCTTCTGCTTAGTGCCTGACTTTAAGTCGAACATAGGCCACTGATGAAATGATTGGAATGGATTTCAAAACTTATGGCGCCTAATTTGAAATTCATCAAGTTTATGGACGGTTGACTTAAGTACTTTCAATCGGCTTCCTTGCACACGTTTTTCTACTTGGAACCAAGTACTTAAAATGCCTTCTATTGTGCCATGCCATGTTGGCTTCATGTAAAACTTTTTTACTTGAAGTCCCACCCCCCCCCCCCCCCCCCATTTGTGTTCTATTTTCCAGCAGGGAAATGAAGAAAACGACGAAAATTTGCTTTTATTTTATTTAAAATGCTTTTTTTTTGTTCGTCCCATAGAGTGTGGCACGCAAACTTTTCTTTTCACCGCCCTTTTGTGGCTTTTGTTGTTTTTTTTAATGTCCATTTTTTAGTACTTCACTTTTATTGTGCGGATACAGGGGGTGCACAACCACCGGCAGATGCATGACGCATCCAGTGCGTAAAAGTGGACTCTCGCCGGCCTTTAATCAGACCTTTAACGGGAGGTTAATAAAAATTGCCTCGATGATGAAGGCGTGGTACTCAATATCCATCAAATTCATTTCCAGAGGTTTTAAGACATGCATCCTGCATTATACACTTATTTAGAATGCAAGCAGGCGCTCACCACCTATCCGTACATAATAATGGAGTCTAGTAGAACACTAATTGTAGATCTTTAAGAAGGTCGACAGAGTATGGCTTCCCAATAATAACAAGTGCATCAATTAAGTTTGGCCGGGCCGAAGATTATCCGCCCTCGATCATGAACAGCATCGTCGTAGTCTGTACATTTACTAATCGCCAGTCAAGAAAACATGGAAATGTCTTTATGACACACCTTTTTACTTTATCTTATATAGTTCAAGGGAGACAATTGAGTTGGATGCCCTACTGTCATCTGTCAGCACCATCGTTCTTCTTTAAACACGTCAAGTAGCTCCAAGGATGTTTTTGAGCCACCTGCCCAAAAGATGGGAGTTGTATTCCATCTTAGACCTGATATAGGTTGTATAGAAATTGAAAAGATCAGAAAGAGTGAAATATTTCTTGCGCCGCTTTAAAAAGCCTATTGAGCGTTTCTTTCGACTTTCTTGTCTTTCCCAACGTTATACCGCCACGTCCAGAACATCAAGAGCATCTGATTATTTAACAACCCTACCACCGATAGATAATGGCGACCCAGATAGCTTGTGAGAACACAAACAACACTGCGCCTTGCGAGCATTAAAATCTACTCCATTCATTCGACCCCATTCGGAAATGGCCTTTTAATCCCGGCCAAGTGTCTTATCCATAATTCGCCTACTGCCTTCAATATCTTGAAGACTTATCCTACGGTCGAATGAATACGAATGACAGAAGTTACTGTCATCCACGAAGCAGAAGATTGGATTCACGGTCTGACCCAACAGATCGTTAATTGAAATAAGAAATAAAGAGGGAGAAATTAATGTGTTGTGTGAATGTGGTCAGTCTATGTTTGTTGGATGAGAACCCATCTACAACAGCTCTTATAGTGCGATCTTTATGAAAGCTCGATATAAATCGAGCAAAAGTGTTACCGACTTAAATGCGATTAGCTTAGCTATGAGTGCACCGTGCCAGACTCTATCAATAATAAAGGATGATTTATTCACAAATTTCACCAGCGTATTCCTTGGATAATTTCATGCAAATATCTCCATTTACGACCATGCCCGAAAATTCAAGGGGGTGAAATGGCTGGGTTTGAAAATTTTCGAATTGATCGTCGAAGGGTACTAGGGTAAAATTGCTAAGTTCTGAATTTATGTATAGTATGATCCTCACAACCATATTATGATCCCTTAAACAATAGTATGATTCCACTCAACCATACTATAATGTCCAAAATTGTTTATTAGGATTGTATTTTTTATTAGGACAATAGAGATTTTTATTCATTTACGACTGGACAAATTTCACCAGCTTATTCTTTAGCTTATTTCCTGAAAATATTTCCCTCTCTGACCATGCCCGAAAATTTTTGGATTGGTGGTCGGAGGTTACTAAGGTAAAGAGTTCTTTAAAGATAGCCCTACCTCTTACCTTTCCAAAATTACCTAAACGAAGCCCAGAGTTCCTACCGTTCTAGAATTATGGCTATTTGAGTATTTGACTCAAAAATCCGACCACTGGTGCAAAACTTTGCAATTTTACCCTAGTACCCTCCGACCACTTGTCCAAAAATTTTCAAACCACTGGCCGTACTTTCCTGAAATGAGCCAAGGAATACGCGGGTGAAATTCGCCCAGTCGTAAATGAATCACCCTGTATAGGACGATAAAAATCTTTATTGTCCTAATAAATAAACACAATCCTTATACACAATTTTGGATATCATTGTATGGTTGAGTGGAATCATACTGTTGTTGTAGTGATTATAACATGGTTGCGTGTGAATTATACTATGATTGTGAGGATCATACTATGGTTGCTAGGATCTAATATGGTTTTGGGGGTAGTATGGTTAAGTGTGATTCATAATATGGTTGTAGGGATCATAGTATGGTTGTGTGAATCATACTATTGCTTAGGGTATTATAATATTATTGTGCCACAATCATAGACCCAACAATAGTATAAAGCTTTTCGAGTATTGCCACCCCAACCATACTTATTTTGTGCGTGCGGGGGCCGACAGACCTTGCACCAGTATCTCGTGTAGTCCTTCTCTATTAATCATCAATATCTATCATAATATTATTGTGCCACAATCATTGACCCAACAATAGTATGAAGCTTTTCGAGTATTGTCACCCCAACCATACTTATTTTGTACGTGCTGGGGCCGACAGACCTTGCACCAGTTTTCGTGTAGTCCTTCTCTATTTAACGGGAGCGGAGGGTTAAATACGCATCGTTTGCGCATAAGGGTGACCATGAAACATCGACGAACTTCACACGTCGTCAATGCCATCAAAGAAGTTATTCTTAAATAAAATCGAAACAATTTGTCAGTATTTTTTAACAAATGTAGTTATATAAGGTGATCCATCTAGAGGTATTTTTTCAGAACAAGAAAAAAATATAAAAATTCAAATCAAGTGTGGAATCTTTATTGGTAATTTGAAAGGACATTTTATGGCATTTATTTTTTGAATATAATTTCTTTCAAATGTTGGCCGCAACTACGCTTCAGAGTTTCCATTCTGAGAGTGCAATTTTGGATGACTCGTTCGAGCATTTCGACCGGTATGACTTTAATGACACGCGTATTGTTGGCTTCCAATATATGAATCGTAGCTGGTTTGTCAGCATAGACTTTATACTTCACGTAACCCCAAAGAAAAATGTCTAAAGGTGCGATATCACTCGATCTAGGCGGTCAACTCACCTCTCCAAAAATTGAAATTGGCAGCTTTTCGAAATGACCTCTCAATAGATCCATTGTTTGAGCAGCTGTATGTCAAGTGGAACCGTCCTGTTGAAACCAAGTGTCGTCAAGATTACGGGCTTTAATTTCAGGTAGCATAAAGATCGATATCATGGCGTGATAGCGGGCACCATTCACAGTTACGTTCCGGCCATCATTATTTTTTAAAAAATATGCACTGATGATTCCACCAGCTTATAAACCGAACCAAACAGTGGTTTTCTCTGGGTATAATGGCACCTCTTGAACCTCTTCTTGTCGCTCTTCAGCCCAAATGTGGCAATTTGGTTTATTGACTTTGCCGTTGAGCCAGAAATGGGCCTCATCACTTTACAAAATTTTGATCGAAAACAGCGGATCTTCCCGTTTCTCACCGAACGCTCATTTCCATAATACAGTTGTCAACATTTGAAGGAAATTATTTTCAAAAAATAAACGCTGTAATATGTCCTTTCAAATTACCAATAAAGATTTCACACTTTAATTGAATTTTTTTATTTTTTTGTTCCGAAAAAATACCTCTAGATGGATCACCCTTTACTTATATATATTGTTTGTGTTGACTTCAGAAACGTCATGGGCTACTGACTTTTGCGCCACCTTGTATGCTCTCAATTCTAGGGAGAACGCTATAAAATACCCTACAAACACTAGCCCCCGATAGTGTAGTTTTTCATTCTCTTAAACATACTCGTACATACAGGGTGGCCCAAATGAGACACGTATAACTCTTGTAATAACGGTTTTTTTTTAAATAATTTATTTTTATATGTTAAATACATTTTAAGGAAATTTAACGTGACTATGTGTGAAATATGACATCAGATAAATGACCACCATTTTGCTCGATACAGGTATTGGCTCTTTTTAGCGACAAGTTGCTGCACAGCTCCCACGTTCTCTTCAGTACGAATATTTCGATGAGCACCTCTTCCTGGACGGTCGGCAACTGAACCCAGTTCCTCAAAACGGCGAACTAAACGTGTAATCATGGAAGATGTGGGCGCTGATCTTACGTTAAAAAAACGGCGATAATTTCGCTGCGTCAGAACAATTGATCGTTGAGAAAAATAATAAAAATCGATAATTTTAATGCGTTGTTGTGGACTGTACGTATTCATTTTAAATTTCCAAGAGTTCAGTTATAATCTGCAAAAAGAAAAAATAAATTATGTTAAAAAATATAAAAAGTTATTTGTGTTTCACATTAGCTGGTCTTATTTGGGCCACCCGTTATAAACAAACAAAAGTGATTACCACATGAGGGACTGCCCTAAATATGCCGAATACAAACAGGCCTACTTGCATAGCACAAATTCCAAAGATAAGCATTTCGCCTGTACAAACGAGCTTATGTCAATGTCTGGCCGGTGTATGAATACACAAGCCCATTCACCGGTTATCTCATAAATATTACGCCATTATCATTTTTCAGGTCATCAGCAAAAGCTCTCCAACTCTACCCCACCAAACCTGATTACCGAACATCTTTGATATCTGAAATCGTATAAAGAAACCAGAACAAACTGGAATAGAGGACATCATGGATGGCATCGCAACGGTTGCCACTGCGCTGCTGTTGCCTTAAGCCGCTTGAATGTTTTATAGGTGCAAGTGAAGCAAAATGACCACAACTTTTTGTACCCCCACCAACTTAAACACAAAATGAAACGAACATGCACAGCAAAAATAAGTAAAATCGTTATTGAATTCAACCACGTCGAATCATATGTACCCTACATCATTAAGCAAATATTCAAGAAAGTGTTTTGTTTCGAGGTAACTTTAGTCCTTTAAAGAGGAACTGCGTCTAGTTTCCAATTCTACAAAGCTTATCGTCGTGGTTTATCTTAGTGTCCTACTCTCAAAGAACAGATCTGTTGCCACAACCGAATTATTTTCCAACCGAATGTTGGCGGTTGCAAGTACTATCCATGTATTTTATTGGCCACACGGCAATTTTTATAAGTGGGGACTGACTGTATCAGTTGAGGAGACAACAATCACCCTAACCAATTAGGGTGATTGTTGTAACAGAATCTGTACAAGTATTCTTTGCTGCTATAGATTATTGGCTATAAAAACTCTTTAAATTCGGACCAACTAATGGTTAAATTTTTTGTATTCGGTTATCCTGTCGAAATAGGATCGACGCATGCGCCCAAAAATTATTTTTAGCGAATTGAAATGAATTCTGTTGGTTTTTACTTTTAAATCTAATAAAGTTAGTATATACAACTAAAACGATTTATGCATTAAAATGGAATAGAGGGTTTAAAACAAAAAATAGTTCTACGAAAACATACTTCACGCAGAAAAAAAGTATGGTTGTGGTGACAATATTCGAAGAGGATAATACTATTGTTGGGTATATGGTTGTGGAACAACAATATTATGATCCTCACAACAATAGTATGATTCAAATACAACCTTACCATGATTCTCACAACAATAATATGATTCACACATAACCATACTATGATCCCCATGACCATAGTATGATTCACACTCAACCATACTATGATCTCCACAACCATAGTATGATCCTCACAACCATAGTATGTTTCACATACAATCATAGTATGATCCTCACAACCATAATATGATTCAAACGCAACCATGTTATGATCCCTACAACCATAGTATACAACTATGATCCCCATAACCATAGTATGATTCACACTCAACCATACTATGATCTCCACAACCATAGTATGATCCTCACAACCATAGTATGTTTCACATACAATCATAGTATGATCCTCACAACCATAATATGATTCAAACGCAACCATGCTATGATCCCTACATCCATAGTATGATCACACACAATTTTACTTTGATCGCCAATATAATTTATTAGAATTTGATTAAATTGTCGACAATAGAATTGAAGTATAAAAATTATTAAAAAAATACATTAAATTCAAAATAATAGGAGTGAAACGTAAGCGTTTTTATTAAAAATATTTCAGTTAAACAAAGCCAAAGCAGCTTGTTTAAAAAATTTTAATATCGATATAAAAGTACTATTATTGCATTAGATCCGTACCAATAACATTTGTTCTTAAAAGCATATTTAAATGAAGAAAAATTACAATCATACAGTATGATTGCCGTAATCATATTATTATTAACATAAAACGCAAAACACAATACTTTTGTCGCACCAACCATATTTATACTGTTGCTATAAGCATATTTTCATTTCTAAATTTGGCAATAATACTATTGTTACATTTCAACAATATTAATATACTATTGTCAAAACTAAATTCAGTTGACAATGCTACGAACATACTTCTATTGCGGAGAACATATTATTATTGCCGTGACCATGTAGTAACCATGTTTTTTCTCTGCGTGCTCATACGATTCCACTGAAGGCATATTATCAAGAAAATTCGGTAAAACGAAGGAATATTTACTACTTATTTGCTTATTTCATAAGGTAAAGCATTGCAAAATCAAAATTTCCCTGGCCCATTAAAAATAAATGGGACCTAACTGGGCCGTCCTTTTGGGAATTTTCTATAAACATTCATTTCTAGACTAAATTATTCACCCCCCGAGAAAGTCCTAACTTTTATTGCATAGTGTAATATGTTGCAACAGCGAACTAAAAAGGGTTCGGTTACTACATATAATTTATTTGTTGCCACCACCAATTATGGTTAACAAAGTAACATGTACTTCATAAATAATCACCAGTTGTGGCAACTAATTGTTTTACTGAATTCGGTTTTCATAACTGTCTTATTGGCTGTAATAATAGTTATATTATTGTAGCTACCATCTTACAGTAAACCGAACCATGTAACCATCGGTACGATGCAATGTTGATCATTGGAAGAGAAAGTATATTTATACAACCGAATTTTGGTAGTTTGGAACGATTTCTGTGTGTAGCTTAAATAGTTTGACACATACGGGCAAATATGGCTAGATGGACAGATGTACCTTAGACCGGTCCTTATTTCTTTTTTTTCGAATTCGTATGACGGCAAGCGCTAAAACCATTTTATTTGATCCTAAAAATGCACAAAAAAACTTTGAGCTTGATTGGACAATTTTAGCCGTTCATGTCAAGATAACTTAAAAGAAGCTCATAACAGACGCCACTACAAAGAATTATTACAATTAATTGTCAGTTTTCTTGGTGGTATGGTGCCGAATTTTAACACCTTTCGTATACCGGGTGCAACTTCTCAAGCTCGATGAATGTCAAAATCTATTTATGCACTTAAAATGTATTTGTTTCGCAATGAATTCAATATGACCAAACAAGAGTTAAATGGTATACGAGTACGTAGTGTCTGTCTGTTTATAGTTCGTATTTATGTAAAGCCTGGTTTGGATGCACTAAAGCAATTGAAGCATCAAATCAAGACCTAAACTTAATTAAAAATATTATAGCTTATCCTAAAATGGGTACAGCTCTTGCTTTGCTACAAAAAAATAAGCAATCATTTGTGGTATTTGTCGGAAGAAGCAGACGATCCTAATGTAAGTGTTGCAATCAAAAAATAAATGTTTAATGGCAATTAATATTATAGCAAATGCAGAAAAATGCAAGCGAATAATAAATAATCCAACAAATATCGACACTTTTGCGCAAAAAGATTTAAGCGTTTTTGTAAATTCCAATACACACGCGCTCTTTGATCGCTTAGAAATTTCAAAAGAATTTTTGCAAGTCGATCCGTCGGATTGGAATGAAAGATTTGACTACGCTCAGGGATCACAAATTTGTAAAAACTTATCTGTAGTGAATGATGCAGCTGAAAGAGGCCCCAAATTCATTACGGATTATAATAATCAATTAACCCACAATGAAAAGGAGAAACAATTCACTTTTCAAGTGGTTAAAAAATATAACATGAATTATCCCACTTTTAAAAAGACTTCACTATTCAATTAATATAATATTAATGTGACTATGAGTATGTAATTAAAAAAATATTTCAGTTTATTCTTAATTTTCAAATAAATGTAAATAAAATAAAAAAAATATTTTTTTTTTGTCTTGTTTCTCATAATAAAAACAAAAAGGTGCTCGGGGCACGGCGAAAAATTATCCAATCGTAAATTTGTCCATAAAAAAAGGACCGGTCTAATGTTCCTAGACTTTTAAGACTATCAATAATATATATGTGACGCGCAAAATAGAAAGGGACCTAAGGTTAAAAACCAGTTTTGTTCAGGAGAGCCATTTTAAAGATTAGGTCCCTTTCTATTTGCACTTAGAATCGTCAACTTCACTTTCATAAAACGCGCATATCTTTGGGAGGGAACACTTTTGGGGCATGGGATTGATCTCATTCGATGCTCAGATGTTGTCCACATCAAAAAAAAAGA
This sequence comes from Hydrotaea diabolus, assembly GCA_963513945.1. Taxonomy (NCBI): domain Eukaryota; kingdom Metazoa; phylum Arthropoda; class Insecta; order Diptera; family Muscidae; genus Hydrotaea; species Hydrotaea diabolus. Next base: position 160,352,986 of record OY740716.1, read on the forward strand.
CAAAAAAATGAAAATTAATTTTTTTTACCCTTAGGTCCCTTTCTCTATGCGCTGTCACATATATGCTTTATAGTTGTCTGCGATAAATATTTCCTGCTGATGCAAACGGTATGACAAGTTTAACATACACTCCAGCCTGCGGTAGATTGTATAAAAAGAAACAGCAACGAATCAAATTGAGGTTCTTTAAACACAACCTCATTTTAAAGGCTCATGTTTTCTGTGCTCTGTGTTTTTTCCATTTTCTTTTTTGTTATCCTGGCATTCATGGTGGCCCTTTCCTTATGCAGGGAAGGCGAAGGAGGAAAGTAGTATCATGGATTTTGTGTTATTTTATGAGTTTACTTTAACTTTTGCTACTTTCAACCATATTTAGTTATACTTAATAGACTTTAATAGCAAAATTGTGGGTTAGCCATATTTCACATGTAAGCCGTTTCTTAGTTTTTATTTTGAACAATTCAAAATGTGCTAATATTTCGTTTTTAATTTTTATGAAAATTAAAAAAAAACTTGCCGAAAAAAAAGCGATCAAACCAACCAACACAGCAATTATTTTAAATGCTCATTTTCGTCCGAATAGAAAGAAACATTTGCAATTGTGATTCTAATTTCTCTATGGCACGTGCAATTTCCTCAAGGCGAATTGCATGTTTGCGGATAACGTGTTTTTGGTGTGGCATCCACATGAACTTACTTGTTTTACTTTCGAGTGCATGTTCCAGTGTCATTAGATACTCCCATCCATAAACCCACAGATGCATTTATGGCAGTTGCCACATGCAGCAGCATATGTTGCATTTAGGAAATGTATGCAATTATTTCATTACTAGGGTATTTTGAAAGTTCATATTTTTCATTTCTTTTAGGGATGGGCAAAATATTTTTTCAGGGGACTGAAGAAGACATGAAACGTTTTTTGGTCTTTTACTGGTGGAAAACGTATTCAATAGCTAAGGATGCCGTTTAAATAGGTGATCGGGGTCAATCCTGGCAAATACCAAGAAATTTCGACCGGGAGATTTACCACAGGCTCTGATTACCATTTTCCAAAGAAAGAGTAAAATAGTAAAAAATAAGTGAAGTGGGACTGACTGTGAGGTACGCTACCCCACTCTTTTATTCAAAAATTGTCTGGACTTTGAAGAAGGTCGGACTTAATATGTAACTTATACAACGGAAGGGACATATGTATTTCGTTGGCGCTATATGAAACACAATTCCACCAAAACCTTCACCGTCCACGCAGAAAAAAAGTGTGGTTCGGGTGACAATATTCGAAGAGGACCATACTATTGTTGGGTATATGATTGTGGCACAACAATATTATGATCATCACAACAATAGTATGGTTCAGACACAACCAAAGTATGATCCCCACAACAATATTATGGTTCTCACAACAATAGAATTATTCACACAGAACCATACTATGGTCCCCACAACCATATTGTTATGCACGTTCAACCACACTATGATCCCCACCACCAAATTATGATTCTCATAACCATTGCATGTTTAACATTCAACCATACTATGATCCCCAAACTTTTTGTAAGGATTGGGTTAAGTCACTTTTCAACTATAGAGATTTTGATTATGTCAATTATGAAAAATACATTAAACTCTTAATAATAGGAGTGTCTTCGAATTTTTTTTTTTATTAAATATATATCAGTTAAACGAGTACTTATCGAAAGTAGTTTATTTGAAAAAAATTAATTTACTTAAAAGTATAAAACTATAAAAGTACTATTCTTGCGTAAGATTCGTAACAATAACATTGTCAAATTAAAAAAAATACGATTTTGCTGGTATGATTGCCGTAATCATATTATTGTTACCAAGAAACCCAATAAAAACAATACTTTTGTTGCATCAACCATATTTATATTGTTGCTACAACCATATTTTCTTTTTTAGATTTGCAACAATACTATTGTTACATTTTAACAATAATATTATATCCGCAATCATACTATTGTCAAAACAAAATTTAAAAAACAATACTATGGTTACGATGACCATACTTTTATTGCAGAGAACATACTATTGTTGCCGTGTAGTAACCATATCTTTTCTCTGCGTGTATGATTCATGTGAGTCAAATTAAACTTTAAAACAATTTTGTATGGCGGCAGGACTTTACTTAAGAAAGGTCGTTTATGTATGGGTTAATCATCCAGTAAGGAATTATGTTACACATTTGCAAAGTATCTCATGGCTGAGCTAAAAGCTGCTAGACATTACTTATAGATAGTTTTCTGCTAGAAGTGCCAATCCCGGGCTTCCAGCCAGAAAATCCATGCATATTTCAAGTCACCGAATTTGGGAAGATTTTCGAATATGGATTTGCAAAACATTTTCAAGCTACGATTAAACCTATAACTTTGCTGTCGAGTAGAAATGGCAAAGCTCGGGATTCCAATGTGATAAATATCTTGCGAGATTTTCAAGTTTCAGTAAATGGGATTATTTGTCTTCGTATTGGGAGATTTTTGGTTTAATAAAATGCAAAAATTCTTGAAGTGCTGTAAAATGACTTTATATAGCAGACGACTAGAGATACCAGTAAAAAAGCACTGTAGCGGAAATCCTGTTCAATTTGATGGATTTCAAATCCTAGTAACTCTGATTGGAATCATCTTTTCTATTATGAGATCAATTTTGATAGCATAATTGATCAAGTGTCTATAAATACTAAGTTTTTCTGAGATTCAAATCTCTACGACCGATATTAAATTCATTGATATTCCGGGTTTTCTGGGAGTCTAATATGCAATACCAGCTTTCTGAGGAAGGTTGTCACGGACCTGTAATCGCAATAAAAGCAGTGTGCAGCAACGAAAATTATTGTCCCTTTGCCATTTTGTAAAAAAAAACTTGTCTTCTATTAAAATGTAGATGCAAAAGATCTCGAGCCGGTTAATCCCTGTTCGATGTCTGAAAACCATTCAAGTCTAGATAATACAATTAGGTAGCTGACGCCTAAAGATAACACAACAGAAATCTATAATTTAAAAATACCGGACTATTTTTAGTATTATACAGACTCTGTTCCTAAAATTTTCCTTTAAATTTACAATATTTTTTCAATCCAAATTTTTAAAGCTACGCGTAGTCGATTTACAAGCTATTTAATAGCTTGGGATATTAAATCTCTGAGAGCTCGAATTTTTCGGCGGCTTTCCGTGTTATTTTGGGGCCATATAGGGCTAGGCAATTGAAGTGTTACACGCAGAGAAAAGATATGGTTACACTATGGTCACCGCAACAATAATATGTTCTCTGCAGTAAAAGTATGGTCGTCGCAACCATAGTATTGTTTTTTGAATTTCATTTTGACAATAGTATGATTGCGGCAATATTAATATTGTTGAAATGTAACAAAAGCATTGTTGCCAAATTAAAAAAAGGAAAATATAGTTGTAACAACAATATAAATATGGTTGGTGAGACAAAAATATTGTTTCATGGGTTTTATGTGAACAATAACATGATTACGGCAATCATACAGGCAAAGTCGTAATTTATTTTTAATTTAACAATGTTATTTTTACGATTCTTACGCAATAATAGTAATAAAAATTATATTTTTTTTAAAAAAAACTACGGATTAGCATTACTAAAATATTTTTAATAAATGATTTTTTTTTACTGTTAAATAAATCACTCCTATGAATACATAACTTACTTAATAAAATTCTTTATTGTTGAATAACAACGTATCCCAGTCTATACAAACAATTTTGTCGATCATAGTATGGTTGTGCGTAAGTCATACTATGGTTTGAGGATCATACTATGGTTGTACGTTAAACAACCTATGGTTATGAGGATCATAATATGGTTGTGGCGATCATAGTATGGTTGAATGTGAATAATAATATGGTTGTGGGGATCATAGTATGGTTGTGTGTGAATGATTCTTTTGTTGTGAGGACCATAATATTGTTATGGGGATCATAGTATGGTTGTGTGTGAACCATACTATTGTTGTGATAATATTGTTGTGCCACATCCGTATAACCAACAATAGTATGGTGCTCTTCGAATATTGTTACCCCAACCATACTTTTTTTTCTGCGTGTACCAACTTCAATTGTAGTGTTACCAAATTCACGTTGACAATACAGACAAAACGATAATGCCAGCTATGTTAACTTTATACCAATGGCAGCTATTTATATTGTTTACAAGCTTCAACATGCAAAATAATCTGTTTGCCTAACTGAGCGCACTGGCGAAAATTTGAGCCTACATAAGGCCCATCCATCTCAAGAAATGGTCTGGGCAGCTATGACCACGGACGCTGTCCAATTGTTTTCATCGAGAATGGTCTTAAAGTCCATGCGAGTTTTTATGGGGATAATGATTTGCAAACACTTTCTGTTGTTTGAATCAATAAAAAAATAATTCAAAAGGGTTCTGGTTTGTATTATGGTATCAGCATTTGCAACAATCTACTACACGCAGAGAAAAGATATGGTTACACTATGGTCACCACAACAATATTATGTTCTCTACAATAAAAGCATGGTCGTCGCAACCATAGTATTGTTTTATGAATTTCATTTTGACAACAGTATGATTGCGACAATATTACTATTGTTGAAATGTAACAATAGTATTATTGCCAAAACTAGAAATGAAAATATGGTTGTAGCAACCATATAAACATGATTGGTGCAACAAAAGTATTGTTGTTTAAAAATTTCGTTAACAATAATATGATTACGGCAATCATACAGTATGGTTGCGACTATGAACATAACAAAACGGGTTTTATAAAGCATACACGTATGTGTGTGCGTATGTTTTTTTGATATACAAAAAAACACATACACACGATGAATGGCTGTTGTCCATTAAAAAAACAACAACAATCGGAAGGTAGTTCGAGGGATTTTTATTGTTTTCTTTGTTCGGTGAAATACTCTACAGCCGACTGGTTCTCGTTTATTTAAAATCTGACTGCACTTAAGTATATAACCATTGATCATGGTTTAATCACATTCGTTACTTGGGTCTACGGATGGTGAAGTAGCATTCACCCCTGCTGGGAACTAAAAGTATTTTCAACTGCGGTCGGAATACTTATATGTGACGCGCAAAATAGAAAGGGACCTAAGGCTAAAAACCAGTTTTGTTTAGGAGAGCCATTTTAAAGATTAGGTTCCTTTCTATTTGCGCTTAGAATCGTCGACTTCACTTTCATAAAACGCGCATATCTCTGGGAGGGAACACTTTTGGGACATGGGATCGGTCTCATTCGATGCTCAGATGTTGTCCACATCAAAAAAAGAAAAAAAAATGAAAATTGATTTTTTTACCCTTAGGTCCCTTTCTATATGCGCTGTCAGATGTATATTTTTATTTCTTGAATGAAATGTTCAATAAAAACATGGCCTTAAACTTGGCTATGAACTAATTGTAATGAAATTTAAAATAACTTGCCTGATTATTTTTGAATAACCACATTACCCAATCCTTATGAATAATTATGAGGATCATAGTATGGTTGAGTGAATCATACTATGGTTGCGGGGTAATAGTATGGTTGTGTGTCAATCATACTATGGTTTTGAGGATCATAATATTGTTGTATGAGAAAAATACTATGGTTGTGAGGATCATAATATGGTTTTGGGGATCATAGTAAGGTTGAGTGTGAATTATACTATTGTTGTGAGGATCATAGTATGATTGTTGAATTCATAGTATGGTTGAGTGTGAATCATACTATGGTTGTGGGGATCATAGTATGGTTATGTGTGAATCATACTATTGTTGTGAGGATTATAATAATGTTGTGTCACAACCATATACCCAACAATAGTATGATCCACTTCGAATATTGTCACCCTAACCATGCTTTTTTTCTGCGTGTATAAATTCAAACACAGGTCTTCTAATACAAAATACTCGAGATTTGGGATTTCCTAACTTAGTAACTCAGAATTATTCTTCTACATTGCTTGGATTCTCAAATCTCCAACCAGCTACTTTTCTGTATAGATTTGTATACTCTTCCATTTTGCAAAGCAACTGATATCCTATTCCGTGATTCCTAAAGCAGAAATTGCTGAATTTAATAATTCATGAACCCGAAATTTGTTCTTCATCATTAACACAGCTTATGACTTTTGTCACGTTCAACCAAAAAAAACATGACTTTTGTCACGTTCAACCAAAAAAAAAACCATCCATATTATAAGTCTTCTCCCCAAACTACGATGGCATGTTAATAATTCCGTGTCATTTCGAATAAAACACAATTAATTTGTAAAAAAAATATTTTTCAACATAATCTCCATTTAGCTCAATCTTTGTACCCCATTCAAAAAATAGGATTTTTCGAGGTCGATAAAATATATAGGCATTTTTTTGATTAATAAATTCATCGTTAAACCTGAATCTTTTTCCTCCAAGCCATTTTTTTAGGTTTGGAAATAGGAAATATGTAGTCACTTGGGGCTAAATCCAGAGAATATGGCAGATGAGGTACCAATTCGTAACCCAATACATGGAATTTACCATCGTAATTGTCTTGGTGTAGGTATTTAGTAAAGGATTTTGATATTAACCGCAGAAACTAAAAAAATCTTGTTCAATTAGAGCAACACAAAACACTTACAAGTTCTTCTGCCTAAAATAAACCAAATGTATCTGCCATCGTATGGCTTTTGAAGATTTCATTTCTAACTTTTTATACGTTTTTTTAAATTTTATCAAACTTTCGCAAATCACTGACCTTAAGATTATTTATAAACTCGTTTTGTCGCTTTTCTCAGCAACACACTTAAGAAATTCGAGGAAAAATCTTAAAAAAAGCCACAAGAACGATAAGGATTTTATCGTTGATTTTTTTATTTTGTTTTTGTTCTTGTACTAGTAACAAATTAACATTAAACATAGGGGAAGTCATTAAAAATTACTAATGCCACACATTTACAAACTTATTTACACCCATACATACATGCATATGCATATTATTTAAATAAGTGTGCAACACGCAATTTTCCTTGACTTGTGAGGCACGCGTACAGGCAAACTCACATACACCCATAAAAGAGCCAGTACGTATTCCCTGCCAACATTTTCTATCGCGGAAGTGACTAAGATGTAGCGCTAGGAAGTTAAAACTCATCGTCTGCGATACCATTTTCTTATCGCACAAGTGTCTTCCGTATCGAGAAGTTGTTACTCCCGGAGTTAACTTCCTGAAGTCACTTCTTCGTAACTAGAAGGTTTCACTTCTTAGTGCCTTCTTAGAAGTTACTTTTGATTCTATTTTTATTTCGCGGTCACTGCGACTTCGGCAGAAGTGTATAACGTTGTTAAATATATCCATAACGGCACATGTGATTTTCGGCTGGTTTTGTAAACAACAAACAATCTTCCAATTGTCGTCTGGATGATTTAAAGACGACTGTAATGTTAGTTGTTCTTGTAAAATACAAACTATCTTCCAATTATCGTCTGGAGGTGACTAAAGAGTAACGCATATGACGATGGACGATGAAAGAAACTTCCAAATGTTGGGAGGATTTATACATTAGGGTGTATATGTTTATGCATATTCAGAGTTGCAGTTAAAAACGATTTTTGAGGTTCCATGTTTCGCACAGTATTTGGAAAATAAAATAATTTGGAGATCGGTCTCTAACTTCTGTTATGTATTTTTGATTTTCATGTTTCCAAAACTAGGATTATTTATCTAGGTATTTTGGGATTTTTGGTATAATAAAATGCAAGACTTCTTGAATTGTTGCGTAATGACTTTAGATTGCGGACGACTAGAGATACAAGTGGGAAATCACTGAATTGGAAATCCTATTTAATTTCATGGATTTCAAATCTTAGTGGCTCGGAATAGGATATTTTTTTCTGTTATGAAATCAATCAATTACATATAAATATCTCGTTTTGGAAATATTACAAATCTCAGAGACTGGCATTAGTTTCTTTATTCTATCATTATCCGCCATTTTTGGGCTTCTAATACGCAAAACGCGTTCAAGTTTAGAAAATACAATTAGATAGCTGATGACTAGTGATACCATGTCAAAAACCTACAATTTGACCATACCGAATTATTTCAGGATTTTTTCCTTCAAAATTTGTAAAGCAACACGTAGTCGAGATCAGTTTCTAATTTCTGTTGTGTTTGTCGTAGATCCGTGAAATTTCACACGGCCGTTTGTAAGATGCTTTTGAGTTTACAGAAACATTTGTAGACCCCTAGTGAAAAAACTTAAAATGTCGTTAATGAGTGAAAAGCTCGTTGTTACCCATCTAGGAGTTATAACGGGAAAAACTCATCTCTCAAAAATATATTGCCCTAGATTCACCCGGTGTAATTCCATAGAATGTAAAACCATTGAACAGCCGCTTACCATAAATTGGATTTTTTTAATGAACGAGATGTCATAAATGCTTTCCCCTTACTGTGTCGTAAAATGTAAAAATTTATTGTTGAAATAAGGGCAAGTAATAAATGCATTATTGGGATAACAATATTTAGGATGCTCTTAAAATAAACTAAATATTTATGAGTATAATTATTATTGCATATAAATAAATAAAAATAGTTTTTCTATAACTCTTAATAAAAACAGTGTTTTTATTCCTGAGGTGGACATACTGTGGGTTTTATATGGGGCGTCAATCTAGAGATATTTTTTTAATAGGGGTTTTTCACAGATTATGCGTAAGTTGTGGTAAACTTTATTTTTTTCTTTTAAGTATTGTATATCATTTCATCATGGAAAGACTTGCACCGCAACTACTTCTCTAAATTGTGCAACTGTCTTATGGAAATGAGCGTTCGGCGAGAAACGTTGTTCGACCAAAATCTTGTTCATTGATAAGGCCCATTTCTGGCTCAACAGCAACGTCGATAAACAAAATTGTCGCATTTAGGCAGAAAAGCAACTAGACGAGGTTCAAGATGTGCCTTTATACCAAGAGAAAACCACGGTTTGCTGTGGTTTATGGGCTGGTGTAATTATCAGTCCATATTTGTTCAAAAATGATGATGGCCGTGACGTAACCGTGAATGGTGGTCGCTATCTCATAATGATATCGGATTTTTTTCTACCTGAAACTAAGGCTCGTAATCTTGACGACATTTGGTGGCCGGTGCCACTTGCCACATACAGCTGCTCAAACAATGAGAGGTAATTTCGAAGAAGACAGCAAATCTCACTTTTTGGCCGATGAGTTGTCCGCCTAGATAGTGTGATATCACACCTTTTGACTTTTTTCTTTGGGGATACGTAAAGTCCAAAGTCTATTCTGACAAACCAGCTACGATTCAGGTTTTGGATGCCAACATTAGTTGCTGTTTGTACACCTTTTGACTTTTTTCTTTGGGGATACGTAAAGTCCAAAGTCTATGCTGACAGACCAGCTACGATTCAGGTTTTGGATGCCAACATTAGTTGCTGTATGTATATCTGGCCCAGGCAACACTAAGTGTTGCCTGTCGCCGTCTGATCATCATTATTTATTAGCATAAACGTCCTCAAAACGTTTTGACGTACGACCGTCATTTGTGTTGTGACTTGAACAAATCAATTTGGCAAAAAAATTAGATTAACTCGTGAACATTTTCTTGCGATCATTTTTCACAACTTTCGCCGTGGATTATCATGACAAGAGTGCATCCATGAACTTAAATCTTTGTATGGCGATGAAGGACCCTCCTATAGCACTGTGAAAAACTGGTTAATAATGTAATCGTGGTCGACGCTCGCTCAAAGACGAAGGTCGTCCAAAAACGGCCGTTGTGCCAGAAAACATTGAAGCCGTGCGTGAACTGATAAAGCAAGATCGTCATGTGACATACCGTGAGATACAGGCATCCTTGGGCTTTTGACAATTGGTTTGAGCGCATGCAGAAGTGTATAAATCATGCTGGGAAGACTTTGAAAAACAATAAAACCATTTTTGATGATAAATATTCGCATTTTCATTATTAGGCCAGAAATATATATAGCAGTCCTCGTACGCGTGTCACTAACGTCATACCGAGCTTTTCGGACGGACACCCTAAGGCATAGTTACGCCCAACATTTGAAGGAATTTTTTTCAAAAAATTATTGGCATAAAATGTCCTTTCAAATGAGCAATTAAGATTCCACAATTGATTTGAATTTCTGTATTTGTTTTTATTTGGAAAAAATACCTCTAGATTGATCACCCGATATTATCGAGGGTATGAAATTTTAGTTAGGCATGCAAACATACCGTTGGAAAAAAATCAAAATAGTGCATTTGAAATGCTAAAAATTGAAAAACGTTGTTTTAAGTTGCAAATCATGCTTTTGATAGGTAAACAGGGAGCATCCCACTATGAGACCATAAAACTCTTAAAGAAAACTATCTAAGCTTTCTTTTAAGCAAATTAAGGGCCTTTTTCGAAAGAAAAAATAAAAATATTTTGATTTTGTAAAGAAAAGAGATTTTTTTTTTAATTTTTTCTAAAAAGATTTAATAAAAATCTATCTTAAATACTCTGGACAAATTTTGCTAGGAACAATAGGTAATAATTTACATGGCAGCGATAAAAAACACATGTAAGCGCCTTTAACCCAGAGAGTCCTTGACCGATCTAGTTTGTGTCTAACTACTATCCAGTAGGACTAACCTTGGAACAAGTTTCATCCCGATCGGAAGGCATCCATTCCAAACGTTGGTCACTTGACATGAAATAACCCAAATATAGATTACCATGAACATAATTTGCAGATGAAAATGTAAAAAATTCAAACTAAATTGTCCTATGACTTACAAGCTATCTTGTCGGGCCTAACGTATAAAAATTTGTAAGTTCTTCAATAGGATTTGGTACGAGTATGTATAAAAATCTATTCTCCTAAAATACGTACATGAACGCTTTCTTCTCACAAAATAAAATTTGTTCGTTTTCAAGAAAACACTATCCTTATTTGATATTAAACAAAATGTTTTTCAGTACATCCTAGTATGCGTGGCTGAGCCAATGTTTGTAAGCAAAGACGCATATATGCATTTTGTGTTGCTCCTTGTAAACATTAGGGTACAATTTAGTTGGATATGTGTGTCTGCGTGTGTGTGTGTGTGTTCGACCAAAGGCACCATTTAATTATAAACTCTCTTTCAAGCTACATTTATTATATTTAACATATTTTTTTTTAAAGGGTGTGTACTTGTAGTAGGTTCTTGTCGTCGTTGACATTTTTACTTGAACCGGAAACTTGTATGTTGTGCCATCTCTGCCTACCGGATGTTTGGGGCCGATCTACATGCATACTTTGCAGATTTTTATTAAAATATTGCAAACAGACGGACTTGTATTTATTATAATATTTTGGACTTTATAAATTATGCAAAGGCAATTTTAATTGAACATGTTGGTATAATAAATTTAATTAGAATTTTTGGGAAGACGTTGGTTTTAGGTTATAAAGGGTGTCCCAAGAAGAACGCAATTTTTAAATCTGGCAACATTCGAAGTGTCATTGTTTGACATTTGAACAATTGTTATTGTTTGTTAGTAGAAGGTACGAGGTTAGTAAAAATGGAGCGCTACACGAATGAACAACGCATTCTCATTGTGAAATTGTTTTACCAAAATGGTGAAAGTTTTGCGGCTACAGTTCGCAAATTGCGATCAATTTGGGGTCACAATAATGCTCCAAAAGAGTCAACTGTAAAGAGATTAATGGATAAATTTGCCGAAACTGGGTCTGTTAGTGATGTAAAGACAACAACGCGCCATCGACCAGGTCGATCGACCGAAAATGTCGCAGCTGTACGTGATGATGTCGCTCAAACTCCATCCACCTCAATTCGACACCGAGCTCAGCAAATTGGTGTCTCCAAATCCACTTTGCAGCGAATTTTGACGAAAGATTTGCATCTTCATGCATACAAAATTCAATTGACTCAGGAACTGAAGCCAGCTGACCATGGACAGCGAAGGGAGTTCGTTAATTGGGTATTGGAGAGACAACATGAAAATGCTGATTTTGCCGATAAAATCATCTTCAGTGACGAGGCCCATTTTCATCTTGATGGCTTCGTCAATAGGCAGAAGTGTCGCATTTGGGGTGCGGAAAATCCTCGAGTGATTCACGAGAAGCAAATGCATCCTCAACGTGTCACTGTGTGGTGTGGTTTTTGGGCTGGAGGAATCATTGGACCTTTTTTTTATGAAAATGAGGCAGGTCAAGCGCAAACAGTCAATGGTGCTTGGTATCGTGAAATGATAACCAGTTTTTTCTCGCCTAGAATTGAAGAAATGAATGTGGAGGGCATGTGGTTCCAACAAGACGGCGCCACATGTCATACAGCCAGAGAAACAATTCAATTGCTGCATCAGTCATTTAAAAATTGCGCTCTTCTTGGGACACCCTTTATATACACGCAGAAAAAAAAGTATGGTTGTGGTGACAATATTCGAAGAGGATAATAAGAGGATAATTTAATAATAATGGGTATATGGTTGTATTGTATCATACTATGATCCTCACAACCATATTATGATCCTCACAACAATAGTATGATTCACACATAACCATACTATGATCCCCACAACCATAGTATGACTCACACTCCACCATACTATGATCTCCACAACCATAGTATGATCCTCACAACCAATGTATGTTTCACATGCAACCATTGTATGATCCTCACAACCATAGTATGATTCACACGCAACCATGTTATGATGCCTACAACCGTAGTATGATCACACTCAATTATACTATGACCTCCAATATAGTTTATTAGAATTTGTTTAAGTTGTTGACAATAGATTTGAATTATGAAAATTATTCAAAAAAAAACATTAAATTCAACGTAAGCGTTTTTATTAAAAAAAAATCAGTTAAACAAAGCCAAAGCAGCTTGTTTAAAAAATTTTAATTTCGATAAAAAAAGTACTATTATTGCATTAGATCCGTGCCAAAAACGTTTGTTCTTAAAAGCATATTTAAATGAAGAAAAATTACAATCATACAGTATGATTGCCGTAATCATATTATTGTTAACATAAAACGCAAAACACAATACTTTTGTCGCACCAAGCATATTTATATTGTTGCTATAACCATATTTTCATTTTTAAATTTGGCAATAATACTATTGTTACATTTCTACAATACTAGTGTTGCAGCAATTATACTATTGTCAAAACTAAATTCAGTTAACAATGCTATGGTTGCGACAAACATACTTTTATTGCAGAGAACATACTTTTAATGCCGTGACCATGTAGTAACCATGTTAGATTCATGGCTGCAGCTTGGCTTTCCATTTGGCGTCTCCATGACGGTGAAGTTCTTCTTCTAGGGATTCCATTCGGTGGCATTTCTAGTGACGTTGTTTGATTGTCTGCGAAGAATGTGACCGATACACTTTCACTTGTGTCTCTATGCTTCAGTTGCAATTGGCGGTTTACTTCGATTCATAAACTGCTATTGGTTATAAAATACGCATTATTCTTCAAAATTTCAGGTTTGTATCGAATATCTTAAGTTTTACTCAGTCAAAGAGGGTTCGCGAGCTCGAAACGGACTTCCGCTGACTAAAGTTTTGCCTTGTTTTTCAACACGTTTTTTTTTGTCATTTTTACAGCCAACAGCTTTTGTTTTATCGAAATCGAGTCTGTTTCGGTTACCACATTTTCAAGAATTTCGCAATCTGTTTCGGTTATCAAAAAATTACAAAGATTTTCCAATTTTGAACCGCATGGCATCGAAGACCCTATTCAGTTTAAATATTATTAATCATCGATCTACAGGGTGGAGCGCAATAATTTGCTTATTTGATAATGAAATAAAAAAATTATGAACCTTGGAATAATTTATTTTATATTTTAATTATGTTGAACAATAAGGGAATATGTAAATTACATGGTTTTAAATACTTAGTGTATCTGCCAAATGTCGACCTTCGCTATCCACACACTGCTGCATACGTTTTCTGAAGTTTTCATGAACTTTAACAAGCATGCCGACTGGTATTCTGCCAATTTAAGCCTCGATGTTGTTAATTAGGTCTTTCAAGGTGTTGGGACGGTTGATATACACCTTTGACTTCAGCTAACCCGGAGTTCACTGTTGCGGCAAGACGGTTATCGTGAAAAAAGTAAGGGTCAATGGTGCCTAATCGTAATATGGCACACCACACAGTGACACGGTCCGAATGCAGAAGTCTCTGGTGAAGTTCTCTGGAGTTTCTTTCACTCCAGTACCGCATATTTTGTTTGTTTACACTCCCAATAAGGTGAAAATGTAACTCATCAGGAAAGAACACAATTGCGTCACGGGTTATAATTCCAAGAATGTCATCACAACAGGTCCGCCGTGTCAAATAGTCCTGTGCTGACAATTGTTGGACCACGCACATTTTATACAGGTGAAAATTCAGTTCATTATGAAGAATCCGCTGGAGAGAACATCTGGAAATGCTAAGAGCAAGTGATTGCTTCCGAGCAGAGCCTTTCCGAGATTACTGCTGCTCTAACTCTCTCGATATTTTGTGGTGTTGTAATCCTTCTCTCAAGTCCCCTTCGTACACATGGCACATTCCCTGCTGTTCTCAATGAAGCTAGCTACCCAGTTTACAATTGATTGCCGTCCAGGCATACGTCCGCGTGGGGGAACAGCGAATCGTAAACATAAAGCACGCTGTACTGCAATGATCGAGTGAACATTTAAAAAATACGCTTCAACACAAAATGACCTCTCCTTACGTTTCCAATGCATGATGGCAACTGAAAGACAGACGAATGCAAATCTCCCGTCAGCCACTATAAGCCACGCACACTCTCCACTTTCTTCGACCAACAGTGCCGCCACAGCATGCAGTGCAAAAAAGCAAATTTCTGCGCTCTTCCCTATATTTTTATTGCAGAGAATATGTTATTGTTGCCGTGACCATACAGCAACCATATAATTTCTACGCATTTCCATGCGTCTGTGTGTCTGTTAAAGCACGATTGCGGTGCAACAAATTAAGCTGAAAACCTGTAATTTCGCACAATAGCAATAGATTTTACCAGTACTGTGGTTGGTCTCATGGATCCTTGTGACCCACAAAAACTGTCAGTACTGTCACTGAAGCCATAAATGTTTTTTTCCCACATCCATAGCGAATCCATGGTGGAAAGTATACATATGCTATTCGGCCTAGCCGAACATAATGCCATCTTTACGTGTTTCGTTCTGTCATGTATTAAAGTGTTTTTGTGTAAAGATTCTTAGTGAGACCGATACCGAAAAAGAACATTCCGGTTTAAATGTACAAACCCGACAGTCGGATTCTTAAAAATATTTCAGTTAGACCCATCAACATGTGTAATGATCGACTAAAAATCACCAGTTGGTTCGATTTAAGGTTCGTCTGCTGTCCATCCACATAATGTGATTTTTAAGTGTTTCATTCTGTCAAGTATTAAAGTGTTTTTGTGTAAAGATTCTTAGTGAGACCGAAACCGAAAAAGAACATTCCGGTTTAAATGTCCAAACCCGACAGTCGGATTCTTAAAAATATTTCAGTTAGACCCATCAATATGTGTACTGATCCACTAAAAATCACCAGTTAATTCGATTTAAGGTTCATCTGCTGTCCATCTTAAACAAGTAGTAATCAAACGGTCACATTCGCAGCTTTTTGGGCCAACGATGAACGCTATTAAAATTGATGAGAATCGGTTTTACAGTCCTGATTTACTGTCCTTAGCTTTAGAGCCACAATCTTGAGCCACAATCCAATCTTCAAGAAATTTGGCACTACTCATTACCATCGACAAGTAACCAGCTCGGATAACAATGGGATATGTCGTTCCACGTTTTGGCATAGCTCATATAAAAAAGTTCCCGATTTCACACCTTGCTTAGAACCCTCATATCGATTCCTTTCGATATTGAATGGCCAAATAACGAATTTCGGAACCTATAGAACCATTTTTTCATAAAGCCTCCACACAATTGATCTGCACTCCAATAAACGGCTTAAAGTTAACAAGGATACGAGTATAACAATAAAGCCAATCAGATAACAAATTATTTTTTTCGTGTTGGCCTACATTTGGGTGGCGGACCCTATTGTCGAAAATACATCACATTTTAACATTTTTGTTGACCATCAAAGAACTATGAAATTTCTCAGCAATTAAAATGCGACATTATTTGTTAATCTGTGTAAAGGGGTTCAAACCCGTTGGTTTTTTGCTCATCCAGAAATACATTAATAATATAATCGGCCAGGGGCGACTTAAGCTTTTTTTATCGGTTTTTTTGAACATAAATAACAAAACATTTTCGTCGCAATGCATTCTCTTAGGCTAAAAATGAGGTAAACACTTCACTTCTGAATGAAAAATATTTATTCCATTTTTAGGCAAAAGGCTCAAAACCGATTGTCGGTTAATGCCGGGTTTTTACTAAAAATAAAACCCGACAGTCGGGTTTTTAAAACATGTTTTTTTTTTTTACAAAAAACCGATATACCGGTTTTCTAAAAACCCCGGGGTTTTGACTCTCAATACTGTATGCGCCTGAAGCTCTTGACCCTTAAAATATGCTCTGTGTTCCGAGGTAGTTCATGTTAGGTTTTTAAATAATTATTTGGTCATTTGGTTTTGAAATTATTATTTAAATTAAGAGTAGCCGTTTAAAGGAATTAATACTTTTATATTTTAATACCGTTGCTAAATTAAAAAAAAAAACTCAACTCTACAAAAGATCGATTTATTTGCATGAGGCATAGCCCAAAAGGCATGAGGCATAGGCCATCAGATGCGGTATGGCATTCTGCTCATAAACTCCCGTGAACAGATGAGACCAGGGACCGGAAGCATAAACGGCCACATCTTCACCGCCATGCGTTTCATCTTCCAGAGGCAAGGTAGCAGGGTATCTGTCATAGATGTCGCCCTTCAGAACGGTTGTGGGATCAATACGTTCCGATTTGGCAACATCGAAGTGACGTTCATAGCTGGGACCGTTGGCATAACTTAGGGTCATGAAGGGCTTTTTGTCCTCTGGAGTAGCCGGAAGTGTACCGAAGATATCATTGCCGCGGTACTGAAAGTAAAATTAAGATAAGGACAAATGTTATGAGTTTCAAAAACAAAAAACTTGTATAAGAAAAAACCAAACCTACCGGATAGCCACTGTATGAAAAGGCATGGGAATGATCGGAGGTCACCACTATTAAGGTGTCCTCCTCACTGGTCATCTCTTTGGCCGCCGCTATGGCCTTGGAGAACTCTACCGTTTCGTCCAATGCTACTCTGGCATAATTGGCATGATGCGCCAAATCAATGCGTCCGCCTTCGATAAAGATAAAGTAGCCCTTATCGTTGCGCGACAGGAACTCAATGGCCTTGCGCGTCATTTCCTCCAGAGTGGGCTGATTTGTGGTCTCATTTGTCTCCAGGTGATATAACATATGATCATCTTGATATAGGCCAAATACACGATCGTAGTCCCTTAAATTGGCCGCCATTAATTCGTCGCGGTTCTCCACATATAAATTCTTTGAACCCGTTTGTTGCTTATACTGCTCCACCAGATTAAGGCCATCTTTACGTCTGCCCTTGGCATACAATGAGGCATCGATGAAATGATGCTTACCACCGCCCATGACGAAATCCAACTTTCGCCCAACTTCGCCGTTAATCAGCTGATAGGCAATATCCTCCACACCGGAAGTGGGGCCACAGTCCGAAATAACCTCCTGATCATTTTCCCAATCACGATGGGCTATGTGGGCATAGACACCGGACGGAGAGGCATGCGTTATGCGAGTGGTGGTGACCACACCAGTGCTCTTGCCCTCATCTTGAGCCCACTTGCCGAAGGAGTAAACCCAGTTGTTCTTATCCAGGCCCTTGACACAATCACCCTTGTCCACTACGCCATTGACGCCGATGGTACCCTCCTGGGCCTTAATACCGCACAAGTAGGCAGTGGCCGTACAGGCCGAATCGGGCACTATCTTATCGACCGAATAGGTTTTCGCCAATCCCGTGTAAGGAAAGTCATTAAAGGCTAATTGTTTCTCCTCGCCGCCCAGCAAATTGCGAGCGGCCGCGACGGTGGTCAAACCCATGCCATCGCCCAAGAACATGATGACATTCTTGGCCTGATTCTTGTTGAAGGTCTTGGCCAGCTTTTGCTGAACAAACTCCTTGCCAAAATTTCTCCAATAGTCATTAGTGTTATCACCATCTATGGTTGGTTTGATGGGCACCTCGGGCTCTGGTATATCCGGATGCATCATACGATCACGACAGTCCTCATCATTGCGATCACATTGCGGCAAGGCCTCAATGGAATGAAACAACACCAGCGAAAGCGTGAATATGGCGAAGACCTTTAGACGTTGAGGCCACATCTTGACGCGAATTAACCAGAAGACTAACTGACCACAAAAAGTCGTGTTGGTGGCAGGTACAGCCTAACCGCGAGACTGGAAACAAAGAAATGCAAATATCATAAAACAAAATCCAAGCGATCGATTAGATTAAGAACATGCGGATTGGTCAATACCGTGTTATCGTTATCGGAGCGAAGTGAAGGGAAATCAATCAATAACGAGCGTTTGATAACTTACACCGTTGGCAAAGATAATCTACGGTTAAATTTGAAAATCGAAAAGAATGTTCGACATCTCAATATTCATTTGTACATGCGAGCGGGTTTGGAAAACAGAAAATCTTTACGAGAGTAAAGATTTTTGAGGAAATAGCAAAGAAGTATGAGTCTCATCCAATAGTTTTAATTCAGTGCAATGTGAAAACCACAGCAACTAAGGGATTACTATTCTGATATGTACAGGGTGGGCGATTTAAAATTTTAAATGATACTGATATTATTTTTAGATTTCTTATTTTATTTGAAATGTTGAATTTTTTCATTCAATAATTTAACACAATATCTTCCTCATCCCACCAATCCAATTTCTCGAGTATATTTTCGATTGTTTCGTGTAGAATCTCTTTAATGTCAACTTTGATTTTATGTTTCAACTTTTCAATTGTCTCCTTATACTTTG
The DNA here is from genome assembly GCA_963513945.1 of Hydrotaea diabolus. Lineage (NCBI taxonomy): Eukaryota > Metazoa > Arthropoda > Insecta > Diptera > Muscidae > Hydrotaea > Hydrotaea diabolus. Next base: position 160,372,045 of record OY740716.1, read on the forward strand.
CGTAACATTTATCCTCAATGGATCGCTACGGAAAATAATAAAAGGGGTCAAGTCACAGCTCCGGGGCTGCCAATTATCATCACAATTTCGGCTGATTATTCGATTTTCAAAAACAGTGCATAAAATATCGATGGTTGCGTAGGCTGTGTCACATGTGGCCCCGTCTTGTTGAAACCAAATGTCATTCATGCCATTCTCATGAATTTTTGGAAACAAACAGATCGTTGATCATGGCGCTGTAACGCTCACCGTTGACGGTAACAGCGCACAGCACTCCGTTCCTATACCAGCATTGGACAAAAACAGAAGGAATTTTTAGAATACAAAGAAACTTCATTCCTAAATGGATTATGATGCGCTGATTTTGAAAATGTAACATTTGCCGTTTTTGTTTTTTATTGGTTTTTACTGAATCATTTGACAGCTAGGCCAAAATTACAACGATAAAAACAATAAATTAAAATAAAAAAATTGGCAAAGAGTTCAAATTTTTTAATACACGAAAGTCCAAACTAATTTATTGTTCAAAAATTCACCGAATTCTTAGATGTTTTTTGCTTTTTGAACGGTTGTGGGATCTATACGTTCCGATTTGGCAACATCGAAGTGACGTTCATAGCTGGGACCGTTGGCATAACTTAGGGTCATGTAGGGCTTTTTGTCCTCTGGAGTAGCCGGGGGTGTACCGAAGATATCATTGCCGCGGTACTGAAAGAAAAATTAAGATAACAGATGTTATCAGATCCAAAAAAAAAAAAACTTTATTGGAAAGACCAAACCTACCTAGCCACTGTATGAAAAGGCATGCGAATGATTGGAGGTCACCACTATCCAGGTATCCTTCTCACTGGTCATCTCAGACAAAATCGGCGAAGATTTAACTATTTAATAACACTACTCAACAAAATGAAAAAAAATTCATGTACTCCGGATGCGATAATTTTTTCTGTGTAGATAACCTTGACATGAGCTCGAAAAACGCAATAAAAAAAAATTTTTTTCGTTTGGTTTTTGTTTTATTTTTTTTTTTTAAATTTTAAAAATTTTTTTTTGGTTAATTTGTTTCGTCCGGCATAACTCGGGAACCACTAGCCCGATTTAATTGAATTAAATTTTAAAAAATTTAAAATTACAATTCCCTTAATCTGTTCATATATTGTTTTCCTATACAAGCAACAGTTTCCAAGTTAAAAATGAATATATAAAGGAAAAAACTTATTTTTTGCCTAAAGATTTAAATTTTTTTTTTTAAAAAATCCATAAAAAATCCAAAATGAAAAAAAATGTCAAATCTTATTACTTTTACGTAAAGTCACATAACCTATGAGCAAAATGAGACAAAGATCATGAAAATCGATGCACGCGACATTTTTTTCATTTTGGATTTTTTATGGATTTTTTAAAAAAAAAAATTTAAATCTTTAGGCAAAAAATAAGTGTTTCCTTTATATATTCATTTTTAACTTGGAAACTGTTCCTTGTATAGGAAAACAATATATGAACAGATTAAGGTAATTATAATTTTAAATTTTTTAAAATTTAATTCAATTAAATCGGGCTAGTGGTTCCCGAGTTATGCCGGACGAAACAAATTAACCAAAAAAAAATTTTTAAAATTTAAAAAAAAAAAAATAAAACAAAAACCAAACGAAAAAAAAAAATTTTATTGCGTTTTTCGAGATCATGTCAAGGTTATCTACACAGAAAAAATTATCGCATCCCGAGTACATTTTGACTGTTGACTAGTGTAATAGACAAAAGACCAAAATTATTTATTGTGGAAAAATTTCACCGAATTTTTTTTGATGTTTTTTGCTTTTGGAGTCGAGAATTAAAAATTTTTTAAATAAAAAAATTCATATACAAAAATTCATAGGCACTTTACAACAAAACTCGTCGAAGGTTTTGTTTTTTTTCTAATAGACGAAATTCCACACTAATTTATTTTATGACGTTTTATTTTTATTTCCATCAAAAATTGATGAAAATTTCCCACATTTATCTAAAAAAAATAAATATAAAAAAAAAAATTAATTAAAAATAATATTTGTAAGATTTGAAAACAAATAAAAAAAAATTGTACCAATCCTTCAGTATTAAAAAACTAATCGTATATGTCAATTCGATTCCGTCTAGAAATTCGTCTTTAACAAACATTTGACAGAGGTTGCCCATTACTTTTGTGTAGCCCAGTATGTGATACGAGGGTTGCTATATATATTTTGGGTCCGGCAATAAAAACACATTTTGAAGAACAAAAATGGTTTTATTGTTCTTCAAAATATTCTACTTTAAGATCAATACACTTTTGCAAGCGCACAAACCAATTTTCGAAGCACTTTTTCCACTTCAATTAAGACACCTCCAAAACATGATTTTTGAACGCTTTAATAGCTGCTTCGGTGTATGAAAAACGTTGACCACTCATTTTTTTCTTGATGCTAGGGAATAAGAAGAAGTCATTGGGGTCGAAGAAGAAGTCGAATTGATGGATGGCCCATCAATTCGAAATCTTGCGTGGTCAAATAGATCATCGTTTCAGCTGATGTGTGAAAGCTCGCATTGTCGTGATGCAAAATGAACCGTCTTCTCTTATTATCATTCCTCATTTCTTCGTTTTCGGCAAAACTGGTCATGTGCCGACTGTTCCGCATGAGCAACGTAGGAGGTCAATTCTGAGTGGTACACCACAATTTAATTGTCTGAAGTCTTCGGAGAAATTCACAAAACGAACAAGAGAACAAAAATCATTGTGCACCATGACAATGCGAGCTCTCACACATCGGCTCAAACCTGCGCCTTTTTGACCGGCCTAAACGTCGAATTGATGGGTCATCCGCTGTACAGCACTGACTTGGCACCCAATGACTTTTTTTTTATTCCCGCACATCAAGAAAAAATTCCTGGTCAACGATTTTCGTCGCCAGAAGATGCTGTTGAAGCGTTCAAAAACCATGTTTTGGAGGTGTCTCAATCGGAGTGAAAAAAGTGCTTCGCCAATTGGTTTGAGCGCATGCAAAAGTGTATAAATCTTGCTAGAGAATACTTTGAAAAACAATGAAACCATTTTTGATGATAAATATTCTTTTTTTCATTATACGGCCAGAAATATATAGCAGCCCTCGTATAGGTCGTATTTTAAAGCTATGAGGTTAAAATTCTGCAGAAGTAGGTGCTGATGCTCTGTAACGATTGTTATTGCAACTGAGCGGGATCGGTCAAGAGGTAACAATGTTGCCTTTCTAATAACTGAGTCAACCTCTGGAAAAATCGCTATATTTGTAGTATTTTGGGAGATTTATTTGCAACTTTTATCTCCGTTCCGTTCGAAACATTCACATTGTGTTACGTTCGACCAAATAATATTTGTAGAGTTCATGACGACTGAACCTAGACTAAGCAAAATTCATGAACTGTTAAAGTTATGACGATGATATTTTGAACATATCATATTGCTGGAACAATAGGCGCTTTGATAAAAAAATATCCAACACAGAAAGCATAAACTCCAACTAGTAGCACAGCTCATTACCACTGTAATATTTGTTAATCAAGTACAAAACTTATCTATGGAAATTCCCCCATTAAATAACCACGTCAAATTCCTTTAGATTTCACCCCAAACCCACCCGCTGCCAATTGAATTTTATGGCCTGCAAAGTTTCGATAACGTTTATATTTACAAAGCAGCTGTGTAAACATGATATAATCAGCGTTTACCACATATCAGCTCCGTATAGCATTTCACTTGTCGGTGCATGAAATTTCGCAGTCGAATAAAAATTTCCACCCACAACTTATTCCAATTTCATATTCAGTTCGCTATGGAGTATTCAGTACTATTTTGAATTCGATATTCAATATCAATTATTATGTATTTATCGAAACAACAGCCTTGCACTTGAGTATTATTTTCCAGCCTTAAGTTAAATATTCATTGAAAACAAACGTTTATGGACTAAGTGAAATGACCCCATAGACATGCGTCTGCATGTTTGAATAAATATAAATTAAAATCTCTAGGTTATTGTATCAGACATCGATTGCCATAAATTATTATTCATACCGGGTGTGCGTGTGTGTGTGTTTGGTTTCTGTAGGGGTTTCTTAAATCATTGGCTAGCTTCCATAATGAATGATTATATTTTTCGGAAATAATCACGTTTATAAATCAACTCGAATTATTTGCTGTGGCGCGAATTCAATGTGTCTGTGTGATTTTTAATCGCACCTTTATCACAAAATATTGTGTTTGGGGAATTGGTATGGTTTTGTGATTTGGTTTTTCATTGTTTTTTCCCCTAAAATTGGGTGGATAAGGGGTTTAGAAAATGCCAATGGTAAAGCTTTTCAAATTGCTTTTTTCTAAATTATACTCTCCACTAAAGAATGGAGTGTATACTAAATTTGTCATTTCGTTTGCAATGCCATGAAATATTGATCGGATACCCTGTTAATTGCACATATTCCTGATCGTCCTTCTAAGACGATCTAGATATGCCCGTCCGTCTGTGTTCCTAGAAAGCCAGTCCTGCCTACAAATCATATGAAACTAATTATGTTTATCCTTTGAATATTAAAGAGGTCCGCTAAGGAGCATTAGGCTAAATACTTAATCCTTCTCAGGAAGAGATCAAGGCAGTAGCATGTGAGCATGTGCTTGGGTTATCATCTAAAGGTATTTTTTCAATGGGGCGTTTTTCACAGATTACGCGTGAGTTGCCATTTTATCATCGAAAGGCTTACACCGCGAAAACCACGGTTTGGTGTGGTTTATGGTGTCCGAATCAGCAGTCCATATTTTTTCAAAAATTACGGTGGACGCGCCATGATATCGGACTTTTTGCTACCTCAAATTGATGCCCGTAATCTTGAAGACATTTGGTTTCAAAACGACGGTGCCACTTGCCGTGCAGCTAAGGGAGGTCATTTCAAAGAGCAGATAATTTCAACGTTTTGGACCGGTGAGTTGGCTACGTAGATCGTGTGATATCACACCTTCACACTTTTCTTTTGGGGCTACGAAAAGTCCAAAGTGTATGCTGACAAACCAGCTACGATTCAGGTTTTGAAAGCCAAAATTACACGTGCCATTAACGCCATACCGGTCGAACGAGTCATCCAAAATTGGACCCTCAGAATCGACACCCTGAAAAGTAGTTGCGGCCAACATTTGAGGGAATTATGTTCAAATGAACAATAAAGATTCTACACTTGATTTAAATTTTTATATTTTTTGTTTTGTTTTGAAAAAAAGACCTCTAGATTAATCACCCGCCACGACAACAATAATATGTTCCCTGCAATAAAAGTATGTTTGTAGTTTGAATTTCGTTTTGAATATAATGGGTGATCCATCTAGAGGTATTCTTTCAGAACAAAAAAAAATATAAAAATTCAAATCAAGTGTGAAATCTTTATTGGTAATTTGAAAGGATATTTTTTGGCATTTATTTTTTGAATATAATTTCCTTCACCCTATAGATGGATCACCCTATAGTATGATGTATCAACAATATAAATGTGGTTGGTGCGATACCAGTATTGTTATTTGGGTCACACTGTCATGACAAAAGTATAGTTTCATAAATACCATAATTTTTGTGATGTACACATAAAACATGAAATGTGTTTATATACATTCGAAGCAATCATACTTTGGTTGCGGTTATAATAAAATGGTTGTGGGAATCAAAAATGGTTATGGGGATCAAAAAATGATTGTATAAGTATGTACCATAATATAGTTGTGTGGAAATCATTAGGTGTGTGGATCATAATATAACTTTGTGGGATTCATTATAATATTGCGTGTAAACCAGACTATGGTTATGCGGATCACAATATAGTTGTGGGTTCATAGTATGAATGTGTGTAAACCAAACTATGGTTATGCGGATCTTAATATGTTTGTGGGTTGATAGTATGAATGTGTGGCAACCATAAGATGTCTTAGAAGCATCACATTATGGTAATCGGAATCAAAGTATGTTTGCATGAGTCACAACATGGTGGTATAAAGTCATAGCTTTGTTATTTTGTGATCATAATATGTGACAGCGCATAGAGAAAGGGACCTAAGGGAAAAGAAATCAATTTTCATTTTTTTTCTTTTTTTGATGTGGACAACATCTGAGCATCGAATGTGACCGATCCCATGCCCCAAAAGTGTTCCCTCCCAGAGATATGCGCATTTTATGAAAGTGATGGCACACCAAAGATACACGTATTTAAATCTTGAAAATGGCTCTCCTGAACAAAACTGGGACCTAAGGGTACCTTTCTATTTTGCGCTTTACTAATATTTGTGTTGGATAATATACTTATACTTAAATTATTATGGTTCCTAGAACCATACAATAATATCAGTAGGAAGTTTCTATACATTTGCCGCAATTATATACATAACAATAGTATGAAGATCTTTAAATGTGGTTACCCCAACTATTATTTTTAATCTAGTCTAGATTTGCCAGGAGTTCCTGGTCCTTGGCTATGTTTTGTTTACATATCTAAGAACTTATAATCTGCGAATGAAAGGGTAATATTCACATGAACCAGATCAGGGTGGTTTCTATTCGAGCAAGCTCATACGCCCTGTCATTCTCTGCAATATCCCCATGCCACGGCTCCCAATTTAGCTTAATATTAAACTGCTTTGAAGGTATCGTTAAAGGCACTTGTGGGCTGTTCTTGAATAAAGGAATGCAAATTACACTTACAAATAAACACCGGCGGTTTTTAATGCTGTAAATTTAACTACATCCGTATCCGAACTGTCCCACAGCCACACTCTCCAAAAGATGCTAATCACATACGTGTCTGTCATACTTAGCTGAGACAATATCTGTCTCAGAATAAAAGAAATCGGATACAACCGAATTTTAGCTACGCAAAATCATATCAAATGTCATAAATACATGGACATGTGTTATGACATAAAAATTTACGCAGTATTGTCACATACCGCACACATTTACAAAAATGTGAACCTCTACATACACACGTGTGTGTATGTGTGTTGATATTGCATTGTATGTATTGCAGAATTTCTGCTCTATAAATCACGATGGCAAAATGAAACATTATTTCATTTAGCTCAAATCATACAAGAGAACTATAAATAATGAATTCGAAGCGTGGTGGCAGGGGATGACCAGAAGCCGATGGGAGACGGAAGAGATAATTTTCCTAAAATGTCCAACGAATAGCATCTGTATCGAAATGGGCTATACACACATCCAATAAAGTTAAAGTGTGTGCCCGTACTTTCCAATACATTTGTATGTGCGAATATATCATGGGGTGGACACAGATAAATATGACACACACAGTGCGTTGAAATCGATATATTTTTGAAAACATTTATTCTGTTTATAAAGCAAAACAAATATATAGTGTATTTCTGAAGATGTTGAGAACATAAGATGTTAATGCAAGACAGAAATATAGTTGAAAGATTTTTGTTTCTTTATTACAATCTGGTAGATTATTACATGGCATTTATTTTTTAAATACGATTAAAATACGGCACATACGAGGGCGGTTCGGAAAGTTCTTAGCCTATCAATGAAAGAGAATAGTTAGTTTTTCAAAAATATTTTTATTTTTCAATATAATCTTCTGAAACTTCAATACACTTAGTCCAACGCTTATCTAGCAATTCTATCCCTTGATTAAAATAGTTTTCCTCAAGGTCTTCAAAATAGTGGTTTACAACTGTAATTGCATCTTCATTTGAGGTAAAACGCTTGCCAGCAAGGAATTTTTTTAAATTTGGGAACAAGTAAAAGTCACTGGGAGCTAAATCAGGCGAATAAGGTGGGTGGTCAAGCAACTCGTACTTTAATTCGTTGATTTTAGCCATTGTTAAAACACTCTTGTGCGCTGGTGCGTTGTCTTGATGAAAACTTATTTTTTTGTGTTGTAAGCCAGGACGTTTTTCTCGAATTTGTACATTTAATTGATCTAAAAGGTTGCAATATTACTCTGAATTTATCGTTTTACCCTTTTGCAGATAGTCAATCAATAAAATACCTTTGAAGTCCCAAAAACCGTTGCCATAACCTTGCCAGCCGATTGAATTGTTTTTGCCCTTTTGGGGCACTTCCTCCAGCTTCAGTCCATTGTTTGGATTGTTCTTTTGTCTCTGGATTATAGTGGTGGATCCATGTCTCATCAACAGTTATGAAACGATGCTTAAAATCCATTTTATTTCGCTGAAAACGATCCAAACAAGCTCGAGAAATGTTCATTCTTATGCGTTTTTGGTCGACTGTTAACAAGTGCGGCACCCATCTTGCAGAAAGCTTTTTCTTCTGTAGTTCTTCATGCAAAATTAAATGGACTCGATCATTTGAGATGCCCATGATATTAGCTATTTCACGCACTTTTATTCGTCGATCATTTAATACCATATCATGCACTTTGGCTACAATTTCTGTTGTTGATGCTGTTTTTGGACGTCCACTACGTGGTTCATCTTCAATGCTTGTACGACCACGTTTAAATTCAGCAACCCAATACACATTCACCATATCATTATGAATTTCTTGTCCCGATAAACCTTTTTTATGTAAATATTTAATGACACCACGCATTTCTAATTTGTCCATTGTAAAAAAAATCGCGGATGCGTCTTTTGTGAACACCTGTTTCTATATAAAGGAGTTGCCAGATCGAAACAAAATTTAACATGTGTTCATAGCAGAGATGAAAGTTTCCAAAACACTTAACTTTTTTCTGTTTATAGCGCGCTTTCTGTGCTAGGCTAAGAACCGCCGAACCGCCCTCGTACATGCTCCATTTTCCGGAGAGAGTCATTGTCCTTTAAGATCCCCATGGTTTATGGAGTGATCATATTTCCAATTGCCCTATATATTTCAGAAGTTATCAGTGCCAACAAGCTAATACCATATTCAGTAAATGTTTCCATTTCCCGAAGCCAGTGAAAAAGAGCCATAAATATCAATTCGGCGGCGATCAACTCAATTGCTCATCACCCGGCTTATTTTGCGGTTCGATCTTTGCCTATACTTAGCCGTTAAATCAAGAATTCACAGAAATCCGCTTCGAAAACAGAAAATAATGGCCTGTGAGATGAATATCACGCAAAAGTCCATGAGTCGAATCATTAAAAAAAACTCGGGACTTGGGGCTTTTAAAAGACGTACCGGACATTTATTGACAGCAGCTTTAAAAAAGATAGGATTGAAAAATGCAAACGTCTTTTGGTGAATCACGCTGATAACTTGCAGAGAAAAATTTTGTTCACCGATAAAACAATTTTTACCGTTCAGAAAAAATTTAACAAGCAAAATGATAGAGTGTATGCGCGGTCATCTAAGGAAGTATCTGAACTGATTCCAAGGGTGGAAAAGATTCATCACCCAGCTTCAGTCATGGTGTGGTGGGGTGTCTCTTACGATGGGGTCACTGACCTGCATTTCTGCGAACAAGGAGTCAAAACATCGGCCAAAGTTTACCAAGAAATCGTTTTGGAAGCTCTTGTGAAGCCTGTTAACAATTCCCTGTTCCAAATCCAGCCATGGACTTTCCAGCAGGACTCTGCGCTAAAGGCTAAAACGTCCCTGCGTTCATTTCCTCTGAAGAATGGGCCTCAGGCAGTCCAGATTTGAACCCATTCGATTACAAATTGTGGGCGGTTTTAGAGGAAAAAGTTTGTCACAAAGGATACTCCAACATTGGACCTCTTAAGACTGATTTGGTTCGAGCTGTGGCCAATTTTCCAATGGACGAGGATCGTGCAGCTATTGACGATTGGCCAGTGCGATTTAAGGCGTATGTAAAGGCAAAAGGCGGACATTTCGAATAGGTAGATTATTTTTGGATACAATATCAATCAATAAATATATTAAAAAACATTTGGTCCAAAAACATTCATTCGTGCTAGGGAGAGTTTGGCAGTATAAGAGTAGATTGATTGTTGGTTCTAGGATGTCGCTGGGTGTGGGTGACCAGCCCCATGTTGTATGGAACAAAAACTGGGAGTAGCCTTTTGGTTACGAGGTCTGACCGGAGACTTAAATCTGGTACTACGAGTAGTTAGGAGCCCCCAGAACTGTTGTTCTGGCCTGACTAGAAGGTGCGGCCCCTTGGGGAGTATCGTGGTGGCTGTGGTTTAAACCCAAATCGCGGGGAGAGCTTCGGCTCGGTGAAGAGTTGCATCGCGACCGGGTGCTGTGACCCATAGAACAACAGAGGTTAGATAGTCCTCGACCCCTATGGAAGTTATGGACTATATCCTCGACCCCTAACCAAGAGGGAAGTTATGGCTCATATCTGTCATGCTTCGAATAGTTACCAGCGGGATCATCGGGGCGTTGGCCGGGGCATTGTAACGGCCCCAGTGCGATGGCGCACCGTGGATCAGGCCATAATAGTGAAAATTACGATAAATCCGTCATTAAACTGTTGTCGGGTTGGGATTTATGGCATCGCGGCATTTTCGACCTTTACTGCTATCAAAATGACGAAGGATACGCCGCACTCAAATGCAGATTTCGTTGGCCAAAACCTCATTTTGTTACCGATTTCTTAAATTTTAACTTAATTTAATAGAATAAATATCAAAACTAATAAAGCTAAAAAGCAAGTAAAAACGTCGTTTAGTTTGGCAACTAAGCTTAGGAGCAAAAATGGTTCGTATTTTTTGGACCCCTTCGGTCCATGCTTCCCACCTTACTCTCATCCAAAACTTCAAAATTTGCTTTACTTTGAGTACATGTGCTTATATCCACAATAAATCTCCAGTACTTACCGTGCGGATTTTTAGTCCAGCTATTTGAGGCAATTAGTGTGTCCCAACTAACAGTACCAACTTTGATCATAATGCGTCCACAAAAAATAATAATTTGTAAAGTAAATACTCGAAAAACGTATTTTATGCCGAAGTATCCGTAGTATTTTAAAGGGAAACTTGTTTCACCCTAGGTCGATTTCGCCCATTTACCTTCCCAAACAGATTATAACCATAAGCCGAATTTTAAGATCCTAGATTGTTTCGTTTGACCGCTATTGTGCTTTTAACAGAAGCACGGACGTATGAACGAACCGATCATTGATATATGTGACAGCGCATAGAGAAAGGGAACTAAAAAAATCAATTTTCATTTTTTTCTTTCTTTTTTTGATGTGGACAACATCTGAGCATCGAATGAGACCGATCCCATGCACCAAAAGTGTGCCCTTCCAGAGATATGCGCGTTTTATGAAAGTGAAGTCGACGATTCTAAGCGCAAATAGAAAGGGGCCTAATCTTTAAAATGGCTCTCCTGAACAAAACTGGTTTGTAACCTTAGGTCCCTTTATATTTTGCGCGTCACATATATACGAGTATATTTAATTTATAGTAAATATAGGGTGATCCATCTAGAGGTATTTTTCAGAACAAAAAAAAATATATAAAAATTCAAATCAAGTGTGGAATTTTTATTGATAATTTGAAAGGACACTTTATGACATTTATTTCTTGAAAATAATTAACTTCAACATTTGGCAACCGGGAAGATCCGCTGTTTTCAACCAAAATTTTGTTCAGTGATGAGGCCCATTTCTTGCTCAACGGCAAAGCCAATTAACAAAATTGCCGCCTTTGGGCTGAAGAGCAACAAGAGGTTCAAGAGGTGCCAGAGAAAAGCATGGTTTGGAGCGGTTTATAAGCTGGTGGAATTATCGGTGCATATTTTTCAAAAATGATGATGGTCGGAACGTAATCGTGAATGGTGCTCGCTATCGCGCTACGATATCGACCTTTGTGCTACCTGAAATTGATGCCCGTAATCTTGACGACACTTGGTTTCAACAGGACGGTGCCACTTGCCACAGTGGATCTATTGGGAGGTCTTTTTGAAAAGCAGGTAGTTTCACGTTTTGGACAGGTGAGTTGGCCGCCTAGATCGAGTGAACATTACGCGTGCCATTAAAGCCATACCGGTCGAAATGCTCGAACGAGTCATCCAAAATTGGACCCTCAGAATGGAAAGCCTGAGGCGTAGATGCTGCCAACATTTGAAGGAAATTATATCCAAAAAATAAATGCCATAAAATTTCCTTTCAAAGATTCTACAATTGATTTGAATTTTTATATTTTTTTTTGTTTTGAAAAAATACCTCTAGATGGATCACCCTATATATATATTATAAACCCTCCATCCTTGGGTGGAGGGTATAGTTAGTCCAAAATATTGGCAATTTTAGGCAAGGCATGCTATTAAATGCAAATATTTCTTATTATTTTGAAAACAAGTAAAAACGTCCGTCTAGGCCTAAGGCGCCCTCCACCTTCCATGTGCTACTAAAGCGCAAAAAGAAAATAGTCCGTTTTTTGGGCACCCATAGTGACTATTCATCGCCCGTTTTGACCAAGTGGGACTTTTTTGGACCACGTCTTTGCCAAAAGTTCCAACAGCGGCGCTTTTTTAAGTATTTAGTGCTTTGATTTTTTAAGCAAATACTCAACAACTTGTACTTCTTACCAAGGAACCTTTAGTCCCTTAGAGTAAAACTTTTTCACCCTGGCCCAATAACGAATCTAAATATGAATTTACTATATGAATGAACTTATGTTTGAACTATTTTTAAAAGATTTGGCTGCAATTGGAGTCGGACTCTTGAGACCACAAATTTTAAATCCGTCTTCGATCAATGTACAACGAATGTACAGAGATTATTTAATTATTTTAAAATGTGGCTTTGCAGAAAATTTTACATTTACAGATGATGTCCAGCTTTAATTCTGATTCCTAACACTGTGCATCAAATAGTTTTATTTGTTGTCATTGTGTAAATGAATGTGTGAATTTACTTACAATCCCAATCACAATAACAATCGAAAGCGCAGACGCATCTGTGTCGGACTTAATGGCATCTCTAAGTGCCTACATCTACATTTATATTCCTTATTTTGATGGTATGCATGAAGATAGTGTGCCCAACATATGGTCAGTTAATATACATAGATGCTAATACATGCTAATGGGTCAGTACACGGGGAAAAATATCACTCTATGCACAAATTGTTAATCCCTACAAAAATTTTTATAAAAATCTCTGTTATAAAGAATATGGTGAGCTTGAGAACTTAAAATAAGAATATAACACAGAAACATTGTTGGAATAAAATTTTATTTATCCCAATCTGGCCGATAATTTCATGGAATTTATGTTTTAAATATGATTTCCGGCACATACATGCTTCGTTTTCCAGAGAGTCCTTGTCCTTAAAGTTTGATTTTTCTAAAGCAATGTGCGGAGTTTACCAATGCACCAACGACTTTGTTTAATTTTTAAAAATGACAAAAATATCTTTTATATTCTCAATCTGTTGTTTTTTTATGTGTAGAACAACTTCAACTTTACATATGGACAGGAGAGGAAAACAATTATCAATTTTTTCATAATAGAATATGCCCAACTACTTTTTTTACAATAAGGCCAACACTCAGGGGTTGTCCCCTATATATGCAGTGCATTGCATCGGTCAAGGGAAGATAGGTTAGGGAGTAATGTTTATGGACATTTAGTTTGAACCTGTTCATATCGTACGTGGCAGGAAACACCTCTGCGGGAAGTCTGTTCCACATACGGACAACGCGGCTGAAGAACGAATTCTCCCTGTAATGCGTCGTGCGATCAGTAGGCCAATCAATAACGAATGGATGCGAACTTCTAGACAAGCGGGTGTTACGGGCGAAAACTCTGACCTCCGGGATGAGATCACCTATCTCAGAAGAGCACATCCCGTTAAAGTACCTGTAAAAGAGTGATACGCAACCAACACTCCGCCGATGCTCGAGTGAAGTAACAGAGTTGGCCACCCTGATATCTCCAACAAGCCTCAGCGCCCTCCCTTGCACCCGGTCGAGAAACTCCAAAGAAGACTTTGAAGCACCCGCCCAGATGTGGGAGTTATACTCCATTTTTGGCCGAATGTATGTGATGTAGATGTTGAGGAGGTCGGAGGAAGTGAAGTATTTCTTGCACCGCTTTAAAAAACCCAGGCACTTGAATGCTTCTTTCGACACTTCAAAAATGTGTTTGTTCCAGCGAACATCACACTGAATTTTCATGTTCAGAACATCAAGAGCATCCGACTCCTTGACAACAGCCCCATTCATCAGTATTGCCGATGATGTTAAGCCCGTCGATCGTTTATGGCTCAACTGGCAGCATTGGGTTTTGCTAGCATTGAACTCGACCCTATTTGCAAAACCCCACTCTGAGACCCTGACAAGATCTTCGTTGAGTGTGTCAGTCATATTTTGCCTCATCGCCTCTGTATCTGTGAGGCCCGGTCTACGGTCGAACGAATATGAATGACAGATGCTGCTGTCGTCAGCAAACGAGTAAATAGGGTTTGTTGTCAGACTCGGGAGGTCATTGAGATATATGAGAAACAGAGAGGGAGAGAGAACAGAGCCTTGCGGAACTCCTGCATTTGTAGCATACTCATCGGACGAGACCTCGTCTATAACAACACGTATAGAACGATCACTGAGAAAACTCGATATGAATCGAGAAAATTCAGTACCGACTCCGAAAGCAATTAGCTTTGATAGGAGTGCGCCGTGCCACACTCTATCGAACGCCTTGGAAATATCCAGAGCCACTACCTTACTTTCACCAAGTCGGTGAATTGATCGACTCCACTGCTCCGAAAGGAACGCCATCAGGTCTCCCGTAGATCGGTTTCTACGGAAGCCATACTGTCGATCGTTGAGAAGGCCATTTGACTCTAAAAAAATTATATTGTAATTGCATTATGACGATTCATAATAGAGTCAGAGACAACTCACATGAACTGTTCGTCTAAGATAGAGACAATGACAGGGACTAGACTAAGAGTGTAGTACAGTGGATATACTTACAAATTGGAAACCATTGTTTAAAACTCGCGTGGAATCATCTGCCATTTGACTTGTCGGGTTTATAAGCCTTGCAAGTGTTTTGCTCTACAGTCTACTCTCGATAATTGTATGTCAAAGAACCGAAAAGATGACAATAAAAGTTTTTATAAGCCTTTTTTTGGGTGGGAATTGAGATTTCAAATAAGCAAGAGGTTAATGTAATTGTGACTTTTATCTCACATTATTTAAGTAAATTGTACAAAAAAAAAAACATTTAGGGTAGAAGTCAGTTATTTTAAAGAAACGTACGTAGGAATCACCGACATCATTACCAACTTTAAGTTTTTGAGTAGAATACCATTTATACAACATCAAATTACCAAGAAGAAAAAATCACACAGAGTTTTGTTTAAATTAATCGACTATTTTTCAAAAGAAATACTTGTATTTGTCGAGAGATTAAAGTTAACGAGTGTCAAACTATTGCAGGTTAGTGGTATATTCCAAAAACCGCTTAAAAATGTAGGTTCCGGACCGTAAGTATTGAAATTATCTCGTGTACTTCTCAGAGACTTGTTCCCTGTCTCATCGACACATGCATGTTAGGGAAAATAATTATGTGATACCGAAGAGCAAAGGCTTTATAAGACATATTGGCAAATTTATCCTCTACCGAAGAATGTTGGGTATTAAAAATTTTCATTCTGTACGTAGCACCTCGAAATATTGATCAGAGACCCTATAAAGTAAGAATATTAATTGTATTTAAACAATATAAAAACACTAGCAAAAACCCACCAATTCGTAAGGGGAAAACAGTCATATCAAATCATCATCAATATAACGTAACTTTCAGATTAGTAGTATTCCATTGAGTAGTTATATGTTCGCACCATGAAATACATACGGATCTTCAAGTTTTGTTAATTTTCGACCAGGTTAAGACCACAGGTACCTTCCAAAACGTTAATATCGTCTAGTATTTATTATATTTTGAGCAATTAAATCAATTAACCGTGCACATAGAGAAAAAATCAGTCCGAACTACAAAAATTCGGTGGGGTAAACCGAATTTCGGTTGCCATAGCCAACATTCCATTTTTCATTAACGGTAGCATGGTTCGAGATATGATATGATAGTTGCTACAACCATGTCACGGTATTTACAGCCAATTACACAGTTATACAAACCGAATTCAGATTTACAACTGCGTGTTGCAACTGGCGGTTATGGCAACCAACAAATTTTGATGTGACAAAGTAACAAGTTTGGTACTAATAATTGGTGGTGGAAACAGATTCGATTTTTGTAGTGACCAAACCCTGTTAAGTCGGCTGTTGTAACATAATTTTGGTTATACCAACCTTAAGGCGTAAACCCTATAATATTTTATCGGTTTTAGTGACAACAAAACCTTTGTTTACGACGAAAACATTTTTGGAAATACCCTTAAAAATGAAAAAAAAAACATAAAAAAATGGTCAGACAGTTAAGGTTTCTTGGGTTAGACGGTGAATGCTTCCAAACGATACTGCCATAGAAATAAACGAGCTATAAAAAATAAAAATAATTTCCAGAATAAAGAAACAGGCTTAACTGTAATTTAGCGACATTACTTAGACTTGATCAGAATTTTTGCCATAGTTAGACAAAATAATAACAACCATTTGTTTTTGGTGGCAACCCATTTTTCTCGAGTTTCGGACACCAAAAGCTTGACAGCAAATATTGGTATATACCTTAATTAATTCATTTCAGTATGGGGCAGCAAGACGGTAAAATATTACATTTTTTCAAAAAGTACTTATAACTTTCAATCTACTTATATAAAAAACAACCAACACATTCAGTTCCAATAATCATCTTAGTCTGTTAGGATAACCGATACTTGTTATCTTTAAACGGAAAGTGTCAGCTCCCTCCACTGAAAATTGCTGTCTACCCAATTAACGTTCGGTTTTAACGATAGAATGCATGGATAATACTTGCAACCACCAACATTCGGTTGGCAACAAATTCGGTTGTGGCAACAAATCTGTTCTCTGTGTGAGTCTAATGAAACTTCTCGTTTAAGGTTTCGTCCTCTAAATGTTTTTCTTATTTCATCTGTCCTGTTGATTTGATATTGTTTTCCTCAGTACATATTTTATATTTCGTTCATTTGGGCTCTTTCGTCTGTTTTGGCCATTTTTATCTCATATTATCACTATTTCCCTATTGCTTTGATATCCTTTTTCCCACATGTTTTTCTATTGCGCACCTTATGACCCTTTTTATCCTCATTTCTATTTGCTGGGCTATTTTGCTATTTCCCCTATCCCTATTTATTGTTATACTCCATGATGTTGTTTTAATATCGTCTTTCTGACGTTTTGGTATTTGAGGTTTGGCATTTCCTTCAATTTTATATTTTTATACCAACCTGTCGACATAATATGTGACAACGCATAGAGAAAGGGACCTAAGGGTAAAAAAATCAATTTTCAATTTTTTTTTGATGTGGACAACATCTGAGCATCGAAGGAGACCGATCCCATGCCCAAAAAGTGTTCCCTCCCAGAAATATGCGCGTTTTATGAAAGTGATGGTACTCCAAAGATACACGTATTTAAATCTTTAAAATAGCTCTCCTCAGCAAAACTGGTTTTTACCCTTAGGCCCTTTCTATTTTGCGCGTCGCATATGGGTTTTCTCCCATTTTTACATTTCGCCCGGTTTGGTCCTATTTATTTCTTTTATCTCCATTTAAATAATCCTTGCCATGTTGTTAATTTAATATTGTTTTTCTTACTTTTTAATATTTGACCCTTTTTGTAACCAGTTTTCTTATTTTTTTGTATTTTGCTCCTCTTTAATCCCTTTTTATCCCTTTTTCACACGTTTTATCCGCTTTTTGTCCCTTTTTATCCCCTTTTGTAATCATCTACAATTTGTAATAAGAAGGTACCATGTTTTTTTAAAAGTGTCTGCAAACTACTTTGGATAAATTTTACCCTTTTTTCACAATTTTTTTTTACGGTCCAATCACACCACACAATAATTTTTTGCGATGCAATTGTGTCTTGTGGGTTTGTTGCTGTCCAAACTCAGCCCGAAATGATCTTCATCACTGAAAATGAAGCGCTCTGAAAGTTGCGACCACCGACTCAGAATTTCGGTAGTAATTTTTAGTAATTTCTGAACGTTGCTCGTAAGTGAACTTTCCCATGGTGAAAATGTTGACTTCGACTAACGTTTGACACTGAAAGATCATTAAAAATGTTAAAGGGTGCGTTGATATAAAGATAAAAAATTGTTATGTCCCTTTTGGAAAACGCTATATAAAGCCTTCTTTCGGTCGACCTCTGTCATTCCTCTCTCTCTCTCTCTCTCTCTCTCTCTCTCTCTCTCTCTCTCTCTCTCTCTCACTGTTTGTTCTTTATATATTCTGTATTGAAAGTTCATATTTCGGGTCTCTGCGCAGACCGAACTTAACGACGTTCTTACTTAATATATTTTGCTCTACTTTTCGCGGTTTCATTTTATATTCATTTCACTTTCCTTCAGCCTCTAACATTGTCTTTTCTTCCCCTTGTCTTTTCTTTGTTTATACTTAAATCGGAATCCCCATACGCTTCTTATACTCACAGACTTAAAAGGCTTGGGTTAATGACGGCTCCAGAAGAATAATGCCTTTTATAGAGACACATTAACCGGGCTTCATTACCTTTCAAAATTTACTAGCGGGTGGTTAAATGTTAAGGACTGATGTTGAATCCGAACCACACCATAACGTTAAGTTTTATCTGCATTTCATTTGATATTTCTCAATTTCAGACTAACTCAATTTGAACCAAGGAAAGATACACAAGCGAGCAACGCATTATGAAAATGGGCGTTCAAATCAAAATGCATATCGTGTACTTTGTGATTTTTTCGGTCAATTAAATCGTCCAAATGTGCGTACAATCGTAAAAATCGTGCAAAAATTTGAGCAAACCGGGTCTGTAGGAGATGTGAAAACACCAGTGCATGCTCGTACAGCTCGTACGGCAGAAAATATTTCTGCTGTTCGCGATAGTGTGGCTGAAGAGCCGTCCACCTCAATTCGTCGTCGTGCCCAACAATTGCACCTCTCACGCCCGTCGTTGATGAAGATAATGCATAAAGACTTCCTTTTACACCCTTACAAGGTGCAATTGACTCAAGAACTAAGACCTCTTGACCATTCCAAACGTCATCAATGGTGGCAAGAAATGGCACCCTAAAATTGAACCACCCTTTACATAACTAGTCTCTGAACATTTGAATGTAGTCTAATTTTTAGAAATGTTTTTAATATCAAAAATTTATATCATTTATCGAAATTTTGTTTTTATCTCAAATTGAGTGTCTAATCTGCTTTGTTTCAATTTAAAATACCGCATATTGTGGCGCCCAGTGTTGCACATCTTCTAAGAATTTAAACTTATCTCCTTCACGGCCCATTGATTGTCCAAATTTTATTTTTTTTATCTCAAAATATTCCGTCTAAAAAATCTGAGTCACTTTCTTGGTATGCACAGTTGATGTGACCAACCGACCGTGCAAGTGTTTTCGGCTTTCTCCAATCATAAACTGAAGCGGATTTCTTACGGTTGAGGATCATGCCGGGAGACAGTCAGGCCGGCAGCCTGGCATCAACTATCGACGGTTTGACAGGCCGTTGGTGTGTCTCTGTTGTCGATGCAAGTTAGACGAAAAACGTCAACTCAACATGCGCAACTCATAAACACAAAAACGAACAATCGCCACTTCCCCTGCGGTTGTTCACGACGAAGGGAGGTCTGCCATAATTTATAACGAAACATTTTTTCTGCACTCAAACTCATACATACACGCCATTATTTTATGCCCTACAGTGTTGGCTCTTATGAGTGTTCGTGTACGCAAAGTATATGAATACGCATACAAATATACATACATGCATACACATTAGACCGTACCTTAAGAAAAATGTGCGTCGTACACCTTCGAATATAAAATGTTATTTAAAGGCAGTTACGAAAATAATATTTTTTCTTTTTTGTCGAACGTAGCGATCGCTTCTTAAAATGTTTCGTTATATCATCTGCATTTACCATCTGATCTTAGAGTGTGAGACATCGCTGCTTTTGTCCTAAGGAGGCCGATTTTTCTATAAAGAAATATATGTTGGTCTCTTCAAGACAAACACATCGATATATCACACTTAAACACCCGACTGTAAACATGGAAGAAACAACAAACAACTTAAAAGGACAACCCCTACGTTCGGCAACATAAACAAAAACTTTTTTAAAAACTGTTTTGCTAGAATTATCGACATACTTTCTAAGCAAGAGTTTAATGATTTTGTGCGAGCTTGAATTTTCTGATATTAGAGTGGGCCATTAGGGTACGAGGGCTGCTATATATATTTCTGGGCTGATAATGAAAATGCGAATATTTATCATCAAAAATGGTTTAATTGTTTTTCAAAGTATTCTCCAGCATGATTTATACACTTTTGCATGCGCTCAAGCCAATTGTCGAAGCACTTTTTACACTCCGATCGAGACACCTCCAACACATGGTTTTTGAACGCTTCAACAGCATCTTCTGGCCATGAAAATCGTTGACCACGCATTTTTTTCTTGATATGCGGTAATAAAAAGAAGTCATTGGGTGCCAAGTCAGAGCTGTACGGCGGATGACCGCCGACATTTTGGCCGGTCAAAAAGGTGATGGTTTGAGCCGATGTGTGAGAGCTTGCATTGTCATGGTGCAAATTTTTCCGAAGATTTCACGCAAAAAAATTATGGTGTAGCACTCGGAATTGACCGTCCTACGTTGCTCAAGCGGAACTGCCGCCATATGACTAGTTTAGCCGCAGATACAGGCGACCACTTGCTTGGAAGTGCTTCTTCCACGAACAACTTTCGTTGGATTTGGCTCGTCTTTGAAGACCCACACGGTCGATTTCTGTTTCGTTTCGGGCTCATACGCATAGATCCATGATTCGTAACCTGTGACGATCTTATAAACCATATTTTTTTTTTCAAAATTTCTTTGCACCAATCGACACGAACCTTTTTTTGGGCGATTGTCAAATTGTGAAGGATCCAAGGAGAACAAACCTTTTTTACGGCCAGCTGTTCATGCAATATCGAATGTATGCCGGTGGAAGAAATGCCCAAGGATGCCTCTATCTCACGGTATGGCACATGACGATCTTGCATTATCAGTTCACGCGCGGCGTAAATGTTCTACGGCACAACGGCCGTTTTTGGACGACCTTCGTCTTTGAGCGACCGTCGGCCACGATTGAATGCATTAAACCAGTTTTTCACAGTTCTATAGGATGGTGCTTCATCGCCATACTAAGATTAAAGTTTATCGATGCACTCTTGTCGTGATAATCCACGTCGAAAGTTGTGAAAAATGATTGCAAGAGTTAATTCCATTTGTTTGTCAAATTGATTTTTTTCAAATCGCGGTGAACAATACAAATGACGGTCGTACGTACGTCAAAACGTTCTAAGTATGTCAGATGACGCCAGGCAACACTAAGTGTTGCCTATGCCAGAAATATATATGGCAACTCGTATTAGTAGCGAAGATTTGATGGTTAAGTACTAAAAGTGGGTACTTACGGTCAATAAGTTTTGCCACATGAAAATCGATGTCCTGGAGACAAAAACAACGATGTATAAAACTCTAAGATCCGACAGTAAACTTTTAAAAGATAATGGGCTGTCCAATCATAATGCACGATATCAAATGCGAGTCACACCAACTAATTTGTCCAACATTATTATACATTTTATTGTTTTTAGTGTTTGCCAAATTTAACCATAAACAGAATAACACAGCGAAGCGTTAAGATTGTTGAAGCCTTTTACGAAAATGGGCGTTCAAATCAAAAGGCATTTCGTGCACTTCGTGAATTTTATGTGGTCAGCATAATCGACCAAATACGCTCCCAGTGGAGCCGATGCATTTGCAAAGAATGACTGTTTGGTGCGGCTTCATCAGGCCGCACTTCTTCGAAAATTAGGTCGGCCAAGCAGTTACCGAAAATGGTGTTCGACACCAAGAGATACTAAATGGCTTTTTGTTGCCAGAAATTGAGGATATGGACCTGGACGATATATGGATCCAACACTTGCCACACAGCCAACCATATTTTGTATCACACAAAATTGTCATAGATCCTTGCTCTATTTACAATTAACATCGTGCGTTTATGTTGGACCATCCTTAATAATGAAAAATGTAAAAGCCGGACCTCTACGTTCGGCAACAAAAATTTTGTTAAACTACCTTTCAATATTACGATTTTTTTTTGTTTACCTGCAAGGTGGTACGGTCTATATATCTGCGGTCTACATATACGATAATTATAACTACATTTGCCAGATACGCTTGTCTATATGTGCCCATAACACTGACCTGCAATGCAACACATTTAATTTTCGCCTTTTGGTTGGTTTTATTGCAATGACAAAAATGTGAAATCAAGATTTAAATAATAGGTTCCGGTCAGTTAGTATAAATATGAGGGCAAGCACAGCTCGCCCATTTAAGAGAAGTTCCACGTTCGTTCCTTAATAGAATGATGAGGGGTAAGAATAAGAAAGTATTCAAATGGATCCCTTTCAAAGTACTGTTCCGATTTGAATTTCCGCCGCTCTACATCTACAACCAAACTGGTGAAAACAATCCATATTGATTAAATTTTTATTTATTACTCGTATAAAATGGACCCCTACCAGGGCCCTTCGATTTCAGTCCCTGTTGCTCCACAAGCCACATATATATTTATTAATCACATCTTGCACAAATTAAGCTTTATATATGGCGTGAGTCCTATAGCCAAACCTGATGAAATGTGACTATAAGGTCCCCCAACATTTTATTCCCTACCGCCCTATACCACAAAGGTATGGGATATCGTATCAGCTACCCTGTTTGACTTTAGATATTTTTTCTTAGATGAATTCTATACCAAAATTTTTATTCCCTTTGCAACACCTCGAAATATTGATCGGAGCCACGTTATAATGTAAAAATTATTGACCGTCGTACAGTGGTCCAGGATCGTTTTCCATCGGCCTAAATTCTATAAATTTTTATCTAGTAAAGACTTAAAAAAAAATATTTTTTTTTCGTTTTTATTTTTTTTTTATAAATGTTCATAAAATGGGAAAACATTTTTTTCCTTATTGCGGACTTTTTTCAGGTTTTGAATATTAAAAGTGAGATTTAATTTTTCGACAAAGTCGAAGAGGTTGAGATTGAAAATTTCAGAAAATCTGCTGAAATATAGAAATTTCACTCATTTATATTATAAAAATTATTTTTTTTAATAGCAATGAATCTTTTGCAAGCCTGTGTAATTCTCTAAGTATAGAAGGTTTTTATCGACATCGGTGTGTGAGTGTGTATGCAAACATATGTAAATGAAATTTTGCAACATTAATAAATAATATCGCAAACGTATAAAATACAAAAAACAAGCTTTATAAATTATGAATTGTAATGCAATATAGAGGGCTACGAATATAAGCAGAAGTTCACATATTATAAACACATTCAAATTTAATCATGCATCCTAGGGTGTTCTTTAATGGATCTGAATAAAAAAAAGCATTAAAAAGGATTAAATGTGCAGCGAAAAAAATTAGCACATACGTTTGAAGCTATAGAAGTCTCATCTAACATCCAATCCTGATGAAATTAAGCACAAGAAAGTTCCTTTTGCTAAGGACGGACACTGTTGAAATTGGACAAAATCGGCGTATATTAAGATATAGCTCCCACATTTTACCAAACTCAATGAAATTTTCTAACAAACTAAATTAGGTCATTAGTTTTAAAATCTGGGTAACCTATTTAAAAGTCAACTAAAAATAACAATTGTATAATTGAGTTCTTCTCAGATTAGAAATCAAAATAGACACAGATGGTATATCCTAAGCTTCAGTTGAATTTGCTTGGATTTGTTATCACTTCTCCAGGTTTGTCGTCGATCATGGTCTATGGATCGTGCAGATAGGTTTAATTTAATTTCAATGATATCAAGCATATAAAGGGTGGTCCAACCATAGTGTATTGTTAATTGTGAGTCACACCATAACGCCAACACATTTCTTTGACAAATTCAACCATAGTGAGGTACACAATTGAGCAGCGCGTCAAGACTAATAAAGCCTTTTATGAAAATGGACGTTCAAACCCAAATGCATTTTGTGAGTTTTTGATAAGCTTAATCGAACAAATTATAAAAAATGGAAAGAATTACAAAAATTACAGAAAACCGGGTCTGTAGGTAATGTGAAAACAGTTGTAGATGCGCGGCCAGATTGTTTTGCGGCAAACATTGATGTTGTTCGTGATAGTGTGGCAGAAGAGCCCCCAACCTTGAGTCGTAAATGGTGCTCGCTATCGTGAGCTATACCAGTCGAAATGCTCAAACGAGTCATCCAAAACTGGACCCTCAGAATGGACACCCTGAGGTGTAGTTGCGGCCAAAATGTGAAGGATATTACATTAAAAAATAAATGGCATAATATGTCCTTTCGAATGGATAATAAAGATTCCACACATGATTTGAATTTATGTATTTTTCTATTTCGAGATTGATTTCTAGATTGATCACCCATTACGACTCTTTTTGAGCCACTAGTGATTTCACGCACAGAGTTCAAAAGAGATATATTTGGCAAACAAAATGGAAGAATAACATAATAGAGAACATAGTTCTTAACGCCATCTACATTTTTCGCCAGCGTTCTAAGGCAGCGCCCTCTACCGCCTTGATGTGCTCGATTCCAAAAAAGAAGTCTGATATGTCCATATGTGACGCGCAAAATGGAAAGGGACATAAGGTTAAAAACTAGTATTGTTCAGGAGAGCCATTTTAAAGATTAGGTCCCTTTCTATTTGCGCTTAGAATCGTCGACTTCACTTTCATAAAACGCGCGTATCTCTGGGAGGAAACGCTTTTGGGGCATAGGATCGGTCTCATTCGATGCTCAGATGTTGTCCACATCAAAAAAAAGAGAACAGTTGATGAAAAGTTTTGTTCAGGAGAGTCATTTTAAAGATTAGGTCCCTTTCTATTTGCGCTTAGAATCGTCGACTTCACTTTCATAAAACGCGCATATCTCTGGGAGGGAACACTTTTGGGGCATGGGATCGGTCTCATTCGATGCTCAGATGTTGTCCACATCAAAAAAAAGAGAAAAAAATGAAAATTGATTTTTTACCCTTAGTTCCCTTTCTCTATGCGCTGTCACATATAAAAAAGTGATTGACTTCTCATTTTCTGTGTTTAAAATCATTTGTATCAAAAAATGTTTCCACATTTTCGAAAAGTAGGTAAGTCTTAAAATCGAGTAAAGGCTCGCGCACACTAAAGCTTTTTGTTCTTACGCTTTGTATTTTTTCTATTTTCTGCAGTCTAAACACTATTACGACGACGCTGCAATATCATGAACTTTTGGAAGTTTTCATCATGTATTTGATTGGTTTTTAGAAAAGCGGAAATGTGGGTGGAAACGCAGCGTAAAGAAAAAAAGCTTGAATGTGCCCTAGCCTTTAAATAATTTTAAAGAAAACTCCCGGAAGTATAAAAAAGTTCCACGATCTTTTAAGGTGGACAGGGTCCTATCTAGGAGCTTTACGGGGATCTAATGCGCAGTTGAAAGCAATGAAATTACGGCGGAATTTGTCATCATTTAGAGGAAGAAATCCGCCACTTGCAGGATTGGGCGAAATACCCGGTCCAGATGGTTTGCGTAAACATTGGATCTTCCTCTCTTCGAATATAGCATACTCACCTTTTACGTAGGCATACATAAATTTCTTAATGTTTTCCATCATGATTTTATTAATTGATGCTATGAAATATCAGAATTAATTTCAATAAATTTGTAAAGATAATCAAAAGTTTTGTTTATAATTTAAGGAAGACCCTATAATTCACACACACATGCACATACATAAGTATACCTTGTCTCTCTGTGTGTGTAAAATGTTTTTGGCTCAAATTATTTACGAAAACATTTCTCAAAAACAACATCTGACAGTGTGATGATATGTTCTTAGACGAGGGTCTTGTTTCATGTGTCTGGCCCAAAAATAAAATATGCCACAAGTAGGTTGCGCTGATGGCGAGGGGGCACTGAGTGAAGCACTTATAAATCAATGAAATTGTTTGTATCTTGTCACTTTTCATTACAAATCATCGTTCACAAATTTGTTATTAATTTCCTTTTGGATTTGATTTACGAGTATTATCAAATACTAAATTATAGGTTCGAAAGGCCTTGTTAATATAGAAACGATGCTAAAGCGTACAAAAGATCAAATCGTGGCACTTCTGAGCAGAACCAACATTTTTGGAAGTGTGATAACGAAATCAGATCGCACTTGTTCGATAAAGTGCATTAACTCAAACGTTTTAAATTTTCAGTAGAGGCAAAAAAGTGTTAGTTTTGAAAGTTTCTTGTACTTTAAATCATTGTGGTAAAGGGGAATTATGCCAAGGAAGTGTGGTAGACCCATTAAAAATTATTCCTTGGACTGAAATTTTTCTAATTCGACTGAGAGACATTTGCGTCTATCTACTTCTGTCATTCAATTTATATAAGCATAATACAGGTCTACAATATGAACCCTTCTTGATTAAACATTCCACCTTTTTTGGTTTTCGTTTAATTGCGATCGCTTTGGGACAGTCGCCTATACTCTTACCCATTGATTTGGGGTCTTACCCACAGCAGAAAACTTCATCAGATTTCAAAAAAATTTAGGTAAGGTAGAGAATGAAAGAGGAAGTAATGTTTATGGACATTTGACTTGAACCAGTTCGTATTGTACGTCGTACACGCAGAGAAAAGATATGGTTACACCATGGTCACCGCAACAATAGTATGTTCTCTACAACAAAAGCATGCTCGTCGCAACCATAGTATTGTTTTATGAATTTAATTTTGACAACAGTATGATTGTCACAATATTACTAATGTTGAAATGATACAATAGTATTATTGCCAAATTTAGAAATGTTAATATGGTTGTAGCAACCATATAAACATGGTTGGTGCTACAAAAGTATTGATGTTTAAAATGTACGTTAACAATAATATGATTACGGCAATCATACAGAATGGTTGCGACTATGAACATAACAAAACAGGTTTTATAAAGCATACATGTATGTGCGTATGTTTTTTGATATACAAAAAAACCACATACACACGATACAGTGAATGATTATGTCCATTAAAAAAACAACAACAATCGGAAGGTAGTTCGAGGGATTTTTATTGTCTTTACTTTGTTCGGTGAAATACTCTAATACCGACTGGTTCTCGTTTATTTAAAATCTGCCTGCACTTAGGTATATAGCCATTGATCATGGTTTAATCATATTCGTTTCTTGGGGTCTACGGATGGTGAAGTAGCATTCACCCCTGCTGGGAACTAAAAGTATTTTCGCCTGCCGTTGGAATATATATTTTTGTTTCTTGAATGAAATGTTCAATAAAAACATGGCATTAACTTATTCTAATGCAATTAAATATATCTTGCTTGATACAAATCTCTATTTTCGAATAACAACATTACCCAATCCCAATAAATAATTTTTAGGGTTCATATGGTTGAGTGAATCATACTATGGTTGTAGGGATAATAGCATGGTTGCGTGTGAATCATACTATGGCTGTGAAGATCATACTATGGTTGTATGAGAAACATACTAAGGTTGTGAGGATCATAATGTGGCTGTGAAGATAATAGTATGGTTGAGTGTGAATCATACTATTGTTGTAAGGATCATAGTATGACTGTGGAGATCATAGTATAGTTTAGTGTGCATCATACTATGGTTGTGGTGATCATAGTATGGTTATGTGTGAATCATACTATTGTTGTGAAGATTGTAATATTGTTGTGCCATAACCATACACCCAACAATAGTATGATCCTCTTCGAATATTGTCATCCCAACCATACTTTTTTTCTGCGTTTAGGAAACACCTCAGCAGAAAGTCTTTTCTACATACGGTTGAAGAATAAATCTTCTTTGTAATGCGTCGTGAGATCATTAGACCAATAAATAACAAATGGATGCGAACTTCTAGACAATCGGGTGTTACGGGCGAACACTTTGACCTCCGGCATGAGGCCACCAATCTCAGAAGAGCACATCCCGTTAAAGTACCTGTCAAGAGTGATACGCAACTAACATTCCGCCGATGATCGAGTGAAACAACAGAGTTGGCTTCTCTGCTATCTCCAATAAGCCGCATAGAACTCCCTTGTACCCGGTCGAGAAACTCCAAAGAATACCTTGAAGCACCCGCCCAAATGTGGGAGTTATACTCTATTTTTGGCCGAATGTAAATATATTTGTTGGGGATGTCGGAGGAATTGAAGTATTTCTTGCAAAGCCCACTCACTTGGATGCTTCTTCCAAAAATGTGTTTGTCTTACTGAATTTTTATGCCCAGAACATTAAGAGCGTCTGAATCCTTGACAACAATCCCATTCGTCAATATTGCCGACGATACTAGGCCCGATGCTCAAGCGGAACAGTCGCCACATGACCAGTTTTGCCGAAGAAACAGGCGACACTTTGCTTCAAAGTGATTCTTCCACGAACAACTTTCGTTGGATTTGGCTCTTCTTCGGTCGATTACTGTTTTGTTTCGGGCTCATATGCATAGATCCATGATTCGTCACCTGTGACGATCTTTTAACGCCTCTTGAAGCACCACGATCGTATATTTTCAAAATTTCTTGCACCAGTCGACTCGAGCCTTTTTTGAGCGATTGTCATATTGTGCGGGATCCAACGAGAACAAACCTTTTTTACGGCCAGGTGTTTATGCAATATTGAATGTATGCTGGTGGAAGAAACCTGGACTGTGGAGTTTTGCAAAAATCGTTCGACTCCGCTCCGAATCAAACTTTGGGTGTTGGAACGACTCCGAATTCAGGTCTTGGAGCGACTTAGGAATCCGACTTAACACATTTATATATTTAAGAAAATTATGGAATGTAAGAAGATTTGACAATAAGCTAATGTTGGTAAAGTTGGGCCAGTCTGTGTTTCGTGTAGACAAACAAAATATGTCTCTCGCATTGTGAAGTTACATATTCAATGCGACAAATTTTAAACTCCAAAAAAAGTATCTTCTGAATAAGTACGTACTTACTTAAATCCTACAACATCCCATTAATGAACCGGGATTGGGACAAAGTCTTACGATAAATGTTCGATTTTTTTTAAAAAAGATGACTTTTTAAAATAAAAATCAAATTTCTTAACGGTAACCCTGCTCCGAACGGCTAATGCACTTTATTGAGCTTTACATGGCTTAGAGATAAATCTTTTACTCGTAAATTCGCCGGCATTTACGAGGTGGAAACCCTTAACTGAAAAACTGTTAGATTTTTTTACCCGGGATTGAAACTGGGGTTTTTGGCATAATAGTCGTGTCCACTAATATCACACCAAGGCGGTCAACATTTTCTTTAATATATCTAAACATATGTATATCTTTGTATTTTGTATATTATTTAAACAGGTGTACAGTCTGCCTGGCAACCCAGTCACTACATTTTACCATATTGTACGTTGATTCTGAAAAAGAAACAACAAAAGCTCTCGAACCAGAATAAAAACTGTTCAAGTCATAATAATGATAAATGACCGAATAAATGTAAACAAAACAATAAAAACATTTTATTTATATTTATATTTATATTTTTATCTTTATTTTTCTTTTTTGCAGAAAAATAATAACAGTGGGCATTATTGAGGAAGGCAGCTATGAGAAGGATGTTCTATTCTATGTCAACATTGGTGAACCCATCATGGCCCCAGGTAAGCTCATAATTATTCCATATCGTATAGCACCTATTGACGGCACAAGTCGGCAAATCACACAATATACGAGTATATATCACTAAAACAACAATAACCACAACAAAAAAAGAGTCTTAAAAAATTGCTAAACAAAAAGGTTAGTTTAGAAGAAACTAAAGAGAAGAAGTTTAGGTATAGATAAGGAAAAAATACAAGACTAATAAACTTGAATATATAATAATATATATACATACAGTACATACATAGCAATACTATTATTAACATACATACAATTATTTTATAATTTAAACTACACAAAAGTCTCCCTTCCATTTCCCAGGCCAGGTCCCCGACCCTAATCGTTATATTCCCCTTGCTCCTGATTTTCAAACCACCCTCGAGTCCAATCCTTTGCATTATCCCAATCCATAGCCTCCGCAGTCCCCTTTCC
The DNA here is from genome assembly GCA_963513945.1 of Hydrotaea diabolus. Lineage (NCBI taxonomy): Eukaryota > Metazoa > Arthropoda > Insecta > Diptera > Muscidae > Hydrotaea > Hydrotaea diabolus. The sequence goes on from OY740716.1 coordinate 160,402,227, forward strand.
TAACTGTTGTAATCCATTCGTATTGTGTCAATATTCCATATCCTTGTTATCCTTAACGTTTAAAAGATGTTATTCTTTAATAAACTTGAACTGCTTGAGGTAATTTGAATATGTACGAAAATAAGGGACAGAATCCAGGAATATATTTTACCCCACCCCGCTCCTCTCACACCACCTTTTATCCATGAAATTTTTTAAAGTTTGTGTTTTTTTTTCTTGTTCTGTACAACAGCAACAGATTGGTTTGGTTTCTCGAACTCTTAAAAATGACGAGCATTAATTAAAATTGAAATTTCATCTCTTTTCGTCTTCTTTTTTTCTTTCTCTTTTCCAAAACTTTTTGGCTTTTTCGTTTTCTTTTAATTTTCTGCTAAACTTTTTCTTTTTCTTCCCCTCCACAAAAAAACGAATATATCCAACGCTGCCGCTTCTTCTAAAATTTAGTATCTACCATGAATTTCAGTAAAAATTAAATTTTTTGTTTTCAATTGATATCTTAAAACCAAAACAAAAAAAGAAAAGTAATCACACAAATCCATCGTATTTTGGCTAGAACTGGTTTACAAGACACTAAAGATTTTCCCCGCTCTACTAAGAATTCTTGCTAGGAAAAACTTCAAGATTTTTCTCTGATTTAGTGAAAATTTAAAGAACAAAAGCGTAGTTGTTGTCCTTACCCGGTGTTTTAAAGACATTTTGTTAAACTGCAATTAGGGCTCTTAAATATTTGAAATCCATTAAAAACGAATTGAAGTTTCATACTCTTGCAAATTTATTTATAATCGTATGAATGTTTAGCATTATTTAAATGAGATTATGGGTTCCTTTTACAGCTGATGAAATTCCCACGATTAGGGTGGGTTGGTAGGTCTCAATGCGTTAATGGCCCCATCCTCTTAGGGGGTTAACTTGCCTCAGATGCTGCATAAATATTTTGAATTATACCAAAAAGAATGAAAGGGTCGATTGAATTGATTAAGTAACTTTGAGACATAAGAAATTAAATAAATTCTAAGACGGCGGGGGTAACAAAAAAAAACGCCATGGCTAGAAGAAAATACTAGTCAAAATGTTAGCAAACTCAAAGAGCAGGGTAGGACCTTTAGGTATAATACGGTGGCTTATTAAAAATGTGTTTAGTTACACATTATTTTTTGGATCACTACAAAGTTCGCTTGCAAAATATGCACTAAAATTTAATACTTAGTAGGGACATAGATACTGTTACAACATTGAACACACCCCTTTCAATAGTAGAACTGAACATACCCCGTTTATGTCATATGAGCTTTGAAAGCTAACCTCAATAGCGTTAGTCTGTAACGGGATTTTAAAATTGTTTCAACTTTCATCCTGAATTGGTCAGATAATGAGAACCGTATCTCTGTAATGGCGCTTTTCAAGTGTGAAATGATAAAAGCGATATTTTCAATACGCTCCGGGATTAGACGCATGTTCGTCTACCGATGCATAAAACTGTTTGAGGAGACTGGAGATGTAAAAGACCGCCACAGGTCGGGCCGAACACGCTCTGTTCGAACGCCGCATGTCATCAAAGCCGTTAAATAAATAATTCACAGAAATCCGCTCCGAAAACAGAAAACCATGGACCGCGAGATGAATTTCACGCAAAAGTCCATGAGTCAAATCTTTTAAAAAGACTTGGCACTTGGGGCTTTCAAAGGACGTACCGGACATTTATTGACTGCAGCTTTAAAAAAAAATAGGAATGAAAAATGCAAACGTCTTTTGGCGAAGCACGCTGATAACTGGACACAGAGAAATTATGTTCACCGATGAAAAAAATTTTACCGTTGAGTAAAAATTTAACAAGCAAAATGATAGAGTGTATGCGCGGTCATCTAAGGAAGCATCTAAAGTGATCCCAAGGGTGGAAAAGGGTAATTACCCTGCTTTAGTCATCGTTTGGTGGGCTGTCTCTTACGAGTCAAAACATCGGCCAAAGTTTACCAAGAAATCGTTTTGGAAGCTCTTGTGAAGCCTCTTAACAATTCCCTGTTTCAAAAACAGCCATGGATTCTGCGCCGGCCCATAAGGCTAAAACGTCCCAGATCTGGCTTCGAAACAATTTGCCAGCGTTCATTTCCTCTGAAGAATGGCCCTTAGGCAGTCCAGATGTGAACCCATTGGATTACAAATTGTGGACGGTTTTAGAGGACAAGGTTTGTCACAAAAGATACCCCAACATCGGATCTCTCAAGACTGCTTTGGTTCGAGTTGTGGCCAATTTTTCAATGGACGAGGTTCGTGCAGCTATTGACGATTGGCCAGTGCGACTTAAGGCGTGTGTAAAGGCAAAAGGCGGACATTTCGAATAAGTAGATTCTTTTTGGATACAATATACATCAATAAATATATTAAAGAATATTTGGTCCCAAAACATTCAGTACTTTTTATTTTACGGCATAAAACGTGTGTAACTGCATTTACATCCCTACTAAGTTACTTTTGGGTATTTTAATAGTTTTTTAAATTAGAAAATAATCCCATTATTTATTTGACACAATTTTATACAAGCGGCTGTCTTGGGCCCTCTTCGCAGTGTGATATCCTGGCAATGCAGTTTTTCAAGATCCTGGTGTCCGTTTCTGCCTCTATATCACGAATGTCGTGCCCTTGGGTTCGCCGATCAGTATTTTAAGGTGTTGCAAACGAAACAACAAAGTTAATATACCCTGTATCCTATTATAAAAGGTATAAACAGTTAGAACCGGTCGTAGTGAACAATAAAATACCTTACATCACTCTGCTATTAAGAGGATTAAACGCCTCGGTCTGGACTGTCAGCAAAGTCAGACTCGATATGTGTTAATAAGTGCCACAATTAAGTTGACATGGATGTTAAGCAATCAGATGCTCTTGATGTTCTGGGCATGAAGATACAATGTGACGCTCGTTGGGCGAGACATGTATTCGAAGTGTCGAAAGAATCACTCTAGTGTTTATTTCTAAAGCGGTTTAAGAAATACTCACTCCTTCAGATCTTTTCAAAATCTATACGACTTATATTAGGCCTACGATGGAATACAACTCCCATATATGGGCAGGTGCTCCAAAATCATCCTTGGAGCTGCTTGACCGTGTTCAAAGGAGAGCGATGGCACTGTTAGGCGACAGTAGGGTATCCAACTCTATTGCTTTCCTTGAGCATCGTCCGAATGTGGAATGTGTGTCGCTGTTCTATCGTTGCTTTCATGGTGTGTGCTCCGCTGACATGCGTCGACTTATTCCTGACGTTATGATGTTCGCCAGGAATACGCGACTTTCCTGGAATCCACTCCCATTTGTTATTGATTGGCCAGTCGACCGCGCTTTACACTACTGATCGATTTCGCTTTTTGCCCATACTGTACGTATGTGGAAACGGCTTCCGGCAAATGTATTTCCCATCAATTACGTCATCCAGAAATTCAAGACAAATGTCAACAAACATTACTCCCTATTTTCCCCCTCTGATCCCTTACTTTCCACCCATCAACGCAATGCATAATAAGAGAAATCCCCTGAGTCAATACAAAAAAAATAATAAGTAGACAAATTATATTTGCCCTCCATTACGGACTCCGATCCAATATGAATAGTTTGTCACGGGGCCGTGTTAGTAGCAGCTTTTCCATCAGAGTGTGCTTTCATACCAACATCATTTATACCAAATGCTATCTTCATGTCAGTATTAGTTCATGAGATAAAGCTTTTCAATGTTCTGTGAAGAATGGGCCACGCCACGCCCCTTAGTACAATTTGAACACAACATAGTCTATAAGACTATACAACTGATTGATTTTATTCTACGAGTATGAAATTGTATAACGATCGGTCCATTACTTTTGGCTTTTAATGAGATCATTAAAAGGGCGTGTGGCACCGCCCCCTTTTAAACAAGGATGATATAATTGGATGTAATTTTTGCTGATAAGGCACCCTTGGGTTCTCAGTACCCCATATTCTGCAGTTCTGCTTGTTTACAAAACCATTTAAGTGGAAATGAGCTTCATCGCTCATTATCAGATTACGAATGAATTCATTATGTTCTCTAGCCAATTCTTGGAAGCGAAGTGCATAAATTATTCGTTCTTGGGGATCTTCAGGCTTTAACTGCACCTTGTATGGAATAAGATGTAAATTTCTCCTTAATATTCCGCGTAAAGTCCTGTCAGACATTTCCAGCTGAGCATAGCGCCTTCGAGTTGATTTTTCAGGATTCTTCTCAATACTCTCCTGAACGCGTTGAATATTTACTACACTAATTACAGAACGTGGTCTTTTGCTTCGTGTAAGACCCCTCACTGAGCCTTTTTCCCCGTCACTAAACGTCGAATCATAGATTTGGATGGTGAATACCGCACATTAAAATGACGACGATAGGCTCGTTGAGTTTGAATTATTGATCGACGATGTTCAAAATAAAATTCTATGATTTTGTTTCGTTGGCTAACGTTGTAATTTTCCATGATTAATCTCCCAGATTTATTTTACAAGTCCTAAAAAGAAAAAGGGGAAAAATTTACATTAGAAAAGTTAATAATTTTTCAAATCCCTAAGCGACTTCTGCCGCACCCACTATATAGATAACACAGTGTGACAGAGAAAAAATATCTTATTTTTCTTGTAAATCTTGCTGAGTACAACAAGAAACCGGTTTTGAAATTTCCCAAAAACCTCCAAAATCTGGAGTTACGTGTAAAAACCCGTTTATTCGGATCTTACGCACTTATATGCCAGTAACTTGGTTGAATATCAACCGAGGTATATTCATTGGACCTTAAATTTGTAAAGTTTTTAGAGATGGGAATTTTATCAACAAGCTCACTTCCGTTGAAAAACGCACATGAAAGAGTTTTGTTGCACTATGTTATGACTTTCTTGGTAAAGCGACAACTTTTGAGTGCGTATGGTGAAATGGGCTGCAACATGTCAATTAAAATTAATTTCCTCCATTCACATCTAGACTTCTTCCCAGAAAAACTGGACCAGTTCAGTGATGAACAAGGCGAACACTTTCATTAAGAAATTATTACAATGGAAAAACGTTTTGAAGGAAAATATAATATAAAAAGGATTTCCGAATATTGCTGGTCACTTAAACACCTTCATCAAGAAATAATTACAATGTTAAAACGTTTCGAAGGAAAAGATAAAATAAAAATGATTTCCGAATATTGCTGGTCACTTAAACGGGATATTGTGATGTTCAATTAAAAAGAAAACGGTCAAACCAAAATTTCTAAGTAGTATTGCCAATAATTGTATTTTTTCAAAAAATGTTGTTTTAATAAAAGTTGAATAACTCAATCAGTTTCTAAAGGATTTTTTAAAATGACACCGAATTGTATTCTTAAGAACACTCCCTTTATTATTCAGTTCAAAAATTGTTCACTTACTTTAAAAAAAATTGTGTAAAAACGCATCTAAAGTTAAAAAAAATTACAATTTTTTTTTTAAAAATGAGTTTACAGGAAAAATACACAGATTTTTTCAGTGTGTTTTTAAAAGTGTATACAACATTCGAAAGGCCGCAGTTTTTTCTTTTAAAATCAGCCGAAAAAGTTAAAATCGGTTGATATTCAACCTAGTTACTGGCATATAAGTGCGTAAGATCCGAAAACCCGGGTTTTAACCCGTAACTCCAGATTTCAGGAGGTGTTTAGGAAATTTAAAATTTCTTGTTGTACTCAGCAAGATCTACAAGAAAAAAAATGTATCACTTCCCAGGTATTTTGACTTCATTCTTTTTTGTTACACTGTGTAATTATATAAGTATATGAATAAAGAAATACCCCTCTAAATCAAACTCAATTTGCTTTTTTGGAACCTTTTAGTGGAACATAGTTTTAAACCACCAATTTTCTTTGCAGTTAACAAAAATGTCTTTAAAGACCCCCGCCATAGACTAAAACACCCCCTCCCACGTTTATTAGTTTTAAAACTTACAAACACTCAGTTTTATTTTTAATTTAAACCAAAAATGGTCCATCGACATGGACTCTGTAGTCTTTTTATTTTTGAAGAAAGAAGGATTTTTTTCATATATGACACGCTATTTGAATATAAATTATTGGCAATTTTGTGGCAACAATAAGTGCGACTGAAATCCAAATAGTGAACAAAAAAGTGCAACTAAATGGAATTTGTGTTAACAACATTTTATTTATTTAGCGCATTATTATTTCTATTTTATATTTTGGTTTAAGTTTATTTTAGTTAACATTTTTTTGATTTATAAATTTTTTTTATTTCGTTTACAGTGAGTTTAGTATTTTTCCTAATTTTCTTGATTTTTGCCTTAATTTTGAATTTTGTATTTGGTTATCAAGTTTGCATAAGTTTTGTATAATTTTTTTTTTTCATTCGAATAAGTGCCATTTTTCTCATAGTTTTATTGTCAATAATTTTTATTTAAAAAAAACACATTCCACAAAAGTTGATCAGATTTTGAACAACAAGTAAATAAATCAGCGTAGTTTATAGTTTTGAATGAATTAAATCAACAAACAAATCAATCAACCAACAACATTAGTGTAGTCCAATAATTCTAGTCCAGCTGTTTTTTTTTTCTTTGTAATTTAATTGTTAATTAGTGTTTTGTAATATTAACTAAATATGATATTATGTGATTGTGTGTACGTACGTATGTTTTCTTCTCTTACTCCTCTGTATGTGATTCAACACCTGTTTCAGTTCAACTCAAACTACACCTCAAAACTAAACTCCTACAACATTTAGATTAGAAAACCTCTGAAAGCCAAAATTGTAGAACCTAAAAACAATAGCTAATTTTTGTAATTAACATAACGGCCGGGTCCCTAGTTTTTGTAGTTTATAGCCTACCCTAGTAAATAATTTGAATATTCTGTAAACTGTGGTGTAAACTCGAAATAAGCTGCATTTAATTTTATCCAAAGCACCCTACCTATTTGCCACAACCACCCTCAATTCCCTCTACCACCAGCCCAAGTCTAATATTTGTCATACATACCTCCCCCCAGTTCCCTACATCAACAGCCCAAGTCTTATATTTGTCATACATTCGCCCCTTTCCCCTGACACCATAGCTGATCCCTTGCCATCCCTCCCCCTAAATATGTTTCCTCCCCTAATGCCAACGCCATCAGACATACCAATCATTCATTCGTACCCCACCATCCACCAGACATACTCGTACATATAAGCCCGAGGCTAGTTCCTCGTCATCGTCATCCATCATAAGTATCTCCCCTCACATGTGATGTGTATGATGTGTGATGTTTGCTAACTATGGCTAAATGCAAAATGCAAAATAGGCGTAGCGTAGCGTAGTGCATCTGTTAGATAAGAAATGCCACACTGCAAGGAATGCAATGAATCTGTCTGTACATTCAAACGAAATGCATGGTTGGCTTTGACAAAAAAAAAACAAAAAGAAAAAATCTTTAGTGGATGCCCCGCACCAACGCCATAGAAAAACAAAATATGTACCCCCCACCCGCATTTCTTCTTACCTCATGTTTAAAATATATGACGAAAGCCTTGAAATGTTATTGTTTTTCAAATCACATACCACCCAAACAAAAAAAAACAGAACCTCTTGTATTCCTAATTTCTAACTACACGCCTCTGTTAGGTTTTAGTTTAGAAATCTCCTAAAAACCAATCATACCTCATAATATCGCCTCCCCGAACGATCGATCATAATCATCTTAGACTTAAGCAATTTGAAAAAAAACAATATATTTTTGATTTTTGTTTAGAATCGTACACAAGTTTAGAATGTAATTTAGTTTAGTTTAAGGACTTTTTCAAGGTAACGAAATTCCCTCCGCTGACAGAAATTGTCTAAAATAAATCGATCATTTATTTTGAGAATTATTTATTTAATTATTGAAATCGAACAGAGAATAACCAGCTCAAAACCCTTTGCATCTAGATTTAAAAAGGAAAAGTTTTTTACAAATTGCAAAGTGACATCGACTTTTTGTGGGTGCTAACTGCTTCTATCGCGATTTCGGATCAGCGACGATCTTCCTCAGAAAGCTTTAAAGCAATTTTTTACAAAGAAAACTGAACTCTTTACGACCAGGTTTTCACCTAACGAATTTGAAGTCCCGTTGTTAATCTCACTTTTCAAATTGTCTTCAAACAATTGCACACGAAAATACAATTTACCTTTACCACCTCTACAGAGACTCCACATTCAGAGCCATCTATAGATTTTCGTTTACAACGTGCGCGATAAAAGCAATGTCACTTTGTCATTTTGTAAAAAAACACTTATCTTCTATTAAAATTTAGATACTAGAGGTTTTGAACTGTTTAATCCCCGTTCAATGTGTTAAAGCAAAAGACCAAAATAAACAAACGAGCTAAACAATGACAAATATTGAAACCTGTAAAATGTTTCTACACTGAGAAGAAAAATAACCATATACAAGGTTAACTTAACCATAAATTAACATGATTTAGAGTCTACGTTATATAAGTTTAATTTGAACATTTTGTTGTTTAACAATAATAATAGTTAATTTAACTTTTCTATGGTTAAATTTATTTACCATGAAACATGTTAATTTAAAAATAATTATTGTTGTTTTAACAATGCATTGTTGAGTTTTTTTACCATTGAAATTGTTATTATTAAAATAATTATTGTTGTTTTAACAATGCATTGTTTTTAACCGCGACAACTGTTAATATTAAAATTTCATAGTTTATTTATTGACACAATACATGTTCAATTTAACAAAGAAATTGTTAATATACTAACTATGAAGATTGTTATAGAAATCATTTTTATTGTTAAGTTAGCTAATTATTGTTAAGCTCTTTTAACCAGAAATATAGTTACTGGTAGAATTTTTAATATTAAATTAGCATACTAATTATGTTTTTGTTCTGTTAACATTTATGCGGTCTGTTTTCATTATTTTGACTTAAACAGTTTTTATTCTGGTTCGACACCTTTTTGTTGTTTCTTTTTTAGAATCAACTAAAAAATTAGTGAAATGTATTGGCTACGGTTGCCAGTCAGAGTGTACAGCTGTTTCTGAACCAGCCAAGGTTTTTCTTCAGCAGTCTTTGACAACGATTACTTCGGCTACAACTCAAATGACTTATACGGGTTTCCCATTATGATTAATGAGAATTACCCTTTGCTTATAGTCTTCGAACTGCAATCTTCATAGCGCAATATCATTGCGCTTTGAAGAATGTACAGCTAGCATTTGCATTTGGTGGTGTTTTTTTTTAAAAAACGAGATAAATTGTCTTATGATCTTTCTCACAATTACAAACTTTCAGAGCAGAGGAAGAAAGGAAAAATATTGAGGGGGATAAGACAGTCGTAATTCGTGTAACGTAATTTTGAACTTCGTATAACACAAAGCAGATCAAAAACTTCGATACAACAGAGCCGAAGGATCTCAAAATTGTTTGTTTATGTCGCACAACTTTCTGCCTCTCTCTTGAAAAAACTAACCTTATATAATGTTAACTCAACTTTTTTGTATGTATATTTGACCTTATATAACGTTATTTTTTGTCTTCGTTATATCTTAACCAGACACCTGGGTAATGAAATCGTTGTATTTTCGGCTCAGTGTAGGATCCATGCAACCGATCACTTACATGCTAAGAATGTCTTACATATTCTTATTGATACGGTCCAGTTTAAGTAACGATTTTTTAGCACTTCGGTTTTGAGCGTGCATTTTTATTTGCCATTATCAAGGATCTTGCATTCCTTTCAACTTAGTCTCTTTAACAGAGTCTAAGTCTTCACTATCTGATTTTTCCATGGTAGCTATCGTCTAATTCCTCTCTGTCTGAAATGTTTGTTTTCATTCGACCGACTTTTCCCAGCCAATAATGGGTTGATAAATCGGAAGTCAAAATAAGAAAAAAATACAAAAATTCATATCAAGTGTAAAATCTTTACTCGCATTGTTCAATCGAAAGGACATTTTATCCCATTTGTTTTGTGAATACAATTTCCTTCAAATGGGTCCTATTTTGGCTGACTTGTTTGAGCATTTCGACCGGTATGGCGTTATTGACACGCGTAATGTTGGCTCCCAAACCTCAATCGTAGCGGGTTTGTCAGCATAGACTTTGGACTTTACGTAGCCCCAAAGAAAAAAGGAAAAGGGTGTTATATCACCGGTCCGAAACATAAAATTGGCTGTTCTTCTAAATTACCTCTAAATACATCGATTGTTTGAGCAGCTGCTTGGCAAATGACACCGTCCTGTTGAAACCAAATGTCGTCAAGATTAGGAGTTTCAATTTTGGAAAGCAAAATGTTCTATATCATGGCGCGATAGCGAGCATTATTCACGGTTACGTTCCGTCCATTATCATTTTGTGAAAAAATTTTGACAATTGGTCAATTATGCCGGCCATAAAAAAATCACGAAGTCCACGAAATGCATTTCGATTTGAATGCCCAATTTCGTAAAAGGCTTCAGCAATCCTAACACGCTGCTCAATTGTGTACCTCTCCAAAGTTGAATTTGTCAAACAAATTCAAATTAAGTTGGGTAAACAACGTGACGTTAAGGTGTGCCTCACAATTAACATCGTGCGTTATGGTTGGACCACCCTTCATTATGATTAAAATCTTTAAGAAATGCAAACAAAATTTAAAGTGGATAAAAAATTACTAAAATCATAAAAGCCAGTAGGCTGAAAGTACCTTTTTCTCCATAAAATAGTAAAAGGGGTCTTGTGTTTTTACAAAATCGATTGATAAGATTTGGCCTTGAATTTAAATTAAACAATTTACTTGTAGTCCCTTAAAGAAACGCAAAACAGTTTTGACAAAATTGAACGATTCCGCAATACGTACCTTTAATTGGATTTTGTGTGACGTTAGTGAGGAAAGCCGTTCACCAGCTGTCAAACTAACCAAGTTCATATCTGAGAATTGCAGTGAACATCCAGTGTATCATTCTTCGTTGAATTCCCCATTTTCTTACGAACATTCTTGTGCAGGCGTTAAAGGCACAACGAACCTTCTTTCATCGTTTTACCTCATTTCGCTTTCCGGAAATTTTAGAATAGAGCATAACATTCAGGTATTTTGCCACTTTAGATAATTGCAGCGTTTTCACACCTATCATAGGGATTTTAAGGTTCAGGTTCCAATATATCCTTTAAATAGAACTGGTACTGTCTAGCTTGGATTAGCGCCTTACCCGTTGTCCTAGACAATCGTGAGTGTTTTTTCCGTGAGCGTTCCAGATTATCACTTATTGTTGGCAGAAATTTGTCTCGAGATATGCCGTCATGAAACGTTGAAAAGTATAAGAATAACATATATCGTGCAGATCGACTGATTTAAGAAAGTTCCCCGTATGATCCTTGACAGAGGCAGAGTTTTTTCGTCCACAGGATGTTGTAGGATATTACATAGTCGGCCTTGTACGACTATAGATTTTTTTCTTTGTTTAGTTTTTATCAATTTCCTCGGCTCGTTAATCTAATGTCAAGAAAACTGTGTATGAGGAATTTTAATCAAAGTCTATAGCCCATGGAAAACTTGAAAAAGTCCTTAAACTAATTATCATCTTCATCATTTTACTATTATCACTTATTGTATGTATCGTATGAATATCAAAACCTATCATAGTCTAACATTTATCATCGATGTAATTGTTGTATCTTGTTAATAATTATGATTTCTATTTTGATTTACTTTTTTGTGTATTAATTTTGAATCCTTTATCAAACAACAAAAAATATTCCTATTTCTTTACCCCCTCTACAGATAATAGATCTAATAGAAAGGATGCATTTGTATTTTTGAACAAATTCTTTGGTATGTAAACATCAAAATGCAACAACAAATAATCATAAAATAAAACTTTAATTGTGCGTGTGTGTGTATGTGTCGTATCTGTGTCTTATCTATGTGTAACTATGTATGTGTGTACGTATGTTTAGGTGTAATTTTAAACGTTTCCGTAACTCTGTATGTGTGTAAGAACACATTTGAGTATATCCGGTGTTTGTAAAACACTCCTACTTTGTCTTTCGCTATTTCGACTACCACTACTATAACATTTTCTTCTTCTACTTCTTCTTCTAAATAATTATTATTACTTTCGAGTTATTATTTTGACTGCCTGGACCAAATGACAAGACTCGAATGGTAGTTTTACATAAAAACCAAATCTACTGAATTTTCAATTTTGTTGCATTCACTCAAAATCTTTCCTCTTCTCATTTGATTTTTGCTAAACAAAAATGTTTCACAAGTGTCCTTTATTTTCGGTCCAATAATAGCCGTGTTCTTTTGGAGTAACCAGCTTATAGTTTCCTAATTATTTTGCATTATGATAAACTGGCAACATTAAACCAAATTAAGCCTAATAAGAACACATTGTTCTAGTTGTATGGGCCCATGGTACAATAACCAAGGTATAGCCACAACGTTTAAATTGTTTTCTATATTGTCAAAGTTACTTTATAGAAAATTCCAACAATAAATTTATGTGAATGTTTATTGATTTAAGTGAATGTATGATATAGAATTTAACCTTTGCAAACTTCAACAATTTTCGTTGTCAAATTTCAAACTTGAAAATTTTAAATACTACGAGAAAAAATTCTTAATCAGCTGATAGAAAAATACCACCTTCTTATTGTATCATGAATACACCAAAGAGCATTGAGCAACAAGAGAGTTTATCGGCGAATTCGTCAAACGCAGACAATAAAAAACTATAAACTGTAATACGAGGGCTTCTATATGTGGCGCGCAAAATAGAAAGAGGCCTAAGGGTAGAAACCAGTTCTGTTCAGAAGAGTTATTTTAAAGATTTAAATACGTGTATCTTTGGTGTACCATCACTTTCATAAAACGCGCAAATCTCTGGGAGGGAACACTTTTGGGGCATGGGATCGGTCTCATTCGATGCTCAGATGTTGTCCACATCAAAAGTGAAAATTAATTTTTTTACCCTTAGGTCCCTTTCTCTATGCGCTGTCACATATGTAGTTCTTGCCTACTAATGAAAATCCGAATATTTATTACCAAAAAGTGTTTTATTGTCTTTAGTATTCTCCAGCATGATTTATATACTTTTGCATGTGCTCAAACCAATTGTCGAAGCACTTTTTCCACTCCGATTGAGGCACTTCCAAAACTTGGTTTTTGAATGCTTCAACAGCATCTTCTAACGACGAAAATCGTTTACCCCTCCCTTTTTTTCTTGATGTGCGGGAATAAAAAGAAGTCATTGGGTGCCAAGTCAGGGCTGTGCAGCGGATGACCCAACAATTCGACTTTTTGGCCGGTCAAAAAGTCGCTGCTTTGAGCCGATGTGTGAGAACTCGCATTGTCATGGTACACAATGATTCGCCTGCTCTTGTTCGTTTTTCGAATTTCTCCGAAGACTTCAGGCAAACAAATTGTAGTGTACCAGTAAGAATTGACCTCCTACGTTGCTCAAGCGGAACAGTCGCCACATAACCAGTTTTGCCGAAGAAACAGGCGACCATTTGCTTCGAAGTGCTTCTTCCACGAAAAACTTTCGTTGGATTTGACTCGTCTTCGAAGACCCACACGGTCGATTGCTGTTTTGTTTCGGGCTTATACGCAAGAATACATGATACGTCACCTGCGACGATCCTTTAAACGTCTTTTGAATTACCGCGATCGTGATTTTTCAAAATTTCTTTGCACCAATCGACGCTAGCCTTTTTTTGAGCGATTGTTAAATTGTGCGAGAACAAACCCTTTTTACCTTTTTACGGCCAGGTATTCATGCAATATCGAATGTATGCTGGTGGAAGAAATGCCCAGGAATGCCTCTAACTCACGGTATGTCACATGACGATCTTGCATTATCAGTTCACGCACGGCATAAATATTCTCTGGAACAACAGCCGTTTTTGGGCGACCTTCACGACCTTCTTTGAGCGAGCGATTGAATTCATTAAACTAGTTTTTCATAGTGCTATAGGATGGTGCTTTAACGCCATACAAAGATTAAAGTTCATCGCTGCACTCTTATCGTGACAATCCATGTCGAAAATTGTGAATAATGATCGCACGAAAATGTTCACGAGTTAATTCCATTATTTTTCTAAATTGATTTTTTCAAGTCATTGTAAACAACACAAATAATGGTCGTAGGTCAAAACGTTCTGAGTACGTTTATGCTAAAAAATGTCAAACTTTCCAATGGAGATGTCAAATAATCAATGAAAAAAATAAATCTATTTTTTTTCTTGTAAAAATTTATAAAATTTTTCTGAACTGTCAGTTGATTTATAGTTTTACTTATCACATCTCGTACAGATGAACCCAAGACGAATTCGCCAATGAGAACACTTCTTATTTAATTCTTTTTTTTGTAAACATAACAAAAACCATATGGTTGTCATGTTAGTCATTTTGTTGGGTTAATAGGTGTGACACTTGCTCACCAAATGACTTCCTTAGGTTTAGTTTAGTTACCTGAAAGGAACACAGCTATTATATGTCTATGTATATGTGAGTTTGTGTGTGTATTTATATGTATTTGTGTTGTTGTCAAAAAACGCCTACGAAACGAAATCAAAACTGCTTTCAATATTCTGGTAAATAATTGTATATCAATATACAATTATTCTATCGTATTATTATGTTTTTCTTTTTTTTTGCAATTGGTATCTATTTCAATTGGCCATAAATTGTTTATGTGTGTGTTGGTGTGCTGTCTAAATGTTTTCTTTTAATTGGTATCAGGTTCTACATATTTAATACGTCTTTTGAATTTCTTCCTTTATCAATGAATATTTTCTCTATAGAACCATTCAAACATATCCTATATGCAATATTAAGTGTTGTGTTTGTATTTCTTCCAATACAATATCGTCATTAAAATATATATATCTGCAAAATATATAAAAGACAAGTTTCAGTTTCACAAAAAGACAAAAATCAACTTCTAATTGATGTTTATGCAAAATATTCTTTGCATTTATGTTATCATGTTTCCTCCATCTATTCTTTTTCATATTCGCCCATGAGCTGTTTTCCGAATTCGAAGAAATTTTAATTTGTTTTACTTTGTAAAAAAATTTAACAGTTATTTTCACTTGAAAATTTATTTTGCAGAAACAATTTTCACTTTCACTGCAATTCGGAATACCGCACAGGGGGGACGTCTATTTGAATTTCTCTTATCTCTTCTCTCATCACTCATTAATATTCTCGATGCTGTATTTTCTCATTCTTAATAAAAAAAACATCCAAATAGCAAAAGAATTTAAAAATAACTCAATTTTAATTGTTTTCAAATAGATTTTAAATAATGGTTTGGAAATATAGGGTTTTTTTCAGAACAAAAAATATATACAAATTCAAATCAAGTGTGGTATCTTTATTGGTAATTTGAAAGGACATGTTATGGATATAATATCCTTCAAATGTTGGCCGCAACTACACCTCGGGGTTTCCATTCTGAGCGTCCAATTTTGGATGAGTCGTTCGAGCATTTCGACTGGTATGGCTTTAATGACACGCGTAATGTTGGCTTCCAAAACCTGAATAGTAGCTGGTTTGTCAGCATAGACTTTGGACTTTCCGTAACCCCAAAGAAAAATGTCTAAAGGTGTGATCACACGATCTAGGCGGCCAACTCAACTGTCCAAAACGTGAAATTAGCTGCTTTTCGATATGACCTCTTAATAGATCCTCTGTTTGAGCAGCTGTATGACAAATGGCACCGTCCTGTTAAAACCAAGTGTCGTCAAGATTACGGGCTTTAATTTCAGGTAGCTTAAAGATCGGTATCATGGCGCGATAGCGAGCACCATTCACGGTTACCTTCCGGCCATCATCATTTTCAAAAAAAAAAATACGCACCGATATGGTTTTCTCAGGGTATAATGGCACCTCTTGAACCTCTTCTTGTTGCTTTTCAGCCCAAATGCGGCAATTTTGTTTATTGACTTTGCCGTTGAGCCAGAAATGGGCCTCATCTCTGAACAAAATTTTGGTCGAAAACAGTGGATCTTCCCTTTCCCACCGAACTCTCATTTCCATAATACAACTGCCAACATTTGAAGGTAATTATTTGCAAAACAAAAATGTCCTTTTAAATTACCAATAAAGATTCCACACTTGATTAGAATTTTTATATTTCTTTTTGTTCTGAAAAAATACCTCTAGATGGATCACCCTATACTATCCACCATAGTATGGAGTGTATGTATAATTATGTCATTTCGTTGTAAAATTTCGAAATACCTATCTGCGACTCTAGGCAAAAAAAAATTCGATATACGAGAGCATATAAATAATGCCGTGACTTTTCCATCTTTCCTCGTAGTTATATGAAACGCAACACTGCTCCTATCAAGTAACATCTGTTAATAGACTGAGAGAGAGTTTCGCCATTTAGTTTGTGTTTAACAGCTGTTCAAAACATACAAGCTCGTGGATTTTGTTAAAAATGGAAAAAAGTGAAAATGGAAAATACTATGGGGACTCTGCACCATCGATTTCAATGGTAAAAAAGTGGTTGACTGGCAATCGTGGTGGTCGCACAAGTTCAGGGTGGAGCGCGGTAATTTGCTTGGGATTGAAATAAAAAAAGTATGAACCTTAGAAAAATTTACATGTATAATGAACAGTAATGGAATTTTTAAATTTCATGGTTTTAAAAAGTGTATTTGGCAAATGTCGACCATCGCTATCCACACACTGCAGCATACGTTTTCTGAAGTTTTCATAAACTCTAACAAGCATGTGTTCTACCTATTCAAGCCTCAATACTGTAAATAAGGTCTTCCAAGGTGTTGGGACGGTTGATATACACCTTCGACTTCAGGTAACCCCAAAGGAAAAAATCGCAGTCTAGTGAGCGTGCCGGCCAGTTCACATCACCCCTCAAAGAGATAAGCCCTCCATGAAACATTTGCCTCAAACAATTTATGGTAATCCTCGCTGTGTGTGCCGTGGCACTATCCGTTGGAACCATGTATCCTCTAATTGCATTGCCTCAAGAGCCGGCTGAAAAAAAATCTGTATCATAGTCAAGTACCGTTCGGAGTTCACAGTTACGGCAAGACGGTTATTCTGGAAAACAGTAAGGGCCAAGGATGACTACTCGTAATATGGCGCACCACACAGTGACGCGGTCCGAATACAAAGGTCTCTGGTGAAGTTCTTTGGGTTTTGTTTCACTCCAGTACCGCATATTTTGTTTGTTTACACACCGACTGTGGTGAAAATGAGTCTCATCAGAAAAGAACACAATTGTGTCACGGGGTATAGTTGCAAGAATGTCTTCACAAGAGGTCCGCCGAGTCAAAAAGTCCCGTGCGGACAATTGTTGACCACGCACATTATATACCGATGAAAATTCAGTTCATCATGAAGAAACTGCTGGAGAGAACGTCTGGAAATGCCAAGAGCAAGTGATTGCTTCCGAGCAGAGCGTTTCAGAGTTTGCAGTACTGCTTCTCTAACTCTTTCGATGTTTTGTGGTGTTGTAATCCTTCTCTCAGATACCCTTCGTACACATGACACATTCCCTGCTGTTCTTAATGAAGTTACCCAATGAACAATTGATTGCCGCCCACGCATACGTCCGCGTGGAGGAACTGCGAAAAGTAAACTAAAAGCACGCTGCACTGCAATGATCGAGTGCACATTTGAAAAATACGCTTGAATACAAAATGACCTCTCCTCACGTGCCCAATCATGATGGCAACGGTTGTATAAGTATACGAGTACCACTCAGAATTTACCATCTACGTTCCACTAAAGGCATTTTTGCAACATGGCCGGTTATACCGATGTACTTCTTCCACGAACAACTTTTGTTGGATTTGGCTCGTCTTGAAAGACCCATACGGTCGATTGCTGGTTTCTTTCGGCTTAACGCGCATAGATCCATGATTCGTCACCTGTGACAATGTTATACACTGCCTTTGAGCTACAGCATTTATACTTTTTCAACATCTCTTCGCACCAATTCATACGAGCAGAATTTTCACACCCAAAGGAACATGCAATATCTTATTGATGCTTGTCATACTAATGCCCAAGGATGCCTCAATCTCACGGTATGTCACATGTCGGTCTTGCTTAATTAGTTTACGCACAGCATCGATGGTTTCTGACAAAGTGACCAAAGTTGTAGATCCTCCACAAAATTCATCCTGGAGCGAACGGCGTCCCAGACTGAACTCTTGGTACCAGCAATGAACAGTAGTTTTTGATGGTGCTTCATCGCCAAAAGTCGAAACAAGTTTATTTAAACACTCTTGTCTCGATAACCCACGCCGAGAATCGTAAAAAATCATCACACGAAAATGTTCACGGGATAATTCCAATTTTTACTGAGATGAATTTTTCAACCCACTGTAAACAAAACAATTCGCCCTCAAATGACAAAACGTTTTAAGTGAAGTTATGCTAAAAATGTCAAAGTTTCCAATGGAAGTTCCAGTTTGCATCTGGGCTCACTAGTATTGTCAGGAACCGAAATATAAATGGCAACCCTCGTATAATATTCATCAAGATAATGCACGTGTGCACATTGGAGCGCCCATGAAATATATAGTAAAATGGAAAAGTGTTATTCTTTCCGCTCCCCGCTCTTTTTCTAGTACATATATTGAAAATCAAAAATAATATCCGTGCAAAACTTTTTTCAATCGGATGGAAACCGGCCAGTCCCTCACAACTTTTAGCCCTAAAAATGGAGTAAAACTAGATGAGCTATAACTCGTAAGCCAGATGACTTTCGGAAAATACACCTTAAGCATTTGTGTTGCAAATATACAGACAAACATTTTTCTCTTACAAAATTTTTGACCTAGCTATGACCCTTCATGGTGTTTTCAGAGGTCAAACTCAAATTTGAGTCAACATTTTTTTTCAAACGTTTATAAATAAAATTACAAATTTACGTCTACTTTTTGAAAGGGATGTACAAATTTGACTGAGTGTAATGAGCTAAAAGGAGATTATGTTGAAAAATATTTTTTTTTTGCAACAAAAACTGTGTTTTATTCGAAAATTAACGGAATTTTTGATATGCCCTCTTATAATATATTTGTTGATGTTTATTTAACTGATTTAAAAAAGATTTTAGAATTTAGAACTTTTGAGAAACGGTCTTTTTTGCTATTTGGATATTTTAAACTCATCATTATTGCATTTTTGTGTCATTATATCAACTCTTTGTTCTAAAACTTTCAACACTAACTAATTAATAGCAAAACCTCTAAGCAAAATACTTAATAAAAATCTAAAACTAATATTGCAATTAAAACGTTTCCTTCTTTTTAATCGTCTTACTAGTTTTCCTCTTAACATATTCAATATTGTCAATAAATTTTTGAGCACAATATCCATACATTTGTACATATACTTAATGCCCTTTAACCCATCTATACCTTTAGTACATTTTAAACCGATGACATGAAAGAATCAAGCAGTCGAGATTAATCCATAATTGTGTGTATAATTTTTTTATTTCTGCATTTTTCACAGGCAAACGTAGTGAGTTTCACCACCATCACCAAACCAAAACCAAAATGCAACGCACTGATCGCTTAAGATGTTTAATTCAATTTATGTTTTTCTGATTTGTTTGGTTTTTTATGATTTTAATTTTTTCTTCCTTTTGTAAAAATTTAATATTTATTATGTTTTGTTGTTTATTTATGACTTTTCTTTTTGTTAATTGAGTTTTGCTCTTCCTCTGCTTATTATTCTTCAGTAGTTGTTCTCCGTTTAACAGCACTTTTCAATTTCCGTTTAATTTTGCTTTTCACTAACGTTAGTAGTTTTTATAACCCGTTTTTGTTTACCTCAAGTCACCACTTATTCTGCCACTCTATCCTATTTGAAAATATGTTACCGAGAATTCCTTGCGCTTTTTTGCCAGCTTTTCTTTTTGTTCCTTCAACATAAACTATTTTGTATTGTTCGAGTATTGAACGAAATCGAAATTTTCTCCTTTTATAAAGAAATAGAATTTTAAAACGCAAAAAAAACACAGAAAAAGTTCCTCATTTTCTTTGATACTGTTTGAAAGAAATGCTCTCTTGGTCTCTTTCTCTCTTTCTACGTTTATATTTGAAAAAGTTTTTGAATTGTTTTTGACTTTGAAACTTGAATTTTGCTAAACTGTTGAGTTTGTCTGTTTTTTGTTCTTGTAAAGAAATGTAGACAAATGAAAATTTAATTTTTTAACTGAAATTTATAACATTGGCAAGGAAATTTTGATTAAAAAAAACCAAAAACTACAATGAAATTATGGAACCTTTTCGGACTTGCTACAAGAGTGAAAGCTTGTTTTAAATGAATCGATACAACCCTACAACCGGCAAAGAAGGGTCAACCGCTAACACCAACAAGACTACAAAAATAGCTATAAAATAGCTAAAGGAAATAATAACGCTAATTGCGATATGCTTAAAGGCTGCTCTTACCAACTATTAACTATAATACCCCTACATCGCCAATTACCAGCGTTCAAATTATTTAGAACGACTGAATATTGATTGAAACTCGCTCGAATCGAAATTATTAATATTCACAATATTCCATATTCATGATCATTCATATATTTCTAACTTTAAACACAAACAGCTCAAACATTATACGACATTCTCCATACCCAATGACCAGCAAACTTAAGTAAAGACGACGTACTGGTTTACTAAACGAGTAAGTGGTCGCTAAGGCGATAACTTCAAAACCTTACGAGCATTTTTTGAAATTTCTTTATATACAAAAACTGTAATTTCTAGAATACTCGTAGTCGTTATTCAAGAAATATAAGCGACTAATAACCGAGCCGCTTGAACTTAGTAATTCTCTTGAATAACTTCCTTTTCAAATATTTTTTTGTACAATGGTGTGAAGTTATCGCGTTAGCGACCTCCTAAGCGAGCTGCCAATCGAACAAGGACTAAGTGGACTACTCTTAATTTAAATTCCAATAATTATACTTTTTATTTTTACTTTATTACACTTTTTATGACAATAACGAACCTAAAAAAACAATTCTTATTTTACATTTCGAAATGTCTTCCTTTCATTTATACAGGGTGGGCAATTTAACAATTTAAATTTAAATCGGCTGTTAAAAAAATGTACTGTTGATTTTTTCAAATTGCAGGTTTAATTGGAAACGTCAAAAACTGTTTTTTTCTTAGAATAGAAGTTTTTGAAGAAGAAATAAAACGCATATACGAGTAATTTAATGAGTTGTTCAAAAATTTAGCTCACACAAAGATTAGGGTTTGCCATTGTGATTTAAAAATGATTTCGGGCAAGTGGCCGCCGCGGCTGTCTTGAATATTCCAGCCGAGAGGCCCGATTTACTTACCACCATTTTTTGCAGCATTTGGTCATTAAGGCAGCATTAGCAGCATTAGCGCTTATCTGCGTAGGCAAGCGACTTCTTATGACCCCACAAAAACTAGTCCAGCGGTGTTAAATCGCACTATGGTTGCTACGAGTATATGTGACAGCGCATAGAGAATGGAACCTAGGGTAAAAAAAATCAATTTTCATTTTTTTTCTTTTTTTGATATGGACAACATCTGAGCATCGAATGAGACCGATCCCATGCCCAAAAAGTGTTCTCTCCCAGAGATATGCGCCTTTTATGAAAGTGAAGTCGACGATTCTAAGCCGTCTGACATTTCCATGGGAAAGTTTGACATTTTTTAGCATAAATGTACTCAGAACGTTTTGACGTAGACCATCATTTGTGTTGTTTACAGTGACTCGAAAAAATCAATTTGTCGAAAAAATGGAATTAACTCGTGAACAGTTTCGTGCGATCATTTTTTCACAACTTTCGACGTGGACTATTACGACAAGAGTGCATTGATGAACTTTGATCTCTAAACACAATCCTATAGCACTGTGAGAAAGTGGTCCAATGAATTCAATCCTGGCCGACGCTCGCTCAAAGACGAAGGCCGTGAAGGTCGTCCAAAAACGGCCGTTGTGCAGAGAACATTCATGCCGAGCGTGAACTGATAATGCAAGATCGTCATGTGACATACCGTGAGATAGAGGCATCCTTGGGCATTTATTCTGCCAGCATACATTCGATATTGCATTGAACACCTGGCCGTCAAAAAGGTTTCTTCTTGTTGGACAATCGCTCAAAAAGGCTCTTGTCCATTGGTGCAAAATAATTTTAAAAAAATTCGATTCAAAAGACGTGTATAAGATCTTCACAGTTGACGAATCATGGATCTATGCGTATAAGCCCGAAATAAAACAGCAATCGACCTTGTGGGTCTCCGGAGACGAGCCAAATCCAACGAAAGTTGTTCGTGGAAAAAGCACTTCGAAGCAAATGGTCGCCTGTTTCTTCGACAAAACTGGTCATATGGCGACTGTTCCACTTGAGCAACGGAGGAGGTCAATTCTGAGAGCTACACCACAATTTGTTTGCCTGAAGTCTTCGGAGAAATTCGAAAAACGAACAAGAGAAGACAAATCATTGTGCACCATGACAATGCGAGCTCTCACACATCGGCTCAAATCAGCGCCTTTTTGACCGGCCAAAACGTCGAATTGATGGGTCATCTGCCGTACAGCCCTGACTTTGTACCCTATGACTTATTTTTATTCTCTAGCATCAAGAATAAAATGCGTGGTCAACGTTTTTCTTCGCCCGAAGCAGCTGTCAAAGCGTTTAAAAATCATGTTTTGGAGATGACTCAATCGGAGTTGAAAAAATGCTTCGAAAATTGGTTTGGCGCATGCAAAAGTTTGATCTTAAAGAAGAATAAAATTTTGAAAAACAATAAAACCAAAATAGAACCAATGATAAATTATTGTGTTTTTATTGCCGGAACCGAAATATAAATAGCAACCCTTGTATAATTTAATGTAAAGGCCAAGAATTTTGCATTATTATAGAAGAATTTGTTATTATGATTTAAAAATGATTGCGAGTAAGTGGCCGCCGCGGATGGCTCCAATAAATTCAAGCCGAGGGGTTTACGAACACTTTTTGCAGCATTTGCGGTCGTATGTCAGCAACAACGCGCCGAATATTCTCTTCCTAGGCGTCACTTGTGTCAGGCTTATCTGCGTAGACAAGCGCCAAAAAGCCCACCAAAAAAGTCCAGCGATGTTAAATCCCACGATCTTGGAGGCCACGCCACAGACCCAAGGCACGAGATAATGCGCTCACCAAAAGATTCCTTCAATAAATTGATTGTTTCGTTGGCTGTTTGGCTTGTAGCTCCATCTTGTTGGAACCAATGGTCGTTTACATCAACATCCTACAATTCAGGCACGAAAAAGTCATTTATAATGGCTCTATATTATCCCCCTAACTTAGCTGTAACATTATGGCCGGCTTCATTTCTGAAGAAATTTGGAGCAATGTTTCCCTCAGCCCATAGAGCATACTAAACAATGACTTTTTGAGGATGTCTCCAACAATAGCTTGTGGATTTTCAATACTCTAAATGTGACAATTTTGGCTTTTAACCCATACCATATTATACCTTACTCATTCAACCAAAAGTGAGCATCTACCTTGAACAAAATTTTCTTTAAAAAATCAGGATCGGTGGCCATCTCGTTTTAGGCTTATTCCCCAGGATTCGCAAACGTTGTTCAGGAGTAAGTCTATTTATTATAAAACCCAAACTGAGTATAAATCAAGTGACAGCTGTCAAAAAGACCAACTCCGTAAATGTGTGGC
Organism: Hydrotaea diabolus; assembly: GCA_963513945.1. Lineage (NCBI taxonomy): Eukaryota > Metazoa > Arthropoda > Insecta > Diptera > Muscidae > Hydrotaea > Hydrotaea diabolus. The sequence goes on from OY740716.1 coordinate 160,425,917, forward strand.
CAGATTGAAAACCACGCGTCTAAAAAAACACCTATACTTTGTTATTTAATAATGGAACAGCATTAGATGCGTTTTCGTTTTGCCCAATGGGCAGAAGGTTTTTTTGGCAGGAGATAACGAATTTTACCGAAAATTAGTGTTTTCAGATAAAGCTCATTTTTATCTCGGTGGCTATCTATGTCAATAAGCAAAATTGCTGCTTATGGGCTTCAGAGAACCCACAAGTGCCTATTAAGATGCCAATTCATCCACAACGAGTCACTGTTTGGTGTGGATTTTTGGCTGGCGGCATCATTGGGCCATTTTTCTTCGAAAATGAGCAGCCGTTACCGTCAACGGTGAACGTCACCGCGCCAGGCTCAACGAATTTTTGTTTCCAAAAATTCAAGAGATTGACATGGACGACACTTGGTTTGAACAAGACGGGCCACATGTCACACAGCAAGCAACGCAACCATCGATATTTTACGCACTGTGAAATAATCAGCCGAAATGTTGGATGTCAATTGGCCGTCTCGAAGCTGTGATTTCAGCCCTTTGGATTATTTTCTGTGGGGAGCCGTTAAGGATAAATGCTACGCAAAGCATCTAGAGACAATTGAAATATGAAATCAAAGTTGCCATTGCAAAGATTCGACCCGAATCAATCAAAAATGTACTGAAAAATTGGTTTTATCGAATGAGGTACTGCCGAGCCAGTCTTCCATTATTAAATGTCAAAGTTCATCCTTTCCAAAAACAAGCAGAAATGTGAAAAAATTATCAGTACTTGTTTTTTACAGCCGATTCAAACTTAAAATGTTAAATCGCCCACCCTGTACTAAGATACGAACATACCTTCTCACTTACTTTTAAACTTAATTAATTCTCCGTTTACTTGATTAAGTGCCTCTTTATGTACTTATTTTCCCTTTAGATTACAGTGAAACTTTCATAACTCGAACTTCCAAAACTGGAATTTTCTTCCATAACTGCCAATAGCGCTAAGGAGTCAAATTCCCTTAAGTTATTTTTCTACAGGGTAGTCCAGCTAAAACGCACGATGTTCATTGAAAATAAAACAAAAAGTTTTTAGAGAATTATCCCAATACTTTTTATTATGATGAAAGGTTCCATGACAATTATGTGTGAAACAAAATATCAAAATATCGGCCAAATGGGCTGTCCTACTAAAACGCACGAAGTAACTTGTAAATAAGACAAAAACTTTTCTGAAATAATCTTAATATGTTTTATTATAATTGAAGGATCTATGGCAATTATGTGCAAAACAAAATATTCGCCAAATGCTCTTCACAGCTTCGGTGGCATACCTCTATCCGATGTTTCATATATTCAATGACTCTGAGACATCATAGATGTTCTATGTCATTTATGTGCAGAGTTATCTCATCTTTGAGTTCTTGAAGTATTCTTGGCTTATTGACGTACACTTTTTCTTGTAAATAGCTCCAACCAAAAACGTTCAACGGTGTTAAAACACAAGATTGTGGCGGACAATTAACATCTCCACGACGTGAGATAACACGTCCATTGAATTTCTCGCGCAAAAGCTTAATTTTTTCGTTGGCTGTGTGGCAAGTGTCGCCATGCTGTTGGAACCACATATCGTCGATTCTATATCCTCACTTTGTGGTCACACGAAGTCCGTTATCATCTCGCGATAGCGAACACCAAGGCTTGGCCGACCTCATTTTCGAAGAAGTACGAGCCGATGACGCCGCCAGTCACTCTTTGTGGATGCATCGGCTTTTCAACAATCACTCGTGGATTTTTATTTGCCCAAATGCGGCACTTTTGCTTGTTAACGAATCCACCAGGTTGAAAGTGTGCCTCGTCACTGAAAATAATTTTCTTTGGTACGCCACCATTTACTTCTGTCTGGTTTAATCAACCATCGGCGTATTGATGACTCTTGAAATTGTCAGTAGGCTTCAGCTCTTCTGTAAATTAAACCTTGTACGCATATAAATCTTTAAATCTTTATTCAAAATTCACATCAGTGATGTTCGTGAGCTTAATGGGCTCGACGACGATTCGAGGTTGACGGCTTTTCTGACACTCTATCGCCAACAACATCAATGCTTACCGTAGAACAAACTGCGCGAGCATGGACAATTGTTTTTCCACAATACCTACAGATCCGGTTTGCTAAAATTCACATTTGTGAACACATTTGGTCTTTTATGATGGCCATAAAATCAAGAAGTGCACGTAATGCATTTATATGCGAACGCCCATTTTCGTAAAAGGCTTAAACAATCTTAAAACGCTGGTCATTTTTCTACCTCTCCATGCTTGAAATTGTCAAAACAAAACCAAGAAATGTCAAAGTAAGTTGGGCAAAAAATAAATGACATTAAGGTGTGAATTACAATTTACATCGTGCATAATGGTTGGACCATCCCTTATAACTTGAATTTCCAAAACTAAAATTTTGTTATCCCTCGAAGAAAAAAAGTCAATGATTTCTGGAAAACACAAACTTCAAAAACGTTTTCAATAAATTTTTGTTCATCTCCTTGTCAATTATTTACGAGTTTGATTCTATAGACGGATGACAGTATAACTAATGTGTTTCTTACACAAAAAATCATGTAAATACAACTTAAAAAATGCGAAAATCGTGCAATCTTTATTAATATGAAAAACATTTTTATAGGTAATTCCATAATTCAAAGCCTTCGTAAGTCCAGCTTTTTTTGGGACAATGTTGGTTCAAGTTATATAAGTTTTACTGTACTTAATTCCCTAAATTATTTTCATACTGACATGGCAACTTCACTTCTAAGTGCCTTTTTACTTATTTAGTAAGACCCAGTAAGGATCTACCAAGGCCTTCTTAGTATTTGCCATAATTCAAAGCCTTCGTAAGTCCAGCTTTTTTTTTGGGACAATGTTGGTTCAAGCTATGGAAGTTTTACTGTACTTAATTCCCTAAATTTCTTTACTACTTACATGGCAACTTCACTTCTAAGTGCCTATTTACTTATTTAGTAAGACTCAGTAAGGACCTACCAAGGCCTTCTTAGTAATTTGCCTGATGCATTCTACCTCCCTTTAAAAAAACACATAGTGAAAAGGCCGATTGAGGTCTCCCACCCACCTTCTATTGGAGGAACTTTTAGAACGTTTTCAAAATATCGTTTAAAAAGTTTTTTTTTTAAAAAAGGGAATCAATTAAGTTTGTCCGGGCTTATTAAGTCTGTCGAAGCTTATGTACCTCTATTCTGATTTTCGGTACAATATAAAAATGTATTCACGGGGTATGGCACCCCCTACTTATTCACCTCAGTATTTTTCTTTCCACTACCAACATCATACAAGTTTGGGCGACTGAAGTGTTACCTATTCAAATGACCATAATTAAGAGTGAAATTATTTCGTATTGTACACCGAAGAATTGGCAACATTGTCCAGCTTCTTAAAAAGGCTTCCTAGAAGACCTTGCTGAGGCCCACTGGGATTTATACAACTATTTAAACTTGTTTATACAACTTAAATTCCTCTTTTGCAACAAAATTTGCGGAGTTCTAACCAATTTACAAATAATTTTTTCTCTGTGTGTACCTTAAATCTAGTCATTATGGGTGATTAATTTGAGGTTCCCTAAAGAAAAAAAAACACAGAAATTTGAAAATTAAATGGGGAGTGTTTATTATCATTTGAAAGAACATTCTTTGGCCTTTATTTTTGAAGATTATGTCTATCAAATGTTGGCCGCGGCTACGTCTCAGATGGTCCATCCGTGGAGTCTAATTTTCGAAGACTCGATCGAGCATTTCGACAGGTATGGCGTTTATAACACGCGCAACATTGGCTTCCAAAGCCTGAATCGTAGCTGATTTGTCAGCTAAGACTTTGGACATAACGTAGCCCCGAAGAAAAAAGTCTAACGGTGTGATATCACACGATCTTGGTGGCCAATCGACCGGCCCAAAACGTAAAATTATCTGCTCACCGAAGTGTTCTCTCAATAAATCAATTGATTGATGCGACGTGTGGGAAGTGGCGCCGTCTTGTTGAAACCAAATGTCGCCGAGATCACAAGCTTCAATTTCAGGCATCAAATAGTCGGTTTTCACGTTACGATAACGGTTACTGTACGTAACCGTCAATGGCCGATGATTCCACCATCCCACAAACCACACCAAACCGTTGTTTTTTTCTGGATGAAGTAGCAGCTCTTGAACCTCTTCTGGTTCCTCTTCGTCCAAAATACGGCAATATTGATTTTTTTCATACCCATTCAGCCAGAAATGGGCCTCATCGCTGAACAAAATTTTGCTCGAAACGCACGAACGTGAATTTTCGTAATAAAGTTGAACGATTTGTAAACGTTGTTCAGGTATAAGTCTTTCCATGGTGAAATGCCAAACAATACTAAACAAGAATAAAATGACAGTATGATACGACTCATACGTGATCTGTCAGAAATATGCTATTGAAAAAAGTATCTCTACTTGGATCACCCTGTACAACTTAAATTCCTTTTTTGCAACGGAGTTTTTGTAATTCCAACCGATTTACAAATAACTTTTTCCGTGTGTGTTCCTTAACTCGAGTCATTGTTCTCTACCGAAGAGTTTGCAACAGTGTCGAACTTCCTAAGAAGGCTCTCTGCAAGGCCTCAAGGAGACCCTCTGGGATTTATACTATTAATACTCCTATTTAAACAACTGAAATTCCTCTTTTGCAACGGATTTTGTGTAGTTCCAATCGATTACCAATTGATTTTTTCTCTGTGTGTAGCTTAAATCTAGTCATTGTTCTCTGCCGAAGAGTTGGTAAGATTGTCGAGCTCCTTTAGAAGGCTTCCTAGAAGGTTTTGGTAAGATCCTCTGGTATTTATACAACTATTAATACTTCTATATATGCAACTGAAATTCCTCTTTCAAACGGAATTTGTGTAGTTCCAACCGGTTACCAACTGATTTTTTTCCCTGTGTACCTTTAATCTCGTCATTTTCCCTACCGAAGAGTTGGCAACAGTGCCGAGCTCCTTAATAAGGCTTCCTAGAAGGCTTTGGTGAGATCCACTGGTATTAATACAACTATTAATACTCCTATTTAAAAAACTGAAATCCTCCTTTGCAACGGAATTTGTGTAGTTCCAACCGGTTACCAACTGATTTTTTTCTCTGTGTACCTTTAATTTCGTCATTTTCCCCACAGAAGAGTTGGCAACATTGTCGAGCTCCTTTATAAGGCTTCCCAGAAGGCTTTGGTGAGCTCCTCTGGTATTTATACAACTATTAATACTCCTATTTATACAACTGAAACTCCTCTCCTTGAATTTTTGTAGTTCCAACCGATATACAAATGATTTTTTCTCTGTGCTTACTTTAAATTTAGGCCTTTAAGACTGCCCTGCTGAGACCCGCTGGGGCTTATACGACGATGAACCCTCTTATTTATACTTCTACTATATCGTCTCACTACCCCCCTCTACTTACTTTAACATCGCATTTCAACTACATTGCCAACACTTTGAACATTTCGCTTTTATTACCACTCAAACGTAACTCCTCTTCATTATATATCCTACTGATCTAAATCTATCTATCTACTATCTTTCTACATATATTTTTTTACTATAACCTACAACTTTAAACGTTTATTACTACTTGTATTAAAACTACTACCACAACGACTCTCTACTACCACATCACACGACAACCTCATAGTCATTATTTTGAACATTCAGCTTTTGTTATCAGCCATTCGCGTCTACACTATCTACGCTATCGATCAAAATCTATTTATCTACAAATCTATCTACTTTAACTGTGTACTATGTGTAAATAACAATCAAACAACGTTTATTTTCATATTCTTTCTAAACAAATACGAACTATTTTTGCGATTTAAAAAAAAAACAACAACACAACCAAAACTATCAAAACAAAAAAAAACTGAACTGAACTGAAAATCTTGTAACGTGACTGAATTGCACAAAAATGTTTTAAACAATTCGTAAACACAAATAAAAACAAAACCGCTTGAACACCTGCCCGTTTGATGTTGGGCTCACACAATCGACAACGGCGACAATTAATGGCGTCAACGTATTGCAAAAATCTGTGTAAAAAATAACCAAACAATTAACCAAACAAAACAACCAAACAAAAACACCACAATCTTGTGAAAATTCTTCAACCATCAAAACGAAAACAAAATCGAATCCAATCGTCTTGTGTATATGTGCGCGTGCGCGGCTGCCATTAATGCACCAACCCAAAATAATTAACAAAACCTGGCCAAAACATTTTTTTTGTTAAAAAAAAACTGTCTATCGCCTGCGCAAAAATAATTTTATTTTGCAAAATTTTTGTAAGTAAAATTTAGTTGTGTGTACAAATATTTGTCCATAGTTTTGAAGTAGTAGTTTTGGAACCCAATATATACAACCAGAACCCCTAGTTTTAATTTTTTTTGTCTTTCTTTAAAACTTTTGGTTGTGCCTGAAAAGCTGTTATCCCATTTTCCCCGATTAGTTTAGTTTTGAGTTAAATGTCGATTCAACAATTCCATTTCCTATTTTAAGTATATCCAGTATTTTTGTATATCCAGTATTTGTGTTTTTAGTTCAATTTGTTTTCCTTTTTATCCAATTAGTTTTGATATTTTATTAATGTACGTAGAAGAGTCTTTTTTGTTTTTGTTACAAAATTACAATGAACTGAACTACGATGTGTTGAATTTGAATAGACACATTAAGTTTTCCAGCATCAAGAAGATATTGACTGAAAATCTTAAAAAAAAAATTTAATTTTAATATTGCTTCGTGGATAAGGGATCCAGTATAGTGGCCTAGCACAACTAATATTGGAATTTTTAGTTCGACTTGTATCATTAATAAAAAAAATATTCTTTTCTAGCTGTCTATACCCGGCTTTGCCCGGGAATATTTTTATTGATGATAAACATCTCAGTTTCAGTCAGGAATGAATTTTTATGTTTTTGATGAATTATGCCATATAAAACTGAGATTAATTCTCTCAATATTGTAAATATTAGTTTTGTTTAAACATAAAATATCGTATGTACAAAATTTTCTGAAGTCAATATATTAACTTGAGGATACGACAGTTGTGTCATCGATGTTAGCAGTTCTGCTGTTTGCAGCAAAAATGTATCAATTTTTTTTCACTTGCAACTCTTGAGCAAGCAACATACTCGTACAGTTGCCCATGAGAAAGACATGGAGTTTGTAAATGTAAGCCAGCTATCGGCGGAGGCTTATGTGACTGGAAGTTGCAAACGTTTAAATTTAAAGACCGTTACCCTTAGACGCTCCTTTAAATATTAGAGGTCAAATAATATTGCGACAGAGATGTGTTATCCGAAGCCTCGTTCTATTGTAAAATTAAGGGGAATAAAGGTTTTTCATGTAGGACAACCTATTTTGAGTTCCAGTCCAGTGCGGTGAAACTCCAGAAAGCGCGATAGAATTTAGGAACTCACTACCCTAGTGGCACAGTGCTCATCATATATAACACTACCTACTGGAGTATACGAGTATAAGGTGGACTCAAAATCAACTGTATTGAGAATTTAATGGCTAATGTTGGCAGCAATACCATTTTTTTGTTACCAGCAAAGCTCTTTCGCATAACCAGCTTACATCTGAATTGTTGCAGTTACGGGCGGCTCGGAAACTTCTTAGCCTAGCACAAAAAGCGCGGTATAAACAGAAAAAAGTTAAGTGTTTTGAAAACTCCCATCTCTGCTATGAATACATGTTAAATTTTGTTTCGATCTGGGAACTCCTTCTTTTAGAAACAGGTGTTCACAAAAGACGCAACCGCGATTTTTTTTACAATGGAAAAATTAGAAATGCGTGGTGTCATTAAATATTTACATAAAAAAGGTTTATCGGGACAAGAAATTCATAATTTTATGGTGAATGTGTTAGGTGAAAGTGCTCCTTCATATGCAACAGTAAAAAATTGGGTTGCTGAATTTAAACGTGGTCGTACAAGCATTGAAGATGAACCACGTAGTGGACGTCCAAAAACAGCAACAACAACAGAAATTGTAGCCAAAGTGCATGATATGGTATTAAATGATCAACGAATAAAAGTGCGTGAAATAGCATCTCAAATGATCGAGTCCATTTAATTTTGCATGAAGAACTACAGATGAAAAAGCTTTCTGCAAGATGGGTGCCGGACTTGTTAACAGTCGACCAAAAACGCATAAGAATGAACATTTCTTGTTTGGATCGTTTTCAGCGAAATAAAATGGATTTTAAGCGTCGTTCCATAACTGTTGATGAGACATGGATCCACCACAATACTCCAGAGACAAAAGAACAATCCAAACAATGGACTGAAGCTGGAGGATGTGCCCCAAAGAAGGCAAAAACAATTCAATCGGCTGGTAAGGTTATGGCAACGGCTTTTTGGGACTTCAAAGGTATTTTATTGATTGACTATCTGCAAAAGGGTAAAACAATAAATTCAGAGTACTATTGCAACCTTTTAGATCAATTAAATGTACAAATTCGAGAAAAACGTCCTGGCTTACAACACAGAAAAAATAATTTTTCATCAAGACAACGCACCAGCGCACAAGAGTGTTTTAACAATGGCTAAAATCAACGAATTAAAGTACGAGTTGCTTGACCACCCACCTTATTCTCCTGATTTAGCTCCCAGTGCCTTTTACCTGTTCCCAAATCTAAAAAAATTCCTTGCTGGCAAGCGTTTTACCTCAAATGAAGATGCAATTACAGTTGTAAACCACTATTTTGAAGACCTTGAGGAAAACTATTTTAATCAAGGGATAGAATTGCTAGATAAGCGTTGGACTAAGTGTATTGAAGTTTCAGGAGATTATATTGAAAAATAAAAATATTTTTGAAAAACTAACTATTCTCTTTTATTGATAGGCTAAGAACTTTCCGAACCGCCCTCGTAATATCTGGAACTACATTGGATATTAGGTCGTCTTCCGATGGCACCAAGTTGCAGAAACCTCTTCGAAAAATTATTTCACCATTAACGTCTTTTATAACTTCTCCATTTCCAATTCTTTAAAATTAATTAAATCATTTGTAAAAAGGGTATAATTGGAATATTTAGTATATTTATTTAAAGAAGCAAGGCCTACCTTAAGGATAAAAAATAAATATAGGCTGATCCATCTAGAGACATTTTTTCAAAATAAAAAAAGATACTTAAATTCAAATCAAGTGTGGAATCTTTATTTTTCATAAGAAAGGACATTTTATGCCATTTATTTTTTGAATATAAGTTCCTTCAAATACTGGCAACTGTAATATGGAAATGAGCGTTGGGAGAAAAACAAAAAGATCCGCTGTTTTCGACTAAAATTGTGTTCAGTGATGAGTCCCATTTCTGGCGCAACGGCAAAGTCAATAAACAAAATTGCCGCGTTTGGGCTGAATAGGAACCAGAAGAGGTTCAATAGGTGCTTTTATATCCAGAAAAAACCAAGGTTTGGTGCGGTTTATGGGCTGGTGAAATTATCGGTCCATATTTTAATCAAAAATGATGATGGTGGAAACGTAACTTTCAATGGTGCTCGCTATTGCTCTATCATATCTGACTTTTTATTTCCTGAAATTGAAGCCTTATTCTTGGCGACATTTTGTTTCAATAGGACGGTGCCACTTGCTATGCAGCTGGTCAAACAATGGATCTTGTGAGAGGTAATTTCGAAGAGCAGCTAAATGCACATTTTGGACCGGTGAACTGGCCACCTAGATCGTGTGATATCACACCTTTAGACTTTTTTCTTTGGAGCTACTGAGTCTATGCTCCAAAGTCTATGCTGACAAACCAGCTATGATTCAGGGCTTAGAGCCAACATTACGCGTGTCATTCACGCCATACCGGTCGAAATGCTCGAATGAGTCATCCAAAATTGCACCCTTAGAATAGAGACACTGAGGCGTAGTTGCGGCCAACATTTGAAGGAAATTATATTCAAAAAATAAATGGCATAAAATTTCCTTCGAATGAATAAAAAAGATTCCACACTTGATTTGAATTTTAGTATTTTTTATTTTGACCTATATTTCCAAATGAATCCTACAGCGCCCACATACCCTTTGGGTTTTCATTTCAAAAAATTTTGTAAATGTTTTCTTGCCGTGACCCGTGACGTTTCCTTATTTCCTTTTAATAACGCAATCAAATCAAATCTTTTTCCACATGCTCATGTGATATGCGTATGTGTTCTATTATACAGTGAACACAAATGCCCATCCGGAATGTAAGCCAGAGGCGATTTCTTTCTTTTCACGTTTATTTGTCTAATAAAAAAACAAACAAATATACAATATCTGTTTATATTTCATTATTTTCTTTTATCTTTTTCCAAATTAAATTGAGAATAACAGATAGAAAAAGTTGTTTTTTCTTTGTATCAGTTTTCTCGCAGCGTTTTTATGCTCTACGTCATGGCTCATTTCATTAGGGACCTTGTTATAAATATTTGTTTGTTGTACCTCGTACCTGGTATCTCAAATCGTCTGGAAAGCAGACTGAATATTTCATTTAGTTACAAACACATTAGAGTCTTTAAACTGTGAAAAACATAAATAAAACTTAGTATTTGTGGAACTAATACAAATAGGGCTTGTTGGGGGTTGGTTTTCAAGTATTGTAAAAAAATACCCACCTTTGGGATATTACAAACAATGTCATAAATTTAATGTATATATCTTCGCCTACGAATTCTCGACCTCATACATCCATTGGATGTTTGGGGTTTTTTCCGTCAACTACTCACACATATCACTCATGCTGATGCTGTTGATGAAATTCACAGCCATTTTGATCTATTGTAAATATATTTCCATAAAAAACTGTGTTTCCCTTTTTTCTCGTTTCGTTTATTATGTGTAAAATACCTCTAATTAGCAACTCGACAGCGCACAGTGGTCCGAAATAATTTTTTCCTGTTCAGAGTTCGCCACAGTTCGCAAATATGACCGTAAAAAAAACTACAGCTCGCTGTAGAATCGTCTCATGTACTTCGCTCCTATTTAACTGAGGCCGTAGATTTTACAAAGGATTTTTTTTTCGAAAGTTTCCAATACAACTTCATCTGCTTTGAAAGCACCTTTTTTTTGGCTCTTCCGTTAGAGGCCCTAATAAGCACCTATTTGCCAACACTATCCCTAGGTTGTGGGTCTGGGTGGACATCATCTGTGATTGGTGGAATACCCACTAATGACATATATTAACAAAATATTCTTTCTAGATCCTCAGCACACTCGACAGCTCAGCACATTTCGGCATCATTCGGTAGAGGGCTCTCTCTTACGCTGTTAACCGAGCCTTAAAAAGCACTTTTTGCCAACAAAATCTCTACGTGTTGGGTCGGGGTGCACCTTATCTGTGATTGGTGGCATGTACACCAATGTTATATATTATAAAAAAAATGTTCTTTCCAGATTCTCAGCACACTCGGTCCGATTTCAGATACCTATGGCATCCTTTCACGAAGCTATGTCAGTATGCAAGTCTTTCATTTCGTGCTTAACTGGCTGATTAAATTTGTTGGCGTCGCTTTTTGCCGTGCAACTCGATCTCTTCACATTGACGACCGACATCGATAATTGTTCTCCCTTCT